>CM061063.1:92407895-93080114 GCA_030762895.1 Sophora flavescens
CTTTTTATAGAAGAGATGAACTTCTTCTCAATGTCATTGGGACCTTCTCGGCTTGAGTGTTGCGAGAGGTTACCATGCTCGGGTCCCTTTCCATTCCCACGTTTAGCTGTTTCTTCTTCCTCGATCTAGGCGGATGCTTTTCCCCAAGTTACGAAAATTAACTAAAAATGGAATTGATTACTTGAGCACAAGGAGATTTTGTGATTGTAGCGGCTCTTGAGCAGCCAATCTAGTGTTGCTTCATTCAAGAAGGCTTGGGAGTATGTTGGGTTAAGAGGAAGGGTGAGGGGGAATGACCAATTGAAGAAGAAGCGGGGGTATTGGTGATAAGAGCTATTGGACATTACTGTGACATGGAGGACTCAAGAAATCTTCTTTCTTTTTTTATTTGACTTTCGGATGTATTATTTTTATTTTATTTTATTTTTCCATTTTTAATTTTGTAAATATTAATTTAAAAGGATACAAAATATCCGGACAAAATTAGGTGTTCTGGCTGCCCTCTTTACTTGTTTCTTAGTAGATACTAGGTGTAACCGTAGTTAACATATTATCGCTATAAGCTTGATAAAACATGAACTCCAATTTTTGTTAGAAATTTGTGACAAACAAAAAAAGACATGTGACTACAAAATGATTTCTGTAAAGGACAGTGGATTGGATTGCCCGGTGGGTTTTACACATAAAAAGCTCACACGGGTTGGATTGCCGTCGGCTTCGAACATAAAGATAACAAGAACTACGGGGTTGGATTGCCGTGAAGCTCAGCGAATAAAAAGAGCCTACGGGGTGGATTGCGTTAAAGCTCAAGCCCGAAAGGTAAAGAGCCTACGGGGTGGATTGTTAGTTAGAAACTTGAAATTTAGAAAGATAAAAAGAGCTTCTGAGGTGGGATTGCCAGATCGGAAGCCTAATCTTGAAGATAAAAAGAGCCTACGGGGTGGATTGCAGTGAAGGGCTCGAACTGAAAGATAAAAAGGGCCTGGAATTTTGGATTGCTAGTTAGAAACTCGAACGAAAGATAAAGAACTTCAGGTGGATTGCCGTCGGCTTCGGCCCGAAAGATAAACCGGGGTGGTTGCCCGTCGGAGGAGGCGAACGAAAGATAAGAGCCTGGGGTGGATTGCGGTGAGCTCGGCCCCGAAGATAAAAGAGCCTACGGGGTGGATTGCCGTCGAAGCTCGAATTGAAAGATAAAAAAACTGCAGGGGTGGATTGCCCGTCGAGCTCGAGCGAAGATAAAGAGCCTACGGGGTGGATTGCCGTTAGAAGCTCAAACTAAAGATAAAAAGAGCTGAGGGTGGATTGCTGCGTTAAACTCGAAATGAAAGATAAAGAACTACGAAGGGGTGGATTGCACAGTGAAGCTCGTGCGAAATAAAAAAAGAGAGCCTCACGGGGTGGATTGCCCGTCGGAAGCGGGACTTTTGTTGAAGATAAAAAAAGAGCCTACGGGGGTGGATTTGCCGTTAAAGCTCGAACTGAAAGATAAAAAACTACAAGTGGAATTGGATTGCCAAGTCGAAACTCGTTGAAGATAAAAGAATAGGAGGTTGGATTTTGTTGAAGTGAAACTGAAAATAAAAGAACTATGAGATTGGATTGCACGTGGAGCTCAGTAAGCAGAGATAAAGAGCCCTCTGGGGGTGGATTGCGTGCCAGGCTTCAATTGAAAGATAAAATCACGGGGTGGATTGCGTCGGAAGCTCAATTGAAAGATAAAGAACTACGGGGTTGATTGCCCATGAGAAGCGCAAGGCAGAAAGATAAAAAAGCCTCGGTGGATTGCCGTCGAGACTCTCAAATGGATAGATTTAAAAGCTTGTGAGGCCATGTGAAACGAATGCAATATATGAATGTAGATTTTGCTCATTTGATGAAATGACAATCAAACTCAAATAACTAGTTTTCAGTTTACAAAAGAATGATGATCATGAGAACCCTTATTAATTTTGGGCATGATGCAGATTGATGATAGATTATTTCTTCTTTGCTATTTCTTTCATTATTGGATCCTTGATCCACAAAGGCATCGATCGATCGATCTTGAGGATGAATAAACAAGGCCCATCTTATGCAGGAGAGATATCTTTTATCCTGATGATTAGATGTTCCTTGATGATAATTATCTCCATGGTTAGGAGTCTCGGTATTCCTTCCTTTCTTGATGCCCTTTATAGGGGAGACGTCATGCCCCCCAAGACCTTTGAGAACTTTCTAAGGAATTCTAATTGCTTAAAAAAAAAAAAAAAAAACATTACTTGTTTCACGTTTGGTATATACTTATCGGGATGAATGCACATAAATGACAAAGTTAAGAGGAAGGACCAAGGTAGATAACCGACATGAAGTCAATGTCATTATATTTGGATTGAAAAAAGTGTACTAAAGCATAAGTTTGCAAAAGCGTTGGAGTAGATTCACATCTCCTCAAGTGATGTCTCGTCAATGACCTTAATTTTAGTATCCCACTCATACAATCTTGACTGCTCATTAATTGGCTTGGAGAGATGTTGTCTGCCCCAATCTTCATATATCAACTACGGACTGCCCTTTGGTTCTTCGGCAGCCTGACACTTCCCGCCGTTACATTTTTATTTTATTTTTGAACCCTGAACTTTTACTAGACGCCTTTTCGGGTTTTCAGTCTATGGTTGCTCTCTTTGCCTAGACTGTCTTTCCAGATTTTCAGTCTAAGCGAGCCTTTTCTCTTTTCATTTTTCATTTTTTCTTTTTCTTTTCTTCTGCTTCTTAGGAAGTGTGTTCAAGCATCTAGCCACCACTGCGCATCAGGGTTCTGGAGGGAGGCGGGGAGGTCTTCCCAGCCATCACGAGTGAGAATTAAGCTCCTCCAGAGAGGCCTTTTCTAATGGGTCCTTCATAGTTCGGAGTCCATTTCCCTCGATGATCCTTTTGGATTGGTAGAATCTTTTTAAGCACCGGTCACCCATAGAAACTGTACAGGCGTGCCTTCTCATAAGCTCTAATCAACCTTTTACGGTATAATTGGCGTGACACCAACGCCCTAATCTCTTCTTCAATGAAGTTCAATTGGTCTAATCGATCCTGAACCCACTCAAGCCACTATTCTAATAGCTCTCCGTACTGTAATGAGGGGATCTCTACTTCAATCTGAGTACGCCTCCATCCCATAAACCCCAAGAATATGGTTGTCCTGACGAAGTGCGAATAGAAGGCAAGCGAGTATAAAGCAAAAGGTAACATCTAAGTGCTAATCCATATACGTCACCACCATCGACAATCTTCTTGATATTTTTATTAGCGACCTCCACTGCCGTTCATCTTTGGCAGATTGGAGAGGGAATTATGAGTGCTTTATCTTGAAATTTTCGCACATCTCCTTCATCATCCTATTGTTCAAATTGGTCGCATATCGGGATAATCTCACTCGGCAACCCATAACGACAAATTAGCTCTCTTTTGGCCGAACTAATCCACGACATTCCCGGTCACATTGGGATAGATGCGGACCTAAACCCACTTGGTGAAATATTCGATGGCAACAAGAATGAAGCGATGTCCATTTAAGGCTTTTGGTCTGGACGGCCGATCACATCCATTCCCACATTGGAGAAAACTGACCGGGGAGCACGACATGACATTCAAAGAAGTCGTAAGGCACATGAACCTTATATCGTATATTTGACACTTCGTGGGCACTTCTTCGTATTAATTAAAGCAATCAACCTCCATTGTCACCAATATTGGCCAGCTCCTCTAAGATTTTCCCTGGCCATTGCATGACCGCTTCGCGTGTGTTCCAAAAGGTCCTTCATGTACTCTCTCAACTCTCGCTTTAACTTTTTTTTGCGTCCAGCCCTTTCCAACACAGCATGTCATGGTTTCTTTTGTAGAGAATATCTCCATCTAAATAATAAACCCGTTGAAAGTCTTCTTAGAGTTCTTTTGTCATTTTTAGAAGAAAGCTTAGGAGGAGTATTCCCTTCTTTGGATGAAAACATTTGAGTCATGGTACCACACGCTTTTGATCGAGACTCTTCCCTCTATACTTGACAATATGCAGGATGACCACGACTCTTCCATTTTGATGAGTGGTAGGTTTCTCTAAAACTTACTTTAAACATTTGAGGACAAGGTAGACAATACACGGGCCATCTTGGTTATCTTCTCGGGGAATATGATGAAACGTGACTTCGTCAAACTGTCAAATCAAACCTTTGATGTAATCATGGTGCGTAATTAACTTGGCATCTCGGTTTCCCATTCCCCTCTTAACGGTGGATGACTAAGGCGAGTCCCCATATACCTCCAAAAGTATCCTTGCTTTTGCCTCTATTGTCAAAATCCCTAGTGCACAAGCCAGTTTTGGCTATATTGTTTGTACAATCAAGCAGCCTGCATGACTGTGGGGAAATAATCATTTTACGGTGAGATTAAAATTGCCCCGATTCCGTGCCCCGTCGTTAGGTCGGTCAAATAACAAGGCCCATTTTTCTTTTTCTCGGTGATTGCTCACTTATCAAGCGAGTTGCATTATATCTTCATGCCGAAGAACACTTCATCGATCCATAATCTTCTACCGCTGACGGGTTAGATATTCGCAAGAGCACTCCCTTTTATTGCTTTTGGGTGACATGCAATGTCATATTCGATAGCAGGACTTGCCAATGAGCAATTCTTAACAATCCCGTAGCAGTTATCAAAGATATACTTGATTGAATCCATTTTGGACACCAACCAGTAGTATAACACAACATGTGATGCCTCAAACTACGAGCCGCCCGTACTAAAGCTTAGCAAGTTACGTTTCTAAGCAGCTGAAGTAGTTGGCTTCTACAACGGTGAACTTTGCCAGACAACAGATGGCATGTTCCTTTCTTCGGAACTATCGTGCTGTCAAGACGCAACTTATAGATCCATCTAGCACATCAAATACATGATGAGAGGTCTTTCCGCAGGGGGAACCAAACGCGGAGGCTCTTGTATATTGTTTGATCTTTCAAAGGCGTTTTGACAATCTTCTCATTCCATGTCACGGCTGATTTTTTGCGCAAAGAATTTAAAGATCGGGTTCACATGTCGCGCGGTAGAAGGGGAGATGAACAAGACAATGTAGTTAAATCTTCCTAAAAACCCACTCGAACTTCCTTCTTCTACTGTCGAGGAGCTTGGCATTGTCGATGATTTGTCGAACCTTTTTCAGATCAACCTCTATTCCTCTTTGACTAACGATGAAGCCGAGCTTTCTGATTTCACTCCAAAGTGCATTTGGATGGATTGACGAGTTTAAACTTTCTTAACCGGGCAAAAGAGTTTTTGAAGATTATCCACATGGTCATCTTGGATCTCGACTTCGCGATCATGTCATCTACGTAAACTTCTATCTCCATATGAATCATATCATGGAATAAAAGCCAACATAGTTCACGATATGTTGCCTCAAAGATTTTCATGCCAAGGGCATAAACCTTATAGCAAAGGTTCCCGACAAAGTGACAAATGTAGTTTTCTCCATATCCTCGGTGCCATCTTGATCGATTATATCCTCGAGAAACCATCCATGAAAGAGAATAATGCATGTTGAGCAAGATTATCTACAAAGAACATCAATGTGAGGCAAAGGAAAGTCATCTTTTGGGCTAGCTTTCTTTCGAGATCTCGATAGTCAACACACATTCGAACTTTTCCATCTTTCTTGGGAACGAGAACGATGTTAGAGAACCCATTGAGGTACTTTACAACTTCTAGAAACCTGATCCAGTTGTTTCTTGACCTCCTCCTTGATCTTTAAGGACATTTCCGCTTTCATCCATAAGTAGCTTCCCTTTATTGGAGGACACTCTGGCTTTAATGGCAATTTGTGATTACGCATTTTCTTTGGGTCTAACCCTGGCATGTCTTGGTATGACCATGCGAAGACATCTTTATAATCCGTCAACAACCTCGATCAATCATTTTGCTCCTTTTCTTTCGAGGGAAAGGCCAATCTTGACCTCTTTTATATCATCTTTGGTTCCCAAATTGATTAGTTCACTCGGCTCTTCATTGGGCGGATTTCCTGGTTCTTGTTCTACCAATCTCAAAAGTTCAAGGGGAACTTCCCGTCATCATCAACAACCTCCTCGGCATGATCAACGAATAGTCAAAATTGTATGATGGGTTACTAACACTGGCGTTTTCAAGAGAGTCACTTTTAGATCTGCATTTTGGTAATTATCAAGGGAAAGATGAATGAATAAAGGTTAAAGACGAGAGACTGCATTTATTAGTGAGGATGGTGAACAAAACGAAAGTAAAAAAGATAACAAGACAAAGATCTTTGAATGCATGCATTTATTGATAAGTCATCTTGAAAACAGTAAACAAGTAAGCCCATTACAACAAAACTCCTAAAGCCTTAGGCAGAGCTAAAGGATAAGCATTACAGAATTACTTTGAAAAAGGACCCTATGGTCTTGGGGAACTCAATGATCTCCCAATTGTTGAGCTCTGAGATCCGGAGAGCATGGATACACCAGATTGATACCACGATCGGCAGGATAATCATCTTCAATAGCTGCTGCTTGGTCCAGAATGCAAACCCTACGCCGGAAGCTTCGTCGAATGTCACAGATTGGAACCCTTTCAGCCTCGCATTCACGATTTTCCAGGTAGAGCCAACTCTCTTTCTTTCTTCTCTTCTATAACTCTCATCTTGTCGGCCCGGTGGGCTTTGTATCCCAACCCAAACCTATCCTTGTTCTCGAATGAGCATGAGAATGTCGCAACGCCTTGGTCAATTTTCCCCAAACCGCTTCAGTGCCTGTATCCTCCTTCAAGCATAACCTTGGCCATCATGATGGATGCTTTGGATGACCGAGGTTTCAAGAGTGGAGCTCCCTCCCCAACATAAGTGGCATTGGCAATTTCAAGTGATTGGAAGCGGTCTCGAGAGCTTCTCGGCTTCAATATAAGGGGTTGTTGATGGCTTGCTTACTAACAGATCCTCCTCTCCAGAGACAATTATCGCCTTACAATCAACAATGAACTTCACCTTCACGGTGCAATGTGGAAAGGTACGACTCCAGGCAGATGGATCCATGGGTCGCCCTCTAGGAGACAACTCGTATGTTGGTGTGATGTCCATTACTTGGAAAAGTACTTCAAAGGTATGGGACAATCTGAATGGGCAACCTCAATTTCTCCCATGACTTCCCGGTCTAGTCGAAGCTCTTACAATCATTGTGCTTGGCTTCATATGAGTTCCATCGAGGCAACTTTGCGGCGTTGACTTTGGCATTACATTCAAAGAAGAACCATTATCAATGAGAACCCTGGCCATGACATGGTCTTGGCACTTCGAGTAAATGTGCAAGGCCTTGTTGTGCCCCATACCTTCGGGCTGGTATTTCATCATCGGTGAAGTGACATAATTATCAGAACTATGTTACCTACGATGTTATCGAGCTTATCAACCGTGATGTCGTGGGAGACATGCGCTGATTCAACACCTTCATCGGACTCTTACTTGTGGCTCGAGTTCATCAATAGAGACAAAAAGAGATATCCGAGCGAGTCCGGTTTAATCGATCCACAACCCTATATTCACTCGCTTGATGAACTTCAAGAATTCACCTACCTCCTCATCAGGATACACCTTTTTATTCTCACCCCAGTTCTTCCTTGTCATCTAGGATTTCTTCCACCTTCTCTTTCCCTTTGTGATCCTTTTCCTTCCTTTTCTATTTCCTTTTCGCAATACCTCGGAGTGTAAATGCGACCACTCCTAGTCATTCGCCAATCCCGAAATGTTGGTGACCACGGTAGTCCCGTTGGAAGGATTGGGTTGGACCCGCATCTCATACTTCCATGGTACCGCTTTGGTGTCCTTGTAAGGGGAAAGGACTTGGAACTCGGATGACGATCGGTGTTGGCCCACTTGGAACCCCAGCAAAGGTTTCTTCTCGGTGATAGTATATCACCACCTGGTTTCTGAGTGACTTGCCTAGAACTGGCCGAGAATTAACCACAACGAGAAAAGGGGTTATCTTAATTGGGGTTGGGAAGTTGTAGATTCAGCAACCATATTAATGGCACATTCATTTGATCCACAACCAATTAAGATAATCTTCATATCCATTAACTGCCGCACGACTTGCCGAAACTCCAATGACGTTTTCAATCGAATGCCCCATGTTTCCATCAAAGTCACACCTTATCTCTCCATCGGAGCTTTTTCTTCCGTGGCCGGGATTTGGATCAATCCACATTTGCACATCTCTCTAAAAACAACTCTCATAGGAGTCCTAACATCGCCACTTTACTCTTTAGAGTATGTTCCAAGAAGCTCTCAATGGCATTGACCCCAGAACTCCCATGATTTTGGCATAGGACCGTGCACATTTGGAGCATCCTTCCAAAGCTCAACCATTTGGCATTAATAAGGTCTTGGACCTTAAACTTCAAAGCTCTACAACTCTCTGAATGTCCTGTGGCCCCATCGTGATATTCACATTGAGCATTTGGGTCATACCACTTTGGATAAGGAGGGTCTAGTGGTCTTGTTCGGGATAGGAGTTAGCACAGATTTGCTCACAAGTTACGGAATAGTTCGGTGTAGGTCATGGGTATTGGGTCAAACGCACCGGCTTTCTTTCCAGTTATAGTGGTGGTCTTGCTTGGGCTGGTGTTTGGGTTTGGATTTAGAGGCTGGACGATTTGAGGTGGCATGGTGGGGTGTGTTTGATTGAGAAGAAAGGGTATGATGGTCGGTGGGAGCCATTTGTTGAGGGTTTAGAAATTGCGAGGTTGCAGCCGATGTGGCTGGTTGGCTTGGTGATATGGAGGTGGTTGGTAATATGGGGCGTATGGGCGTGGAAGGCGGGTGTTTGGTTTGGTCTCCATTGGTTCGGTTTCTCGTTCCAAGGATACTCGCATGTGCCTCTCCTTCCTTCTTTTTCACGAATGGGGTTTTCTTTGGGCCGTTCCCTCACCGGAGTCTCAACGATCTTGCCATTCCTCATTCCACTTTCAATTCTTCGCCGATGATGACCATGTCGGAAAAATTTGATGACACACTCCCAATCATCCTATCATAGAAAGGCGACCGGAGTGTATCAATGAACATTGCTCACGATTTCCTTCTCGGCTAAGGAGGCTCCACCGAGCGACCAGCTCCTCCATCGTTGCGCGTATTCTTTGAAAGTCTCTACATCCCTTTTTGACATATTTTGGAGTTGCATCCTATCGGAGCCATGTCAACATTGTACTTCATCTTCTTCAGAATGCATCCGCTAGATCTTTGAAGGATCGGATGTGTGCCCTTCGAGATGCGTATACCAATTTGAAGTCGCCCCGTCTTGGCTGTCTTGGAAGAAGTGAATCAAGAGTTTATCATCTCGGGCATGTGACGCCATCTTCCTAACATACATGGTCAAATGGTTCTTGGGACAAGTGGTTCCCAGATTTGTCAAAACGGCACCTTAAATTTCGCGTAATTACAACATTTGGCACCAGACGAGTTCCGAGGCATCCCAAGACCATAACTATTTACCCCTTCAATGGCCCGCAATCTTTCCTCTAGTACTTCCAACTTTTCTTTGATTTGGGAATCTCCCCCTTGACCGATTCACAGGAGCTTCTCCGCTACATATTATGGGGAAATGAATATGGCATGGAGGAGGAACCAAAGTTTGGCATCATTTGAGCCCCTCGGGGTCCATAATGTAGGGTGTATTGTGGGGGCCTTGGATTGATAATAGGTGTCACTATCGGGGGTGTTACCATCCGTAGAGTTGACATTCCGTGCTTGCGGTATTTCGACAGTATTGGTGGGGATTTGTGCTTGAGTGATGTGTTCGGAGTTCGAATACCATCTTGTGGGTGGGATAATTGGTTGGTGGTACAAACCCACGAGGCAAACCGTATGGGGATTGTTCGAGTCAAATGGAAAATGAGTTGGGTTGAGAGGCATCATGGCCCCTGGTTGGTTGAAGCCTTGAATAGGAATCGAGAAAACCGGAAGCGGGATGAGAGGTGTGGCTGGGCTGTCCTTCGTTCGAGGCGGAGGGTTCTCCTCCGTGTTCTTCTCCTTTTGCATTTCTTGTAGGATCTCCATCATCTTAGCCATCCGATCTTTGATTTGACCGACTTCATCCCGATCACTTGAACTTCTTCTAGTTCATCCGCCATGGCTCTTGCCCGTGATCGAGTGCGATAAGGGTGTCTTGGAGCAATTGTTCAAAAAACCACACTGTTTTATTTAATAAAAAGAAAGAATAAATGAATAAAATCAAAAGAAAGAGCATAAAACTAATTAAACTTCATTTTTGATAGGAAGGACCGTCGCATATACTTATAGCAAGAATACTCATCCTGCAATCAAATCTAGTGGTATAATTCTCTCTAGCTTGATTGCGGTTGATGTCGAGTCCAAGGGAGAATTCACTCCTCGATAGACCACATCTTGTACTAGCAATGTCATTGTTTGATGATACCCATATTTTTACGCGGAAAACACATCGTTTTTAGGGTAAAAATATAGTTGATGAAGTATCTAAGGGAGAATTCACTCCTCGACAGATATCATCTGGAAAAAGAGAGCATTCCAAAAAAAATTGATGAAAACTTCTATTTCATTGGATGGATGTTGCAATACAAACATGAGTCTTTGGTCAACTAGAAAAACAATACATCGAGAGTTTTCATATTTCTAACCCATCTTTGGGGACCTCAAAATACTATGCCAAGAGCTTCATCTTCTTTTTCCTGAATCCCTTTGCGAGCTTCCCAAAATGCTTGAAGAACTCAGTCACCTCCGGTGGTATTTGGAGGAAAGGGTTCTTGTAGACCCGAATTGATACTTCTTCAAATCGATCCACCAATGGGAAGTATGATATTGAATTCTACCAATCATGTCTTCATATTTTTCTTCTCCATGCTTCCCTTTCATAGATCACATCCCTTACAACCAATTTCCATCCCTTTACCCATTCTGCGTGACGTTGAGCTTCTCCTCTTTCATTTTCTTGCATTTTGGTCCTGAGCCAATTTTCCCTTTCATTAGCTTCTATTAATAATTGCGATATCCCGCAGCTTCGTTCCATCCTCGATCGAGTAAAGTTCGGTCCGGGCCAAGGATTCTTGTAGAGATCCAACTCTCTCCTTTAGTATCTCGTATTGTTTCAACATGAACCCCTACGTCCCACTCAAGCTCTTCTTTCTTCTTTAGAAATTCGACTAGCGTGTTTTCTTGACACTCCACCTTTGCTTGCAACTCTTGGATCACTGCTTCTTTCTCTTTTCTTGCCCTTTTCATGCGACTTGGGACTTCGTAGGAATCAGCACATTCACTTCTTAAATTCGCGATCTCAGAATTCAGTTTTTGCACCTGGCTTTGGAGCTTGATGATAGTTTACTCGCAACTTGGTTCTTTTCATCCAAAAACCCCATCCGAGCTTTTAGAATTTCAATTTTTTCCAGCATTTGATCTTCACAGTAAGAGGATTGTTTTCGCACCTTTGGGTGGGGTTCCGGTTTTGAAGGACACCCCCTTCTTGCCTCTCTCCATGCTTCATATCTTTTTTGTTCGAGCTATGATCCGCCTTCCTAACTCATCACGCCCTTTATGTGAATATTGTTCCATGCTGACCTTATTGCCATTGTCTGACTCTTGATGCTTTCACATTCTTGATATAGGAAATATGCTCCACCCAGCAGCTCTTTTGGGGGTTCATCTTGTGTCCACCTGAGTTGGCACATTACTAGAGCTGGTGAATATGACACACATCCTCTGGGTCCCATCAATGGGACATTCGAGAAACCTCCACAACTGAATATAACGGAATCCCCATTGTACCATGGGCACATCCATCTAAATGAACGTGAGTCGACCTGATCAAACTCTTGTTTCCATTCATATAGTTTGCGTGACTTTAGCGGCATGCAAATGAATCCTTTCAACGGGTCATCCGTTCTATCAATTTTGTTTCCAGCATACAAGTGAGTCATAATCCAAACATATAACATTGGTGCACAAGACCGCAACTTTCCTTGTTGATTCGATGACAAACTTGTAGTGAGAGAAAAGTCTCAACTAGGATAGGCGGACTAAATTCACCCCATATTCTCAACTCTGTAGAAGACGTCCATGGCTGATCGATCAATCACATCCGAATAAAGGGAAAAAGCACCGGTCAAGTAGATGAGGAGAGCCAACAACCTATTAAAAAGAACCCATCGTTGTTGTTGAGCCAACTCCCTAAGATAACCTTCCAAGAATCGCCTCTTCAAGCCCGTAGTGTTTCCTTTTTCCACTTTATCCAATTGTTCCGGTTTAAGTTCCAACAGACTTGCTATCTTCCCATCTCGCCACATATTGTCCATAATACAAATAGACACGTGATTCCTTTTGGATAGGCGGTCTCAAAGATGTAAGCATACTCCTCTATGGTGGGAGTTACATCTAGGTCGGGCAATTCAAAACATCTCAAAGTTGAGTTCCACATGCGGCTAATGCACTTAGAGCGGGGGCATCCACCGAATACGTAATAGATCTAGTATCCTCCCATACTTGTTGTTAAAGTTCGAACGTGCCTTTCTTTCGACATTTGTTGACTAATTTCCCATAAGCTCGAACATCATTGAGTGTCACGCCGATCTTGATGCTCTTCTTGGAACCGCTTGCATTGCTAGTACTCTTTCCGACGCTTGTTCCTTCCATTCTTTGCTATAAGATTAATACTAAGGTCTTCTGTCAAGAAACACAAATAAAGAAAAAATTAGAAATAAAACACACGAAAAAAATGCCCTACATGCTTCATGTTGAATGAACCCCGATAGGGTTGGGAACCCTATGTCGGGTATCTTTGTCAATGCACTACCTTCACTATGACACGCCGCTTATTAGAAGTGCAATAATATTCGAACATGTCATTCGGGCTTGGAGCGACGATGTGTCGCCCCCCCTTTTCCTTTTTTTTTTTTTTTTTTTTAAAAAACTTCATAATAAATATGTATGTGCATGACAATTTATGTTTATGATGCCAAAAAAAAATGGAGAGAGAGAAAAAGTATGCTCCCTTTGTCCTAAATTGGGTAAAACTTAGGGTTGGAAAACCCGAGGTAATGACTCTAAATAGGTTGGCTACTAAGTTTGCTCTATCGGTGAAAATTAGGTAGGGTCTAGACTTCTAAAAGCCATGGTTCCCTGATTGCCCCTATCTCGAAAGATAAGGATCCGATTCATGAATCTAGTCACAAGTAGGGATAAACCCTCTCAATATGACCATCCCATGATATCGGGTACAACCTCGAGTGGTGAATCAACAAATGTCAGGGAGGTACGAGACCTCTTCAATGACAATGTCGAGACACCGCCTAATCCTTGAGTTTTGAGCAAGCTCGGGTATAGAGCCAAAAGTGTGTGCAAGTTGTGATAGTGATGTGTGTGATGGGAGCACACAAACCTTCACAAAAACCTACTAAAATAAAACTACCCCAAGCCTGCAAAAGTGGAACAAACAACACAAATACAAAAGTTCTCTACCCAAAGTTTGAAAGAATATACAAAAGAAGTTATGTAAGCATTAAAAAAAAAAAAAAAAACAATTTTTTTTAAAGAAGAGGAGAGAAAAAAAATAAAAAAAAAATAAAAAAAAAAATAAAATAAAATTTGCACAACCAACTATGATAGGCCCCGACTCTCAAAGTCGTCCCTAGGTAGTCGCCCGTTGTCGCGACCAATCCGGCCCCGGGAGCCGCAGAAGATGGATAAAAACAAGAGGAGTCGCCACCAATATTTTATTTGGGGAAAAACATTGGGAAAACCATTTATTTTAAGGAAAACTGGTCTAAAAAAAAGAGAGATGAGTTCGGGAGCGTACATGAGTAGGGAAGGTATTAGCACCTACGTCGCCCGTTTAAAAACGTACCTCAAGTTAATTGTGCAAAAATCATTTTAATAACCTCTTAAATATTTATTTTACCCCAAAAATTATTTACAAGAAAGAATTATTCTTTTATTTTTAATATTTTAAATATTTTATTAATTTTTTAAGTTTTTTAAAATTATTGTTTATAAAAACTAAATGAGGTTGAACATGGCACATGAGTCCACAGGCGACCTCAAATCTAAGGGGACTGAACATGGCACCGTGTCCATAGAGAATCCCTAAAAATAGAAAATTTTAATTTTTGATTAATTATTTTAATATAAAAAGGAGATAAAAAAGGAAAATTTAGTTTTGGCCCGACAAGATGATTTATCTTGCTCCTACGTATTCCCGGGTGCGATGGGAAACTCAAAGCCACGTAGTTCTTTTGAAAAATTTGATTGGTTGGTTTTAATTTTTGATAAAAAAGATTTGATTTTGTTTTGATTTTATTTTAAAAGGTTTTTATGTATTTTCGTTTTTTATTTATTTAATATTTTTTTATGTCAAAAACTCCTAAACGAGGTAGAACATGGCAAATACGTCCACAGAGCTATCTCGCACCTAAGGAATTGAGTGTGAAACCTCTCACAAAGCAATCCCACAATTATTTTTCGATTTAGATTGTTGCGTGAATTAAAAAGAGATTTTTATTTTTTTATTTTTTGAATAAAATTTTGATAGAAAGGAGTAAATTGAAAGCATTTATTATTTTATACAAAAAAGAATTCACCTTGGCACCGGATTAAAGATAGCGGAGCTATACGATGAACCCTTACAATTCATACGACACTTGAGGATGAGAAAATCATACATCAATGTCGTAGATTATTACGTAAACTCCAAAGAAACTTTTATTTCAAAATTTTTTGAGTAGAATTTTTATTTAAAAAAATGATTGAAATATTTTTTTAAAAGAGATTTTTTGGACTAGTAGTAAACACACAACACAGAATAGCATCCAAACAAAACAATGTTTCAAGGCCCACGTTGCGGCAGATATGTGCCCTCCCAAGCCCATCATGCAACATGAAATAAACACAGCAAGAAATGAAGATCAGCAGACAAGCAAAAATGAAGATTAATGGCCATCCCGAACCCGAGTACCCAACACGAAAGCGGCGTCGCGGGCGATGAAGGGGTGGTCCGGGACGACGGCATGCGGCACGGATCTCACGACAAACATGAGGGAGGAGCGCGACGTGGAGGCCTTAGCCAGCGGCGGCTCGTGGTTCAGCCAGGATCTGGGAGCGGCTGGGTGGTGGAACCCCGGGCGTGGACGGGGCGGAGCTTGTGGCGAGGATGACACGAGGAGGACGGATGCGGTGTGGTGGCCTCGGATCCGTGTGGTGCGGCGTCTTCCCCTCGTCGCACGGCGGAGAAGTCCACCCAGGGACGGTGGCGTGCGGTTGAGTGAAGGAGGAAGGAGATGTGAAGTGGTTGGTTTGGGTGTGGCTCTTTTCGGTTTTTTGTTTTGTTGTTGCGGGTTACGTTGAAGAAGATGAAGAATGAGAGGAAGGAGATGATGCGAGGAGAAACGAGAGAACGAAAGAAGGAAAGAAAGATGTTTTTTTCGATCTTTTCCTCTTGGTATCGAGTATTTTTTTTCTTTCTTCCCTCCTACAGGTTTTTTGTGTGTTTTTCCCCCTCTTCCCGATTTTTCCCCTTTTCCCTGTTGTCTCTGTTGGGTCCTTTTTATAGAAGAAGATGAACTCTTCTCAATGTCATTGGGACCTTGCAAGCTTGAGTGTTGCAGAGGTTACCATGCTCAGGTCCCTTTCCATTCCCATTTATGTTTCTTCTTCCTCTGATCTAGGCAGATGCTTTTCCCCAAGTTCTGAAAATTAACTAAAAATGGAGATTGATTACTTGAGCTTTGGGGGAGATTTTGTGATTGCCTGTGGCTCTTGAGCAGCCCCCATCTGAGTGTTGCTTCATTCAAGAAGGCTTGGGAGTATGTTGGGTTAAGAGGAAGGCTGAGGGGGAATGACCAAAATTGAAGAAAAAGCAGGGTATTGGTGATAAGAGCTATTGGACATTGCACACTGACATGGAGGACTCAAGAAATCTTCTTTTCTTTTTTTTATTTGACTTTCAGATGTATTATTTTTTATTTTATTTTTATTTTCCATTTTTAATTTTGTAAATATTAATTAAAAGGATAAAATATCCGGACAAAATTAGGTGTTCACAGACATGAACTCCAATTTTGTCCGGGATACACTATCAAGCAAAGGACCTATGACTACAAAGTGATTTCTTATAAAGAACATGCGGGTTGGATTGCCCACTGAGTTACACATAAAAGCTATCAGGGAGATTACCTGCTGAGCTTAAAAAACAAAGATAAAGAGCTTACGGGGTGGACTGCCCGTTAGAAACTCGAAAAGAAAGATAAAAGAGCTTATGGGGTGGACTTCCCGTCAGAAGCTCGAACATAAAGACAAAAGAGCTTACGGGGTGGATTTCCCGTCAGAAGCTCGAACAAATAGATAAATGAACTTACAAGGGTGGATTGCCCGTCAGAAGCTCGAACAGAAAGATAAAGGAGTTCACGTGGTGGATTGCCAGTCAGAAGCTTGAACAAAAAGTTAAAGAGATTACGGGGTGGATTGCCCATCAGAAGCTCGAACAGAAAGATAGATGAGCTTACGAGGTGGATTACCCGTCAGAAGCTCGAACAAAAGATAAAAGAGCTTATTAGGTGGATTGCCCGTGAGAATCTCGAACAAAGACGCAGCTTAGGGGCCCTATGCCTGCTAAAGCTAATAAGGGTAACAGCCTATGAGCCTTGTGCCCATTAAAGCCGAACAAAAATGAAGCTTACGAGGACCCATGCCTGCTAAATCTAACAAGGGTAACAACTTAGAGGTCATGTGCCCATTAAAGACGAACAAATACAGAATGAAAGCTTAGTGACCATATGTCTGCTAAAGCTAAATACAGCTTATGGGCTGTGCTGAGTCAAAGCTAAAGGAAGCTTAGAGACCCTATGTCTGCTAAAGCTAACAAAAAACAGCTTATGGGCCTGTGCCCATCAAAGCTAAAGGAAACTTAGAGACCCTATGTCTGCTAAAGCTAACAAAAACACAGCTTATGGGCTCTATGCCCGTTAAAGCTTTACAAAAACAAAAGAAAGCTTAGAGACCCTATGTCTGCTAAAGCTAACAAAACACACAGCTTATGGCCCGTGTGCCTATTAAAACAAAAGAAAGCTTAGTGACCCTATGTCTGCTAAAGCTAACAAAAACACAGCTTATGGGCTCTATGCCCGTTAAAGCTTAACAGAAACAAAAGAAAGCTTAGAGACCCTATGTCTGCTAAAGCTAACAAAACACACAGCTTATGGGCCATGTGCCCGTTAAAACAAAAGAAAGCTTAGGGACCCTATGTCTGCTAAAGCTAACAAAAACACAGCTTATGGGCCTTGTGCCCACTAAAACATAACAAAACTAAGCTCACGAGGCCCTATGCCTAAAAAAGCTAGCAAAAAGGAAGCTTATGGGCCCTATGCCCGTTAAAGCCGACCAAAAACAAAATGAAGCTTATGAGGCCCTATGCCTGCTAAAGCTAGAAAAACCGACAGCTTATGGACCCTATGCTCAAATGTGATGCAGTGATGTTGATTTTGATGCATGATAAACTTTGATCATTTTTCGCAAACCACTCTTTGATTTATAGCCCCTTGAAGCTTCGATCACAACCAAATTTAAGGAAGAACTGGAATATCATTCATTGATCTGGATTGTCATTTCCTTGCTCAACTGATGCTTTGCCCCTTGTCATAAATATGTCTATTTCATAATGGCTATCCCAATGGATGAGAATGCTTGATTACTCTTTATTTTCCAGCATTGCCCCTTGTCAAGATATTGATGTGTTTTGCATGACCCTTGAATCTTGAGAGAAACTCTAAATACTATTATTATCGATACTTGTTTCGCATTTCAATATGTGTTTCTCATAAAAATGCAAGTTGAGTCTATGGTAGCAAGAGAGGTACATAAATGATAGAGAATGGATAGGGAATAACAGTATCCAGAAAGTGTTAAGCATGTGAGCAAAAGAATTGAAATGTTGTTAGAAGGAAGGAAACAATGATAGGATGAAGTTCATATTTTTCTTCAAGTGATACTCTTTAAGATGATAAGTGCAAGCCTCTCATGCATATAATCTCGAGCATCACTTTAATCAGCTTTCAAGGATATGGTTTGCTCCAGTCTTCATGTATTGAGAGCATCTCATGACTTGCCTTTAAATTCAAACTGCCCCAGTTTGTTGCTTTGAGGGGACCTGTTTGACCCTAACTTTTGCATAGGTCGCTTTTCTGATATTTCAACATACCGGGTCGCTCTAATTTTGCCTGGGTCACACTTTCCGTTTTTCAACCCAGCGAGACTTTTTTTTAATATGCTTTTTTTTCTTTTCATTTTCTCTTTATTTTTTCCCTTTCTTTTTCCGAGAGTGATGTATTGAAAAGCAGGAACATTTTGAAAATGATAACGATCTTTCATTGATCAGAATGGACTTTTTAGGCTTGTAATGTGGCCAGGGTTAAAGGGTATGGAAGAAAAGATATGAGGCCCAAATCAGTGTTTAAGGGTTTGAAAAGGGTCAAGGATCCTTGTTCTTACTTTGCACATGTATCAATAATGCTTTTTCTTTGCTCACTTTCCATTTTATTTTATTTTCATTTTTATTTGTCTTTTCTGTGAGCTTCTTCGGTTCTTTCCTTATGGGACTTTTTTTTTCCTTATTCGCTCATTTAGTCCCTAGTGTAGGGGTGATCCTTGCCCAAGGTTCTTTGAAAAAAATTCAAGCTCAAACAGGATAACAAGGGATGATACAAGTATGTGAAGGGTATAGAAAGATAGCAATTCTTCATTTCAAATCTTGATTGCTAATTTTCAAAAAAATTAAATGAAAGACAAAAATGAATAAGCGATCGCTCTTTTTCATTTCTTTTAACTTTTCAATCCATAGAATTTAGCTTGAATCAAATGGACATTTCAATTCTGCTTCTATAGCACCTCCAAAGAAAGGAGTGCTACTACACTAAGGTCTTCTTGAATCATCTTCAGTTGATGTCACGAGGAAGCTTTCCATAGTTGTCCAAACCAGGATGATTAGTGAGGTGATCAAAATCATGCGATGAGGTTCTAGCACTTATTGTTATTTTGCTTCATCTTTTTTTTTTAGAGAATCACTTCCAGCTCTGTATGGAAGGATAAAGGTAAAATCAAAAGAGGTAGAAAAGGAAAGGAGACTCAATGCATTCATTTATTCATACTGAAAAGGAAACAAGTAAGCCCATTATTAAATATTTCCTAAAGTCTTGGGCAGAGCTAAAGGATTAGCACTAATGAATTACTCTAAACAAGATTCAAAGGTCATGTTCCACAGTGTCCTCTACGGCATTGACTCCAGAACCTCCTACATCAAGAGTATTTTGTTGGAAACTTAGCACATTTACATTAATTAGATCTTGCACTTTGTACTTTAAGGTCTTGCAATTTTCAGTTGAATGACATATCACTCTCCCATGATAGTCGCACCTGACATTTGGGTCAAACCATTTTGGGTATGGGGGCTGCATTGCCTTGGTCGGGACTGGGACCAACAAAGATTTTTCAATGAGGCTATGTAATAGCTCTGTGTAAGTCATAGGTATCGGGTCAAACTGCATGAGTTCTTTTCTGGGTTGTAAGGTTGTCCCCTTTGATTTTCATTTGGGTTTTTGTTGGGGTGGTATAGTGGGAAAGGTTTGATGTTGGGTAGGGTATGATGGTTGGTATGGTGCCATCATATGATAAGATTGGGTTGGAAATTGGGAGATGGTGACTATATATGGATGGTTAGGTTGTTGATGTGGTGGTAATGGATAATATGGGATGTAGGGATTCAAAGGCATTTGGTTTGGTACCCATTGTCCTGACTTCTTTTGATCGGATGCCATGGCATGTGTCTCTCCTTCATTCTTTTTGACAAATGGAGCTTTCTTCATCCCAGCTACCCCCGCAGAATTTTCAACAATCTTACCTACTCCTCATCCCACTCTCAATTCTTTCTCCAATGATAACCACGTCAGAAAAGTTTGATGACATACTTCCAATCATTCTATCATAGAAGGGTGGCTAGAGTGTATTGATGAACATTGACACAATTTCCTTCTATGTTAATGGGGGCTCTACTTGAGCAGCCAATTCTCTCCATCGTTGTGCATACTCCTTGAAAGTCTTTGTAACCCTTTTTGACTTACTTTGAAGTTGCATCCTATCAGGAGCCATGTCAATGTTATACTTGTATTGTTTCAGGAATGCGTCTGGCAGGTCCCGAAAAGATCGAATGTGGGCCCGTTCGAGGGGAACGTACCAATTTGAAGTTGCCCCAGTCAAACGGTCTTGGAAGAAGTGAATTAAGAGCTTATCATCCTGGGCATGTGATGCCATCTTCCTGAAGTACATAGTCAATTGGCATTTTGGTCAAGTGGTTCCCGAAGACCATGACTGTTTACACCTTCAATAACTCGCAGTCTTTCCTCTAGAACCTCCAGCTTTTTTATGGATTGAGGATTCCCACCTGACTGATTCACAGGAATATAATGTGGGGAAGCGAAGTTCTGTGTCGCCTGGGTTCCATTGGCACCAGTGTGGAAGGTGTATGGTGAAGTGTTTGGGTTAACAGAATGTACCATTATTGGAGTGTTACCTTCCGGTGGATTGGTGGTGTGTATTTGTGGTATTTCAGTAGCATTGGTGGGGATTTGTGTCAGGGTTATATTTTGGGATCTTGGGTTTCCATCTTGTGGGTCAGGAGCGGCTGGCGGCACAAATCCTCGAGGAAAACCATATGGGGGATTATTTGGATCAAATGAAGGATGAGTTTGATTGCCTGGGTAGACAGGGAGAGGCATCCCGACCCTTTATTGGTTGTTTCTTTGAATGAGAAGAGGTATGACCGACTGCTCTTCAGTTGAGGCTGAAGGATTCTCATCCGTGTTCTTTTCTTTCTGGATGGCTTGCATCGTTACCATCATTTGGGACATCTGCTCTTGAGTTGACCCCATTCTTCTATGAACTTCTGAGTTTGCTCTTCCTCATCCATGATTTGGGCTTGTGATCGAGTTCGATAAGTGTGCCATGGAGCAATTGTTCAAAAGGTCACTGTAAATTTATAAAAATGCAATCAAACCTTTACTTGTGAAATGTCAATGCATGAGATGAGCTTCTTATTTTTTAGTTTTTTTTTCTTTTTATGAATGCATGATATGGATGAAATTTTTTTAATGAATGCATGAGATAAATGATTTTTTGTTTAAAACAAAAATAAGAGTCTTTTTCGTAGACACATAAAAAAAATGCTCCATTTGCCCTAAGCTCGATAAGAACCATGGTGAAACATACGTAGGATCATGACTGTAAACAAGTTGGTCACTAAGATTGCTTTAACAGTGAAATTTAGGACGGGTCTAAACTCCTAAAATTTATGGTCCCTAGATTGCCTTTACCTGGAAGATAAGGACCGTGGTCCATGAACTTCACCACAGGGACAAATGAGTCACAATATGGCAGTCCATAGTACCAGTGACAATATGAGCGGGAGAATCGGTGATTGTCAGGGATGTAAAAGCATCACAATGACACCACCGAAACCCCTTCTAACCCTACAACATTCTAAGACTCGGGTATAGAGCCCAAAAGTGTGTGACATATGTGATGGTGATGTGTGTGCGGGGAGCATTAAAACCTGCACAAAACCTATTAAAATAAAAACTACATCACACTTGCAAAAAGAACAAACAACAACACAATTGTTCTCTACCCTAGGGTTACAATAATATACAAAGGCAATTATAAAACTATTTACAAAAAAATAAAACAAAGAGGGGTAAAACTAATATTTTTAAAGTTATTAAAATAAGTTGCACAACCAACTATTATAGGCATGACTCTCTAACATCATCAGTGGAGTCGCCACCTGTCGCGACCGTTCCGTCCGGGCACCGCGAAAAGAAGGTAAACACAGAGGAGTCGCCACCAATATTTTATTTGGAAAAAACATTGGAAAAACCATTTATTTTAAGGGAACTGGTCTAAAAAAAGATAGAGATTTGAGTCCGGGAGTCGGTTACGAGTAGGGAAGGTGTTAACACCCTATATCGCCTGTTTTAAAAACGGTATCTCAAGTTAATTGTGTAAAAGAATTTTAATAACCTTTGAAAATATTTATTTTTACCCCACTTTAAAAAATAAAATAAAATAAACACATTAAAAGAGAAAACAAAATTTTGGCTCAACAGAATGATTGTTTTGCTCTTATGTATTCCTGGGTGCGATGGGAAACTCAAACCCACGTAGTTCTTGTAGAAAAAGATTTTATTGGTTGGTTGATTGGTTTTAATTTTGAATTGAAATTTGATTTTTGTAAATTATTTTGAAAATAGATTTTTATTTCAAAAATAAATTCACTCTTGCATAGGGTCTAAGATAGCGATGCTATACGATAAACCCATACAATTTATACGCCACTTGAGGATGAAAATCCATACATCAACGTCGTAGATTGTTGCGTGAATTTAAAAAGATATTTATTTCATAAAAATTGTTAAAATTTGTTAAGAGAGCAAAACGAAAATATTTTATTATTTTTAAGAAAATTGAATTCACTTTTGCACAAGGTTAAAGATAGTTAGGCTATACGATAAACCCTTACAATTCATACGACACTTGAGGATGAAAATCATATATCAACGTCGTAGATTGTTGCGTGAACTCAAGAGATATATATATTTTTAATTTATAAAAAGATGTTTTGACAAGACTTTTCCTTTTATTTTATGTTTATTAAACATTTTTCTTTAAAAAAAGGTCTGACCCCAAATGAAAGAGGGTAGATCAATAAAAAAAAGGGCTAATGTGTTAATGTAATTTTAAATGGACAAATCAACAAAGACACCAACTTGGGGCCAAACTGCCATCACAAACCCATCAGTGTCTAATAACAACATAATAATTTCAAAAATAAACAATGAAAACAAAAGGAAATAAAAAAAAGAATAAGAAGGCAGGATCCTCCTTCATTACGTTACCAACAATGAAAAAGGGGGCCAAGGAAGACACTGGAAGCAGTGGCGGTGAAGCGGTTCTGGTGCAGTGTTGGGTCTGAGATCCACGATTCGTGATGGCTGCAGAGGGCCGAGGCGGCGACATATGCGAATCTGCAGTTGCCGGTGTCAACGGCGAAGGACCGAGGCGGAGTTCGCGGCAAGGATGGATGCAGTGCAGTGGTATGGAGGGGCGTGCGTCTGGTGGCGGTTCTGGGCAGTGGTGCTTGGCAAAGATGGTGGAGGAGACGGAAACAAGAATCTGAACTGTTTTTTGATTTATTTATTTTTTTGTTTTGGTCTTAAGTACTTAGGTTTGTTGTTATGGAGCTTAGATGGGTAAAAACGATTGAAGGGATGTGTTGAACATAAACCAAGAACACTAAGGCAAAATGATAATGCTAAGCAATTAGCGATCACACACATACACGAAGACACCAAGATATAACGTGGGTGGTTCACCAAGATGTGGCTACATCCACCCATGGGAAGAAGGAGAAAAAGCTTCACTATGAATTAATCAAGGTACAAGATAGTGATCCTCTAACTCTAATGCTATACACTCAGATTTACAGAACAGTATTGTATATTGTTTTCAGCCTATACAATATGCACACACTCTCACTTCTTATGTTACAGAAAGATCTTCTATATATAGATGTGTCGGGTGCTGGTCCTTTTGAGTGAGACTTGAAGGGAGGGTTATCATCAAATCAGTTATAACTGATTTAACAGCTTTGATATCACAAAGTCAGTTATAACTGATATAACAGCAAAGCGATTATATATATTATTCTGAACCTTTGCTTCTATAGGGAAGACTTCGAACCAAATCAACAATCTCCACCTTGGTTTGACAGCTTTCCTTTCCTTGATATCAGCTCAAAATATCCTTTTATACTGCCATCTTACTGATGTTATTTCCAGTAGTCAACATTAAGCAAATTCAAGCAATGCATGAATTTGCTTCCAGGGACAGGTTTAGTGAACATGTCTGCAGGGTTTTCTTTGGTGTCAATTTTCTGGAATTTGATTCTTTTCTCTGTTCGAATGAAGTGGTATCTCATATCTATGTGTTTAGTCCTTTCATGATGAACTTGGTCCCTAGCCAAACATATAGCACTCAAATTGTCACATAATGTGATGGCTTTGTCTTGTGGAAAACCAAGATCACTGATAATCCCCTTTAGCCAGATTCCCTCCTTGGCTGCTTCTGTTAAAGCCATATACTCTACCTCTGTTGTGGATAATGCAACAGTAGGCTGGAGAGTAGCCTTCCAGCTAACTAGAGATCTTCCAACTGTGAAAGCATAACCTGTTATAGATCTTCTGGCATCTTGATCTGCAGCATAATCTGAATCTGAAAAACCAGCTAACATACATGATGTGTCATTCCCATAGATGAGACCAATGTCAATTGTGCCTTTAAGATACCTGAATACCCTTTTGACAGCTTGCCAATGCTCCTTTCCTGGTCTCCCCATGTACCTGCTTACCACACTGACAGCTTATGACAAGTCTGGTCTTGTACATACCATTGCATACATAAGACTCCCAACAACACTAGCATATGGAACCCGAGTCATATATTCCTTTTCTGATTCTGATTGAGGTGCATGAGCTTCAGAAATTCGAATGTTGGTTGTCAAAGGAGTACACACTGGTTTAGCAGTTGACATGCCAAATCTGTTTAGAATTTTCTGAATGTAGTCCTTTTGACATAAGAACAACTTATTCTTATTTCGATCCCTGTATATTTCCATGCCTAAAATCTTTGCAGCAGCCCCCATGTCTTTCATTTCAAATTCTGAGCTGAGAAGAGTTTTTAGCTTCTGAATTTCTGATTTGTCCCTAGATGCTATGAGCATGTCATCCACATAAAGGAGCAAGTAGATATAGGAACCATCCTCCACCTTGCTATGATAAACACAAGAATCATAAGGACTCCTATTATATCCATGAGTGACCATGAACTGATCAAATCTCTTGTACCATTGTCTTGGAGATTGTTTCAGTCCATATAAAGATCTTTTGAGTTTGCAAACCAATTCTTCCTCTCCTTGTTGCACAAATCCTTCTGGTTGCTTCATAAAAATGTCCTCTTCCAGTTCTCCATGTAAAAGGCTGGTTTTACATTAAGTTGTTCTAATTCCATATCTAGATTTGTAACAAGAGCAAGGAGAACTCTAATTGAGGTGTGTCTAACTACTGGAGAGAATATTTCATTGTAGTCAACACCTTCTTTCTGACTGAAGCCTTTAGCCACAAGCTGTGCCTTGTATCTAATTGCATCATTACATGAAAGTTCTGACTTCTTCTTGAATATCCATTTACATCCAACCATTTTTCTGCCTTCAGGTAATTTAACCAGTTGCCAAGTCTCATTTTTCTGCAGAGATTCCATTTCTTCATACATGGCAGTGATCCATTGCTATGATTCAGTACAAGTGATGACTTCCTGATAGTTGGATGGTTCCTCAGAATTAATATCTTCAGCTATATGCAGGGCATAGGACACCATATCTTCAAAACCATATCTTTTAGGAGGTTTTATGTTCCTGAGAGATTTTCTAGTTACTACTGGTTCATTTTGTATAGGAATTACTTGAACTGTTTGATCAGGTTCTATATTGCTAGTTAATTCCTTATGTTGATTTTGATTTCTGGTTTGAGATCCATCCAACTCCACCTGCTTAGGAATAGTATTGATCCTGTTTGGATCTTCTGATTCAGTTTTGCCATGAACTAGTGAGATTTCATCAAAGATGACATCTCTACTCATGTTCACCTTTCTTTCTGATAGTGACCATATTCTGTAACCCTTGATTCCATCCCCATATCCTACAAAAGTTCCTCTTTTGGATCTAGGTTCTAATTTGCCCTCATTTACATGATAATATGCAGGACATCCAAAGACCTTTAACATTGAATAATCAGGTTGTTTATTAGTCCATAACCCAATTGGAGTTTTCGGGTCAATGGTTGTGGATGGAGATCTATTCATTAGGTAGCATGAAGTAGAGACAGCTTCTGCCCAGAAATTTCTGCCTAGGCCTGAGTTTGACAGCATGCATCTGGCTCTTTCCAGCAGGGTTCTATTCATTCTTTCAGCTACACCATTCTGCTGAGGAGTGTTCCTCATAGTGTATTGCCTGGCTATGCCTTCTTCTTTGCAGAACTCTTTGAATTCTTCTGAGCAAAACTCCAAACCATTATCAGTTCCGAGTCGCTTGACTTTCCTTCCTACTTGGTTTTCTATCAGATTCTTCCAATGCTTAAAGTTTTTGAAAGCTTCTGACTTCTGCTTCATAATGAAAACCCATGTCATTCTTGAGTAATCATCAATGATGGAGAGGAAATATCTTGCTCCTCCTAGAGATGGAACTTTGGAGGGTCCCCAACAATCTGAATGGATGTAGTCCAATGTGACTTTGGTGGTGTGCATAGCTTTTTGAAACTTGACCCTATGTTGTTTACCAAATAAACAATGTTCACAGAACTTGAGGGATTCAATTTTCTGACTTCCAAGAAGTCCTTGCTTACTGAGTACCTATAGTCCCTTTTCACTCATGTGATCTAGCCTCATATGCCACAAGGAATTATCATCAGAGACTTTATTTTCAACTTGAGAAGCTGCTGAAACCGAGCCAGTCACTGTGGAGCCTTGAAGAATGTAAAGATTTCCTTGCTTAGTTCCCTGCATGACCACTGTTTTACTATTCTTCTTGATTTGCATCACTTCACCTTCAATACTGCAAGTGTAGCATTTTGAGTCCATTGCCCCCACAGAAATGAGGTTTCTTTTCAATTCTGGAACATGCCTTACATTGGTTAAGGTTCTCACAACATCATCATGCATTTTGATTTGAATAGAACCACTACCAATTGTCTTGCAGGGAACATTGTTTCCCATTAGCACATTTCCACCAGACTTCTCATCATATATCACAAACTAGGCTCTATGAGGACACATATGATAAGAACATCCTGAGTCTAGAACCCACTGATCAGATTGTTGTTGGTGTGCATCAACAATGGAGAGTACTAGCTCAGAATCAGATGATGAATCATTTTGTACATTGGCTGCAACTGATTCCTTCTTTCTTTTCTAGGGGCAATCTTTCTTCCAATGACCCAGTTCTTTGCAGTAGTTGCATATATCTTTCACATTGACTTTGGCCTTTTGCTTCCCTTTTCCCCTTTTCTTGTTTTGAGTTTTGGTAGGTTTGGACACTACCAAGCCAGCTGCAGAATTGTCCTCACCACTTGCAGATGCCTTTAGTCTAAGTTCTCAAAACTAAATGAACTAACAAAGTTTTCAAATGATGATGGTAAAAAAGCTAACAGAATGATGGCAAGATCCTCATCATCCATCTTGACATCAATGTCGCGCAATTCTAAAAAGATAGAGTATAGTTTATCAAGATGATCTTTTAGATGTGTACCTTCCTAAATTCGAAGACCAAACAATCTCCTTTTGAGAAATAGTTTGTTGCATAGAGATTTTGTCATATAGAGCTTTTCTAGTTTCAACCATAGGCCTGCTGCAGTGGCTTCTTCAGAGACCTCATACAGGACTTCATCAGATAGGGAGAGAAGGATCAAGGAGTGTGCCTTTCTTCCTGTTGCTGTGTGACATCTCTTGTAGCCTTGCCACTTTGTCCTGACAGAGGAGCCCAAGCTCCCTGATCCTTGAGTAAAGCATGCATCTTAATGCGCTAGAGATTAAAGCTATTTCTTCCATTGAATTTCTCAATCTTGATAGTGCTAGCCATCTTCTTGGTTGAATCTTGATCACCCGAACACGAGTAAATCTGATTCCTGATTTCATATGCGGAAATATTGTCTAGTCTAGCTCTAGATACCAGTTTGTTGAACATAAACCAAGAACACTAAGGCAAAATGATAATGCTAAGCAATCAGAGATCACACACATACACGAAGACACCAAGATATAACGTGGGTGGTTCACCAAGATGTGGCTACATCCACCCACGGGCAGAAGGAGAAAAAGCTTCACTATGAATTAATCAAGGTACAAGATAGTGATCCTCACACTCTAATGCTATACACTCAGATTTACAGAACAGTATTGTATATTGTTTTCAGCCTATACAATATGTACACACTATCACTTCTTATGTTACAGAAAGATCATCTATATATAGATGTGTAGGGTGCTGGTCCTTTTGAGTGAGGCTTGGAGGGAGAGTTATCACCAAATCAGTTATAACTGATTTAACAGCTTTGATATCACAAAGTCAGTTATAATTGATATAACAGCAAAGCGATTATATATATTGTTCTGAACCTTTGCTTCTATAGCAAAGACTTCGAACCAAATCAACAGGATGTTTTGATATGTGGATGGAATGGTGGTTTTGCTACTGCCATGGTGGTTATGTGGATGGACAAGGTGATGGTTGGGAAGGATTTTCAAAAGGGCATGGTGAGGAGAGGATAAGTGTATGTTGTCAAGAGAGATTGAGGGGAATGGGGTTAATTAGAGAATAGATGCCACCCTTTTGCTTCTGTTGTGTACGAGTTATATTGACCATTGAGGGGAGAAGATGACAAACAAATCCTGCCAACCCAGCTGTTGAGAAAGGAACGATTGTGGAGCCTTGTTACAGTGAGGAGCAAAGCAATTTTGTCTCAAGCACTGTGCTTGGACGATGTAGAGGTGCAGAGGAGCAAAGTGTGACAATACCATTTTTATGAAAAGGATTCAACAATACCAAAGAAGAAGTAAAGCCTATTTTGACTTATACTAAAAAAGGGAAGAAGATATTAGAGCTACGGTGGTGGGGGACATCATTTTTCAAACTTTATTTCTTTATTTTTTTAATTTATTTTAATAACAAATCAGCATAACTTTTTCCTTTTCTTTCCTTTTTTTATTTGGGCTTGGATTCTTGGGCTAAAAAAAAGATTGCAATTAAAATTTGGGCTAAATCTAATCATCTATTGGGCCAAGAACAAAATCATTTTTTTGTATTTTTTTGTATTTATAGTAATTTAAAAACATTCGGACAAAATTAGGTGTTCATAAGGGACATTAATAATAAAACAGGAATTAAATGATTAATTCCCAATAATTATAAGACATGAAGACTAAACAAGAATAATGAGACCGATATTTGATGGTATAGTTAAAGACTAATATGATTGATCTATGAATGCCCTAGGAAGCTTAGCAAGGGTTTTCCAACCCTTCTGCCCATAAACAGTACGACCATGCTCCTGTGAGCACGGTCGTGCTCAATAGACAGCACGATCGTGCTGAACTTAAAGTCCAGCACACCCGTGTTAGCAGCAGCACGACCGTGCTCCCCTAAACAGAACAGACGTTGATTTAGGAACAAGGGTGGTCTCGCCCAAATTGTTCCTTATGATGTAATAAGACACCAATCGAAGTAAAGTCAGATAGATAATTTAATGAAGACTTAAAAAGATAATTAATTACAAACATTAAGATGGTTAAGACGGTAATGATGGGTTACCGCACGTTGTTATACTTTGGGGCTTATTGGCCAAAGTAGCCTTGATGCTTATTGGTCAAGGTGTTGTTGATGTTGTATCTTGGTGCTTATTGGTCAAGGGGCCTTGATGCTTATTGGTCAAGGTGTTGATGGTGTTAAACTTTGGTTCTTATTGGCCAAAGTGGAGGTGGTGTTTGATTGTTGTGGTTGTAGCTCATGCATTCACGCATTAAAGATGTTAGTGGAGGAAGCTCAACATAGAGGAGGTCGTCCAAGAGTAAGGCGATCTGATCGTCCGCGGTGATTCATCCGAGAGTTAGGTGAATCGTGGCCCCCATGGTGGCGCATCCTAGAGTACGGTGCATCGGCTATCAATGGGGTTCACTCATGGTTTGGTGAACTGCCGTCGTTGGTGCTTATTGACCAATGTGGATATGTAACTCCGACATTGTCTTCCTGAGGTAGTTTGGATCCACATGCATAACAGAGTAGTGGAGTAGTACTGTCCCTCATAGCATACACTGTTTGAGATGATGTAAATAATATAATAATACGATGTTATATAAAAGTTGGTATGCTATAAGATGCTATATTTGTGATGTATGCTCATCTTGCTAACTGCTTCCCTTGTCGTTGTGTTTTATACATGTTTGTTACACCTGTTGTTTACTTTGCACGTATCTCTTTATGCAGAGGACGGTGAACAGCCAGTTGAGGAGTGACTCTGAGGAGTCGCTTACTCGTAGTTTAGGATTTTCCCTTTTGTTTAATTTTGTTATCCGAGGTATTTTCGGATTGTTGGTTATTAGTTCTGTAATGTGACATCGGGGCTGGATTGTTGTTTTCCACTATGTTTTCTTGTTATAACTTGTTCTATTTTTTCCGCGTAGAGATGTTTTGTTCATATGGTATCTTCTACCCTTGACGTTTATTTTATTATGAAATAATATGCCTGTGTTTTTCTTTTATTTTATTTTTCTTTTATGTTTCTATAAATACATGCTGGGTAGATAATGTACAAACATTGCAGAACACTACCTTAATTCCAGGGATCTCTTTAGAAGCAAAAAAAGGAAAAAGTATTGGCCATTGATATGGCATGCCACGGTTTGGTCTATTTGGCTTATGCGGAATGATGTTAGTTTTTTCCAATGGAAAGGTTGATCTACTGGTAACATTTGAATTGATTAGATCAAGATCTTGGAGTTGGTTCAAAGGCCAAAAAGGATAGACTTTATATCATTTTTCAGATTGGTACCAAAGTCCTTTGGGTTGTCTGCAATAAATATTGTTGTTCTGGTTTTGCTGTTTAATTTTGTTTCGTGCTGCTGCAGTGGTTTTTTGGTATCGGAATTCTGGCCCTACTCAAGCTTTGTTCAGTGTGGACGCTGTTATTGTAGCACATTCACCTGTTTTTTTGTTACCAAGTGCGTTTTGCATCAGCTACTTAGCTTGGTCCCTGCTTAATTTTGGAGTTTCATTACTGGTTCGGTCATAAGAATGCAGCCTTTTTATCCATTGTTTCTGGATGGTTGGCAGGTTATTATAATGCTTATAGGATTTTTCTTTGGATACCACTTAACACTTAGACGTCACATCTATATATCTTAGTGCTAGCTTGTAAATGAGTTTGAGTAACACTTGTACTCATCTTCACTAGATTTTTTGCTTATAAAAAAAGGTAGTTAGAGTTGGGGAGTATTATCTGGAACAAATAAGTTTAATCTACATAATTACTCTGTCCCCTTTCCTATTCTCATTTTCCCTTCCCTTTCCCTTGGATGGCCTAGTGGTAGGCCCAAGGACAAAGAAAAAGGTGTAATGTCCCATAGGTAGTTAAATTCATGAGTTTAATTTTTATGAGTTATCGTTATAAAAGAGTTTCACATAGATATTTAATGAAATTTTGACAAAATCATTATTATTATTGTTTTTCTCTCTTAATTTTTAAAATAAAAACGCATGTGTCAAAATGTTATTGGATGTTTATATAAAATGTTTTACAATGACAGTGTATATTACTTTTCTTTTTTAACCATGATATAGAGTTAAGTATCCACTACCGTTAGCAGTGACTAAGCTCCATCGGGAAACCTGTTAGGCACACAAGGCGGGTTCTCCCCTCCCAACCAGGTTTTTTCCATACACAAGAGCCAGGATTTGAACCTCTGATCACTTGTTTAAGATGCCCAAATCCCTTACCACTTCGATCATTCACGTGTTGGGACAATGTATATTACTTTAAACCTAAATTCATATTTTAAAAAAAGAATATCATTGTAATTAATATTTGGACTGAGAGTCATCCCGGCAATTAGCCGATTGTTTATATTAAACAACAGTTTTAAACCTAATAGTAAAACTTACACGGATCATGGTATATCAACAGAATAAAAAAACTTACACGGATCATGCTTTATTTTTCTTGATACGTAATTAATTATTTGGTCCTGAGATCAAAGTGGACTATTAACCAGCTCTGGAGTTGCCTCAGAAGCCAGAGGTTGTTTTGTTTTCAAATTTCAACAACAAAAAACATAAGAAAAAAAATTGCTCACAAGAACTTTGACACATATTTTCCAAGAATCGAAGTTATGAGCTTTCTGTAAACGTCTTCAGTAGGATGAAAACTGTCCCAAAACACATACTCTAGATCGTTGGGACACGTGGGAACAAAACGGTTGCATAGCAACACAACCTCTATTATGCCCGTGCCACAGCACCCTCTGTCTGCAACTTTATATCCTGCAATTGAACCAGCAAACATTTTGCAAATGTTCAAATCAAGAATTTAATTTATTAAAAAATGTTACCTTTTCTAAGTGATGTATGAAAAGAAACGTTAAAAGATTATTGACATGCTTGGAAGCAACAAGATGTATTAGAAATCGCAGTTTATTCCAAAAAAATTACCTAGGAACTTTGTCACAACAATATAATGGTAATTACTATTAGACCAATGTGAAATATGAAATTACCATATTTTTTGTAGTTTACAATGATATCAAGGAGAGGGTTGTAAACATCAATGTAAACCATCCTGCTATTTTGCAAGTTCTGGTTAAGGGAATTCAGCTCCTTTGACAGTTTGCTGTTAAATAACTTCACTGCTTCGTTGTATTTTCCTATACATTTTCTTGATTTTCCTCCTGCTGCCGTTCTTTGAAATGGCAAACACCCAATTGGCGGTGCATTGAATACTCCAATCCTTCGTGCACCTAGTTGATATATTTCCTTTCAATTGTATTGAGAGGAAGAAAAAAAGAAAGAAGGAACATTAGAACATACATTCTTAGGTAATTAATTGATCATCCGCACTATAGAAAACGTGTATTTACATGTTTTGTTATGGTATATTTTTATGCATTTTATTAAATTAAGGGTAGATATTAAAGGAAAACTCCTAACTTGAGCATACCTTTAAGAAATTAGAAGCTGAGCTGACCATAAAATCAGTGTAAGCAGGAACATCATATTGCAATTGTCTAATACGAGACAAAAAGTATGTATTAGAAATGTCATTGCTGCCTAACACCACAAGAAAAACACTGTTGGCTAGGATGAAGTTTGTTCTGTCCTCTCCAACTTGTCCTTCTAGCTTCTTTATGTATTCTTTGAACATGTCTACTTGACCGGATAAAGATATAGCCGACTGGTTATCATTTAGTAACAAAGTTAGAAGAAGGGAATACTAAAATGAAGGTTAAACTAATGATTTGTCTTCATAAGTGATACTGGTTTTGAATTTAGTCTTTATACGTGAAATTTTTTGAAACCGGTCCTTATATATTCAAATTTTTTAATTTGATCCTTAACATTTATTGGTGTTATAACATCGTTTGTTTCGGTTAAAGTATAAAGACTAAATTCAAAATGATTATCATGTATAAAGACCAAAGTGAAATTGTTTGTCACATATATGCATCGAAAAATTCAAAAAATAAAATAAAAATTAATTCAATCGTCCCTACATATGACAATCATTTTCAATTTGCTCCATATATTTTAACTCCAACCAACAATGTTATAACATTAATCAACGATGATGACGGAACTACAAATGAGTGTACATATAGAAATAAATTTAAATTTTTTTCACGTACATGAACTAAATTCAAAATTAATATCACTTATAGGTACAAATGGTAAATTTAACCTAAAATGGAATTTTTTTTTTTTGGTTTTTTTTCCAAACTTTTGGAAAGAAAATTGGATGTGAATATAAGCATACCGATGTTTGTGATGTCAAAGGATCGTATCCTGCGCCACCGGATGCAAAGCACACACCAGTGGCCAATTCACTGGGCTGGAGATTTGGATCCAAATATGCTGGTAGTAACTCTTTAATGCCCAATTCTTCAACTAACACAACAAAAAATCTAAGATACATTAATTAAATTTGACTGGGATTTGGGGCCCACAAATGTCAAATTCAACAGCGTTTGGGATGCGACGTCAAAATTATTGGATATATAATCATCGTCCTTACCTGTTAAGAAAATATTTCTTATAAATATTTATTATAGGTTAGCTTATCAAATCAGAAAATTATATGAAATTTTATCCCAAAAAAAAAAAAATTTATGAAATATTTATTTTGCCTTGCCTTCCAAAAATAAGTAATGATAGTTATACACAGATTTGATGTCCAACATTTTATATATATATATATATATATATATATATATATATATATATCCATTCATACTTATTTATTATTTTTTTCTTTCATCACATATATTTAATACTCTAAAACAATCTATCCCATATGATATTCATCATAGATGTCTCAAAAGTATGTATAATTATCATTTCTGTCCAAAAATATGTTGTAAAAAAAAGTTGAAACAAGATCTTAATCAAATAACTATTATATACACGCAACTCATCTTGGGAAAAAAAATTCCACTCACACTGAACCAATTAATTAACCATATATATTTTGTACCTCTCATATTATATTTTGACTTATAAAAAATATACACGTAACTCATCAATTATACACACACTGAACCAATTAACCATATATACACTGCAAGGTATATTTTTTTTATTTAGAAAAAAAGAAAGAAAGTCTGTTCATTTATTTTGGTTACAAATTAAAAGGAGCTAGGTACCAATTAAGCTTAACGAGGAAAGAAGAATGAAACGTAGTGTGTCTCTTTTGGTTCAAAGGATACATACTGTGTGGATAGAAATATTGATTGAGAGTTTAAGACCCACCTAGCAATTAAATCTTGTATCTAGTTTTTCATATAAAAAAAGATATTGTTAAGCGGGAACATCATTTTGAAGTTAATATTTTTGTTTTCTAGTTATTGTTTTCTTATAGTTACAGCTGGTTATGATTTGTATTTGACGTATGTTTTAGCTAAAAATTCTTACATTCTCCTGGACTAAGAATTTCTTTCACTCTAACAGAGGCTTCAATACTGATAATTTTAAGGATGAAAAGGAGAAAAAAAGAATGAGGAGATAAATCAAAAAATGTATACATCCTAGATCGAGTACGTAAGACCACGTGATATAAGAACTTTTCTGTTTTAACCAAGTAGGTACAAATGATATTATTTCCAGGAGGGTAGGACATAGACATAAATTTATTCAGAAGAATCAGATTATTTATACAGCTAAAATTAGTACTTAAATAATATTTTTTGTGCACATAAGGTATCCCCATCCAATAGCAAAAAAATAATCAATTTCGAGATGTAAAAATCATAAAATTGATTTTCCCTGCTCCAACAAAGTCTCTTAATTCCATACACATACGATATTAATCAAATCTCTGACAACATGAGAAACTCAGTTATATATCAATTATGTTGGACGTACTTAAACAACATTTACATTTCCATCTTAAAATATGAGATATTTCAATATTTTCCCATATTTATATTTGTTCATGGTATTTATATAGATACTTTCCTTTTATGGGTTCAATATATCAAACATTTTTTTTTACTCAATAAGCTCAATTTAAGCAAGTCTTTCTAAAAAGAGAGAACATACCTATAAGATCTGATGGAACTTTTCCATTGCTAAATCGGCCAGTTGGGATCCCTCCCTTAAAATCTTTCCCATATGGTGGGAAATTGCACCGAGCTGTTGTTAGCAAGTTGTTGTTGTTGTTGCCCGTATCCATGATCGAATCTCCAAACACCAACACTGCTGGAACTGAAACATTTGGTGGCAGGTTCACCACAGCCTTTGTTTTACATGAAATTACTACTAATAATATGAATCGGAGCAGTAAGGAAGGAATTAGGAGATGAGGAGGAGGAGGAGAAGTAGGGAACTTGATAAAAAGAACTTCCTTTTTGTTCATTATCGTTTTTGTTCTTCCTTTTTGCTGGAAAAAAAAAAAAGATAATGACTAGTAGGCAATGATACAACCTTATTTGTAATTCAGATTACCTACCGACCTATACCAAATTAATTCTAGATTGTATTGTTTTCGTTTTAGCTCATTTATTGAGAGAGACAGCAAGAGCAATAGAATTAATTGCATGCATCTAACAACTTATTGTATGAAGACTTATCCATGTTTTGACTTGTAAATTCAATCAAAGAGTATAAAATCTCAGGCAAACGGACTTTGCTTGTGGCTTTAGTTTAACTTTAAATGATCATGCATGCATGTCAAACCACTATTTCCCCCTTCATATATGTGGTAATTAAAAAGGAAGAATGCCAACGTTGATCCAGTTGGTAAGGATACGGTTCAGAATCTCATAAGGTCGTGAGTTTGAATCTCACTATTAATGTGAGGACCTTGTTGATGGATAATCTGTACCAACTCACCTAAACTTTTATAATACCCAAAAAAAAAGGGAAAATAAATTGGAAAAGGTACGGATTACATGTGGTAAACAATATTATATATAATCATTAGTTATGAATATGATTGCTTGGTTGACATTTAATTTTGCTTAAATGATTGCATGGTTTACATTTTCTCATCTCTTTAGCCGTGTCCTTTTTTAATTTGTTAGGTCTCTCTCAGCCCCTAATAAGTTTCATTTCCTCTTTTTGGCTTAGATTAACTGTTAGGTGGGTAGATAGGTTTCCATATAAATATGATAAAACGTCAAATGACTACCAAGGGATCATATATATACATCTTGGAGAGAGAAAATTAAAGTTATCATCCCTACGCATATAGCAGAAATATGTTGTATATTGATGAATTGAAATAAATTGTATCATATATCAACGTAATGTATCAGTTAGGTTAGGTAACGATTAAATGTTCAAGTAACGAGATTGGAATATTTAGTGATTTCATATCAGTGTCGATCTGTCAAATTCAATTCATATATCAGTAACAATTCATATATCAGTTCCACTAATGGGGCTTTTATGTTTGTTTTTAACACTTTTTTTTTTTTGGCATGGAGGCTAATGTGTGTGAGTGGCCGCTTGAAGTGATTCGATGTAGGTCTCGCATATACTTGTGCTTATACCTAGAGATTGTGTTCATGCGAAAGTTTCTCTTGTATTGTGAGCCTTACTTCATTGTTCAATATTCAAAAAAGAAAAAGAAAATAGAAGTGATGATCTGAAATATGGATGAATACACGGTTTTATGTGTAAAGATTTATTTATACATGAATATATTAATATTATCACGTGCAGTATATTTTGACCAAGAAAATATGCGAAACATAAAATTTCCATCTTAACTAGCCTCTTACTTTATGCATCAATCTGGAGAGGTGTTCCCGCATGGATTGGGTGGGTCCAATTCCATAAAGTTTTTATTTTTATTTTTTTATAATCATTTCATAAAGTATTGAGTCAAACCCAACTTTAAATCTCTCTGTTCTCATTGCCTCATACTACTACGTAAAGAAAGCTCTAACTGTAGGAGGGATAACTTATTCATTCTCAATTTATTGCCCTTTGCAATACATCTTTTATTGTTTGTATTAGAACGAAATAAGATTACAATGTTTTTTGAGCTGTTGTGCAACATGTCTAAGGTGAGGATCCGGACGCGTCTGAGGTGAGGCATATGGCTGCTTTTAAATGCACATTCTCACAAATACAAATCTAACACGTGTACCTGTGTGTTATCAATCGCATTATCGTTTATTTAATGAAATGAGAGTGATATTTTTTTTCCTTCCCCTTCCACCTGTTGGCAAAATACCTTTTTTTTTACGCAAGTTGGCAAAATACCTAGGCCTATGGACACTAGAGAATTTTTTTGTAAACCTATAGTGGACATAATTAAATTGTGTGCGGATTAAATTAATTTTGAGTAATTATATTATGGGTTGGGCTAATGTTGCACTACCCTCCATTTACCCACTCATTGTATCACTCATGTGGCAATTTGTGGGCCAATAAAATTGCTACATGAGTGAGTCATCTTTTCAAACATAACCAATGTATTTATATATTGGTCAAACCTATTGAGTACTGTATACTACTGTATAATATACATATTTATAGTATTTATTATTTTTGCCCAAAAAAAATTAATATTTTTCTTTAATAACTGAAATAGTTTAATGTTAATTATCTAATGTTAATTATCATTAATTAATGTCTTAACCTTGGAGATTTAGGCGTTGGTTCATACACACATATATGCTCCTTAAGTTCGTTCCCCAATTTCTCCGGCTGAAGCTCCATCGTCGTCTTCCCATCTCCGGTGGCCAAATCCCCGTCGAGCTCCCGGAGGTCGTCGTCCCTGTCATCTCCGACGCATCTTCCTTCATAGGTTCCTAAATCCCCAAAACCCTATAGTTGAAACATTTGATTTGGTATCGAGGTCCGTGGCGGCGACGATCTGGGAGGATCCCACACCCGTTTGGTGCTTTTCTGCAGAAACGAGTTTGGTGGCGGCAATGGTTCACACTATTTCTAAGATGAACAAACATGTGGATGCGTGTTTATCGCTGCACACCTCATCTTTTTCGTTGCACCTCCGTCGCGTATCTCCTCTTCTCCGACGCGTTGCCCAACCATCACCACCATTCAAGATCTGGGTTACGAATTTATGGATTTGTGATGTTGAGATGAAGAATCTGAACCACGACGGCAGCTGGTGGCAGGGAACATCATGCACGTGGTAGATCTGGACGGACACATAGATCTGGACAGTGGAGGTCAAGGGTTGGGTTCATGAGGGAAAGAACACGGCGGACGTGACGGGGGAAGATGGTGGAGGGGCGGTGATGGTTAGGGTTGTGCGACGTCGCCGGCGACGGACACTAGGGGTGTAGGTGGTCCTGCCAAGCATGTTGGTTTGGGTTCCAGTTAGAGAGTGTCTTTGTAAATTCAGATTCTTTTAAAAAAATTAATATTTTAATATTGGGCAAAGAATAATAAATGTGACATTTAATTTTGTTTTTAAAATTTTAGGGTTAATAAGCAAATACAAAAATACAGTGTATTTTTTTGCAAATACTTATTTTACTTTGAAGATTTGACTTGTTGAAAAGTCAAAGGTTCCAGTTGAAAAAATGATTGGTTGAGTTGCTGACATGTGGGTGGTGTAGTAGTTGATGCACCAAGTGGGTGGTGCACCATAACTGGCACCTTATATTATATAGGAACATGTGATATGTGACTAAATATATGATTACACGTGCCAATCTCAGTTACACTTATTTCTTGGGATCTTATTGCAAGAAATATTTTTATGAAATCATTTAGTCCAGAGATGAATGACCTGTTTGATCAAATCAAGAAATAAATAAGTTAAGAGTATAGTCAGTATGCACAAGCTTTGACAACATCAATTACTTCATTATTGAGAGAATTTTTTGTGGTTCCTCTCTGTCGCGACCGTCCCGTCCGGGCGCCACGAAAAAAATGGTAAAAAAAACAGAGGAGTCGCGACTAAAATTTTTATTAGGAGAATCTTAGAAAACCCAATTATTTAAAGGTAAACTGGTCTTAAAAAAAGGAGAGAGATGAGTCCGGGAGTCGGTTACGAGTAGGGAAAGTGTTAGCACCCCACATCGCCCGTTTAAAAACGGTACCTCAAGTTAATTGTGCAAAAACATTTTAATAACATTTTTAAATATTTATTTTACCCCAAAAATTATTTACAAGGAAGTATTATTTTTAATTTTTAATATTTTTTAATTGTTATTAATTTTTACATTTTTAAATCTATTGTTTATAAAAACTAAATGAGGTTGAACATGACACATGAGTCCACAGGGCAACCTCAAATCTAAGGGACTGAACATGGCACCGTGTCCATAGAGCATCCCTAAAAATAGGAAAGTTTAATTATTTTGATTAATTATTTTAACATAAAAAGAGACAAAAAAGAAAAATTTAGTTTTGGCTTGACAAGATGATTTATCTTGCTCCTACGTATTCCCGGGTGTGATGAGAAACTCAAAGCCACGTAGTTCTTTAGAAAATGTTTTATTGGTTGGTTGATTTTAATTTTTGATAAAGATTTGATTTTTGATTTTTTTTTTGTTAAAGAAAGGGATTTTATTTTAAAATAAATTCACCTTTGCACAGAGTCCAAGATAACAGTGCTATATGATAAACCCTTACAATTCATACGACACATGAGGATGAATAAGTCCATACATCAACGTCGTAGATTGTTGCTTGAATTCAAAAGATATTTTTATAAAATTGAATTGGGTGAAATTGGTTAAAAGTGTAAATTGATAAAACATTTATTATTTTTTAAAAAAGGGAATTCACTCTTGCACATGGTTAAAGATAGCGAAGCTATACGATGAACCCTTACAATTCATACGACACTTGAAGATGAAAAAATCCATACATCAACGTCGTAGATTGTTGCGTGAACTCAAAAAGATTTTTATTTCAAAATATTAGTAGCATAATTTTACTTAAATCAATGATTGAAAATATTTTTAAAAGATTTTTTTTCTGTTTTTTTGTTTAAAACTCTTTAGAAGCAAAATGGGTTATTATACTACCTACTCTAAGCCCAATTTTGGTTACAACTCTAAGCCCAATTTTAGGAAAGAAGAAAAAAAAAATTATTCAGGCCCAATAACAAACCCATGAGCACTAAAACCTAGCAGCCACATGATAACAATTCATTAAATCAAGCAAAATGAAAAGCAACTAAGAGGAGAAACTTGACCCAAAACGCAGCAGACAGGGATGGGGTCACTGTGATGGTTCAGGACGGTGGTGCACCGGAAATTGCACGGCGACGGCGGCGTCTCGTGGCAGAGGCGCGGTGGTGTGATACTGGGTGGTTGCCTGGTTCGCGTGGACGGCGGAGCGGAGGAGAAGCACTTCGTATCGTGGTGGGGGTGGATCTGGGCAGTGTAACAGGGGCTGGTGATTCGTGGAGGAGCGACGCACACGCGGCGTCAAGGACGGAGGCTAAGAGAAGACGCGAACGACGGCGGTGGCTAGTGTGGGTAGGTGTGGCGGCTACGAGCTCGTACGGCAACGATGGCAGAGGGTGCGGTTCGTGACGGATCGGTGCTATAACAGGGGGCGGCAACGCTGTGTCTGGCCGTCGGACAGTGGAGGGAGGATCTGGTCCGAGGTGGCGGTTCTGGTAGTATATGGGATGATGGGGTTGTCTGAGTATGACTATGTTGGATATGATGAGATGGGTGATAATGCTAATGGTTGATGATGGTTTTTATTTTTGTTTAGTTGGTGTTTTGGGTCTGTAACATGAAGAGGAAGATGTAGGAGATGAAGGAAAGGATCTGTTATGTCTATGTAAAATGTATGTGTGGTTTTGAAGGATATTAGGTGAGGCTAATATTATAGAGAGTGGATGGAGTTAGAAGATAGCTGTTGGTGGTGAAGGTTTTGCGTAGAAAGGATGGTGAATAGAGGAGACATCTTCTTTGTTTTGTTTCTGGAAAAAAAAACCCTCTTCTTTACTACAGTAGCAACAGTGTTATATATTGGGATCACTGTGAGATAATGCCAAAACTTCTTGTTGCTCTGTTGAGAGGCAAGGACTGATGGTGCTCCCACTACTCTGCTGGGTTGGTATAAGGGGCAGAGGTGGTACACCACCATTTTAAGGAAAAAGCACAAGAAAACAAAAATGGGGAAATAAAACAAAGCTGATTTATACCTTAAAGAAATTTATTATTATTATTTTTTTTATTTTATAAAACAGAAAGCATCTTTGGTTTTGTTTTGTTTGTCTTTATTTTATTTATTTTTTGATTTTTTTTGATTTGGATCATTTGGATAATGGGCTTACGACAACAAAATAAAATTAGGCTACATCTAATTCTATCAAAAACATTTTTTAGTTTTTTTTCATTTTTATATTTTTTATTTTTGTTTTCAAAAATATTAATTAAGAGAAAAAAAAATACCCGGACAAAATTAGGCATTCACAGCTGCCCCTCTTTACTTGTTTCTTATTAGATAGTAGGTGTAACCGTAGTTAACCTATTATCGTTATAAGAAACGAGTAAAGACATGAACTCCAATTTTGGCCGGGATACGTAGGCAAGGCAAAGGACCCGTGACTACAATGCGATTTCCTATAAAGAACTAGTGGGTTGGATTGCCCACTGTGGTCTACACATGAAAAGCTTGCAGGGTGGATTGCCTGCTAAGCTTAAAAACAATGATAAAGAGCTTACGGGGTGGATTGCCCGTTAGAAGTCCGAACAGAAAGATAAAATAGCTTACGGGGTGGATTGCCCGTCAGAATCTCGAATGGAAACTTAAAAGAGCTTATGGGGTGGATTACCCGTCAGAAGCTCGAACAGAAAGATAAAAGTGAGCTCACGGGGTGGGTGGATTGCCCATCAGAAGCTCGAACAAAAAGATAAAATGAGCTCACGGGGTGGATTGCCTGTCAGAAGCTCGAACAGAAAGATACAAGTGAGCTCTCAGAAGCTCGAACAGAAATATAAAAGTGAGCTCACGGGGTGGATTGCCCGTCAGAAGGTCGGATGGAAAGATAAAAGAGCTTACGGGGTGGATTGCCCGTCAAAAGCTCGAACAAAGAGATAAAAGAGTTTACAAGGTGGATTGCCCGTCCGAAGCTCGAACAAAGAGATAAATGAGCTTACGAGGTGGATTACCCGTCAGAAGCCCGAACAGAAAGATAAAAGTGAGCTCACGGGATGGATTGCCCGCTGAGGCTCGGATGGAAAGATAAAAAGCTTACAAGGTGGATTGCCTGTTGGAAGCTCGAACTGCAAGATAAAAGAGCTTACGGGGTGGATTGCCCATTAGAAACTCGAACCGAAAGATAAATGAGCTTACGGGGTGGATTGCCCGTCAGGGGTTTGAACAGAAAACATAAAAGAGTTTACGGGGTGGATTGCCCGTCAGAATCTCGAACAAAAAGATAAAATGAGCTCACGGGGTGGATTGCCCGTCAAAAGCTCGAACAGAAAACATAAAAGAGCTCACCCGTAAGAAACTTGAACAAAAATATAAAAGAGCTCACGGGGTGGATTGCCCGTCAAAAGCTCGAACAGAAAGTTAAAAATGAGCTCACGGGGTGGATTGCCCGTCAGAAACTCGAACAAAAAGATAAAATAACTCACGGGGTGGATTGCCCGTCAAAAGCTCGAACAGAAAACATAAAAGAGCTCACAGGGTGGATTGCCCGTCAAAAGCTCAAACAGCAAGACAAAATAGCTCACGGGGTGGATTGCCCGTCAGAAGCTCGAAACAAAAAGATAAAGGAGCTTACGGGGTGGATTGCCTGTCAGAAGCTTGCTTATGAGGCCAGATAGACAAATGCAATGCATGAGTGTTGGTTTTACTCATTGATGGAATGACAATGTATGAGATGACTTTCATGATTGATGAAAACTCAAATAACTATATTTCAATTCAACATACAATGAACGCTGATGATGAAAACCCTTGTTGTACTTTTGTGTGATGCAAGATATACTTTTGATGAGAAAATATTTCTTCTTTGTTGTTTCTTTTTCATTATTGGATCCTTGACCCCTTAAAAATATCAATCACAGTCAATCTTGAGGATGAACTAAAACAAGGCCCATCTTTTCGGGGGAGGGATATCTTGCACTTTTATTTTCTGATGGTAAACACCCTTGATGATAATCATCCCAGTGGTTGATTCTTGATATTCATTCTTTTCTTCAGTGCCCTTCATCGGGGACCCATTGTGCCCCCCATGACCTTTTGAGGCTTTCTAAGGAATTCTAACTGCTTAAAAAACCATTACTTGTTTCACATTTCAGTATATACTTATCAGGTTGAATGCGCACACACAGATGACAAAAGTTATGAGAAAGGGACCGAGGTAGCCAAACAAAATAAAGGAAGTCAATATCATTATATTTGGACTGAAAAGTTATACAAAGCAGGTATTACAATGGAATATGGGATTGCAAAAAGGTTAGGGAGTGGAATCACATCTCCTTAAGTGACATCTCTTCCCATGACTAGTGTTAGTATCTCTCATACAATCTCGACTGCTCATTAATCATCATCTGAGCATGCTATCTGCCCCAGTCTTCATCATCTAGCCCACTGATTGCCCCAGTTCATCGGCTTGACGAAACTTCCATTGTTATGTTTTTATTTTTGAACCCTAACTTTTGCCTAGACCGCCTTTTCAGGTTTTCAGCCTAGCGGGTTGCTCTAACTTTTGCCTAGACTGTCTTTTTAGATTTTCAGTCTAGCGAGCTTTTCTTTTTTCATTTCTCACTTTTTCTTCTCTTTTCTTCTTCTTCTTGGGAAGTGTGTTCAAGCATAATACTTTTTGACTGCATCTGAGTTTACAGGGAGTGGAAGATCTTCCCCGTCCATCCTGGTGAGAATTAAAGCTCCTCCTGAGAAGGCCTTTTTCACAACGTAAGGTCCTTCGTAGTTCGGGGTCTACTTCCCACGATGATCCTTTTGGATTGGCAGGATCTTTTTGAGCACTAGATCACCCTCCTGAAACTGTCGGGGGCGTACTTTCTTCTCGTAAGCTCTCATCAACCTTTTCTGGTACAATTGGCCGTGACACAGTGCTGCTAATCTTTTCTCTTCAATAAGGTTCAATTGGTCGAGTCGATCTTGGACCCACTTGGCTTCTTCCAATTCTGCCTCTCTCAATACCCTTAATGAGGGGATCTCTACTTCAATCGGGAGTACTGCTTCCATACCATAAACTAAAGAATACGGAGTTGCCCCTGTCGAGGTACGAATGGAGGTACGGTAGCCGTGCAAAGCAGAAGGTAACATCTCATGCCAATCTTTATATGTCACCACCATCTTTTGGACAATCTTCTTGATATTTTTATTAGCGGCCTCAACTGCTCCATTCATCTTTGGGCGATATGGGAAGGAATTGTGATGCTTTATCTTGAAGTTTTCGTACATCTCTTTCATCATCTTGTTGTTCAAGTTAGTCGCATTATCAGTGATAATCTCATTTGGCAACCCATAACGACAAATTAATTCTCTTTTTACAAATTTGATGCAGCCTTAACCCACTTTGTGAAATAATCAATGGCAACAAGAATGAAGCGATACCCGTTCGAGGCTTTTGGTTCGATTGGACCGATCACATCCATTCCCCACATTGAGAATGGCCAGGGTGCTGACATGACATTCAAGGGAGTTGGCGGCGTATGAACCTTATCAACATATATTTGACACATATGGAACCTCTTCGCATAATTAAAACAATCTGCTTCCATTGTCAACCAGTATTGGCCAGCCCTCAAGATTTTCCTGGCCATTGAATGACCGCTCGCGTGTGTTCCAAAAGATCCTTCATGTACCTCATCAATTATCCGTTTAGCTTCTTTTGCGTCAACGCATCTCAACAACACCATGTCATGATTTCTTTTGTAGATAATACCTCCATCTAAATAGAAACCCATTGCAAGTCTTCTTAGGGTTATTTTGTCATTTTCTGAAACGCCCGGAGGGTATTCCTGATGCGTGATTTTTAAGATAAAGGCAAGCGCACCTCGTCGCAATCAAGTAATACGGTGGTGAGACCGGTTATCGTATCCACAGGGATTGGTTGTCAATTACCAATTCGCAAGCTTAACAACTATCTAGACTGAAATAAAGTATGAGAGATTAAACAGAAAATAAAGAAACAAAATATTTTTGCCTTTTTAGAATTTTGTCAAACACTTGGTATGCAAACAGGGATGTGGCTAGAATTGTCAGGGTTAGACTACACTAATCCTTCCTTAATTGCAATGAAATAGTTATCAACACAAGTCCTAATTCAATTATGCCAATCAAGCCTTTTCTAAAATACTCAAGCCTAATGTCTTAGGTGCATTGAGCCTAAAACCCCAAATTAAACCCTAATGTCTTAGGTGGAATAATCTGAGATTTTGCATTAAGTTAAGACTTATAAGATTGCAAGCAGCCAACACCTATGTCTAGATTCTTGACCCACTTGGCATATGATTCATGAGCATGCCTTAACACCAACCTTTCAGTCATCTATTAAAGCAACATATCATTCCTATGGGTAGCTAATCCAAGGAAAGCATTAAACACAGAATCACATACTCATACGAAATAGAAACTTGCATTAAACACCAAATCAAATACAACAAGTTCAGAAAAGTTACATCTAACCCCAACAATGGGGATTTAACTACTCATGATAAAAGGAAATACAAAACAGAATGAGAAAAGGGATGGAGAACACTCATAGACAAGCTTCCTCCATCTTCTCCCCATCCAAGAGCAGAGAAAACGCCCCCCTTTTTGGGTAGAAACCCTCTCCAGCCGCCAGCCTCAGCCTGCCTCCCAGTGCAGATCCCTAATTCTGTTCAGTGCAGGTTTATTTATAGGTCCGTCACCCGTCACGGCCGTGATGTCCATCACGGCCAGGCCGTGACGCTTTCTGTTTCTGGAACATTTGGCATTTTAGGTCTCTCGCGTGGCGAGACATTGCTCGCGACGCGAGCCTCCATTCCATGGCCGTGATCTCCATCACGGCCAAGCCGTGATGGTCTCTGACTTGTGATGGTTTTGGGTCACGGCCGTGATGTACATCACGGCTAGGCCGTGATGACTCTGTTTTCACTTTTACGCCTTTTCGTTTTACCCGATCATGGCGTGGACGGCGGGCATCACGACTAGGCCGTGATGGGCTCTGTTTAGCTCATTTTCTTCCCTTTTAAGGCTCTAATTCATCCAATCTTCATTATAGCCAAATATGCACAGTTTTTCTCCAATTTCTGCAAAACAACACACAGAAACCACCTCATCCGTTCCAAAGGAAAAACTATACAAAATCAACACTAAATTGGCCTAACTATATGCAAATGCATGCAGAAATGTACATGAAAATTGAGGTAAAATCACACTCATCAAATCACCCCAAGCTTAAGACTTTGCTTGTCCTCAAGCAAAAACTAAGGCAAGAAGAGATAAACAGTCAAAGCATGGATAGTGAACCAAGAACCCGAGTAAATGATCCAAGCAATAGGTAATTCAATTATTTCAGCAAGAGACAATCAATTCAAGTCCAATTAGGGGCTTAAGTTTCCTAGACTCACATTCTCACTGATTCGGGCACTCTTGCTCACTTGAAGCTCACCCCAAGCTTGTTTATTTGCTTGGCTCTCTTTCTTGCCTCACTCACTCAAGTGTTCAAGTATATATAACAATTCGCTCCATTTTCGTCAAGGAATGATTCCTACCATATGCTTGACTATCAACCAAATCTCCACTTTATTTATGAAAACACCTAAGAATCAAGAGGTCTTTATTTGGTTGTAACGCGGCCATGGGATTAATCTTTAGGTGGGGATAACAAGAAAAGGGATATTTCAAAAGGCTAAACCAAGTATCAAACATTTCAACACAAGACACCTTCTAAAATACCTTCTTGGGTTTTCAATACATTTTTCCACCTTTCTTTTCTTTCTTTTTCTTTTATTTTTCACTTCTCTTTTTTTTTTTTTTTTGTCATCCCCATCTCTATTTTTTTTTATTATTTTTTTTTATAATTGGAGAGGGGAGATTTTTCATCTCAAAAGAATTATTATTATTTTTTTTCTGATTCTTGTCCCAAACTTTCAACTACCTTTTTACCCTTTTGTAATACTTTAGAAGGTCCCTTGTCAAACATATTTATCAAAACATTTCAGGGCACCAATAAAAGCATTTTATTCATTCAGGCTCAAAATTGGGCAACTAAGGGGTAGCATTTCATCATTCAAAACTCAGAAGGCCAGAAAAATACCTATTGCCTCAATCATTTTCAAAAATGTTTTCAAAAAATTTCAAGCTTTAAAATGGTTTTAAGTCAAGTTCTAGAGAAAACAAACCAAGAGGAGCAACACTCAACACAAAAAACGGGGGCAGATTTAGTGAGTACCCCCTAATGGCTCAAAAGCTCACATTTTATCAGTTCAAGAACCAGTGAGAAACACAAGTCTAAAGAAACATATGCTAATCATCAACTATCCAAGATCATCTCAAGCATATTCATTTGCAGCCATATCACAAGAATAAACAGAATTGGGTTCAAAAATCCACTATCACAATTTAATTGGCACTTAGTTCTCACAATCATAAGCTCAATCTAAGCAGGGGCAACCGAATCATGTGATCATGCAAACTTAAGCCTATATGAATGCAATATTTACAATGCAAGCAAAAAGATTACCCCTACCCCAAGCTTAAAGATTTACATTGTCCCCAATGTAAACAATCAAGTTGGAGAGGGGAGAAGAAAAATAAAATAAAGCAAAAAATTGGAACGGCTTACCGAGGCGGTAGCGGGTGTTGGCTCACATGCTTGTTGGCTTTGTTTCTCCCTGCTCTTTTTCTCCTTCCTTTATTCAAAATCTGAAGACACTTAAACAAAATTATTAACAAACCTCTTGAGCTTCTCAAATTATTCAAGAGGTTAAAGCAAAAACAAAATTAACTAAAGAGAAGGGTTAAGAAAAGTTGGGTTGCCTCCCAATAAGCGCTTCTTTAACGTCACTAGCTTGACTTATTAAGAAGCATCCACCTGGATCCCATAACCTGTGGTATAAGGACCAAGGAATGCTAACCATGTAAGATCCTTCAATCGGATCCCACGGTTTGCAGCATAAGTATGGGAGTGAGCTCTTGAAAATCATGGTGACCTCACCAAATGTGTTGAATTTCTCACTCCCTCTTGGGTCAAAATTGACCCCTTCATCCACAAAATCTTCCCAATAAAAATGGGGTTCAACCTCAGGTAGAGGCATGAACTCCATTGTTGACTGCTTTAAAATGTGAGGTGGCAAACAATTCGAGAGGATCATTGGTGCTGTTCTGGCTTCTGTACAATCTTCACTCTCAGCATTGCCAAATCCATCACCTTCCAAATATGCAGAAATCTCCGCACAAACCACACAAGTGTTCCTCCCATCACATTCCACACATGCATAGGAACCAATAGCACCATCTAATTCCAAAAGTTTTTCATCATCTCCAAGCATGGTGAAATAGATGTCCTCCAATTGCCTCTTCCTTTCAGGCTCCTTAGTCAAGGGTTCAATGGGGAATGGTGCAACTATGTTCTCCAAAACAGGGTCTTCACTTCTTGACTCGGTTGCTCCCACTTCTTCTTCTTCCTCCTCATCCATCATTGCATCACCTTCATCATCATCCATCAAGTTCCCATATGGCATTTCGGATAGAAGGTTAGAGAGTTCCTCAATACGTACCCCGAGACTTCGAATGGCATCTTCTTGATTTTTTAATTCTTCCATTGTTGTTGCCATGAAGTTCTCCAAAACGGCCTCTAAGTGAGGTTGACTATCCGGGATAGGTTGCTCAACCTCGACTGGGAATGCGGATTTGAAGTTCTCCCAAGCAACTTCCAATGGGGATGGCTCATCATACCAAGGTGTGGAAGATTCCCAATGTTCCCCTTCATCCATCAAAGTATTGTTTGGAGGGTTCCCCCACCATGGAGTGGAAGTGTTGGGAAATTGATTTCCCCATTCAGCATAACCTACCACTGGTGGAGGAGAGACAGTTGCCCTTGACAGCTCATTACTCACTTGTTGGATGTTTACGGCTAATTGCAGCATATCTACCCGCAGCTGCAACTCAGATATCTCCAATTCTGCATCAGATGGCTGATAATAATTAAAGTCCATGATCCTACCAAACCAATTTTCACCTCACAGACAATTAAGCCCAAGATCAAAGAAACAAAAATTCAAATATATACAAAACTAACAAAAGAAAAATATCAGTTATATACAGAAAAATAAAATAAAAAAAAATGTCTAAACTAGTTGTCTCATTTGTTACTAATGATATTGACAAAGCCAATCCCCGGCAACGGCGCCAAAAACTTGTTGCGTGATTTTTAAGATAAAGGCAAGCGCACCTCGTCGCAATCAAGTAATACGGTGGTGAGACCGGTTATCGTATCCACAGGGATTGGTTGTCAATTACCAATTCGCAAGCTTAACAACTATCTAGACTGAAATAAAGTATGAGAGATTAAACAGAAAATAAAGAAACAAAATATTTTTGCCTTTTTAGAATTTTGTCAAACACTTGGTATGCAAACAGGGATGTGGCTAGAATTGTCAGGGTTAGACTACACTAATCCTTCCTTAATTGCAATGAAATAGTTATCAACACAAGTCCTAATTCAATTATGCCAATCAAGCCTTTTCTAAAATACTCAAGCCTAATGTCTTAGGTGCATTGAGCCTAAAACCCCAAATTAAACCCTAATGTCTTAGGTGGAATAATCCGAGATTTTGCATTAAGTTAAGACTTATAAGATTGCAAGCGACCAACACCTATGTCTAGATTCTTGACCCACTTGGCATATGATTCATGAGCATGCCTTAACACCAACCTTTCAGTCATCTATTAAAGCAACATATCATTCCTATGGGTAGCTAATCCAAGGAAAGCATTAAACACAGAATCACATACTCATACGAAATAGAAACTTGCATTAAACACCAAATCAAATACAACAAGTTCAGAAAAGTTACATCTAACCCCAACAATGGGGATTTAACTACTCATGATAAAAGGAAATACAAAACAGAATGAGAAAAGGGATGGAGAACACTCATAGACAAGCTTCCTCCATCTTCTCCCCCTCCAAGAGCTGAGAAAACGCCGCCCTTTTTGGGTAGAAACCCTCTCCACCGCCTGACCTCACCGCCTCCCAGTCTGAGATCCCTAATTCTGTTGGTGCAGGTTTATTTATAGGTCCGTCACCCGTCACGGCCGTGATGTCCATCACGGCCAGGCCGTGACGCTTTCTGTTTCTGGAACATTTGGCATTTTAGGTCTCTCGCGTGGCGAGACATTGCTCGCGACGCGAGCCTCCATTCCATGGCCGTGATCTCCATCACGGACACGCCGTGATGGTCTCTGACTTGTGATGGTTTTGGGTCACGGCCGTGATGTACATCACGGCCAGGCCGTGATGTACTGTTTTCAGCTTTTCTGCCTTTTCAGTTTTACCCGATCATGGCCGTGACGGGCATCACGGCTAGGCCGTGATGGGCTCTGTTTAGCTCATTTTCTTCCCTTTTAAGGCTCTAATTCATCCAATCTTCATTATAGCCAAATATGCACAGTTTTTCTCCAATTTCTGCAAAACAACACACAGAAACCACCTCATCCGTTCCAAAGGAAAAACTATACAAAATCAACACTAAATTGGCCTAACTATATGCAAATGCATGCAGAAATGTACATGAAAATTGAGGTAAAATCACACTCATCAATTCCCTTCTTTGGATGAAGCATTTGATGTCATGGTACCACGATTTTTGATCGGGCTCTTCCTCTATCACTTGACAATATGCAGGATGATCACGACTTTCCATTTTGATGAGTGGTAAGTTCCTCTCGTCACTTACTTTGAACATCGAGGACAAGGTAGACAGTGTGTCAGCTAATTGGTTATCTTCTCGGGGGATATGGTGAAATGTGACTTCATTAAAATGCTCAATCAAACCTTTGATGTAATCATGGTACAGGATTAACTTGGCATCTCAGGTTTCCCATTCCCCTCTTAGCTGGTGGATGACTAATGCAGAGTCCCTATATACCTCCAGTATCCTTGCCTTTGATTCTATCACTGCCAGGATGTCGAGCGCACAAGCTTCATATTCGACTATATTGTTTGTACAATCAAAGCAAATCCTTGCAGTGACGGGAAAATGATCATTTTCCGGACAAGCAAAGCCCCGATTCCATGCCCCAATGCATTAGAAGCTCCATCAAATAACAAAGTCCACTTTTCTTTTTCTGGTGATTTTACGTGATCAAACAAAGCCATTATATCTTCAACTGGGAAATCGCATTGCACCGATCCATAATCTTCTACTGGCTGATTGGCTAGATATTCTGCAAGAGCGCTACCTTTTACTGCTTTTTGGGTGACATAGACAATGTCGTATTCTCGATAGAAGGACTTGCCAAGTGAGCAATTCTTCCAATCAGAGCAGGCCTATCAAAGATATACTTAATTGGATCCATTTTGGACACCAACTGATCTGCTGTTGCACACGGGTCAAATGAATCAAAATTTAAAACTGTAGTACAAGGTGATAACCTTGGTCGTCTCGCAAGGATCTCTGATTTAATTAACCAAATACAAGAATCATGCAAAGTAATGAGAAAAAGGGGAATTTTTGAATTCAATGAGAGAAGAAAATAGATTGTAAAAGAGAGATGAGAATCAATGTATCAAATCGACTAATCCACTGGTTAAAGGTAATTTCACTTGGACCTATCACGGGTTTCAGAGGATCTAATCTCTTTTCATGATTCTATTCTTGTTTGATCATAAAATTAACCGATCAAGCGTCAATTAATTCTATACGAATTCCTACTGGATTAAGCATCACAGAATTTGATTCATTATAATTGTGGAACAAGCGTCACAAAACCATAATCAATCTTATAACCGAATTCAATCAAACCTACACTAAGCGTCATAGATCCTATCAATCCTTATTCGTAACAAATCAAAACAAGCGTTCAACATGCTTCGAATAATCTCAAATCAGATTATAATTAGATTGGAATGCAAAAACAAGTTTGAGTGATTAAGCATCAAAACACAAAAACGGAATTGCAAACATTGATCAATAGATGAAGGATTAAAAGGAAAAGATATAGAATTACTAAAACTAAATTAACATTGAAAACCAAACCTCAAGGTCTTTGTAAAAATCCCTAACCAGTGAATCAATCTAAGAATTTAGACTTCCATAGGAGGCTTAAACGAAAATAAGAATTGAAGAGTGAGGAGAAGAGAGACAAAACCCTATGAGCAGCCGCCTCTCTAAAGATAATAAACAAGGTCTCAAAACCACCTACTTATAATACTAGGGTAAACTAATATGTCTGACCTAGAGAGCCCAATGGGAATTAATTGTCCCATTAATGGTTGATTACATGGAGATATGACAGCAATAATTCCAATTCCCGCACTAATCTGGATAGCTTCGGTAATTAGAATTTTAGACCATCAAAAAGTCAGAAATGGGCTTATCAGTCAACATGAAAGTTGTAGATCTGCTTCTTATATTTACAACGCCACCAAGATCACTCAAATCGGACATGTATAGCCCAAGTTATGGCCTGAAGAAGGGAGACGGGTCAGGATGCACTAAAATCCGAAAATTGACTAAGAAATTCATTAAAGCCCAATTAAGACCCAAAGATATGAAAACATGCTAAGAATCCAATATTGGGTACAAAGCACATCCAAAAACACAAAGTGCAATGCTATAAAAAGTATAGTAAAATGCACTGATCAAATTCCCCCACACTTAAGCTTTTGCACTCCGAGCAAAACTCATGGTCAAGACATAAAAGTTTTGAAAAGAAAAAAAAAACAAAATGAATGAAAGCAAAGATGCACTTCCAATGAATTCCATTAATGCAAAGTGGCAAGTGAAAGCTCATCCTGGATTCAAGGAACCATGACAATCATGAACAACATCTTACAACATTCAAAGTAATGATCAAGAGAATAGAATAGCCAAGAGTGAATCAATAGTGATAGAATCCTCACAAGATATAAAATTCTCTCAATCTCTCAGGTGTTGGCTAGTGTTTACACTCAAAGCTCATTAAAAACTAGCACTACCATAGGCTTGACAAGCCTCTAACATCCACACTTGAAACACATGCACATAAAGATCAAAAGGACTTTGTTAAGATTGTAATGGGGCCAAGGTTATGGTGGGATAAATGAAAGGATAACTATGCTATAAACCCAAGAGGATAGAGGAGCAAAGGAAATTAATTGCTAAATAATCATGAGAGAGCAATGAGAAGGCACTTCAGTGAAATATAATTCCAATCCACTTCTCCATCTTCACACTTTTGTCCTTTATTTTCATTTTTTTTGCATCACAACCAACTTTTTTAAATTTTTTTTTTTTGCACTTGCCAAATTTCTAATCAAGCAACAACCTTTACATATTGTAGCACGTCCCAACTTTTGAGTCCCCCCGTACTTATGCAAAATTCATTTCCAAAATAATTTCAAAGTAAAGCTCCTTTATTCCCTAAGGTTGGGTTATATAATTGTTTTTCACTTTTAGGCTTGTAATGAGCTATAAAACAAAGAATGGGATAAATAAGCTCAAAGGGCTATCAAGGGGATAATTTTAAGGTTGGCTTATTTGGCTAGTGGTTTAAAAAGAAGAACAAAAATTGCCTAGATCACTTCAATACATGCATGTGAACAAGAAGTTTCAAAAAGAGTCAAGTCAAGTTCTAGAGTAACTAACAATCATGAGTGAAATCACACGAGAAGGAAAGAGAATGGCAAAGTGTATTCCATTCATTTTAAGGATCAAATCTCACAAAGGACCAATTTCTATCACAAATGAAGCACAATTTAGTATTCCAATCCAACTTATCATACTAAGAATGCAAGAAAGTCATTCATATCATGCCACAAAACCTTATAGTCCAAGAATAGTGAAATCACTCATACCTTACACATACTACGGATTTCAATGAAAGGTAAATCAAATTTTATTTTTTTATTTTTTTTAGATCCTAAAACATCAAACCAAAAAAAAAACAATATAAATAAAATCCTAAAACACTAAAACACCAAAAATAAACAATACAATTTTTTACGTTTTATTTTAAAAATAGAGAAAAATAACATAAACAACAAAAGAAACAGATGCCAACAAAGTTCAACACACAATTTAAAAACATCATAACATAGTATATCTCCCCCACACTTGAAATCTGCATTGTCCTCAATGTAGAACATATTAAAATCAAGAACAAGAACAAATTCATTCACATAGAGGACACGAAAAATAAAATAGAAAGGGGGAGAAAAAGTCTTATAGAATGTAGTGCAGCAAGTCTCATTGTGGCTCAAGCACTTCTCCAATGCTTGCTCTAAGAACTTCTCACCAAATTGCTTGAGCCAGTCTTTATCAACCATGAAAGCCTTAGTGGTTGTCTCTAACATAAGTAATGTTGCATCATCCATCATGACATGATCCCCATCTTTTATGGGTATTCTTTTTGTGAGTAGCATGTCCACATGATCCCCATTTTCTACATTTCTTGGCAGAACAGGGTCCTCAACCTCATGTGTCTCATGTTCCATATGCACTTTTTGCTCCTCATACCCTAAAAAGGATGAAATTTCAACACATGCTGCACACAAAATAGCATCATTAAAGTTAACACATGAAGTACATAAAATAGAATCACGAAAATCTTGAATATCTGGAAATTCAACACAAAGTTCATCAACAATAGTATTCTTGACATGATTATCAAAATCATGCTCAGAAGAAGTATTGCCAAGAATATCTATTTGTGAATCTGAATGCTCTTCAAGGAGATGTTGTGATTGCAGTGTAGTCAAGGTGGAGGCAATGTGACCAATTTGAGTGGCCAAATTCTGAAGACTTGCTTCTGTCCTATGTTGGAATTCAAGAGTGTGTTCTGCCATTTGTTGCACCAATTCTTCCAGACTGGGTTGGACTGGTGTGGGGTCAGGCTGATATTGATGCTGGCTTATTGTCAATTTATGCACCAAAGAAGCTAACTCATCTAAGCTGCCATGTTCTCCACCATGTTGGCCAGAATAGAAAAGTTGCACCTCATTCACTCCAATCATGCCAAAATCACTACTAAACTCATAATCACCAGTAAAGTCAGGATAATATATGCATGATGGCTCATAATCAACATTAGGCATATAATTTTGCATATAACTATCCATGGGAAGTACTAAGATTCACAACCACGACAATCACAATGTGCAATACCATCAATATGATATAAACATATAAGCTCAAGACACTCACATATAAGCTCCAAACATCACAATAAAATAAAATAAATAAAAAACACAAAATATGCAATTTTACACAACCTGGTAAGCTAACAAAAACAAAAACCACAAAAGATAATTTTATTTTTTTGTTTATAACTATGGGACTTGGGACTACCAAAAGATGAAAACTAGTTCAAAAAAAAAATTGAATTCCTAATATGGCTAATAAAAATCAAAGATCCCCGACAACGGCCCCAATTTGATCCGTTGTCGCACACGGATCAAATGAATCAAAATTTAAAACTGTAGTACAAGGTGATAACCTTGGTCGTCTCGCAAGGATCTCTGATTTAATTAACCAAATACAAGAATCATGCAAAGTAATGAGAAAAAGGGGAATTTTTGAATTCAATGAGAGAAGAAAATAGATTGTAAAAGAGAGATGAGAATCAATGTATCAAATCGACTAATCCATTGGTTAAAGGTAATTTCACTTGGACCTATCACGGATTTCAGAGGATCTAATCTCTTTTCGTGATTCTATTCTTGTTTGATCATAAAATTAACCGATCAAGCATTAATTAATTCTATGCGAATTCCTACTGGATTAAGCATCACAGAATTTGATTCATTATAATTGTGGAACACGCGTCACAAAACCATAATCAATCTTATAACCGAATTCAATCAAACCTACACTAAGCGTCATAGATCCTATCAATCCTTATTCGTAACAAATCAAAACAAGCATTCAACATGCTTCGAATAATCTCAAATCAGATTATAATTAGATTGTAATGCAAAAACGAGTTTGAGTGATTAAGCATCAAAACACAAAAATGGAATTGCAAACATTGATCAATAGATGAAGGATTAAAAGGAAAAGATATAGAATTACTAAAACGAAATTAACATTGAAAACCAAACCTCAAGGTCTTTGTAAACATCCCTAACCAGTGAATCAATCTAAGAATTTAGCCTTCCATAGGAGGCTTAAACGAAAATAAGAATTGAAGAGTGAGGAGAAGAGAGACAAAACCTATGAGCAGCCGCCTCTCCAAAGATAATAAACAATGTCTCAAAACCACCTACTTATAATCCTAGGGTAAACCAATATGTCTGACCTAGAGAGCCCAATGGGAATTAATTGGCCCATTAATAGTTGATTACATGGAGATATGACAACAATAATTCCAATTCCCGCACTAATTTGGACAGCTTCGGTAATTAGAATTTTCGACCATCAAAACGTCAGAACTGGTCTTATCAGTCAACATGAAAGTTGTATATCTGCTTCTTAGCTTTCCAACGCCACCAAGATCGCTCAAATCGGACATGTATAGCCAAGTTATGGCCTGCAGAAGGGAGACGGGTCATGATGCACTAAAATCCGAAAATTGACTAAGAAATTCATTATAGCCCAATTAAGACCCAAAGATATGAAAACATGCTAAGAATCCAATATTGGGTACAAAGCACATCCAAAAACACAAAGTGCAATGCTATAAAAAGTATATTAAAATGCACTGATCACCAACCAGGTAGTGTAACACAACATGTAATGCCTCAAACGGCGGGCCGCCCAAGCCAAAGCACAGCAAGTGCGTTCCAGCAGTGAGTAGTTGGCTTCACAACTGGTGAACTTCTTGCTTAGATAATAGATGGCATGTTCTTTTCTTCTTGACTCATCGTGTTGCCCCAGCACGCAACCTATTGATTCATCTAGCACAGTGAAATACATGATAAGAGGTCTTCCCGGCACTGGGGGAACCAAGATCGGAGGCTCCTGTAGGTATTGTTGGATCTGCTCAAAGACTTTTTGACAATATTCATTCCTTGTCGCAGCCTGATTTTTGCACAACAATTTAAAGATTGGTTCACATGTCGCGGTTAGTTGGGAGATGAACCGAGCAATGTAGTTCAATCTTCCTAAAAACCTACGATCTTCCTTCTCCGTTTGAGGTGTTGGAATGTCGATGATTGCTCGAACCTTTTCAGGATCAACCTTTATTCCTCTTTGACTAACAATGAACCCCAGAAGCTTGCCTGGATTCACTCCAAAAGTGCATTTGGCTGGATTCAATCGGAGCTTAAACTTTCTTAACCGCTCAAAAAGTTTCTGCAGATTATCAACATGGTCGTCTTCGGATCTGGACTTGGCGATCATGTCATCTACATAAACTTATATCTCCTTATGCATCATGTCATGGAATAAAGTCACCATAGCCCGCTGATATGTTGCCCCAGCATTTTTCAAGCCAAAGGGCATAACCTTGTGGCAAAAGGTTCCCCATAAAGTGACAAATGTAGTTTTCTCCATATCTTCAGGTAGCATCTTGATTTGATTATATCTCGAGAATCCATCCATGAAAGAGAATAATGCATGTTGAGCGGTATTATCTACAAGAACATCAATATGAGGCAGAGGAAAGTCATATTTTGGGCTAGCTCTGTTCAGATCTTGATAGTCAACACACATTCGAACCTTTCCATCTTTCTTGGGAACAGGAACGATGTTAGAAACCCATTGAGGGTACTTTACAATTTCTAGGAAACCTACATCCAGTTGTTTCTTGACCTCCTCCTTGATCTTTAGAGACATTTCTGCTTTCATCCTTCGTAGCTTCTGCTTTACTGGAGGACACTCCGGCTTTAATGGCAATTTGTGTTCTGCTACACTGGGGTCTAACCCTAGCATGTCTTGGTACGACCATGCGAAAACATCTTTATAATCCATGAACAACCTGATCAACCTGCTTCACTCCTTTTCTTTCAGGGAAAGGCCAATCTTGGCCTCTTTTTTATCATTTTTGGTTCCCAAATTGATTAGTTCACTCTTCTCTTCATGGTGCCGAATTTCCCTGGCTTCTTATTCTACCAACCTCAATAGTTCAGGAGGGACTTCCCCGTCATCATAAACAATCTCGTCAGTATGATCAATGTGATAGTCAAAATTATACGTTGAGTTACTAACAGTGTCATTTTCAAGAGAGTCACTTTTAGATATGCATTTTGATAGTTATCAGGGAAAGATGAATGAATAAAGGTTAAAAACGGGAAACTCCATTTATTGGTGAGGAACGATGAATAAAAGTGAAAGTAAAAAAGAGAGATAAGAACATAAAGATATTGAATTCATGCATTTATTGATAAGTCATACTGAAACGGAAACAAGTAAGCCCATTACAACAAAATTCCTAAAGCCTTGGGCAGAGCTAAAGGATAAGCATTACAAAATTACTTTGAAAAAAACTCTATGGTCCTGGGGAATTCGACGACCTCCCAATTGTTGAGCTTTGTATCCGGAGGGCATGGATACACCAGATTGACACCATGATCGGCGGGATAATCATCTTCAACAACTGTTGCTTGGTCCAGGAATGCAAACCCCACACTCCGGAAGCTTTGTCGAATGTCACAAATGGGAACCCTTTCAGCATCATATTCACGATTTTCCAGTCGAGCCAACCTCTTTCTTTTCTTCTCTTCTATAACCCTCATCTTATCGACCCTAGTGGGTTTGTATCCCAACCCAAACCTGTCCTTGTTTTCAGTGAGCGTGAGGATGTCGGAAACACCTTGCTTGTTCTTCCCCAAACCGTTTCTATGTCGGTACCCTCCCTCGAGCATAACCTTGGCCATCATAATGGATGCTTTAGATGACTGATGTTTCGTGAATGGAGCATTATCCCCGACATAAATAGCATTGGCAATCTCAAGTGACTAGAAAGCGGTCTCGAGAGCTTCTTCGGCAACTTCAATGTAAGGGGTCGTTGATAGCTTACTCACTAACATGTCTTCCTCTCCAGAAACAATTATCAACTTACTATCAACAATGAACTTCACTTTCTGGTGCAATGTGGAAGGTACAGCTCCAGAAGAATGGATCCATGTTCGTCCTAGGAGACAACTGTACGTTGGTGTAATGTCCATCACTTGGAAGAGTACCTCGAAGGTTCAAGGACCAACCTGAATGGGCAATTCAATTTCCCCCATGACTTCCCTCCGTGTACCGTCAAAAGCCCTTACAATCATTGTACTTGGCTTCATATGAGTTCCATCAAAAGGCAACTTTGACAGTGTTGACTTTGGAATTACATTCAAAGAAGAGCCATTATCAATGAGGACCCTGGCCATGACATGATCTCGACACTTCACAGAAATGTGTAACGCCTTGTTGTGCCCTATTCCTTCAGCTGGAATTTCATTGTCAGTGAAAGTGACATAATTATCAGCAACGATGTTACCCACGATGTTATCGAGCTTGTCAATTGTGATGTCATGAGAGACATGAGCTTGATTCAACACCTTCATCAGTACTCTCCTGTGTGGCTCAGAGTTCATCAAATAGAGACAAAAGAGATATCCGAGCCAGAGTTCGATTTAACTGATCCACAACCCTGTATTCACTCTGCTTGATGAACTTTAAGAATTCGCCGACTTCTTCATCAGATACCTCCTTTTTATTCTCACCCCCGTTTACTTCCTTGTCATCTAGAATTCCTTCCACCTTCTCTTTCCCCTTGCGATCCTTTCCTTCCTTTTCTGTTTCCTCCCTTCGCAATACCTCTGGAGTGTAAATGAAACCACTCTTAGTCATTCCACCAATTCCTGAAATGTTTGTAACCACAGTAGTCCCATCGGAAGGATTGGGTTGAACCTGTATCTCATATTTCCATGGTACCGCTTTGGTGTCCTTGTAAGGGAAAGGACTTGGAACTCGGATGACGATTGGTGGTGGCCCACTTGGAACCGACAAAGGTTCCTTCTCAGTATAGTATATCACCACTGATTTCGGAGTGACTTGCTCAGGAACTGGTTGAGGATTAACCGCAACAGTAAAAGGGGTTATCTTAATTGGGGTTGGGGAAATTGTAGATTCAGTAACCATATTAATGCTATACTCATTTGATTCACAACCAATTAAGATAATCTTCATATCCATTAACTGCTACACAACTTGCCGAAACTCTGCACAGTCTTCAATCGAATGCCCTATATTCTCGTCGAAGTCACACCTTATCTCTTCATCGAGAGCCTTTTCTTCCATGATCGGGATTTGGATCAATCCGCATTTTCACATCTCTCTGAAAATAACTCTCATAGGAGTCCTAACATCGGCCACTTTACTCTTGAGAGTATGTTCCAAGAAGCTTTCGATGGCATTGACTCCTGAAACCCCATGATTTGGCATAGGACCCTGTGCCACATTTGGAGCAACCTTCTGAAAGCTCAACCATTTGGCATTAATCAGGTCTTGCACCTTAAACTTCAAAGCTTTACAATTCTCGGTGGAATGACTTGTGGCCCCATCGTGATACTCACATTGAGCGTTTGGGTAATACCACTTTGGATAAGGAGGGTCTATTGGTCTTGTCGGGATAGGAGTTAGCACGGATTTGCTCACAAGTTGACGGAATAGTTCAGTGTAGGTCATGGGTATCGGGTTAAAACGCACTGGCTTTCTTTCCGAGTTATACAGTGGTCTTGTTTGGCTGGTGTTTGGGTTTGGATTTAGGGGTTAAACAGTTTGAGGTGGCATGGTAGGGTGTGTTTGAGGCTGAGAAAGGTATGATGGCCGGTAAGGAGCCATCTGTTGAGGATTTGGAAATTGTGAGGTGGCAGCGATGTATGGCTGGTTGGCTTGGTGATATGGGGCGTATTGGGCTTGGAAGGCGGGTGTTTGGTTTGGTCTCCATTGGCTCGGTTTCTTTGGTTCAAAGGTTACTGCATGTGCTTCTCCCTCCTTCTTTTTCAGAAACGGGTCTTTCTTTGGGCCATTCGCTAATGAAGTCTCAGTGATTTTGCCATTCCTCATTCCACTTTCGATTCTTTCGCAGATAATGACCATGTCAGAAAAGTTCGATGACACACTTCCAATCATTCTATCATAGAAAGGCGACCGGAGGGTATCAATGAACATTGCCACAATTTCTTTCTCGGTCAATGAAGGCTCTACCTGAGCAGCCAGTTCCCTCCATCGTTGTGCATACTCCTTGAAAGTCTATGTGTCTCTCTTTGCCATATTTTGGAGTTGCATCCTATCGGGAGCCATGTCAATATTGTACTTGTATTGCTTCAGGAATGCATCTGCTAGATCTTTGAAGGATCGGACGTGGGCCCGTTCGAGATGCGTGTACCAATTTGAAGCTGCCCCAGTTAAACTATCTTGGAAGAAGTGAATCAAGATCTTATCATCTTGAGCGTATGATGCCATCTTCCTTACATACATGGTCAAATGGTTTTTGGGACAAGTGGTTCCCCGATATTTGTCGAAATCGGGTACCTTAAATTTTGGTGGAATTACAACATTTGGCACCAGGAAAAGCTCCGAGGCATCCCGAAGACCATAACTATTTGCCCCTTCAATGACCCGTAGTCTCTCCTCTAACACTTCCAACTTTTCTTTAGATTTGGAATTCCCTCCCGACTGATTCACTGGAGTTTCACAATACATATTCTGGGGAAAGGGGTATGGCATGTAGGAGGATCCGAAGTTTGGCATCATTTGAGTCCCCTGGGGTCCATAATGTAGGGTGTATTGTGGATTTTTTGGATTGGCAGAAAGTGTCACTGTCGGGGTGTTACCATCTGTAGGGTTGACAATTTGTCTTTGTTGCATCTCGACAGCATCGGTGGGGGATTGTGTCTGAGTAATATGTTCATAGTTTTGGATGCCATCTTGTGGGCTGGGGGCCGTTGGTGGCACAAATCCACGAGGCAAACCGTATGGGGGATTGTTCGGGTCAAATGAAAGATGAGTTTGGTTGCTTGGATAAATAGTGAGAGGCATCATGGCCCCTGGTTGGTTGAAGCCTTGAATAGGAATTTGAGCAAAATCGGGCGGAATGAGAGGTGTGACCGGATGTCCTTCGTTCGAGGCTGGAGGGTTCTCCTCTGTGTTCTTTTCCTTCTGCATTGCTTGTAGGATCTCCATCATCTTAGTCATCTGATCCTTGATTTGACTGACTTCATCCATGATCTCTTGGACTTCTTCTAGTTCATCTGCCATGGCTCTTGTCTGTGACCGAGTGCGATAAGGGTGTCTTGGAGCAATTGTTCAGAAAAGCCACACACTGTTTTAATCAAAACAAAAGTGAGAACAAAATGTTGGAAAAATGCAAAAAAGCTTTTATGAAAATCACCTTTGGAGTTTATTATTATTTTTTGAGTTAACACCTTATAACAGACAAGAGATGGTCCCTCCATCCCACACAGAGAGCATTATGCTCATAAGATGGAATGGAGTTGACAACAAATCTAGGGGAGAAACAACTCTCCACAATAGATGTTGTCTCAAACACACTAGCAATTCTGAATTGAGACATCTCGTCCTACCCTTTGTGCAGAAGTAAGAATCTTATAAGGCAAAGATGTAGTGGACCACATACTAAAGGAAGACCATGCTCCACGATTGGTGTCGTCGCAGGTCAAGTGTAAGAGTCGGAGTGCGAAGGAATCATAGAGGCAAGAACTGATTTCATTAAAAAACTCCTCAAAGCAATACATAGAATTATGGAGGCAAGGACATATTTCATTAAAATCTCCTCAAAACAATACATAGATTGGGATTACATCATAATTCTTGACATTGTTACAACATTTTAACCCTAAAGTCAATAGCTTAGGTCTCTTTCTTTTTATCCCTCGAGCAAACCCTCCACACATTTGCATGAAATCATCCAACTCAGCCGGGAGACGAAGCATAGGGTCCGCACGAATTTGTTTTCTGCCTTTTCAAAGAGTTGGACAAAATTCAGAATACAATGGCTTAGCTCCAAATTCATGCTCATGTATCTTTTTTTTCCATATGTCAATATCTATCCCTCGCTCTCGGGCCTCTTCTCTCCACCACTTCACGGCATTCATTACTTGAACCATTTGATCATGATAGTGTTTTGCTGAGGTCCACCCTAAATCGCACTGCTTCTTGATTTCGACTAATAGAATATTCAGCTCTTGGACCTTTTGTACCAATTCATCAGCCATCCTGTCTTGTGCACGAATTTGCTTTTGTAAGTTGGCATTGACTCCCCTTTGTCGATTGACTTCCACTTCCAATGACTTTCTCACATCTCCTTGCTGAATGACTTCTCCTTCTAGCTGACGCTTTTCTTTTCTTAGTTGATGCCTCTCTGTTGTTAAGGAAAATACTTTGCTTTCAAGATTCTGGATCCTAGTCATGTCGCTCGGCGGGACCTTGTCTCTATTCTTCTGGACTCTTGAGGCTACGGAGATATCTGCACACAAATCTTTTAAATATTCATTTTCCTTTGTTAACTTCTCACAACGCTTCTGACCAATGGCTATTTTCAACTCGACATCTTGATTTTGTTATTCCATTTCCTTCATTTGTGCTTCCAAGACTTTCAGTTGTTCTGCCATTTGAGTTACCGAATGGGAGTAATCTTCAGCTTTCGTGTTTTCTGCAGGAATGTTGACAGGACCTTTCATTGATTCTCTCCATGCTTCATACTCCGAGACAATGATTTGGTCGGCCCAATTGTGATCTCCCCGCCATCCTCACATTTTTCCATGCATTTCTAACTTCTTTTGCCAACAACTTGGTATTCTCGCCATCCTCATATCGAAAACAGCATCCACCGAGTTCTTCTTCTAGTGGCACGGTTTGCGTCCAACAAAGTTGTCGTAAGGCTATGGCGGTTGTGTAGGATATACACCCTCTCGGGCCTATCAAAGGAACATTTGGATAGTCACCACAACTATAAATGATATCTTGCCCCTGTTGACTTTCGTACCATGGGCATACCCACTTAAAAGTGTCTCTTTCCACTTTGTCAAACTCGCTCTTCCATTCTTCTTCATTAATATGTCTTGTAGGGATGTTATGGAAGCCTCTTAGTGGATCTGAATGGTGGTTGATATAGCCTTTTGCATACATGTGAGTCATGACCCATACATAGAGAAACTGTGCACAACATCTAAGCTTCCCCTTTGGACGCCGCTGGCAAAATTCTAGAGTCAAAAGCGTTTCAGCCAATACTGCCGGCACGGGGTTTTTCTTTCTTTCAATTGTGAAGAACACGTCCATTGCTGCTTGATCTATCATGTCTAGCGCCGATGGAAATAGAACCAACCCATATATTGCTAATGCCAATACCCTCTCAAAGGTTTCCCAGTCTTGTCGATCCATTAGTTTCCTCAAATGATTTTCAAGAAATTTTCGGGTCAACCTTCGTGAGTTTGAGTGCCCGGTCAAGTTCACTTCAATTTCAGGAAGCCCTAGTAACCTTTCTATGCTTGCAGTGGTCAAGTATTACCTCATGCAAAAGTACACGGTGGGATTTTTCTACATTGGCAACCTTAACAGGCAAGCATATTCTTCAATGGTGGGTGTAATGTCCATGTTTTGCAACTCGAAGCATCTGAGATGTGGGCTCCAATACCGACTTAGAGCACTCAAAGCAGTAACTTGAACCGGTATGAAAATTAGGTCCAAGATCCCTCCGCACTTCTTGACGAAGCTTTTTCAATGTTCTTGAGGCAAAGATTGGCTTAGCTCTTTCAGATTCTCTAATGAGTTCAAAATCACCCTGGAGCTCTTGGTGGCGGAAGCATTGCTAGTGTGTCTGACTTTTTCCATCTCTTGTTATCAAAGGTGTTATCTCTCACCAAATTATCTGTGCAAGGGAAATTTTATTTTATTAATAACATTTGGAAAGCAAAATTACTTATGCATGAGAGTGTACCGAAATGTATGAATGAATGACATATTGACGATGCATGACCTGAAATACTACATGCACGAGCATACAATGAATACGAATGAGAGTAATAGAATGGATGAATGAATTGCATGTTAAGGTGCATGCAGAAGATCTTATGATGCATGAGATATAAATGTAATTATTCATGCTGCAGAAAAAGGCGGAATGTTCTCCCTTTTGTCCTACATAGGTCATATCCTAAATTTTGAACTTCTAAGGTCAAGACCCTAGTTTGATAGGCTGCTAATGGCATTTTATGTTCATGACTTTCAGGACAGATCTAGACCCCTAAACATATGGTCCCCGGATTACCCTCATCCAAAAGATAAGGATCCGAATCCACGAACCTCACCACAGGGACAAATAAGTCACAATATGGTAGTCCATGTACCGGTAGCAATCCGAGCGGGAGAATCAGTGACTGTCAGGGATGCAAAAGCATCACAATAATATCACTGAAGCCCCTTTTAATCTCATGACATTCCAAGACTCGGGTATAGAGCCCAAAAGTGTGTGCAACGTGTGATAGTGATGTGTGTGATGGGAGCATACAAACCTTCATAAAAACCTACTAAAACAAAACTACCCCAAACCTGCAAAAAAGGAACAAACAACACCAATACAAAAGTTCTCTACCCTAAGGTTGCAAGAATATACAAAAGCAGTTATGAAAGCATTAAAAAAAAGAAATAAAACAAAAAAGGGGAAAACAAATATTTTCAAAGCTGTTTTTAAAAAAAAATTGCACAAACAACTATGATAGGCCTGACTCTCAAAATTCCCCAGTGGAGTCTCCAGCTGTCAGGACCGTCCCGTCTGGGTGCCGCGAAAAAAATGGTAAAAAAAACAGAGGAGTCGCCACTAAAATTTTTATTGGGAGAATCTTAGAAAACCCAATTATTAAAAGGTAAACTGGTCTTAAAAAAAAAGAGAGAGAGATGAGTCCGGAAGTCAGTTACGAGTAGGGAAGGTGTTAGCACCCCACATCGCGCGTTTTAAAAAAACGGTACCTCAAGTTAATTGTGCAAAAACATTTTAATAACATTTTTAAATATTTATTTTACCCCAAAAATTATTTACAAGGAAGTATTATTTTTTATTTTTAATATTTTTTAATATTTATTAATTTTTACATTTTTAAATCTATTGTTTATAAAAACTAAATGAGGTTGACATGGCACATGAGTCCACAGGGCAACCTCAAATCTAAGGGACTGAACATGGCACCGTGTCCATAGAGCATCCTTAAAAATAGAAAAGTTTAATTATTTTGTTTAATTATTTTAACATAAAAAGAGACAAAAAAGAAAAATTTAGTTTTGGCTTGACAAGAAGATTTATCTTGGTCCTACATTCCCGGGTGCGATGGGAAACTCAAAGCCACGTAGTTCTTTAGAAAATGTTTGATTGGTTGGTTGATTTTAATTTTTGATAAAGATTTGATTTTTTATTTTATTTTTTTGTTAAAGAAAGCGATTTTATTTTAAAATAAATTCACCTTTGCACAGAGTCCAAGATAGCAGTGCTATACGATAAACCCTTACAATACATACGATAATGAGGATGAATAAGTCCATACATCAACGTCGTAGATTGTTGCGCGAATTCAAAAGATATTTTTATAAAATTGAATTGGGTAAAATTGGTTAAAAGTGTAAATTGATAAAACATTTATTATTTTTTACAAAAGGGAATTCATTCTTGCACAGGGTTAAAGATAGCGAAGCTATACGATGAACCCTTACAATTCATACGACACTTGAGGATGAAAAAATCCATACATCAACATCGTAGATTGTTGCGTGAACTCAAAAATATTTTTATTTCAAAATATTAGTAGCATAATTTTACTTAAATCAATGATTAAAAATATTTTTAAAAGATTTTTTTATTTTTTATTTTTCTGTTTTTTTGTTTAAAACTCTTTAGAAGCAAAATGAGTTATTATACTACCTGCTCTAAGCCCAATTTTGGTTACAACTCTAAGCCCAATTTTAGAAAAGAAGAAAAAAAAACAAATTATTCAGGCCCAATAACAAACCCATGAGCACTAAAACCTAGCAGCCACATGATAACAATTCATTAAATCAAGCAAAATGAAAAGCAACTAAGAGGAGAAACTTGACCCAGAACGCAGCAGACAGGGATGGGGACACTGTGATGGTTCAGGACGGTGGTGCACCGGAAATCGCACGGCGACAGCGGCGTCTCGCGGCAGAGGCGCGGTGGTGCGATACTAGGTGGTTGCCTGGTTCGCGTGGATGACGGAGTGGGCAGAAGCACTACGTATCGCGGTGGGGGTGGATCTGGGCGGTGCAGCAGGGGATGGTGATTCATGGAGGAGTGACGCACGCGCGGCGGCAAGGACAGAGGCGAAGCGAAGATGCGAACGGCGACGGTGGCTAGTGTGGGTAGGTGCTGCGGCTACTGTTGAGACGAAATCTAGGCAAGTATACCTAGTCGAACAAGTAATACAGTGGTGAGAACGTTTATCGTTCCCACGAGGACTGTGACAAGTACTAGCACGTACCGAATCAATTACTATCTAAGCGGGTATTTGGATCAAAGGGAGCTCAATAGTAAATACCAAGCCCTATCAGATTTAAAACCTAAAATGAACAAAATAAAAGAAAAAGTTCTTTGAGTAATTTTGTCAAACACTTAGGAGGCAGAGAAAAGGATTCTTCGAATATATGAAAGATGTTGGGATTAGGTTCACTAAACTTCATCCCCATGCAATGAAATGACTAGTAAACGGTTTCTACTTCAAATATGACAATCTATCCACTAGATTACTCAAGCCCTGATTCCTCAGATGACAAGAGCCTAAATCCACTAATAGACCCTAATTCCTTAGGTGGCATAGATTAATGAATTTGCATTAAGATTAGGGATTACACGATTGCTAATAAACCTAAATCCATTCCTAGATACAAGGTTTACCAGGTGGTTGATTCCAGTTCTAGTTCTAATACGAATTTTTCAATTGCATACCAAAACAATAATCAAGTCATGGGGGATCACGCCACAACAAGCATTAAGCATGGAAATCAATCACTCATAATGAAGCAAAAACTGTATTACAAGGTCAAGTCAAATACATGGAGAACTCAGAAATAGCTACATCTAATCCCAACAATGGGAGGTTTAGCTACTCATGATCAATGACAAAATCAAAGAAATAGAGATGAAAAGGAGAAGAAACTCCATGGAATCCTTGTGCAGCTGCCCCTGGTTCAGTGAAAGCGTCTTAGGGTTCAATTTTTTTTTTCCTCTGTTCTGCCGTGCCTCTTTATAGATTAGGATTCGCGCCACGACCGTGACGCTTTCTGCCTTGGCGCGCTTTCAAATTTTGGAGCATCACGGCCGTGATGGTAATCATGGCCAGGCCATGATGGGCTCTGCCTGTCACCAATTGGTCTGTCACGGCCGTGATGGGCATCACTGCTAGGCCGTGACAGATTCTGCCTAGTGAGGGTATATGTCACGGCCGTGATAGCTTCTGACTTTTGCCTTCTTTCTTCTCAATTATTGCTCGATCACGGCCGTGATGGTCATCACGGCTAGGCCGTGATGGGCTCTGCTTAGGTCATTTTATTCACTTTTCAAGCTCTGTCTTATCGAAGCTCCATTATGGCTAATCTTGAGCATTTTTCCTTAAATTCCTGCAAAACAACACCAAGAAACCGCCTCACCCATTCCAAGGTAAAAACTAATAAAAATCAATTTAAATATGCCTAAACTATATGAAAATGCATGCAGAAATGTACAAGAATTATGATGTGAAATCACACTATCAAATCACCCCAAGCTTATTCATTTGCTTGTCCTCAAGCAATCGCCAAGGCCAGAAGATATAAATAATCAGAACATGGATAGTGAACCAAGAACCCGAGTAAATAATCCAAGTAACAGGCATTTCAAATTATTCAGCAAGAGACAATCAGTTTCAAGTCCAATTAGAGGCTCAGGTTTCTTAGACTCATATTCTCACTGATTTGGGCACTCTTCCTCACCTGAAAATCACCCCAAGCTTGTTCATTTGCTTGGCACTCTTTCTCACCTCACTCAAGTGTTTAGGGATATATGACAGTTCGCTCAATTTCCTCAAGGAATGAATTCTATCATAGGCTTAACTATCAATCAAATCTCTACTTTATTAATGAAAACAATTAAGAATCAAGAGGTCTTTTGCTTTGGTTGTAACGGGGCCATGGGATTAATCGTTAGGTGGGGAAATCAAGAGAAGGAAATTTCAAAAGGCTATACAAACTATCGAGCATTGCAAAGCATGACCTTCTAAAATACCCTTTTTGGGTTTTGATTCATTTTTCCACCTTTCTTCCTTTCTTTTTGTTTTATTTCTCATTTCTTTTTGTCATCCCCTTCTCTATTTATATTTCTTTTTCTTTTATTTTTTTCTTTTATTTGGAGAAGGGGAGATTTTTCCGCTCAAGAGAAACATTTTTCTGATTTTCTCATCCCATACTTTTTTAAACTACCCTTATTACCCATTTGTGCAATACTTTAGAAGGTCAACTACCAAACATCATTCATCAGAATATTTCAGGGTACCAAGAAAAGTATTTTATTCTTTCAGGCTCAAAGTTGGGCAACTAAGGGGTAGCATTTAGTCAATCAAAGCTCAGCAGGCCGAAAAAATACCTAGTGCCGCAATCATTTTCAAAAATGTTTTCAAAAAATTTTAAGATTCAAAACGGTTTCAAGTCAAGTTCTAGAGAAATACAATTCAAGATGAATAACACTCTAACACAAGGAATGGGGTAGATTTAGTGAGTACCCCTTTTTTGGCTCAAAATCTCACATTTGTAGTTCAAAAATCAATGAGAAACACAAATCTACGGAACCACATGCTAATTATCAACTATCAAATGATCATCTCAAGAATTTTTATTTGTAGCCTTATCACAAGAATAAAAAATTGGGTTCAAGAATTCACTATCTCAATTTATTTGGCACTTAGTTCTCACAATTGGATGCAAAATCTAAGCGGGGGGGGGGGGGGGGGTAATCTGATCATGCAAACTACGCCTATATGAATGCAACATGCAAAATGCACAAGTATGCAAAAGTACCCCTATCCCAAGCTTAAAAACTTACATTGTCCCCAATGTAAATAATCAAGTCGGAGAGAGGAGAAAATGGAACAACTCACCGAGGCGGTAGCGGGTGCTGGCTCACATGCCTAGTCAGAAGGAATTGCATGAAAATTGGGTCACGGCCGTGATGCTTATCACGGGAAGGACGTGATGCATTCTGGTCCATAGGGGTAGCCTGTCACGGCCGTGACCTCCATCACGGCTAGGCTGTGATGCTCTCTAATATTCAGGGTCCTCCCATTACGCCCGTGATGGGGATCACGGCTGGGCTGTGATCCTTTCTGGTCTTCATGATTAGCTCATCACGGTCGTGACCAGTGTCACGACCTGGGCGTGATGGCTGCTGACTGTGCTTGTTCTTGCCCTTTTTGCATCTCCTTCCTTCTTACCCTGAAAACACTTAACAAACCAATTAATCTTATGATATTCTTCCTCTTGATCTTCTCAAATTATTCAAGAGTCAAAAATCAAAAACAAAAGGAAAATGAAATGAAAACTTGGGTTGCCTCCCAATAAGCGCTTCTTTAACGTCACTAGCTTGACGGGTAGGTGATCTCAAGGATCATGAAGGCGCACAGCTGAGATCAATCTCTCGATGTCACCACCCAAGTAGGCCTTGAGCCTTTGGCCATTGACTTTGAAGGTCCTTTTTGAAGTAGGATCCTCCACTTCTATAGCTCCATGAGATGAGACTTCCTTAACAATGAACGGTCCCGACCACTTAGACTTTAACTTGCCCGGAAACAATCTCAGCCGGGAATTGAATAATAAAACTTGTTGTCCCGGCTGAAATGTTTTTGTCACGATCCTCTTGTCATGGTAGGTCTTGACTCGCTGTTTGTAAATAGCTGCATTCTCATATGCATTAAGGCGCATCTCCTCTAATTCATGCAGCTGATTGACTCTTTTCTCACCCGCCAGAGTGGCATCAAAATTCAAGAACTTCAATGGCCAAAAGGCTCGATGCTCCAATTCTACGGGTAGATGACATGCCTTCCCATAGACCATATGAAACGGAGATAACCCCACTTTTCAGTGCAGTCCGGTAAGCCCACAAGGCATCGTCAAGCTTCTTTGCCCAATCTCTTCTTGAAGCGGCCACAGTCTTTTCCAGAATTCTCTTAATCTCCCGGTTGGAGACCTCCGCTTGCCCATTTATTTGCGGATGATATGGGGATGCCACCTTATGCCTCACATCATACTTGGTCAACACATTTCTCAGTTGTGAGTTGCAAAAGTGAGATCCCCCATCACTTATAAGGACCCTTGGGACACCGAACCGGGCAAAAATGTTCTTCTTGATGAATTTAATCACTGTTTGGGCATCATTATTCGGTGTTACAATGGCCTCCACCTATTTAGAAACATTGTCCACCGCCACCAAGATATATTGATTGGAGAATGAAGGTGGAAGTGGACCCATAAAGTCTATGCCCCAGCAATCAAATACCTCAACCTCCAATATGTTTTGCAGTGGCATCTCACCCCTTTTTGAAATGTTCCCAGTCCTTTGGCACTTGTCACAACTCTTCACATGATTGTAAGAGTCCTTGAAGATTGAGGGCCAAAAGAGCCCAGATTGGAGGACCTTTGCAGCTGTCCTATCCCCATTGTAATGTCCCCCATATAGAGAGTTATGGCAATGCCACAAAATTTTCCTTGCTTCCTCTTGACTAACACACCTCCTCCATAAGCCATCCGGTCCAACCTTGAGCAGAAATGGGTCATCCCACATGAAATGGTTGGCATCCCGGAAGAATTTCTTCTTTTGTTGCCAAGTGAGGTGCTCTGGAACAATATTGGCTGCCTTGAAATTTGCCATGTCGGCAAACCATGGTCTTTCATGCACCAGAAATAAGGCCTCATCCGGGAACTCATCCCGAATGTCCTTTTCTTTGGTAGCAACTTCTTCATTCACTAGCCGAGATAAGTGGTCAGCCACCAAATTTTCGCTGCCCTTTTTGTCCTTAATGACTAAGTCAAATTCCTGCAACAATAGAATCCACCTTATGAGTCTTGGTTTTGAATCTAACTTAGTCAACAAATATTTAATTGCAGCATGATCAGTAAAAACAGTGACTTGTGAACCAATCAAGTATGAACGAAATTTTTCCAATGCAAACACTATGGCCAGCAACTCTTTTTCAGTTGTTGCATAATTTACTTGGTTCTCATTGAGAACCTTGCTAGCATAGTGAATGACATGGAAATTTTTTTCCTCCGCTGTCCCAAAACTGACCCAACTGCGTAGTCACTGGCATCACACATTAATTCAAATGGTGACTCCCAGTTGGGTGCAACAAGAATGGGAGCGGTGATAAACTTTTCTTTCAAAATTTGAAAAGAAGTAAGGCAAGCAGTATCAAACACAAATGGTGTGTCCTTGTTCAAAAGACCACACAACGGCTTGGCTATCTTTGAGAAGTCCATGATGAACCGCCGGTAAAAGCCTGCATGCCCAAGAAAACTCCTCACACCCTTGACATTCACTGGTGGAGGTAGTTTCTCAATCACATCAATCTTGGATTTATCCACTTCGATCCCCTTAGCTGAAATTTTGTGCCCAAGCACAATGCCTTCCTGCACCATAAAATGACACTTCTCCCAATTTAAGACTAAATTGGCGTCCATGCACCTTTTTAACACAGCAGCAAGGTTAGACAAGCAATTATCATAAGAGGAACCGAAAACTGAAAAATCATCCATGAAAACTTCAATGTATTTTTCTACCATATCAGAGAAAATGGAAAGCATGCACCTTTGAAATGTCGCAGGTGCATTACAAAGACCGAAAGGCATCTTCCGATAGGCAAAAACTCCAAAAGGGCATGTGAAGGCAGTTTTCTCTTGGTCTTCCGGGTTAACCGCAATTTGGCTATAACCCGAATAACCATCCAAGAAACAATAATAAGCTTGCCCGGCCAACCTCTCCAACATCTGATCCATGAATGGAAGTGGGAAGTGATCCTTCCTAGTAGCTTGATTTAGCTTCCGGTAATCTATACACATTCTCCAACCGGTGACTGTTCTAGTTGGGATCAACTCATTCTTCTCGTTGTGCATGACGGTCATGCCACCTTTCTTAGGAACCACTTGTACCGGGCTCACCCAAGCACTATCGGAAATCGGATAGATCAGTCCAGCTTCAAGGAGTTTCAGCACCTCCTTCCTTACCACTTTTTTCATTGTAGGATTGAGCCACCTTTGCGGTTGGACCACCGGTTTAAATTCAGCCTCCATCATGATCTTGTGCATACAAAACGTGGGGCTAATACCTTTCAAATCTGAGATGGACCATCCAATAGCTGTTTTATGCTCTCGAAGCACCCTTACAAGTTTCTCCTCTTCCAATTTGGACAATACATTGCTCACTATGACAGGGTCTTCATCATTCTCACCAAGAAATACATACTTTAAGTGGGGAGGTAGAGGCTTAAGCTCTAACTCGAGCTTCTCTTGGACTTCATCCTTTTTGAGCTCTCCTTTCTTAGTGTTAACAGCAGGTTGCTTGGGTTGAGCTTCCAGATCACACAAACAGTCTTCTATTTCCTTCTCCTCTTCCTCATCAAGATTTTCAATAGAGTTCACAATTACCTTCTCAAGAGTAGAGGAGTGGAGCTGATGTGCAAGGGCTTCTTTAGCCACTACTTCCACAAGGTCCATGCGGAAACAATTCTCTTCATCACTCGGGCGATGCATAGCTTCAAATGCATTGAAAGTAACCTCTTCATCTTGCACTTTGAGTCGAAGTTGGCCCTTTTGTACATCTATCAAAGCACGACCAGTTGCTAGAAAAGGTCTCCCCAATATAAGTAAAACTTCTGCATCCTCCTCCATGTCTAATATCACAAAATCCGCTGGGAAGATAAACTTATCCACTTTAACCAAGACATCTTCCAAAATACCATAAGGATGCTTGATTGATTTATTGGCTAGCTGCAATGCCATCCTTGTTGGTTTCACCTCACCACCTCCAAGCTTGTTCAAAATTGAAAGCGGCATCAAATTGATACTCGCTCCCAAGTCACACAAGGCCTTCCCAATAGCAACACTCCCAATAGTGCAAGGGATTGTAAAACTACCAGGATCTTTAAGCTTTGGAGGTAGCTTCCTTTGAAGTATCGCACTACACTCTTCTGTCAAGGCAACAGTCTCACCTTCTTTGAACTTTCTTTTCTTCGTTAGCAACTCCTTCATGAACTTTGCATAAGTGGGCATCTGCTCTAGTGCTTCAGCAAATGGTATGTTAATCTGTAACTTCTTGAAGATGTCAAGAAATTTGGCAAACTGTTCTTCCTTCTCCTTTTTCTTACTCAAATGAGGATACGACAACTTCACATAAGAGGGGATCTCTTATGGCTTGTCTCCATCTTTCAAAATCTGACTTTTAGTCCTCCTCAAAATTGAATTCCCATCCACTAGCTTCTCCCTCTTGTCTTTTTCACTGTCTTTTTCTTCTTCCTCTACTACAACCTCTTTGCCTTTTTCCTCTTTTTTCTCAGCACTCAGCTCTGTTTTTTCATCAACTCTCTGATTTTTCACCAAAGGCTCACCACTCTCTTCCTCAAGACTTTTACCACTCCTCAAAACAATAGCCTTACAATGCTCTTTAGGATTGGTTTGAGTATTACCTAAAAAACTGCTGCTAGATTGCTCCGCTAGTTGCTTTGCAATCTGTCCAACTTGAACCTCCAAGTTCTTTATAGAAGCATCGGTGTTTTTATGGTTTGACATGGACATTTGCATGAACTGATTGAGGGTGTTCTCCAAGATAGAAGTCCGGTCTTGAGGCGGTGGTGTGAGTTGAGGCTTACTTGCATGTCCGGCATCTTGTTTCCAACCAAAACTTGTTTGATTCCTCCACCCTTGGTTGTAGTTGTTAGGGTATTGGTTGTTGCCTTGCCACCCATAGTTCCCCATATAATTTGCTTCCTCATGGGAACTAGGTGGGGCCTCACAATTTCCATTATCATGATCTCCTCCACAAAAATCACATCTCATTACCTGTTGAGGTGGCATGGTCGTCCCTTGAACAGTTTGGAGTTGTTGTGGGAGTTGAGCTAGTTGCTTGGTGATGAACTCAAGTTGTTGTGTCATAATCTTATTTTGAGCCAAAAGTACAGTTTGTGAGTCTAACTCCAACACTCCCCTTCTTGATGTGGGACCTCGATCATGATGCATCAAATAGTCATTAGATGCCATCGCTTCTATCAAAATCAATGCTTCCTCCGGTGTCTTTGTGTTCATGGAACCTCCAGCTGAGGCATCCAACATATACCTGGTTGACGGCCTCAATCCATTGCAAAATGCTTGCATTTGGGTAAGATCATCAAACCCATGATTTGGACATCTTTGGAGCAAGTCTTTCAACCTTTCCCATGTGTCATGAAGAGTCTCACCCTCTTGTTGAGCAAAGCTTATGATATCACCCCTTGTCTTCACAAATCTTGAGGTGGGAAAGAACCTTGCAAGAAATTTTTCCTCTAAGTCATCCCATGTAGTGATGCTCCCCCTTGGTTGAGATCGGAGCCAATACTTGGCTCTATCTCTTAGAGAGAAAGGAAACAACCTTAGGCGAAGTGCATCATCGGAAGCACCATTCTTCTTCATCATATCACATAACTCCGGGAAGTGGGAGACATGATTATTAGGATCCTCCTTCTCCAATCCGGCAAATTGATTTTGTGAAACCATATTGATGAAAGCTGGATTGATTTCAAAATTGTTGCAGTTAATTGGAGGCCTCACTATGCTAGTGACATGCCGATTGACATTTGTATTGGCATAATCACCAAGTTTCCTCCGTGGTGGAGCACCTTCACCATTGCCTGCCATCTCAAGTTGTGCTAATAACTTTTGCTGTGTCGCTTTCCTCCGATTTTCCCTAGATGTTCTTTCTATTTCAGGATCCTAGAGGAGTTGGTCAGCTGGGATAGTACCTCGCATACACAAAAGTCTAGCAACCAAGAATGTTAGCAATGAATGACAGCACACAAACAGCAAATAAAACAGAAAAACCTATGACAGCAAACAGATAATAAAACAGAGAAATTTTTACTTAAATTAGTAACCGAAATGGGTATGCTAATTGATGTGCGCTGCGGCGCGCGCGTGCGATTCCGGCAAGTGTACCGGACTGCCGTCAAGTAATAAAAGATATCGAACCCACAGAGACTGTGTTCTCGAATCGCAATCGGTTTTCGAATCGATTAGATCTGGACTTTTTAGAGGGTTTTGAAAAAGGTTTGAATTGAGTGATAAACAAATTTGAAATTAAAAGATAGATGAGCAGAAAACAAATGTTTTTGGGGTTTTAGATCTAAATGGATTCCTAGGGATTTGGGTTACCTTTGAGGTTGTTTATGTTGCTAATCTGATTTACCTTTGTTGATTACCGAAATTGCCTTGAAGGCGAGTTTATCCTCTAATAGCTTAAGCTCCCTCTCGGGTTACAAAAGCCGTGCCCAATTGACCCGACCCCTACTCTCGTGGTAGTCGATCCCAGATTAGACCCTTTGCGCTTCGTGACAACTCGTTGCTCCTCGAGGGACGGCTTCTAACTCTCGTGATTTCAGTCCCAAGTCTGACTTCTATAGGTCCGACACCTAAGTTCACCGCTAGGTTCCTCCTTATAATGTCTAAGTCATGCAAATAACCTAAGTTCACCGCTAGGTTCCTCCTTAGATCATCCACATCTCACAAACCAGTGGCCGCCGGGCTTAACGAGTGAAACACCCTAGAAATCCTAAGTTCACCGCTAGGTTCCTCCTTAGAACATCTACGTCACGCAAATAAGCGGTTGCCGAAATTTATGAGTGATTAACACACTAGAAATCAGATCTAAAACAATAATGAAATCAACAACGATTTTACATCAAATCAACAACATTTACAAAACTCGGGCAGAGCCCCAATCCCTAGAAACTAAGCTACTACTCCAGTCTTGCCATGGAGATGACAAGCTGGGTTGACAACATAGTGAAAATCAGAAAAGAGAAGAGAGGAGAAGAGGAGAAGAGAGATCTATGCCTAGAGTCCTAGTTGTTATGGATGTGATCCTCCTTCAATGTGTCTCTGATGTGATCTGCCTGGTCCTTATTTATAGATGTGGGAAGTTAGAGTCCCAATCTAACTCAAATTCTGATCCAAATTCGGTTTCTTCAGGTCCAAGTAAAGCGCGTCACGGCCGTGATGGCCATCACGGCCAGGCCGTGACGGTCTCTGCGTCTGCCAATTCTGGAAAATTCAATTTCTCGCGACGCGAGATATGTCTCGCGACGCGAGCCCTCAGCTTCATGGCCCGTGATGAATTTCACGGCTGGGTCGTGATGTGCTCTGACTTGTGGTGGTTTTGGGTCACGGCCGTGATGGATATCACGGCCAGGCCGTGACAGACTCTGACTTCAGCCTTTCTTCTTTTTCAGTTTTGCTCGATCATGGCCGTGATGGGCATCACGGCTAGGCCGTGATGGGCTCTGTTTGGCTCATTTTCTGCACTTTTAAAGCTCTATCTTCATCCAAACTTCATCATGGTTGATCTTGAGCATTTTACCCTTGATATCTGCAAAACAACACACGAAAACCGCCTTACCCGTTCCAAAGGAAAATTAACCTAAAATCTAATAAAAATATGCCTAAACTACATGAAAATGCATGCAAAATGATAGACAAAGATGATGTGGAATCACACTCATCAAATCACCCCAAGCTTAAAACTTTGCTTGTCCTCAAGCAATTACTCAGGCCATAAGATAAATCCATCAAAGCGTGGATAGTGAACCAAAAACCCTAGAAGCTAATCCAAGTAATAGGCATTTTCAATAAGCACTCAAGAGATAATCAAGTTCAAGTCCAATTAGAAGCTTAGGTTCTTCAAGTTCATGTTCTCACTGATTTGGGCACTCATCTCACCTCACTCAAGTGTTTTAGGGTTTATTGACAATTCACTCCATTTCCTCAAGGAAAGTATTTTACCATAGGCTTGACTATTAACCAAATCTCTACTTTATTTATGAAAACACTTAAGAATCAAGAGGTCTTTTCCTTTGGGTGTAATGTGGCCATGGGATTTATTATTAGGTGGGAAAATCAAGGAAAGGGAATTTCAAGAAGGCTAGACATATTATCAAACATTACAAAGTATGACACCTTCTAAAATACCTTTTGGGGGCTTTGATTTACTTTTTCCACCTTTCTCTTTCTTTCTTTTTTTTCATTTCTCACTTTCTTTCGTCATCCCCTTCTCCATTTTTTTTTTGTTTATTTCATGTTATTTGTTTGGAGAAGGGGAGATTTATAGCTCAAGAGAAATTACCTCCTAATTTTTTTTTATCCCATACTTTTTCCAACTACCATTTTGCCCTTTTTGTAATACTTTAAAAGGTGCCATACCAAGCATTATTTATCAAAGTAATTCAAGGTACCAAGAAAAGTATTTTATCTTTAGGCTCAAAATTGGGCAACTAAGGGGTAGCATTTATCATTCAAAGCTCGGGAGGCCGGAAAAATACCTAGTGCCTCAATCATTTCCAAAAATGTTTTCAGAAATTTTTAAGTTTCAAAATGGTTTCAAGTCAAGTTCTAGAAAATACAGTCCAAGAGGGAATTACAACACTCTATCACAAGAAATGGGGTAGATTTAGTGAATACCCCTTTTTGGCTCAAAATCTTACATTTAGTAGTTCAAAAATCAGTGAGGTACACAAGTCTAAGGAACCACATGCTAATTATCAACTATCAAATGACTATCTCAAGAATTTTTATTTTTAGCCTTATCACAAGAATAATAAAAAATTGGGTTCGAAAATTCACTATCTCCATTCATTTGGCTCCAAGTTCTCACAATTGGATGCATGTTCTAAGTGAGGGGCAATCTAGAGAATGTGATCATACCAATCTATGCCTATGTGAATGCAATATGAATGCAACAATGCAAATGCAAAAATAAATACCCCTACCCCAAGCTTGATTACTTACATTGTCTCCAATGTAAATAATCAAGTCGGAGAGAGGAGAAAAATGGAACAACTTACCGAATCGGTAGCGGGTGTTGACTCACATTCCAGTCAAAACTTGGGTAGAAATTAGTATCACGGCCGTGAGGCTCATCACGGGCAGGCCGTGATCGTTTCTGGTCCTCAGGAGTTGCCCTGTCACGGCCGTGATCTACATCACGGCTAGGCCGTGATGCTCTCTAATCTTGGCATCCTACTCATCACGCCCGTGATGGTTGTCACGGCTAGGCCGTGATCCTTTCTGTGTTCTTGTATAGCTTATCACGGCCGTGACCACTGTCACGGCCAGGGCGTGATGGCTTCTGACTTTATTTTTCTGCTCTTCTTCCCTTTCTCAACCTGAAAACACTAGACAAACCTATTAATGATATTTTTGCCTCTTGATCTTCTCAAATTATTCAAGAGGTTAATTCAAAAACAAAAGGAAAAAGGGAAAGAAAACTTGGGTTGCCTCCCAAGAAGCGCTTATTTATGGTCTTAAGCTCGACCAAACTTCCTTCAATCAACCGGGGTCGGCTGGGCGTAGAAGTGCAGGAACACTTCTTTTCCAAGGAACTCCTTCAAAAAGCCGTTTCTGCTCATACGGCCAATAATGCTTCCGCTTCGCTCTTTTCTCTCGGAGCTTCCTAGCCTTCCTTTCTTCCGGCGGAAGTTTTGTTTCAGTATGGACAGCAACTCCAATTCCATCACTGCTGGGTGCATCATTAGACATGCATATCTTCGGAGTTGCTTCCATGTTCAGCTCTTCTTTTACCACTGGAGACGTTACATCTATTCTGCACACATAGCTCTCAAAAGGAGGGTTGTTACAAGAGTTAGTCAACTGAAAATTTACCCTACCTTCCTCTAAATTTAGAGAGAGTTTACCATTCCTTACGTCTATTACTGCTCCAGCGGTTGCCAAGAATGACCTTCCTAAAATGATGGGGAATTTAGAATTCCCTTTCATATCCAATACCAGGAAGTCGGTAGGGATGAAGAATTTCCCTACCTTCACAGGGACATTCTCTAGTATGCCTAGAGGAGTCCTAGTTGAGCTGTCCGCAAATTGTAAGGAGAATTTGAACGGTCTCAACTCTTTACTTTCCAACCTTTCCATGATAGTGAGGGGCATCAAGCTCGCACTAGCCCCTAAGTCACACAAGGCTTGGTCGATGTGCACTTGTTCAATCGAGCAAGAGATGGAGAAACTACCTGGGTCTTTCAGTTTAGTAGGCATTTTAGTCTCTACATCTACTTGCTTTTTCCTTACCAACCTTTATGGGAAAGGTATCGGGGGTTGGTACGGTGGTGGAGGGACGTATTTCGGTTATGGCTCTTCTTTTTCGCTCATGTCTTCCTCCGGTTCCACCTCCATTTCAGCTACCCCCACCCCAAGCTTATCATCCCTTAAGTGTATGACATTGCAATGCTCATTGGGATTTGCTTCGGGTTGCCCCGGGAATGCACCCTTAGGTCTCGAGTACGTACTGGCTTGTTGGGCAATATGGGTTTCTAGCATCTTGTTATGAGTTGCTAAGTTGTCTACCTTAGATGCTAGCTCCTTTATTGCTTCACTCACTGCCCTTCCTTGTTGTCTAAACTCCTCATTCTGTTTTGTCTGAGTTTCAACAAAACTTTCAAATAAGGTCTCGAGTTTAGATCTTTGTACCTGAGGATACCCCGGTGCTGCTCTCTTATTACCTTGACCCTCTTGGAACTCATGGTTGAGCGTGTTGCTGTAGTTGCCGTAGGAGAGGTAAGGGTTGTTCCTTCTTTGGTTGTAGGGATTTGGGGGAGCATAGTTGGGCAGCTTCGGGTTTGTATCGTAGAAGTTGTTACAAGAGTTCACTTGCTCACCCGAAGCGCCGGATCCATGTGGGCATTCCATCATGTCATGTCCCTGCATTCCACAAATCTCACAAACAAGGTTAGTAGCACCTAATGCACTCACATTAGCTCTTTCCATCTTATCTAATCGTTTATTTAGTGAGTCAAATTTAGACATAATCAGATCAATGCTACTTACTTCAAACTTACCCCCCGAAATCTTGTTCGGGTTATTACCTCTTTCGGATCCCCATTGGTGGTAGTTGGTGGCGACATTCTCGATGATGTTGAATGCCTCAGTGAGAGGCCTATTCTTAAACGCTCCACCGGCTGCAGAATCTAGCGACACCTTCGAAGAGTAGTCCAATCCGTTATAGAAGGTGTGCACTATTAACCACCTCTCGAGTCCATGATGTGGGCACGACTCCAGCAGTCCCTTGTAGCGATCCCAAGCTTCTGATAATGATTCTCCGTCTTTCTGGAAGAAACCGGTGATCTGGGTTCTTATGTAGGCCGTCTTGGATGGAGGGAAGAATTTCTCCAAGAACGCCTGTTCCAGTTGGTCCCAAGTAGTCAAAGTGTTAGCGGGGATTTGCTTAAGCCAGGCCTTCGCCTTTCCAGTGAGAGATGAGGGGAACAGTCTCAAACGCACAACATCGACCGAGGCTCCATTAATCCTGATTGCGTCGGTGAACTCTAAGAATGTTTCTATATGATCGGTCGGGTCCTCTGAAGGCAATCCTCCGAATTGATGTTGCCTAATCATGTTGATTAGCATAGGTGGTATGGTATAGTTTTCCGCCTCAATCTCTGGCCTTGCAATCCCAGTTCGCAAGCCTCTCGCATTTGGGGCTGCCTAGTCCTTCAAAGGTTTTGTATCCGGTTGATTCGCCATGAGTGGAACGGGACTCAACCTTTCTCCCTCTCTTTGTAGTCTTCTACGTCTGTGGAAGGTCCTCTCGATCTCCGGATCAATCTCACTAAGGCTCCCAAGACTTAGGGATCTTTGCATATAACACACAGAGAGATGGATACAATAGAAGGAAAAGAATTTTTTTGATTTTTTTTTTAATATTTCAGAAATAAAAATCAAACAAAAAGAAAAGGTCCAGAAAAATCAATTCAAAATTTGAATTGAGATTCGAAAAGGCACAGTCCCCGGCAACGACGCCAAAAACTTGATGTGCGCTGCGGCGCACGCGTGCGATTCCGGCAAGTGTACCGGACTGCCGTCAAGTAATAAAAGATATCGAACCCACAGAGACTGTGTTCTCGAATCGCAATCGGTTTTCGAATCGATTAGATCTGGACTTTTTAGAGGGTTTTGAAAAAGGTTTGAATTGAGCGATAAACAAATTTGAAATTAAAAGATAGATGAGCAGAAAACAAATGTTTTTGGGGTTTTAGATCTAAACGTATTCCTAGGGATTTGGGTTACCTTTGAGGTTGTTTATGTTGCTAATCTGATTTACCTTTGTTGATTACCGAAATTGCCTTGAAGGCGAGTTTATCCTCTAATAGCTTAAGCTCCCTCTCGGGTTACAAAAGTCGTGCCCAATTGACCCGACCCCTACTCTCGTGGTAGTCGATCCCAGATTAGACCCTTTGCGCTTCGTGACAACTCGTTGCTCCTCGAGGGACGGCTTCTAACTCTCGTGATTTCAGTCCCAAGTCTGACTTCTATAGGTCCGACACCTAAGTTCACCGCTAGGTTCCTCCTTAGATCATCCACATCTCACAAACCAGTGGCCGCCGGGCTTTACGAGTGAAACACCCTAGAAATCCTAAGTTCACCGCTAGGTTCCTCCTTAGAACGTCTACGTCACGCAAATAAGCGGTTGCCGAAATTTATGAGTGATTAACACACTAGAAATCAGATCTAAAACAATAATGAAATCAACAACGATTTTACATCAAATCAACAACATTTACAAAACTCGGGCAGAGCCCCAATCCCTAGAAACTAAGCTACTACTCCAGTCTTGCCATGGAGATGACAAGCTGGGTTGACAACATAGTGAAAATCAGAAAAGAGAAGAGAGGAGAAGAGGAGAAGAGAGATCTATGCCTAGAGTCCTAGTTGTTATGGATGTGATCCTCCTTCAATGTGTCTCTGATGTGATCTGCCTGGTCCTTATTTATAGATGTGGGAAGTTAGAGTCCCAATCTAACTCAAATTCTGATCCAAATTCGGTTTCTTCAGGTCCAAGTAATGCGCGTCACGGCCGTGATGGCCATCACGGCCAGGCCGTGACGGTCTCTGCCTCTGCCAATTCTGGAAAATTCAATTTCTCGCGACGCGAGATATGTCTCGCGACGCGAGCCCTCAGCTTCATGGCCCGTGATGAATTTCACGGCTGGGCCGTGATGTGCTCTGACTTGTGGTGGTTTTGGGTCACGACCGTGATGGATATCACGGCCAGGCCGTGACAGACTGACTTCAGCCTTTCTTCTTTTTCAGTTTTGCTCGATCATGGCCGTGATGGGCATCACGGCTAGGCCGTGATGGGCTCTGTTTGGCTCATTTTCTGCACTTTTAAAGCTCTATCTTCATCCAAACTTCATCATGGTTGATCTTGAGCATTTTACCCTTGATATCTGCAAAACAACACACGAAAACCGCCTTACCCGTTCCAAAGGAAAATTAACCTAAAATCTAATAAAAATATGCCTAAACTACATGAAAATGCATGCAAAATGATAGACAAAGATGATGTGGAATCACACTCATCACTAATATTGAAACTCAGTCCCAAGCAACGGCGCCAAAAACTTGTTGAGACGAAATCTAGGCAAGTATACCTAGTCGTACAAGTAATACGCTGGTGAGACCGTTTATCGTTCCCACGAGGACTGTGACAAGTACTAGCACGTACCGAATCAATTACTATCTATGCGGGTATTTGGATCAAAGGGAGCTCAATAGTAAATACCAAGCCCTATCAGATTTAAAACCTAAAATGAACAAAATAAAAGAAAAAGCTCTTTGAGTAATTTTGTCAAACACTTGGGAGGTAGAGAAAAGGATTCTTCGAATATATGAAAGATGTTGGGATTAGGTTCACTAAACTTCATCCCCATGCAATGAAATGACTAGTAAACGGTTTTTACTTCAAATATGACAATCAATCCACTAGATTACTCAAGCCCTGATTCCTTAGATGACAAGAGCCTAAATCCACTAATAGACCCTAATTCCTTAGGTGGCCTAGATTAATGAATTTGCATTAAGATTAGGGATTACACGATTGCTAATAAACCTAAATCCATTCCTAGATACAAGGTTTACCAGGTGGTTGATTCCAGTTCTAGTTCTAATACGAATTTTTCAATTGCATACCAAAACAATAATCAAGTCATGGGGGATCACGCCACAACAAGCATTAAGCATGGAAATCAATCACTCATAATGAAGCAAAAACTGTATTACAAGGTCAAGTCAAATACATGGAGAACTCAGAAATAGCTACATCTAATCCCAACAATGGGAGGTTTAGCTACTCATGATCAATGACAAAATCAAAGAAATAGAGATGAAAAGGAGAAGAAACTCCATGGAATCCTTGTGCAGCTGCCCCTGGTTTAGTGAAAGCGTCTTAGGGTTCAAAATTTTTTTTCCTCTGTTCTGCCGTGCCTCTTTATAGATTAGGATTCGCGTCACGGCCGTGACGCTTTCTGCCTTGGTGCGCTTTCAAATTTTGGAGCATCACGGCCGTGATGGTAATCACGGCCAGGCCGTGATGGGCTCTGCCTGTCACCAATTGGTCTGTCACGGCTGTGATGGGCATCACGGCTAGGCCGTGACAGATTCTGCCTAGTGAGGGTATATGTCACGGCCGTGATGTGAATCACGGCTAGGCCATGACAGCTTCTAACTTTTGCCTTCTTTCTTCTCAATTATTGCTCGATCACGGCCGTGATGGTCATCACGGCTAGGTCGTGACGGGCTCTGCTTGGGTCATTTTCTTCACTTTTCAAGCTCTGTCTTATCCAAGCTCCATCATGGCTAATCTTGAGCATTTTTCCTTAAAATCCTGCAAAACAACACCAAGAAACCGCCTCACCCGTTCCAAGGTAAAAACTAATAAAAATCAATTTAAATATGCCTAAACTATATGAAAATGCATGCAGAAATGTACAAGAATTATGATGTGAAATCACACTATCAGCTACGAGCTCGTACGGCAACAATGGCAGAGGGTGCGGTTCGTGACGGATCGGTTCTGTAACGGCGGGCGGCGACGCTGTGTCTGGCCGTCGAAAGTGGAGGGCGGATCTGGTCCGTGGTGGCGGTTCTGGTAGTATATGGGATGATGGGGTTGTCTGATGTTGGATATGATGAGATGGGTGATAATGATAATGGTTGATGATGGGTTTTATTTTTGTTTAGTTGGTGTTTTGGGTCTGTAACATGAAGAGAAAGATGTAGGAGATGAAGGGAAGGATCTGTTATGTCTCTGTAAAATGTATGTGTGGTTTTGAAGGATATTAGATGAGTCTAATATTATAGAGAGTGGATGGAGTTAGAAGATAGTTGTTGGTGGTGAAGGTTTTGCACAGAAAGCATGGTGAATAGAGGAGACATATTCTTTGTTTTGTTTCTGAAAAAAAAAAACCTCTTCTTTACTACAGTAGCAGCAGTGTATATATATTGGGATCACTGTGAGATAATGCCAAAACTTGTTGTTGCTCTGTTGAGAGGCAAGGACTGATGGTGCTCCCACTACTTTGCTGGGTTGGTACAAGGGGCAGAGGTGGTACACCACCATTTTAAGGAAAAAGAATAAGAAAACAAAAACGGAGAAATAAAACAAAGCTGATTTATACCTTAAAGAAAATTATTTTATTTTTTTATTTTATTTTATAAAACAAAAAACATCTTTGGTTTTGTTTTGTCTTTATTTTATTTTATTTTTGATTTTTTTTTTTGATTTGGATCATTTGGATAATGGGCTTGCGACAACAAAATAAAATTAGGCTACATCTAATTCTATCAAAAACATTTTTTATTTTTATTTTCATTTTTATATTTTTCATTTTTGTTTTCAAAAATATTAATTAAGAGAAAAAAAATACCCGGACAAAATTAGGCGTTCACACTCTCCTTACTGGTTACTGCCTTTCTTATGATTATGGCTCAACTATGCGCACGTGATTACAGGGTTGCTTGCTTCTTTTGATCGTTACTGGTGCGTGTACATAGGAATCCATTTGCAACCTAACAGCAACTCCAACGTCTAACACCCACCCGTTCCTCAACTCTTAATATTTCTTAAAAATTTTCAGCGTTGGAGCAAACCAACGTGACGTTCCTTATTAAGAGCCGTTCACTATATAGTGAACGGGTGCTTAAGAATAAAATACAATTATTTTGTTCACTTTTCAGCTTTGCTCCCTAATTGAATAGGGAGGGAGGAAGATGAAGCTCAACAGAAAATGAGAAATCAAGATTCAAGCTAAACAACCCAAACTGAAAAATGAAACTGAACATGCCCAAACTCAATCAGAAAATTTTACAAAAATCACATAAATTGAAAAATTAAATACTACGAAAATCAGAAAATCTCAAACCCAGAAATCACAATCTCAAACTCAACAAGCTAGATCGCTGCCGCACGAGGTCCCCGCTTCTGTTCCTGATCGACATCGCTGCCGCTGTTCTTGGTCGTAATCGACGCAATCCTATCTCTGTTCGTCTTTGGTAGTCGTACATGCAACGGAAACACGATTCCAGTTGAGGGGAGAGTGGAGAGGAGATCAGGGAGTTAGGGGAGAGTCCGAGTGATGGGAGGAGAAGCCGATCTAGGCGGAGATCAGAGAGGAGCAACCGAGTGAGGGGAATGGGAGAAAAAATGTGTCAAGATGAGAGTGAGGGAAAGACGATCACGTTTCTGTGTGTGGGTTGAGGAAGATGAGAGTGAGGGGGAGACGATGGCAAGGTTTGTAGGTTGAGGAAGATGAGAGTGTGAGCACTGAGCAGAGTTTGTGGGAGCTTGAGGGGAGAACGGCTAGGTTTTGTGGGAGAGAAAGTGTGCAAAGAGTGAGTGAATGGGAGAAAAAATGTGTCAAATTATTTGGTAAGTGAAGCTGATGTATTCATAAGTGGGTTCTAGAATATGTGAATCACACAGCTATAAATAAAATAAATTTTATTTTTGTTATTAAATTTTTTATTTTAATTATTTATTAATTCGAATTTATGATAAAAAAATAATTTATTAAGTTTAAATAAAAAAAGAAATTAATAGTATAAACATGTGGGGCCTATGTAGGACCCACAAAAATAACTTAAGAACCACTTTAAGAATCATAGCATTTGAGTGAAATCCTGGTTGAAGTTCTTTAATCTGATCTAACATCGTGGAACCCAAAAAAGCAACTTAAGAATCAATTTAAGACCCATTGCATTGGAGTTGCTCTAAGGTGCTGCAATTTTCTAGTTCTGTACGCGCTGCCTTTTTAAGGGATGGTTTGGCATGCTTTTATCAATCTTCAGGGGTTGTTTTTACTGCTGGAGTTGCAGGGGTGAATTCGGACATGCCTTGTCTTTTCTAGAGGAATATGGCTTAAATGTAATTTTGATCATTTATTATTGATCATGTATGATTTTGGTCTCTATTGTTTTTTTTAAGCATATTTGATTCTCTATTTTTTGAGTGTTATAAATTTGGTCTTTCTATTCATTAATTTTTCAATGATCAATGGAGATAAATCACTGCTTAAGCGGTTTACCTTGTTAGAGCTTTTATGGTAAAAGACCATGTGTTGAAACCCAAAAAAAATTCCCCGAAAGGAGGTATGAAAACCGATAAATGACATAGACGGAACCATTGAATAATGTTGAAGCAACGAATAAAGGAGAAAGAAGCTAAACCAAAGATTCTGTGTGCTTCGAATAGTAATTCCTCTCTATTAATCATTGAAAAAATCAGCAAATATTGGATGAGATGACCAAATTTGTAATATTAAAAACTAGAGGAACCATATTTGCAACATTGAAAAAATATAGAGAGAGACCAAAATTACCATGACCAATAGTAACTTCACTAAAAGTGTAATTAAGCGAATGAATTTTTATAAGCTACTGTGAATATTGTCTCTGGCTCTAGAGTTGCAAAATAGTTCATTTGGGAGGTTACTATATAGAGGAATTCGTGTGTAGTGTGCTAGCTTGTGCTACATGGCCGATTAGTATTGGACCCGCCAATATGTTTTTTGGTCTCTAGGTTTGGTTCACGGCATGCTATTTTTTACGGAGCATGCTATTTTTACAATTTACACAACATTTTAGTTTTCATCCGGGTTCTCCTGTTTCTTTTTCTTCTGATTACAAATTAACACTTAAAGCACGTTTAATTTGCACAATAACATCAATACATTCAATAAGGTTGGATCCAATTTCACTGTTTAAAACCAGCTGTCGTTTTGTGATTTTTTTCCCAGTTTTTAATTTATTTATTTTTGTTACAAATATGTTTAGTGGCCTTTGTTTTTAATGGTGATGAATGGTCAACTCTTTTTTATCGGGAATAGACATCATTTATTATGGTTAGTAGTTGCTATGACACGTTTCCAACCTTCAGTCCACAAAGCCATGCGTATCAATTGTTTATTAGGGAAAAAAGGATAATCTTTAAAGCTTGGAGAAGGAGTGTCATCTGCCGGAGGAGGTTGCGTGACCATTTCTTCCTTCACCCATGTCTGTCCTTTCTTTGATTTTACATAGATGATAATTTGACAGCCTTTATAATCTCATGTCTGTCATCTGCCGAAAGGAGTGTCGTCTCCATTTTATAATCTCTTTTCCACCGATTTAGAGATGGATTCAAATCTCAGATGCGGCAAAATTTGTCCTTTCTTTCATTTTTCCTAAACCCATGTTGTCTATCGATTTAGTGATGCATGCAAAGTAACGACTATTTGAATGGATGGGGTGTCTGGGGGTTTCCTTCAGATCTTCGATCGTTACTGCATGCTTGCCGGCTCACATCCGCCATTCTGCTAGTTCTTATTCATCGCCGGTAGTAGTTGGATAAAGTTGGTAAGGTTGCATTTTAAGGGTAGGTTTAGTTGTAGGGTAATGCTTTTAAATAGTTGTGGGTCTGTGCTTACCCTGCCATGGACATGGAGGCTTGGGGAAGAGGGACAGTGAGTGGTTTTACTCTGTAACTCTCAACTTTCGGTGGGGTTGGTGTGCTATGTCCCATCGTGACTGAGGTAGACGACTGAGAGGATTGCTTATCTGTTGAACATTACCTATTTTTGTTGATTTCATCATACTAATAGGTTATGATTGTTTTGTTAGCATGCATGCTTTGTTCAGTTTGTTGATTGCATGCGGCATTAAATTTTATAATTTAGTCTTAAGTCTAATTATTTACTCTCATGCTTATTAACACATATATTAGTTGTGTATGATTACTTTTTATTATTGATTTGATTGATCAGCTGCTTCCCTGATGTCTGTTTTAGGATTAGTATGTATTAGTATTAGTATGTATGCTTCTGATGCTTTTGATTTTGAGTGATGATCGATCTTTAGTTCATTTTTAAACCTAAAACTTCCCTCTCTTTTTCCCATGGTTTTGAAATTCGAATTTTACATCTTTTGCTTGTCCTGTGCTCTATATAAAGTGGAATGCATTGGTTATGTTTCATCACTTGGCTATAACTTCTCTTGGTTAGTCTGAAACTGAAAATTGACTTGGTTACTATGGCTGTAAACTTTGATCAACTTACTAAGATTCGCTTCAATAGGGAGTGTGTGAGGTTGAAGGTGCGTGTGGCTAGGATGTGGACAGTCCCGATGTTCAATAATCCTACCTAGGCCAGCTCTCTCGAGTTGCTACTTCTTGATCAATATGTAAGCTATATTTTCATGTTGATTCGTTGTGTTACATTGATCATTATATGTCCATTTAAACAATTGTCCTTTCCTTCAAGGGAGGGAAGATCCAGGCAAGTGTTAGGAAGCCTCTTCTCTACAAATTCAGCCCTGTCTTGGAGGAGGTCTTTGTCTACAAAATGGTCTACTTTAGTGTTGTCCCTAATAATGGAAATTATAGGGGGACTCACCATGAATTCAGGTTGGTCTTCCTTTTTAAGACTACCGTTGTGAAGATGGAGGATAGCTCAATACCTGAATTTGGATTTTCCTTCATTCCTTTTAATGAGGTTATAACTTTGGGTGAAAATCATGAATTTCTAATTGGTGAGTGTGCTTCATTTGTGTTGATATTTTTCATTTGGGGGCACTTTTAATACCATTGAATATTCTTTCTACACTACTCACTCTTTTTTATTGATGTCTGTTGTAGTTATTTGCAGATGTGATTGGTGTGTTGACTGAGGTATTCCCAGAAAAACAGTACGAGAAAGATGGGAGGTTAACTAATATGGTGGTCATGGAACTCACAGACTCAACGTTAATATTTAACTCTAACCCTTTCTTTTTCTTCATTCTTTTCCCGTTCAAAACATTTGTTGTTACTAACTTTGGTTTTGTGATTATAGTGGAAAATTAGAGTGCGCTCTGTTTGGGGATTATGTTGACCAGCTAAGGAGTTTCCTTAACCAGCGGGCCAATGTGCAGGTTATAGTTATACTTCAGCTTGCAAGAGTTAAGAGCTTTAGGGGTGGGTGTTTACTCCACAATTATGAATTCCTTCCTACTTTTTGCCTTTCCAATTTCTCATTTTGATTCCATTTTTTGCACTTCTAACTGCTGCTTTCTTTCTTTTTTTTCTATTATCAGGACACATTGTTATACAAAACAGTATCAATGCTACCAAACTCATGTTTAACCCTGACATTCCAGCTGCTCTTTCTTTTAGAAACACGTACGATACAATGCTTATATGATTCCTTGCTATTCTTGCTTTTGAATTTATCTATTTTTTCAATGTTCCCGTTTTAAAGAAAAGTTCTCATTGTCTGTAATTACTTATTTAAGGATCGCTGAACATGGTGTCATCGATGTTGAACCACTTTGTATTATACTTGACAACTCAAGGGAGGGTCTTGAGTCTGATTTTATGAAGCTTCACCCCAAAAAAACTGTTGCTCAGCTTAAAGATATACAGGAGGTTGTCATGCTTATCTTTCATCTGTCTTAAACTTCCATTTGCTTAAATTACAGTTTCTATGTATATGGTGTGCACTTTTAACGTAATTTCTGATTCCCAATCGTTGTTGCCTACTATTATTAGGATGTCCTGTTCATTGTCTTAGGCACTATTGTTGACATCGTTGGTGACGGGGACTGGTTTTACCTAGCATGTAAATGCAACAAATCTGTATCCTTGTGCTCTATTGTTTATTTCTGTGACAACTGTGATGTGCCCGTACTTCAAGTATCTCCAAGGTTTGTAATTTACTTAAAAAGCCTGTATTTTTTTCTACCTTTAATACCCTATTACTTTTTGAGATTGAAAACGTGACCTTCTTTATTCCTCAGGTTCAAAGTGATTGTAGAGGTTGTTGATGACTCAGGAACAGCTGTTTTGGTCCTATTCGATCGTGATGTTAACTTGCTATTGAAAAAATCTTGTGAAGAGCTTCTTATGCAGTCTTTTGAAGTATATATCCTCCACTTTTTTTCCCTCATTAGTTTACCACATTCAATGACTCATATAGTCTCATTTGGTGTTTTATTTGGTCTACTGGTTTGCCTCTGACTCTTTTTTTCCTCTGTAGGTTCCTACAGAAACTGGATTCCCTCATTTAATTGCAAATCTGATTGGTAGGCGTCTGTTGTTTAAGGTTGAGACAAAGGCTCATCAAACTGTCCACTGTGAAACAACTTACCCTGTGAGGAGGATATGTGATGATGAACACATTCTTGCTATGTTTGAGATGTCTGGTGGAGACAACACTCCCATGAAGGCAACTTTTGCTCCTCCATTCTCAAAGGTGGACAGTACGTTTGTAGATCTTGAAGGGTCATCCTCTGTAAGTAGTTTTGTTATTTTCATTTCTATTCTTACTTAATTTTCTTCCATTTCACTTGTCTTAGTTAAACACAAATATTTTTTCCATCTTTAATTGTTAAAATGATCAGGCCATACCATGCATTAGTCAATATACTCCTACCTCCCTTGGAGCGGATTTCCCTCCCTCTGCTTGGAAATTTACCCCAGCAAAGAGGTGTCTTGAACCTGAATTTCTGTCTTCTCAACTTGAACACCCAAGCAGCAAGATGAAGAGTGCTATTGTCATTGAAGATGTTAACCAAGCTGAACATTCAAGTGCCAAGTTGAAGAATGTTGTTACTATTGAAGAAGCGGACCAACCAACTTGTCAGCTGGTTGCAGTGAAGATTGAAAAGGATTGAGGGCTATCACACATGTGGAGGGTGTGATTTTTTTGAGTGGGTCTAGGGGATTTGTGGTTTCCTCTATAGTAATTGCATTAGGCTCCGTTAGACCGTTGTCTATTTATTTTGGGATAAGTTGTTCCTTATGCTTTTGGGAGGTGCAATCTGTTTGTTCTTGGATGTCCCTCTGTTTTGGCTTCCAAATACAAACACATGTGTCCTCATCTTATGCTTTCATTTATAAGTTTGTCTAAGTTAGGGGTGTCTGCAGTATTTAGTACTAATGCTATCCATCCTTCCTATACATATGAATGTTAGTGGAATGGAGTATGGTGTTAGGTTGTGTAAATCTATGCATGTACTAAGCTGACTTCTAATCAGCTGTTTATATTTATGAAAGCTGCTTTTATCTTTCCATGTTGATGGTCCCATCATTCTGATTATCACCTCTGTCTAACTTGCTTTTATTTTGGGTTACCTTTATTTGCATATGTGTGGCCTAACCTATGCATAATTATGTTAAAGTACCATTATGGTACAACTTATTTCTTAAGTCATTATATTTTTACTATTAAAGCCAAAAGCATGTATGTTTACCCTTTTTGACTTTACATAAGCCTAACCAAGCCTTTTATTGCTTTTCCAGAGAACCAACAAGTTTGTGGGTGCTGCAACATTCTCTCATCAAATTCTCTCATCACGGGTGAAGCTTTTGATAGCAATAGCTGGTGGCAGAAATTTGGACAAGGCAGATCATATGCATTGGAATCCAAATGAAGCCAAGACATCTCAATCTGTAATAGGCTAGGTAACTCATTCTCTTTACTTGAAAGGTTAAAAAGTACACTTACGAGGATCACAGGCTGTAATGGATTATTTTATAAATTGCATTGCATTATTTATATATCAGGGGAGACTCCTCTATAGGCCTTAGGCATATGATGCAAGTATATTGGATGTACCTATTCATAGCAGGTAAACTGCTATCATTGCTTGCTTTCTAATTAGTTTTGTGTCTTATAACTAGCTCATGGGTGAAGTTCAGTTTTCACTGTTCATTCTTTCTCAAGATGATGTAATTATGTTAATGTTTTGACCTTTAATTTTCCTTTATGTCATTATACTATAGCTTTGTTTAAAAGTACAGTAAAACTGTATGCTTTTTTATAGGCTAGCTTGATCTACACATGTAGCTGCCATCTCTTTATAAATAGAGTAACTTAGTGTGCTTTTTTTATCAACTGCTGTTTGTATAAATGGGTGTTCCATGCTAAAGGTTCAAAAGCATGTATGTTTACCTTTTCATGGTTTACCCTTTTTGACTTTACATAAGCCTAACCAAGCCTTTTATTGCTTTTCCAAAGAACCAACAAGTTTGTGGGTGCTACAACATTCTCTCATCAAATTCTCTCATCACGGGTGAAGGTTTTGATAGCAATAGCTGGTGGCAGAAATTTGGACGAGGCAGATCATATGCATTGGAATCCAAATGAAGAAAAGACATATCAATCTGTAATAGGCTAGGTAACTTATTCTCTTTACTTGAAAGGTAAAAAAGTACACTTATGAGGATCACAGGCTGTCATGGATTAGTTTATAAATTGCATTGCATTATTTATATATCAGGGGAGACTCCTCTATAGGCCTTAGGCATATGATGCAAGTATATTGGATGTACCTATTCGTAGCAGGTAAACTGCTATCATTGCTTGCTTTGTAATTAGTTTTGTGTCTTATAACTCGCTCATGGGTGAAGTTCAGTTTTCACTGTTCATTCTTTCTCAAGATGATGTAATTATGTTAATGTTTTGACCTTTACTTTTCCTTTATGCCATTATACTATAGCTTTGTCTAAAAGTACATTACAAATGTATGATATTTTATAGGCTAGCTTGATCTACACATGTAGCTGCCATCTCTTTATAAATAGAGTAACTTAGTGTGCTTTTTTTATCAACTGCTGTTTGTATAAATGGGTGTTCCATGCTAAAGGTTCAAAATCATGTATGTTTACCTTTTCATGGTTTACCCTTTTTGACTTTACATAAGCCTGACCAAGCCTTTTATTGCTTTTCCAGAGAACCAACAAGTTTATGGGTGCTACAACATTCTCTCATCAAATTCTCTCATCACGGGTGTGAAGCTTTTGATAGCAATAGCTGGTGGCAGAAATTTGGACAAGGCAGATCATATGCATTGGAATCCAAATGAAGACAAGACATATCAATCTATAATAGGCTAGGTAACTTATTCTCTTTAATTGAAAGGTAAAAAATTACACTTACGAGGATCACAGGCTGTCATGGATTAGTTTATAAATTGCATTGCATTATTTATATATCAGGGGAGACTCCTCTATAGGCCTTAGGCATATGATGCAAGTATATTGGATGTACCTATTCGTAGCAGGTAAACTGCTATCATTGCTTGCTTTGTAATTAGTTTTGTGCCTTATAACTAGATCATGGGTGAAGTTCAGTTTTCACTGTTCATTCTTTCTCAAGATGATGTAATTATGTTAATGTTTTGACCTTTACTTTTCCTTTATGCCATTATACTATAGCTTTGTCTAAAAGTACAGTAAAAATGTATGATATTTTATAGGCTAGCTTGATCTACTCATGTAGCTGCCATCTCTTTATAAATTGAGTAACTTAGTGTGCTTTTTATATCAACTGCTGTTTGTATAAATGGGTGTTCCATGCTAAAGGTTCAAAAGCATGTATGTTTACCTTTTCACGGTTTACCCTTTTTGACTTTACATAAGCCTAACCAAGCCTTTTATTGCTTTTCCAGAGAACCAACAAGTTTATGGGTGCTACAACATTCTCTCATCAAATTCTCTCATCACGAGTGTGAAGCTTTTGATAGCAATAGCCGGTGGCAGAAATTTGGACAAGGCAGATCATATGCATTGGAATCCAAATGAAGACAAGACATATCAATCTGTAATAGGCTAGGTAACTTATTCTTTTTACTTGAAAGGTAAAAAAGTACGCTTATGAGGATCACAGGCTGCATTGGCTTAGTTTATAAATTGCATTGCATTATTTATATATCAGGGGAGACTCCTATATAGGCCTTAGGCATATGATGCAAGTATATTGGGTTTACCTATTCGTAGCAGGTAAACTGCTATCATTGCTTGCTTTCTAATTAGTTTTGTGTCTTATAACTAGCTCATGGGTGAAGTTCAGTTTTCACTGTTCATTCTTTCTCAAGATGATGTAATTATGTTAATGTTTTGACCTTCACTTTTCCTTTATGTCATTATACTAAAGCTTTGTTTAAAAGTACAGTAAAAATGTATGACCTTTTATAGGCTAGCTTGATCTACACATGTAGCTGCCATCTCTTTATAAATAGAGTAACTTAGTGTGCTTTTTTTATCAACTGCTGTTTGTATAAATGGGTGTTCCATGCTAAAGGTTTGACCCAAGAAATTATTGAATTTCCTGCAATGCTTCTTTGCTATTAGGCGCCTGTGTCTACGTTGGAGGGGAACAACAATATTACCTAACATCAATACCATCTTATGATCAAACATGTATGTGGGCTGAGTATCATTGATAGGATCATCATCACATTTATACAATCTTTTGTCGGTATGTCTTCATATTTTTACTTACTCTTATTTGCACAAGTTTATTTGAAGTTGATGCTCATTGTAGCACTACTTATTATGTCTTTTCTGGTTTAGTATAGATTTCACTCAATAGCATCTTAGTTCTGGTTAACTTTTTCCCTTATTTCTATTTGGTATTTGTCAATATTCTCATGCCTTTTATTTCTCTCATTTATTGCTATCCTCTTATTAGTGAAGAATGTTATTGCAAACCATGACATACGCAATGCAAATGTGATTCGGCAGCAGTTACCAAATACAGGATTCTATGTTTATTCCATGTATGGGACTATATTTCACTCTACTTCCTCAATGTATATTTGTCAATAACAGTGTTAATCAAAACATGGAATATAATATTACCATGTTTGGAGACTATTTATACTATCTGCATTTCAATGAACAAGAATGTATGTTAGATTTTCCTTTTATTTTAACACTGTCTCCATTCTCTTTAATGTCACCAACTACATGTACTCTTTTTTTTTTCCAACTGTCAAGTGACTCATGTACGCTATTACAACATCATTTTGTGCTGTCAAAAGCCTGTGTATTTTCATTTATTAGTATTGTCATTGTCCTGTTAATGCCAAACTTGCTCTTTACTTTTAAAGTTCATGTGGTTTATCACTGTATGATATTGTTGTTGTTAAACTGCCCAGTCCCTTTTCCAACTTATTTTCTTTATATTTGATGCTTGACAAGTACTTTCTTAATTCAACATGAGAAGAATAATTCAATTACATATGTTTTCTTCCAAGTTTTGATAAACTTTGCGGTGTCTAAAATTTATACATATTGTCAATGTGCATCAAACGATCATTTTCAAACAGACTTAAACATCCACATAAAAATAATTCAGCATGAACATCAGCTGAAATTTTTAAACTCCTATTATTAAAAATACTCCTTCCTAAAACATGGGATAAACTACTTTGTACATAGATGAAATTACATTTTTGGTTTAACTTCTTCCTTACTATTTAATTCCCATAATCTTTTTCATCATATATCCGCAAACATATTAGGAGTAGTGTTTTATATTTTGTTTTGGCAATTTTTTACCATCTGTAGGTGTGTGCTGGATCATAATTTTTTTATATATTTAATTATCACAATTATAATAATCGATGATGCTTTTAGATTCCCATTATGCGTAATCCTCAAACACATGACGTGAAGGATGGTGGCAATCCTCTTGGGAAAAATGCTAGACAACGGAGAATGGCAGTGATTAGAGATAAGGAGTCAAAGCGTTTAAATGAAAACTCTGGTTTATATATTTTTAATTTATTTGGTTGTATTATATTTTATACAAAATCTACTACGCCACATGCAACTCTTTTGGATGCTAATGAAAGGGGATTTAAATAGGTGGGTTCAATTCGAGGGTGACATTGCCATCATTGCAATCCATAAGGGGTGTACCGTCCAATAGTTCCATGAACCCTTTATGTTCTATCGAAAATGGTATGTGTTATCTTAGTTATATTTATTTGTATCATTCGGTGGTGGATTCTTTTATTCCAATTGCACCAATGCTTGGGCAATCGATATTTCATTGGATAATATTTTTTTGTAAAGTATATTACTATATTATTCTCCTTATTGTTTGATCTTTGTTTTTTGACTTTTGTTTAAACTTTTGAGAATTCACTCACGTTGCTAAGTATATTACTTACGCTGCAATTGTCATGGTCTACAAATCCTATGAAGTTGGCATTTTTCCTCCATAAAAGTGGTTATTAGCGTTTCTTTGTTTATGGTATTAAACAAAATCATTTGATCTCAAACTAACTTATGTTGTTCATATTATTATTTTGAAATGAATTTGGTTTCTACCGTGAAAACCTTATTTTCTAATACTAATGGTATTTAGCATCCAATAAGTGATGTTTCGCGTTCGCTTTCCCTGTGGTTGACGATGTATATGCCCATTTCCTTTTCTGTGAATATTATTGTACAAGCAACAACAATTTTTTTTTACCATTTTATATTTGGTAAAGAAGTGTGGCATTTTTATGAAGCACATTTCTTGCATGTTAAATTTACGATATTTATTTCTTTGCTAACTGATTTATGTATGTGTTTGAAAATTTCTTTTGCATATTATTCAAAAAAACCTCGAAGCAATATTGATATTTTTTATTATTACATTGATTTATATGCTACGATGTTGATTTTATTATTAAAAACATAGATTTGAACTATATCAATGGTCTTCAAACATGTCAAAATCGTGCATGCCAACATCGCATTGATGGTGACAAATTTCACAACAGACAGAGTTGTGGGTCTTTAGATCTACAAGGTATTTCATCTTTTAATTATGTTGTGCTTTTTAGCATTTCAATATTTTATGTAGTTAAGGTTAATGACATTTCACCATATAAAGTTTATTTTACAAAATTCCTTTATTAGATGTTCAATCTCAAATAGTGGATTCAGTGGTTGGGGTTGAGGAGAGTATTTTATTTGTCCAAGGAGAAAATGAAGGTATTTGTCTTTTACTTCGAACAATTATTTATAAATGTTTATTTTTGTTAGATTGAGATTAATGTTTTTTTTTAAATGACAACCCTGTTTCTTTTCCAGTTTACGTTGACTTTGGAGGTATGGATTATTGTTGCCCAAACTGTAGAGCTATGGTGTGGTTTGAGGAGCGTTCTGACAAGCACTCTTCTTCGAGTGTACAATTCTCAATTTGTTGTATGAAGGGAAAAATTAAATTTCCATATTTGGATAGGCCACCTACCTTGCTTTGGAATTTGATCCATGGAATAGATCCTAGAAGTGGCCATTTTCTAGAAAATATTCGCTCTTATAATAGTATGTTTGCATTCACTTCATTGGGTGGTAAAGTTCAATCTGGTGTAAATTCTGGTCGTGGACCTCCGCAGTTTATTCTTGGAGGTCAAAACTATCACCGAATAGGAAGTTTATTGCCAGCTGAAGGACAACCACCAAAATTTGCACAATTATATATATATGACATACAGAACGAGGTTGCAAATCGAATGTGTCATTTCAGGTATCAGATTATCAGAACATTTTTATATATGACATTTTTCATACCTGTTGTTAGGACTGGCAAAATTATCCATTAATCCAACATCCAATCCATCCATGAGAAAATCCATCTAATTCATCCATTGATGAGAAAAAAAAAGAGGAAAATGAATCGGATCGGATTGGATTGTTTTTTTAATGGATGGTTAATGATCTATCCAATGTTGTTTGAAATCCATTGGATCAACATAAAAGAAAGTAATCGATTGTTTTTTATACATTTTAAAACCATTTTTTTAAAATGGTTTCAGAATCATGTGACAAAAAAGTGACAAGGTAGAGACTAGACAGAGCTGGAGAAAGAGAGGCTAGAGAGAGGAGAGAGAGGAGAGAAAATATTTGTAATTCTAAAACTTATTTAATTTAAAAAATATTTTTTGGCTTGAATGAAAGAGAATATATTTTGAAATATTCATAAAAATTATTAGATTTTTGAAAATAATTTAAATGGATGGATTGGATATCCATCCGCAAAAAGGTTGTTAATGGATGGATTGGATGGTTTTTATGAGATTGATCATGGATAGATTGGATTTTTTTAATAAATTTCTAATGAATCATAATGGATTAATGGTTTTTTTTAATCCATCCATTATAATCCGAATAAAAATTTATCCGATTCATCCATTTACCAGCCCTACCTGTTGTTTTGTTAGGATTTCAATTTTATTTTCAGATGGAATTATTTTACAAATATTTCTTTCCATGTTTGAACATGTTGGGTTACATTTAAAAGTGGGATGTTTACATCTCATGATTTTCAATTTGTTTTATATGATTAATACAATTGTCTTTTGTCATTGACATATTTATGTTTCAATTGAATGTGCATTATTGATGTATGGCTACAGAGGTGATTCTAAAGTAGATAAATTTGATTCAACCTTGGTGAAAGATTTATTGGGGATGGTTGATGAGTTTAATTCTCTTACAAAGTTGTTTAGACGAGTTAGGGATTTAATTGAAGAACACCCCGATGTTAATGTGTCCATGAGGCTGTTCCGAAGTCGTCCCATTGATGGATGAATGTATAACTTGCCATCCGTGGATGAGGTTGCTGCTTTGATCGTTGGTGATTTCGATAGTGCTGATTGTGGCAGGGATATTATTGTACGTAGTCGTGATGGTGATCTACAAAGGATTCAAGAGACTCATATACGATTTATTCCACTTCAATATCCATTGTTATTCCCATTTGGGGAAGATGGTTACCAAGAACATATTCCATTGATGAAGACTAATTCCTCTACTACAGAAAGACCAAGAGTTAGAGTAGCTATCAGAGAATGGATTGCATTTAGGTTATTTGATCGGGTGTTTGAGAAAACTATATTGTTAAGAAGTAAGAGGTTGTTCCAACAATTTATTGTTGATTGTTATTCAATGGTTGAAGCACAACGTTTGTTGTGGATTAAACTTAATCAGAGCACTATTAGGGGTGATTATTTGAAAGGTATCGAAGAAGCAGTTGACAAAGGTGATGTTGAAGCTCTGTCCATTGGGAAACGTGTAATCCTACCCTCTTCATTTACAGGTGGTCGTCGATACATGTTTAACAATTGTCAAGATGCAATGGCAATTTGTAAAAAGTATGGGTATCCTGATCTTTTTTTGACTTTCACGTGTAATCCAAAGTGGGATGAGATTCACCACTTTCTTCATGAAAAAGGACTTAATGCATCTGATCGTCCAGATATTTCATGCAGAGTCTTTCACATGAAATTGGATCAACTAATGATCGATTTTAAGAAAGGTCGATTTTTTGGAAAAGTCATTGCAGGTATTCGTGTTCTTTGACTCTAAATATTGATTTTTGTTTTTTAAACCAAATGATTAGGGTCTTGAAAGCTTAAAAAATATTGTTTGTCTTATATGATTAGGTATGTATACAATTGAATTCCAGAAGAGAGGCTTGCCACATGCCCATATACTACTTTGGTTGGAGGAAAAGGACAACTTACAGTCTGTTGATTTTATTGACTCAATTATATCTCATTTGAATTACCAGACAAGGAAAGGTTTCCAAATTTATTTCATGTTGTTACCAACTTTATGCTTCATGGACCTTGTGGTAATGCACATCATAGTGCTCCTTGCATGAAGGATGGGAAATGCTCAAAGTTTTTCCCAAAAAAATTTGTTAATCTTACAACATTTAATGATGATGGGTACCCGATCTATAGGAGAAAGGATGCTGGTGTTACTATTATAAAGGGTGGTGTTGAATTGGATAATCGGTTTGTCGTGCCGTATAATCCAAAGTTATTGATGAGGTATCGGGCCCATATTAATATTGAATATTGTAATAAGTCTGATTGTATTAAATATTTATTCAAATATGTTAACAAGGGCCCAGATCGTGTTACAGTTGTGGTTACTTTTGATGGACATCATTCTGGTCAGTCACAAATGGTAGATGAGATTAAGCATTATTATGATTGTCGATATTTGTCTCCGTGTGAGTCTGCCTGGAGACTTTTTGCTTTTGACATTCATCAAAGATGGCCTCCTGTACAACGGTTGACCTTTCACCTTTATAAGGAACAATTTGTTTTATATAATGACAACGACATCATCAACAATGTGTTTGAAAGGAACAAAGATAGAAGAACTATGTTTCAAGCGTGGATGGAAGCTAATTGCAAGTATGCTGCTGGTAGGAACTTAACCTATGTTGAGTTTCCATCTAAATTTGTTTACTTTGATCAAGAAAGGCAGTGGCGCCCTAGGAAGAAAGGACAAATGATCGGTCGGTTGAACTTTGTCCCCCCAGGCACTGGAGAATTGTATTACATGAGGTTACTTCTTAATATACAAAAAGGATGCACGAGTTATGAAAGTTTAAAAACAGTGAACAATCAGACATTTGAAACTTTTCAAGGTGCATGCTCTTCCTTGGGTTTATTGTCTGATGATAAGGAATTTGTTGATGGGATTCGTGAGGTTGCAATTTTGGCTTCAGGAGTATACTTGAGGAGGCTTTTTGTTATGTTATTGTTGTCCAATACCATCGATAACCCATCTTATGTATGGGAAGAAACACGGGAGTTATTAGCAGATGGGATTTTGTATGATAGACGAAAGAGATTACAATATCCAGGTAAAACTTCCTGTTATTAATTGTACTGCGTGTTCCAGTTCTCCACTTTTCTCTTTTTATTGTATTTTATTTTGGTGTAATATTGTTGTAATAAGTTTATCTAACTGTTTAACAATTTCATATATATGTTTTCCTAGGATTGTCTTTGACTGAAGATGAACTGAAGTTAATGTGTTTAGTGGAAGTTGAGAAATTGTTGCGCATAAACGGCAAATCTTTAAAGGATTTTCACAAAATGCCTTATCCCAATTGTGATGACCTGGATGTTTTTAATAATATTTATATTGTTAGAGAACTTGACTACGACATAGATGAGATGGTTGACAAACATCTCCAATGCTTGCAACAACTAAATGTGGGTCAAAGGTTAATATATGATGAAATAGTTGCTGCAGTGGTGAATGAGGCTGGTGGTTTCTTCTTCGTTGATGGTTATGGTGGTACTTGGTAAAACCTACCTTTGGAAGACTTTGTCTTATAGATTTCGTTCTCAATCTAGGATTGTTCTTAATGTAGCTTCTAAGCGGTATTGCCTCGCTTTTATTACCAGGGGGAAGAAGCGCTCATTCACAATTTGCCATTCCATTGGCATTGAATGAAGACTCATGTTGTAATATTAAAAAAACAGTTTTAAAGCTGACTTGCTTCGTGAGGCAACCCTAATTATTTGGATGAGGATCCAGATGGTTAATAGGTGGGCCTTTGAAGCTTTTTGACAGACTTTGAAAGACTTGATGGGGTCTTTGAGGTTTGATTGTTTAACAAAACCGTTTGGTGGTAAGGTTGTTGTTCTTGGCGGTGATTTTAGACAGATATTACCGGTGATACCCAAGGCAAGTAGAGCAGATATTGTTATGGCTACTATTAATTCATCTACCTTGTGGAAACATTGTAGGGTACTTAAGTTGACAGAAAATATGCGTCTCCAGGGAAATCTTGATGTTTTGGAACAAAAACAAATTGCCGAATTTGGAAGGTGGGTCCTTGATATTGGTGATGGTAAATTAGGGGTTAGCCATGATGGTGATGGTGATGCTGAAATTGACATCCCCGAGGAACTTTTGCTTCCGAGTTGTTCAAATCATATTGCAAACATTGTTTGCTCTACTTATCCTGATTTGGTTGACAATATTAATGATTATCGGTTCTTTCAAGATAGGGCAATATTGGTTCCAACTTTGGAGATTGTAGAAAAAGTCAATAACTATGTGCTAGGGTTGTTGCCTGGCGAAGAAAAAGTATATCTTAGCTCAGATTCTATTTCTAAAATGGAAGAAGTTTCTGGGGTTAATTCTGAATGGTTAACTGCTGAGTTTCTTAACCAAATTAAGTGTTCAGGTTTGCCTAACCATAAGATGATATTGAAAGTTGGAGTTCCTGTTATGTTGATGAGAAATATAGACCAATCTTCGGGATTGTGTAATGGGACAAGATTGATTGTTAGTGAGTTAGGGACAAATGTCATCGGTGCTAAAGTTGTTTCTGGAAATCATATTGGAGAGAAAGTTTTCATTCCTAGGATGAATTTAATCCCTTCTAATCCTGGAATTCCGTTTCAATTCCAAAGGCGCCAGTTTCCATTGATTTTAAGTTTTGCGATGACCATAAATAAGAGTCAAGGCCAAACGTTATCTCATGTTGGTTTATATTTACCACGTCCAGTCTTCTCACATGGCCAATTATATGTTGCTATCTCTGGGGTAAAATCTAGGGGTGGTTTGAAAATTTTATGCTGTGATGATGCTGGTGATGCATGCTCTGTTGTTAAAAATGTAGTTTATAATGAAGTCTTCCAAAAAATATTATCCAATCCATACAATTTGTAATTATTTTATGATCATGTACTAATATATTTTACTTACCTTGTGTGAACCATTACAATATTCAATCATGGATTTGTTGCCTTCAATATTTTGGTGGCAAGTAACTGCATATATGTCCTCTGTTTATGATACATGTAAAGCACAACTCATTTATTTTTAAATTTCAATTATTCCATCGTTCGTCAATTATGGGCTTAAGATAGGCCCATTTCTTAGCTCCTATTTAGTTTGTGCCAATTAATGAGGGAATTGTCCCCTTAAAACCAATTACTCATCAACAAATCATTAATTGAATTTATTTAGCCGGATAATTGACCCGTGCGTAACGCACGGGTATAAAACGCTAGTTTATTATATGCTTGATTTAAAAAGTGATCAGAGAATAAGATAAAAAAAATGAGATGAGAGACTGGACAAAAACTCAAATTCTCATATCTAACCAAATCATGGGACAAAAAATTAACCATAAACAAACTACTCAAAAATCTATTTTGTCCTTCTGTATTTAATAACTACTATCTCTCCCTCCCCTGATACGGTACGGTATATAAAAAGTAACATATACAAATTACATTATAAATATTATTATTCTATAATATAATATTATATATTTAATATAATACTCATTTAATATAATTTTATATATTAGTATATATTATAAAGAGTATTTAAATCAATTTTACATTAATTTTACTTGTATTGTTTGTTGTCCATCAAACAATATGCATGACAAAGAGTTATATTGTGACTCAAGCAATTGTCATGTGTTGTTCTCTTATCTTGTACCTTAATACGAATCAAACGCACCCTTAAGTTGCTAGGTGCCTCAGTGTTATTTTATATACGGGTTTGAGTACCCATCGTACTCACGTCAATATATTTTGTGTAACGCCCTTCGTTACATTAGTAACCCAAATTAATTTCAATAAAAATCCTTCAAAACATTTAATTAAAAAACACAAGTCATAAAATTTTTCTCAAATAACTAAGTATGAAAATACCGTGTATTAAATAAAATAATAGTATTTACAAAGTATTGAAAAATATTATTAAATCCAATCATTTGAATTAAAACTAAAAGCCTCAAAACCGGGCGTCTAATTACAATCTGAGAAAAATAGTATGTAAACCAAAGAACGTCATCCGCATAATACTCTAAACCATACTACATTACTATCCAACTAGCTAATCAAATATAACTCTTCAGATCTCTGGATCTCAACAGCGATGTCTTCGGGCTCAGAAAACAACACTTATAATGAGATATAAAATCACAGTGCACAACAATACAATTATAAAATGTTCCGAAAAATAGTGTTGTTCTCAGTCGGTGCGGTAACCGGAAAAACTGTCAATGATACCCGCTAATTTTCCAAAATAATATATAAAAAAGAATACTTTTAATAACAACAAAAAACTCATCAACTCAATAGCATATAACGTAACAACAACTTATCTCAATGTATCACATTCCACATACCAAGTAAATTCCAAAATAATCCAAGTGGATCGAAGACCTCATAACTAAATTGGTCTCTTGCCGGCATGCCATAAATCTCACACATCACACGACAATGGCATCCCATTGCCCACCCCTACTCATGAGGAATGTTTCGATGTCACCATCCTGTCGGGGGCATTTCTATTTCGATACCTCCCATGTGCACATGACGGTATTTCTCCCTTTTCGACACCCCAACATATGGTGGTGTTACTTTCGATACCCCTTTTTAGGCGGTATTGCTCTTTTTCGACATCCCAATTATATGGGGATGTTACTTTCGATACCTCATTACGGTGGTATTACTTTTCGATACCCCTATCATAGGTGGTATTACGACAAACATCATCCAACATATTATAACTCAAATATGTCATGTCTCATGCATGTAACAAACTATTTTCAACGAATTAAACAAACAAATTTCTGCCAACAACAAGCAATCACGAATATCACAATATATCATACATGAATAAGCATCTTACAACATCAATTAATCAACTTATTCCCCTTTTAACAAAAACCCCCAATTTTAGAAATTAGGTTACTGGCAATATGCTTCAAATCAATTAAAAACTCCCAATTTCATATGGTAATTGATTGTTAACACAAACAATCATATATACCATGGAAAGGGTTCGTAAAAAGTATTGTTACTCACCTCTTGAAAACCTCCAAATAGCTCTAAGCGTTTCCTACTGCGAATCCTAACGTTTGCCAAGAGTTATCATCATCTTCCTCTTCCTAGACTCCCTCTTCCACAACTATCTCTTCTTAATCCTTGAATTTCTTCTCTTCTTAGCCGTTTGAGTTTCTAGGTGTAATTAGGGTTCAAAAACGCATCCTAAGAGTGTTAAGATTCTATTTATAAAGCCCCCAATAGCCCAAAACGTGTAAAAATGCGCTAAGCCCGCTTACTCTGCATATGGTGTTGTATTTCGCACATATCTTGAGTTATAGAGATTCAAAAATTATAAATTTTATATCGTTGTAAAGATAAAAGAATTGTATACAACTGTTATGAAGACTAAGAAATCTAAAACCGACGTTTAGATAGTCAAAACGTGGATAGAATTTAAAAAAACGGTTCTGGCGCTAGAACATGAATAGTGTGTACGAATTTGGTCATAACTTGAGCTACAAGAATCCAATTTGGACGAATTTGGTGTCTATGGAAATCTAAGAGACAGGGATATATTTCTTATGGAGATCTCGAATTCAAACAAGTTCTCTTTGGTTACGAAATATCCATTTGAAGTTAGGTATCTAGTCATATTATGCGAAATTGAGCTTAAAACACTCAAACTATCTATTTATAATGGGTAACACAACATGGGCCTTGATATGCTTATGTTTCCTATCATTATTGCCGCATTAATTTAGTCCAGGGTAGGTTCTTATCCTTATTTTTATTTTATTTTTTAAAATCAATTTTACATTAGTGTGGAACCCACTGGATTTTTATTATAAAGAAAACAATTATAATAAACTCTTATACTATCCTTTTTTTATTAAAATAATTACATTTGAATTTTTAGGATGTTACATTTCTCCCCTCCTTAGAGAATTTCGTCCCCGGAATTCATCACATACTCACACACATCAACATATGCTGAAAACCAAACATAAAGGTTACCTTACCTTAAACAACAAGATCTGGGTATTGACATACGATGTCCTCTTCCATCTTTCAAGTAGTTTCCTTCGGAGTTAATCCTTTCCCATAACACTTTCACCAATGGAATTGTCTTGTTCCTTAGAGTCTTTGTGCCATTGTCCAAGATTTGACTAGGCCTAGGCTTATAGATCATATTATCCTTCAATTGTAAAGAGTCAGGAGCTATCACATGAGACTCATCAGGTACCTATGTTCTAAGTTGCGACACATGGAAAACATCATGAAGATTTGCCAATTGTGGCAGAAGAGCCAATTGGTAAGCAACGGGCACGACTCTTTCGAGAATTAGGAAAGGTCCCATGAAACAAAGAGTCAGTTTTCTGAATGACATTGACCTCCCCATCCAAAACCTAAGAGTGCCTCTCAAGATTACAAGTTCCTCTTCCTAAAATTCTAAATGCTTTCTTTTCTTGTCGACATAACACATTTTATCTATTCTGCGCAATGCGCATCCTTCCCTCAATTATTAATCCTAATTGCGATCTCTTTGATTAAATCTGGTCTTAACAATATCTTCTCACCTACTTCGCACTATCATAAAAGGGGATCTACATTCCTAATCACATCATTAATATATATATATATATATATATATATATATATATATATATATATATATATTCATTAAATATTCCACCAGATAATAAATGTACAATTCATGGCCCCTTAACTTTTAAAAAAAATTATTATTTTTTTTAAAGAAAAAATAATAATTTTAAAATAAAGTCAATAATAACATTTATATAATAAAGTCATGCACTTAAGCATTTGTTTCTATCCATCCGCCTATAATTAGAACACCTTCACTTGCATTTCATCTTTATAAGCATTCTCACAAATTAAATTTAACAAACAATCCATAAAAGAAAATGATGTAATATTTTATATCATCCACACGTAGACATAATATCTCTTACGAACTCTATACCAAATTTCTTATATTTTACACAGAACTGAGGAATTTTATAAATTTTATAAATAAAGAAATGTGAAGCAATAGCATGTTCACATACTAATTTTTAGCTACCCATAATGATAATTTCAAAAAAGGAAGAAATAGTTTCACTTTATGTTGATAAGAAGATCTTACTAAAAAAAATATGTGATAACAAAATGGAGAATAATGTTTAACAAAATTACAATTAAAATGTGCAGACATTATGCAAAAACAACTGTAAAAATTAACACCGCAATAGTATAAGAAACCAATTCAATCTCGATCCTTGAGTAGGCACATACAAATAAGAAATAACATTTTTTCACTTTTGTTAAGAAATATAAGTTTGTTAGGATTAGACATGCTATTAATCTATATGGAAAACAAATCATAGGGGAATATCAATCGCGATTAATACTTTGTCACTTGAGAAGCAATTTGAAATTTCCAGGAAAGTGATCCTCTAAAAATTATATAAAAAAATTACAACATTATAATAAAATTTGAACATATATATAAAATTTTTTAATCTCACTTCCATTTTTATTCCCGTCCACTAATACTTCTTTAAATCTTGATGCTTCTTGGTTATTCCTAAACACATGGTTAACGTTCTTTTATGTGGTTTTCTAACATTTTTTCCCTCTAAGGCTCCCCTCCTTAGGGACAATGATCCTATTTTTAAACAACACTACACCATTATTATATAACACATAATTCTCTTGATTCAAAAGAGATTTCAAATCCTAGTTTAAAAAACTACACTCGCTTAATCTATTTTCTAAGGTCACTACAAATTTTCAACCTATTCAATTCCAAGTTTTAATCCTTAAAAAGATATTCAAATTCATGTCTCTAGACTCTTCTATTAGGTTCATCTCTTGCAACTTCAAGTTAGACTTGTGCGGAAGAAATTACCTACTCCGAGTATCGACCACTGCATTAGCCTTTCCCGGACTATACTTCAACTCAAAATTATAGTTCCTAAGAAAATTCATCCACTTTCTTTGCCTTATATTTAACTCTTCGTCTATGTCTTTATCTCTTAACAACTGTTTAAGGCTCTACTGATCATTAAAAACTTCAAGTTGTATCCTATACAAGAGATTTTCTCTTCCTAATCAGCTTGGTGAGAGGTAAGGCTAGTCTAGAGAACTCGTTTATAACTTCCTATAATACTTCTCCAATTCTAGGAAACTTCTCATACTTGTCATTGTCTTAGGCTTCTCTCACCCTATCCCTGCATCTACTTTACTAGAATCAACCACTACTCTACTCCATTGATCTAAGCCCATCTATCCTAGGTAAAAGATACCTATCTATAATAGTTACTTTGTTCAATTGCATATTGCCCACATATAACCTCATACTCCCATCATCTTTTCCCACTAAAAGCACTCAAAACTTAATACAAAATCAAACATATTTTTAAAATTTATTAAGTGAACCATAATTTAATATAAATATTAAATATATAATTTGATTCAAACTAACAAAAAATAGAATTCATGCCACAATTAAATCCATGAGTCAGAGGAAGTTAGAAATGTAATTACAATTCAATAAATTGGCCTCGATGCGATGGGGGTGAACTTCACGTACAGAAGGAATTAAAAAAATTAATAGGACATTTCAATTAGATATGGGAATGGGTCTTGACAGGTGTTAGCGTAAGTATAGATGATGAGAATAGTGTAAACAAGAAAGGACCAGCATGAACGCACATACAAAACTACCATTAGTAATAATTCCTTATAGGTTCAAGGAAAATAAATTTATTAAAATCAATTCATCATCAACATCCAAAAATCTCATATAAAGAATCAAGTACCCTAAATTACAAATTTGTTTTTTATTTTATTTTATAGTAGACCAACCTACATGTAAAAATCCAAAATTAAACGTACCAAGGAAGGGTAAGCAAATTTTATTTTTACTCCCAGACTCCAGGTATAGATAACAAATAAGATCGATGGCATAAGAAACATCCCGATTCATAGGAAGACGATTTAAACAAGTACTAGAAGCAATAAGATTATCCCCATAGAAGTAGAAACACATGACTCAAAGGAAAAACGAAAGATAGGCAACTCAAATTTCACACTTGAAGGATATATCAAAGAAAGTGTTGCTCCTGAATCAAACAATATAGTAACTTCTTCCCCTATACGTGTTAAAGAAATCAAGTCTCCTTCGGATTCTAAGCTGCCTCGGAATAATATCGGACCATTCTTCTTGAATTCGAAAAGTCCCACGTGCTAAGGGTCCTAGGTAGCCACCACTCTATCAGTGATTGGCCTCCATTCCCCTACAGTTGACGGAGAGTCTCCGTCTGCCCTTGCGTAGCTCTGATCATACAAACCAAAGCTGCTGCAAGTGCAAATGTTCGTCCCTCGCCTATTAGTCCTATAAATCTGCTCAATACCTATGAAATATTGGATTGATCAAGTCCAATATCCCAAAGAATAACATGTAGTATTTATAACTCTAACAAGCATCCTATGCACCCAAGTTTTGTTTTAGAAAAAGCCCCACCACCACAGTTCGATTTAGAATCGAGCCACTCTGATACCATAAATATAACACCCTTCGTTACATTAGTAACCCAAATTAATTTCAATAAAAATCCTTCAAAACATTTAATTAAAAAACACAAGTCATAAAATTTTTCTCAAATAACTAAGTATGAAAATACCTCGTATTAAATAAAATAATAGTATTTGCAAAGTATTGAAAAATATTATTAAATCCAATCATTTGAATGAAAACTAAAAGCCTCAAAACTGGGAGTCTAATTACAATCTAAGAAAAATAGTATGTAAACCAAAGAACGTCGTCCGCATAATACTCTAATCCATACTACATTACTATCCAACTAGCTAATCAAAGATAACTCTTCAGATCTCTGGATCTCAACAGCGATGTCCTCGGGCTCTGAAAACAACACTTATAATGAGATATAAAATCCTAGTGCACAACAATACATTTATAAAATGTTTCAAAAAATAGTGTTGTTCTCAGCCGGTGCGGTAACCGGAAAAACTGTCCATGGTACCCGCTAATTTTCCAAAATAATATATAAAAAAGAATACTTTTAATAACAACAAAAAACTCATCAACTCAATAGCATATAACGTAACAACAACTTATCTCAATGTATCACATTCCACATACCAAGTAAATTCTAAATTAATCAAAGTGGCTCGAAGGCCTCATAACTAAATTGGTATCTTGCCGGCATGCCATAAATCTCACACATCACACGACAATGGCGTCCCATTGCCCACCCCTACTCATGAGGAATGTTTCGATGTCACCCTCCTGTCGGGGACATTTCTATTTCGATACCTCCCATGTGCACATGACGGTATTTCTCCCTTTTCGACACCCCAACGTATGGTGGTGTTACTTTCGATACCCCTTTTTAGGCGGTATTGCTCTTTTTCGACATCCCAATTATATGGGGATATTACTTTCGATACCCCATTACGGTGGTATTACTTTTTGATACCCCTATCATAGGTGGTATTACGGCAAACATAATCCAACATATTATAACTCAAATATGTCATGTCTCATGCATATAACAAACTATTTTCCACGAATTAAACAAATAAATTTCTCCTAACAACAAGCAATCACGAATATCACAATATATCATACATGAATAAGCATCTTACAACATCAATTAATCAACTTATTCCCCTTTTAACAAAAACCCCCAATTTTAGAAATTAGGTTACTGACAATATGCATCAAATCAATTAAAAACTCCCAATTTCATATGGTAATTCATTGTCAACACAAACAATCATATATACCATGGAAAGGGTTTGTAAAAATTATTGTTACTCACCTCTTGAAGACCTCCAAATAGCTCTAAGCGTTTCCTACTGCGAATCCTAACGTTTGCCAAGAGTTATCATCATCTTCCTCTTCCTAGACTCCCTCTTCCACAACTATCTCTTCTTAATCCTTGAATTTCTTCTCTTCTTAGCCGTTTATTAGTTTCTAGGTGTAATTAGGGTTCAAAAACTCACCCTAAGAGTGTTTAGATTCTATTTATAGAGCCCCCAATAGCCCAAAACGTGTAAAAACGCGCTAAGCCCGCTTACTCTGCATATGGTGCTGTATTTCGCACATATCTTGAGTTATAGACATTCAAAAATTATAAAATTTATATCGTTGGAAAGATAAAAGAATTGTCTACAACTATTATGAAGACCACGAAATCTGAAACCAACGTTTAGATAGTCAAAACATGGATGTAATTTAAAAAAACGGTTCTGGCGCTGGAACATGAATAATGTGTACAAATTTGGTCATAACTTGAGCTACAAGGATCCAATTTGGACGAATTTGGTGTCTATGGAAAGCTAAGATACAGGGCTGTATTTCTTATGCAGATCTTGAATTCAAACAAGTTCTCTTTGGTTACGAAATATCCATCTGAAGTTAGGTATCTAGTCATATTATGCGAAATTGAGCTTAAAACACTCAAACTATCTATTTATAATGGGTAACACAACATGGGCCTTGATATGCTTATGTTTCCTATCATTATTGCCGCATTAATTTAGTCCAGGGTGGGTTCTTATCCTTATTTTTATTTTATTTTTTTAAATCAATTTTACATTAGTGTGGAACCCACTGGATTTTTATTATAAAGAAAACAATTATAATAAACTCTTATACTACCCTTTTTTTATTAAAATAATTATATTTGAATTTTTAGGATGTTACATTTTGTCTTATGAAAAAAGTATACACAAGCTAATTCGAACAATGCCATTGTAACACCTCCCTAGGCATTACATGGTTTTCTCTCTTAATACAACTTATCGCGGAAAATAAAATAATAAATTCTTTCTGGGTACTTTCGGAAAACACTTACGATCTTGGGTATAGTCAAAGACAAAAAAAATCGGCAGAGTCTCCTCTGTGATTTCAACAGATCCGCCTCAGGAAGTGCCTCGGCGACTAGGATGTTATCATCCTCCACCTCTCCGCCATAAATAACGATGGGTGCAGGTGGCGGCGACTCGGGTACTCCTGTATGAATGGCTGGCTGGAGTGGCGGCTGATGTAGGTATTCCCAGACTCTTCCAGCTGTCGAAGCAATGTCCATATGGGAGGTAGCGGAACCTACACGGTCTTCACCTGCTGAGTGAGCGAGGTGACACCCTCCTCTATCCCCTTAGTCGATTGCAGTGGCTCCGTGTATGACGCGTTGCGGACCCCGGAGTGGATGACCCACGCGCCAGTCTCATCGCGGAACTCAAACGTATGGGCCAGGAAGCCCGATGGTATCATGTGATGCAGGGAATCCATCTAAACATACAATATAAAGTTTCCACAATAGAGAAAAACAAAGTAAAGGTGAGTTACCAATTTATGAGTTTAAACACAGCAATCATATATTCAACATATAAACAGCATCACAATACCAAAGTAACAACTCATGTAAATAAAATAAATTCAGTTCATAAAATTGTTTAGATTAGGGATTTTATTTGCAAATTTTCTGTTAACACTTCAAATATCCACTTTCTAACACAAATCTCCGGAGATCCTAACTTCCCTTCCTCGAGCATGATAGGCCGCGATAATTCCTATAACACAATTGTTTCGCATTGGGTGGCCTCTCCATTGGGTCCTTTCCCCAATTGTTCTAGGATTTCGCGTATCACCAAAATAATACATAATAGTTCTTGATAGAGTACATTTCGAGCAGGGTTGCCGATTTCTACATCCGAGGGTGCTACGCCCCGAATATCCAGGTAGGTTTTCGAACCCGAATGTCCATTTGAGTTTTAAAAACCATTTATTTATCAACAGACACTAGTCCGACGTCTCATAACTCTAGGTCCTTAATAGTAAGAAGGCTAGTCCGGCTTCCCAGAAATCAGAATCTAATCTAAATCTCAGCACGAAAATCTAGTCCTTTTGTTTCCTTTCCACTTTTCTGTATTCGTAAATTTTTGATAAAATAAGATTCCTCCTTTCTAAGCTATGACTAACGTCACGCTTCAACCAGTCTCACAAATATTCAACAACACAGATAATCACACACACACACACACACACACACACACATATTCCTCAATTATATCAATTCTAACATTATATAAGATTCATATCCATATCTACACATATATAAACAAACATTCCCATAGTCAGTCAACATATCATAAAACATCCCAAACAGTTCATAATATTAAATACATAACTACTAGGAACTCCTTAGGCTTACTCCCTTTACCTCAGAAATTTAGTTTTCTTGTCTTGAAATGAATCGTGTAGCCCTCAGCTTCCTCCAACGAGTCTAGGAAATACACTTATACCACGTTTCCTTCACAAATCATCATCATACATGTCAATTTTTGAAAAATTCCTTCTAGCTCACATAGGAGTGATTTTCGGCTATAACTAGGAAAAAGAGCTAGGGAATTTTTTTGAACTTAAGCTCTTAGAGCTTGATCATATAGGTCCTAAGGAGCTCAAAACAAGTGTTAAAATTGAGAAAAATAAAACAAAACCATCAAACCCTCCCTTAAACTCAGTTTCGGCCAACAAAGGGGGGTGAGGGTTTGGGTTTTCATTTGGCTCAAACAACCAATGTAACACCCGGGTGCCGACGAGGGCGGGGAGTGGTTGCTGGTGCAAGAAGGCACGGACAAGGAGCAGCTCCTGGCAGGCTTCTAGGTGGAGGGACACATGAATGAACCGATTACACACCCGAATGAGGGGGATCTTGAGACTGTGTAGGTATGAGACTATACAGTTGAGGAAGGCTTATATGAATTGATTGGTACTACCTATACTAACAAGATGCATCTTCTTTTCGAGAGCTCGTCACTTAAGAACTCCACAGTTAAGCATGCTCGACTTGGAGCAATTTTGGGATGGGTGACCTCCTGGGAAGTTTTCCCAGGAAGCGTGTGAGTGAGGACAAAGCACGCTGAAAAGACCCGTGTTGGTTTGTGGGGACAGTCGTCAATCCGTAGAACAGCCAGGGATGTTACAACCAACAACAACAAGAAGAAGATTATGAAGATAAAGGGGTGAGTTTAGCTCCCTAAATTTTGATCAAATAAGCAACAGATGATTCAAGCATGAAATGGGTTTCAAACTTTAACAAGATTATGGTAAGGAAATGATGAACACAAGGTGAAGAGGAAGAATGGATTACCTCAAAGAAGAAAAAAAGTGGAGATGATGATATTAGTTGATGATGTTGGATGAGTTTTCTTCCACAAAGCTTAGCTCACAAGTTGATAGAAAGAAGAAATGAAATATTGAGAGTGTAAGAGGGGGGAGACAGGACCGGGTTTGGGGGGGCTAAAAAGGGGTAGGATATTTAGGATATTTTAGTTCTTTTTTTTTGCTTAGATTAATTTGGATCGATGGGTTTTTTTTGGTAGTATAATAATATATTTAAGTGTAATCATTAATAAAAGTTATGATGTGACAAATTTACATAAGTCCCACCAATTACTTTTATCATCCCGGCTCCACATTATCTCTGCACCACATCTTGTTCTGTTGATTACCGACTCAGTTTCCTTCTGCGCATCTTCATTAATTATTTCACCCAAATATAACATTTTATTTTCGAGTGAAAATTCCGAAATGACTACTATCACTTAAGATAAGGGTAAAAGTCATTGATTTTTCGTTCACAAGTCAAAATAAGGTTCTCTAATCAGTAAATTATTCATGCGGTGATAACACAGATCGGGTTTCGTCTGAGTTTCAAACCTAAAATTTAACTGGAACTTCATTCTATTAGATAGAATTCAGAAATGATTCTGTTTTAGCTGGAGTCATTTTCTAGGTTTTCGGATAAAATAGCCAGAGTCACTTACTGAGGCGGATCTCGTCGAGGAGGAGGAGAAGCCTGAGGGAGAGGTACCGGAGTACGATCCTCTCGACGAGGAAATGGAGCCTGTGGAGGCTGATGTTGAGGGAGGATTTTCGACAGACCCGTCAGACCCTGGGGATGATCATGGAGGTCTCCTCAGTGGACATACCTAGAGGGTCATAGGGTGTTGACAGCTTAGTTCTCTTGGGTAGTACTAACTTCACGGGGTTTTGTATATCTGGCTGATGAGAGCCAAGTTTTTGTTTAGTGGCTTTCTTTGATGGATCCCTATTTTTGTGTACTTATGTTTGTATATATTATCCTAATCTACCGTAGAACTTTGATAGGATGACTTCTGGTTATAAGGGTCTTGGTAGATATGATGCATAGTTATACATATGTATGTTTATGGTTCGGAGAGCCTTGCTTTAAAAGATATATATGTCTTAACATGTGTTTCGTACGAAATATTGAAATTACAGAGGAGACTCTGCCGTTTTTTTTTTAATCTTCAACTATACCCAAGATCATATGTATTTTCCAAAAGTAACCAGCAAGAATTTATTATTTTCTTTTCCGCGATAAGTTGTAACAAGAGAGAAAACCATATAATGCCTAGGGAGGTGTTACATTAGTCCATAGAGTAGATAACTAAATACCGAAAGAAAATATTGAGTAATAATATATAAATTTGGAATCAAACAAATATTTGATTATCTAAAATTATAATTCATATCAATTGTTGATTTATTTAGTATCCCAGTTATTCACGCAAAGTAGACACAAAAATCTCTCAAGATAATATGGGTCGACAGACCTCATGCGAGCATGTTGTATACTGTTCTGGATAATTCTGGTGTTGAATTCTTTAAATTAAAATGTTGGAACAAGTATAGTTAGGTGTATATAAGTTGTAACGTAACCATCAAAAACATTGAATTTTCAGCCAAAGCTTGGCCCAGTTAATTAAGTAGATTATATAGTGTTAAAAATTATAAATCAGATGGGTTTATCTTGATTTGATTTAATTTAACCATAATATATTGATGTAATAAATAATTTAAATATTATAAATACCTAAATTAAATAATAAAAATGAAACTAAAACTAAGATATATTTTATAATATGTATTTCAATATAAATAACATCAACATAAGTATATTATGATTATTATCATCTTAAATAAAAAATTATCAATTTAAGTCAATTTTTTTTATTAATAATATATATATATATATATATATATATATATATATATATTATACTAGTGTTTTTGACCCGTGCCATGCACGGGTTATATATTGTTTCTGAACTTTTTTATAAAATATTTTGTATTTTAAATATATATGAATTTTTTAATTTGTATTAGGAATCATCTACTAATAATAATAAAACAATTGCTTTATCTCCCACATAAATTTGAGGATAAAAACAGCTTATACGGGACTTATAAATTTGTATAATAATTATTGTATTATATTAGTTTTTTTTTACAAAATTGTATTATGTTAGTTAACTAAATGATTAGTGGGAATTTATAAATTTAGTTTACTAAACCAATTGCATCTAATAAGTACAAATATTTTATATTACAATATTAGATTGTTTAAATTTATTTGAATTTGATTGAAGATATTATTTATTCAAAATATTTGGATAATTTACTTACAATTTATTTGTTATTCTAAATTTATTAGTTGATCACTTTCTTTGTATAAGATTTATAATTTTTGTGTGATATTTAAAGTATCAAGTATAAATCAATTTTCTTTCAAAAAAAAAGTATAAATCAATTTGATTTTCGATATCAATTTCAATCATGAGTATATATAGAATCAAACGGTTATATATATCATCATATGCCATCATATTATACATTCGAATGATTTAGGCACAATTTAATTTTATTTAATATTTATTTTTTATAATGTTTTTAGGATTTAACTGGTATGCATTGTTAGTATAAAGATTTTTCACACAGTCAGTCGATCGAAAATTGACACATCATAAAAAATTTATGACTCTAATTTTAATTATCTTAAAAGTCACACATGTGACATGCACATGCCATGATTTTTAATTGATTGACTTTACATTATTAATGCATATCATTTAAGCTCTTTTTAGGTTATATAAATTAGATTTTGAATTTAAATCATATTAAAAGTAATCAACATTAATTCAAAAATTTGAATGATTTACTCATGATTTATTTGTTATTTTAATTTATTATAGGAGATATTTTAAAACGAATTTAATGAGTTTACTATTTCTAGATTAATCATGTCTAATGTTAATTATTTAAATACCTTAAATGTCAGTCATCTAATTATGTTTAATGTTGATATTAATCCACAAATGTCAATAACGTGTATGTAGTTTTTAATGCAAATCTGAATATAGCAGCATTATTATATGATAATTGCATTGCCATTTTCGAACATCTTATTTTAATTCATTTATGTATATAGAAGGAATATATGATAATTGAATTGTCATTTGAAAATCATATTTTAATGCATGATAATTTAAATGATTCACTGCCCATTTGATTTAATCTTGTCATGACTCATGTTTACATTGATTATTACCTTTTTTTCTAAATTAATGTCTTGTTAGATTTAAATCAAATTTATACTGTTATAATTCAAGTATGATATATAAATTATTTAAAGTTATTATTGTTTTTTCTTCTTCTTCTTCAAATATTTATTTATTTTATTTAAAATTGAATTGATAAAATATTTTCGTGCATATAATTACATCATTATCGAAAAGTGCATAATATATATGAGAATCCTTGAATAAACTGAAGCTGACACAGGCAAACACAAGAAGGGGGTTAAATTGTGTTTACTAATAATTTTCGAAAACGACATTTTCAAAACTTATTTTCTCACACAAGGAAAATAAGGCAGATGCACACACAAAAAGATCTTTTAAAAGCTTAACAAGATCAAGTTCAAATCCCCACAGTGTATAAACAAATAAAACTGAAGAGATAAGGGTTTAGAAGATTCAAGCAAGTGTTTTATCCTGGTTCACTCTTTTCCAGCCAAGAGTTACGTCCGGTCCCTTCGACTAGAAGGTTTTACTCCACTATTTCTCCAAATAGATTACAACAAGTATTCAACACCTCTCCAGGCTACAACAATTCCTTTCTTACCAAGCCTCTTCAGGCTCTAACTCTAACAAAGAGATTGTTTGCCTTAGATCTGCTAACTCACTATGTGTGAGGATGTGAAAGATTAAGATCGGTTAAATATTACAACATTATTCAAACTAAAGAATACAGACTTTGCTCTTGAAAGAATGAAAGAATGAGAGATTGTAGATTGGCAAAAGTTCAGCTTGCAAAAGTTGTTCTTCAGTGGTTGAGGTCTTCTATTTATAGTGACCTTCTTCTTCACTTTAAAAACTTCAACGGTTGTTTTGAATATTCCCGTTTAGAGATAGCATTAAATGCATAATATCCATTGTAGATGATAGCTTGATCGTGGCCATTGTGAAATGTACTCTTGGTTATCACCTTTGCACAAAATGGAGGGTCACAGCTACGAGCAATTGCAACTTGAAAACTGTCTTACCTCCTTTGTGAAGATTCCAGCTATTCCAGCAGAAAAGGTGACAGGGTACAGATCGTTTTGCATTTCCCCATTATACTGTGTTGCTTTTTGCATTTCCTTGACAATGCATTAAAACAGATAAAACAAATAGGAAGGACCAACATTCGTTTGAAATAAATATTTCTTTGCGGTCGAGGTAGCATTTACTTAGCTAGACGGAGCATGTGAAAACTTAAAAGAAAAAGAGCTCGTCTACTTAAAATCTGCGTCTAGTAGCTCATGGGTGAACCCAAGTCTATGGACTTGCAGTTTTATTTTCGCTCAATCTCTCGACGTGGCATATCCTCTCGTCTATCATCAAGTCTTTGGACTTGTTATATTTCTGTGAGGTATTTTTAATCTTCGTCTACTGACGTGGCATTTAAGCTCGTCTACTCATTGAAACTAAAGTTCTCGTCTACTGAGAGTATTTTATTAACCGTCTACTCAAATATAATAAATAAGAAATATACCAAACGTTTTGAGCAGCTCGTCTACATGAATGGACGTGGATTCACAAACTAAGTCCAAGCAGATATAAGGAAACTTATTCAAGGTTTCCATAACATATATTTTTAACATTCCTACAAGACTAGATAAAGCATGTTAGATCTCAACTAAAACTTTGCTAAGCAAATTCAATCATTTTTGTTAACGTCAAAACTTAGAGATTATTAATCCAAATCACTTTGGTTCCAACAATCTCCCCTTTTTTGATGATGACAAAAACTAATTAAATTTGAGTAAACAAAGTCTAAGAGAACTTAAAGAGCTCCCCCTAAGACAAAGCATTCAAACTTAAGAGGAATAAAATATAAGACATAAACTCAGCACCACATATCACATATATATCTTATCAGATCAGTTCAGCTACTTATCAGTCAAACGATAGTATCAGAGCATATAAACTAAGGATAGTATCAGAGCAATCAGAAAGTAGTATTTATCAGAGCATATAATAGAATATGTCAAGACATATATAAACAAGTAAAATCATGCATATGCAAACATACATATACTTTCAAAAACTAACTTTTATATATAAAAAATTTAATTCTCTTATCCTTTCTCCCCCTTTTTTGTCATCAGACAAAAAGGTAAAAGGAGTGGACCATCATTGTCACTATTAAGAAAAGAAAAAGAAAAGACTAAGAAGAGGGTGGAGGTGGAGGATGAGGGTTGTGGTTTGGTGGAGGTGGAGGAGGTTGAACAAGAAGAAGGTTACTCTGTTGAAAACTTTACAGAATGCTCAACATTTGATTGACCATTACATTTGTTGGAGCCAAGGCTTCTGCAACTTGTTCTCTGACTTGTTCCTTGACCTCAACTTTGACTCTATCCTCAATAATTTTTCCAATGATTTCTTCAAAGTTCTGAGGCAGGGAGGGTCTTGAGCTTTCAACACTGTTTTGAGCATGTGCTTGACCTTGAAAAGTATTAATAGCTCTAGAAATTTGAGGTTGATCATGGGGATGAACAACTATTAGAGCCATTGACTGAGATGAGTGCTTCTTAGAAGTGCTTGGTCTTGTAGCAGACTCAGCAACTTCCTCATTCCCAGTTTCTGGATGAGCAGGTTCAGCAATGAAATCTGGTTCTTCTATTATGATTTCTTCCTCAGTGTGCTCTAAAGGAGGAGATGGAGGTGGAGATTATGCAAAAGTGAGTACAGGAGGAGGCAGTTCCTTTGCCCATTCTCTGTTTCCTTCTTGGTATGAAACAACCAAGTTGGAGGGACAAAATTTGCAGCCCTGACATACCTAGGCAATTCAAATTCATTCTTCAGAGAGGCATACATGGTGATCCACGATACTCATAGATCTACCATAGATGCTTGGGTGTCTGAATGTCTCTCAAGAAGTTTTGTTGTCAATGATAAAAGGAATATGTCTGTAGGATCTTGACCTTTTGTAGATGACATTGGTCAGATCTTTCTTTGCTGGATCCTTAGACCAGTCAGAGATGATATGCCTTTTAACACCATCAGTGAATGGCTTGAAGGGTGGGGATTTGATGAGGTTTGGGTAGATTTTTCTAGGTGCGAATTTTTTCTGTGGAAGATGAATTAGAGCAGGTTCAATATGGTTGTACAGAGTGGACGGAAGAGGTCTGGTGTTGTTTGGTACATATGCTATGGAATCAGGTTGAGGTATGGTCTCGGGTTCATATTCATACTCAGGTAGGGGATAGAAGGGTCTTGTTGAAACTGGTTCTGGTTTATGTTGGTGATAAAAGATTTTCCAGTTCCTCTTTACTTTGGCCCAGTTTTCAGATTGGCCATCATAAAGAACATAGGGGTTAGTAAATGGAAATTTTGTCTTTTAGTTTTTGGGAAATGGTACACCAAGGATAATTTCATCATCTGGTTGGTTGAACCAGGGGTCATTTTCAGGTATAATAGGTGTGAAATATGGTCTTTCTGGTGAGGTTGTTTGTGATTGGTTAGGAGAAATTCTTTATGGTGATGGAAGAGTGGGAATGTATACATCATTCAAGGTTTCGATTTGGTTCCACGAGTAGAAGGTGCATAATCATCATCTACTCTATCCTCAAGGCTAGATACTAAGGCATCTACTGCTAATTTTACAAGGTCATTTGCAGGAAGAGTTACCTCAGAAGTCATAACAGACTTAGCTTTCCTTGGAGGTTGCCTTCTGGGTTGTGTGGGAATATGGACATTAGCAACACCAGCAGTAGCAACAGTCCTCTATTTCTTCAAAACAGAACTGATGGGGACCCTGTCCTCATCATCCTCATCTTCTTTGAATGACGGAATTACATTCCTTGTCCTTTTCTGAGTAGGTGCAGGTTGATGAGCAGCAGCTAATGGTTCTATGATTACAATCCCACCAGCAGTAGGCCTTTTAGACATAGGTTTCCTTGATCTTCATCATTTCTTCAGTCTTGGCCAAGGCAACAGCAGTGTAAGTACTCAGATTCATGTTGGCAATATTCATTTAGCCAAAATCAGCAGCAGGCATTGGCTTCTCAGTCAGTATTCTTTCTTGCTCTTTAGGGGACCTAGAAGCAATGAAATCATATATCCCTTGTGACTTGAAGATTTTTGATAGGAGATGGCAGTAAGGAAGTGCAGAGAGCTTCTTCCTATGAACAACAGCATCCCTGAATCTTCCAAAGAGAATTCTGGGTAAGTTTATCTTAGTCTTAGTGATGAGCTGACAGAGACAAAATTTGTGCAAGGCTGATAAGTTGTCCTTGGAGCCAACTTTGTGTAGCACCACCTTGTTCAGCAACTAATGAAGGATGCGAACCAGATCCTTTATTTCTACTGATTTTCAGGAATTAGTTCTTACTGTGTCTTCTTTCATCAGAAAGGCAGCAATAACTTCTGAACCACCAAGGTCCGTCTCCCATGTCTCAGTAAAGACCACACCTTTCTGAGTGCAGATGGTGGCATCGAAGATGGTTTTCTCTGAAACCACTATTCTCTTCCCTAAAATGGTGGCAAAGACTTCTCTATCAGAGACTTGAAGACCTCTCCAGAAATCCTTGATCAGATTAGGGAAAATGGAGACTATCTCCATGAAGAGTCCTCCCCAGCCAGCCGCATTGACATTCTTGCTAATATCTAGGTTATACTCCTCCAGGATTATGAAGATGAAATGATGCTCAATAGCAACATTCAGCTTGTCCACATTAAAAGTTGAAGAAGAAGCCATTGTTGAAGATTGAAGTTTAGGATTTTGAAGCAGAAAGAGAGAGTTCAGAGATGAAGGGCGGCGAAAGGTTTCAGAGTGGGAAGAGACTTGCTTAAAAAGGTTTTGAATTTCAAAGGTTTTTATTTTGGAAATAAATCAAAAAGAAAATATTTGACAAGACATGTCATTAAGGATAAAACGGCGTTGGTATTTTGAAACTATAAAAAGGTCTTGATGGGATTGATGGAAGTAACTGACTCAGCATTAGAGAATATAGGATAAATTTGTCTTTGAGACAAAATAAATCCAATTAATAAATGTGTATGGACGGTCCAAGCAAAAAGCAAGCAAGTATGGACGTGGCATACAGTGGATGCACACTTTATGATGCAATGGACTTGAAATGTTTTAGACGCACATACATCAACAATAAAATTCTCAAGGCTGGACGAAATAATCAATCCGCACATAGCATATTAAGATGCTTTCTAATAAAAATAAATCTGTCCTCAGCAAGAGGTTTAGTAGATATCTGCCCATTGATGGTCAGTATCTACAAATTGTATATCAAAAACACCTTTTTGCACATAATCCCTTATAAAATGATGTTTAATATCTATATGTTTAGCTCTAGAATGCAATATTGAATTCTTAGATAGATTAATTGCAGCAGTATTATCACACATAAGTGGAATACTACTTACAAACACATTGTAGTCCTCCAATTGATGTTTGATCCATAGAAGTTGTGAGCAGCAACTAGCGGCTGAAATATACTCGGCTTGGCAGTTGATAAGGCAATGGTACTTTGTCTTTTGCTTGACCATGAGACAAGACTAGCTCCAATGAAGTGACATCCTCCTTTGGTACGTTTTCTTTCAATTCTGTCTCAAAGCATAGTCAGCATCAAAGAAACCAACTAATCTGTAATCTTCATTTTTCTTAAAACACAAACCCAAATTAGTAGTACCTTTCAAGTATCTAAATATTCTCTTAACTGCTGATAAATGAGATTCTCTAGGATCAGATTGAAATCGAGCACATAAACATACACTGAACACAATATCAGGTCTAGACGCGGTAAGATATAGAAGACATCCTATCATACCTCTATATACCTTTTGGTCTACCTTTTCCTTTTTATCATCTTTGTTCAGTATGGATGTGGGGTGCATAGGGGTATTCATTGGCTTGCAATCATCCATTTTGAACTTCTTCAGGAGTTCCTTTGTATACTTGGTTTGATGGATGTACACCTCGTCCATAGTTTGTTTAACTTGAAGTCCAAGGAAGATTTTGAGTTCTCCCATCATACTCATTTCAAACTCTTTCTGCATTAACTTAGAAAACTCTTTATACAGAGATTCATTAGAAGCACCAAAAATAATATCATCAACATATATTTGTACAATTATAAAATTAGATTTAATGGACGTTTTAAACAAGGTTGTATCAACCTTTCCTCTATTAAATCCATTTTCCATTAGAAATGAACTTAACCTATCATTCCAAGCTTTAGGTGCTTGTTTAAGGCCATATAAAGCTTTCTTAAGCTTATATACATGTTCAGGTTGGGTTTCACTCTCAAAACCCGGAGGTTGCATTACATATACTTCTTCATTAATAAAGCCATTTAGAAAAGCACTCTTAACATCCATTTGAAAAGTATTATGTTATGGTGTGCAGCAAAAGAAAGTAAAATCCTAATTGCTTCTAATCTAGCAACAGGTGCAAAGGTTTCAGTATAATCTATACCTTCTTCTTGAGAATAACCTTGTGCAACAAGTCTTGCTTTGTTTCTTACCACCTTACCATTCTCATCAAGTTTGTTTCTATAGACCCATTTTGTTCCAATAACTGATTTGTCCTTAGGCAAGGGTACCCGAGTCCAAACATCACTTCTCTCAAATTGATTCAGTTCTTCTTGCATAGCTAGAATCCAGTCATCGTCCAGCAGAGCCTCGTCTACTGTCTTTGGTTTCAACTAAGAGACTAGTGCAGAATCTTCCTGTTCTCCGGAAGTTGATGCGGTTCTTAGCCTATCATTGGGGTTTCCAATGATTTGATCCTGTGGATGATAATTTTTGAAGTACCATGATATCTGAACAGTATCCTGTTGAGAAGTGGAGGTTTCTGGTTGTTGAGGAGGGTCGTCCACTTGATCCTCAGCTTTTACTTCTGTTGTACCTTCTGAGATATTTAGATCAAGATCTGCAAAAGCTTCATCTAGCTCTGATAATTTCTTATCAGGTTACTTGTCATCAAACTTGACATGAATACATTCTTCTACTACTAGAGTTCTAGAATTATAAACTCTAAAGTCTTTTGATGTTTCAGAATATCCTAACAATATTCCATTATCTACTTTTGCATCAAACTTATCCAGTTGATCTTTAGTATTCAATATATAACATTTACAACCAAAAGGATGAAAGTATGAAATGTTGGGTTTTCGTCCCTTCCACAATTCATAAGGAGTTCTATTCAAGATAAGTATGATGTATATTATGTTCTGAATGTAGCAGGTAGTGTTAATAGCTTCAGCCCAGAAGTGTCTTGGGACAGAGTTGTCACTGAGCATAGTTCTAGCCATCTCTTGAAGAGATATATTCTTTCTCTCTACCACACAATTTTGTTGTGGTGTTCTAGTTATTGAGAAATTGTGAAGAATACCTCTTTCTTCACATAAATTATGAAATAGCTCATTTTCAAACTCTCCCCCATGGTCACTTCTGATTGAAGTGATACAGATGACTTTTTCATTCTGTACACGTTTGGAGAATATAGAAAAGACCTTGAAAGACTCATCTTTGTGAGCTAGGAACAGAACCCATGTCCATCTAGTGTAGTCGTTGATGTCGTGCGAGTGCACGTGCGATCCGGCAAGTGTACCGGATTGTCGCCAAGTAATAAAAAGATATTGATCCCACAAAGACCGTGATCTCAAATCGCAACTAATTATCAAATCGACTAAAATGGACTATAGAAAATGATTTTAAAAAGGTTTTTGATATTTGAAATAAGAGATAACTTAGAAAATCAGATAAGGAATGCAATCAAGTAAAGCAGAAAGTAAATCAATTTATGGTTTTTCAAATCTAAATGGATTCCTAGGAATTGGGTTACCAACAAGATCGTTTATGTTACTAAACTGACTAAACCTTGTTAATTATTGAAATTGCCTTGAAGGCGAATTTATCCTCAAATAGTTAATGCTCCCTCTTGGGTTACAAAAACCGTGCCCAATTAAACCAACCCCTACTCTCGTGGTAGTCGAATTTAGATTGGACCCTTTACGCTTTGTGACAATTTGTTAATCCTCGAAGGACCGCTTCTAACTCTCGTGATTTAAGTCCTAAGTCTGATTCTATAGATCTGATACCTAAGTTCACCGCTAGGTTCCTCCTTAGAATATCTACGTCACGCAAATAAGCGGCCGCTGAATTTACGAGTAATTAAAACACTAGAAATCAGATCTAAAGCAAAATCGCAATTAACAAAGATAAAACATCAATTCGTTACCATAAACAAATCTTGGGCATAGCCGTAAGCCCTAGAAATTAAACTACTACTCAAGCCTTGCCATGGTGACGACAAGCTTGGTTAACAACAACATGAAAATAAAAATAAGAGAAGAGAGGAGGAAGAAGAAGAGAGATCCTAAATTACAGCCTAAGAGTAGCAGCCAAAAAGTCCTCTTTTGCCTCTGCCCAGATGCCTTATTTATAGATTATGGAAGTTAGAATCCCAATCAAATACAAATTCAGATCCAAATCAGTTGCTTCAGATTCAAGTAATGCACGTCACGGCCGTGATGGCCATCACGGCCAGGCCGTGACGGATTCTTCCTTGGGCGTTTCTTCAATTTTTGGTTTGTCACGGCCGTGATGCTCATCACGGCTAGGCCGTGATCAGTTTTGCCTATGAGGGTCTGGTTCAGCTGACATGTCACGGCCGTGATGGGCATCACGGCTAGGCCGTGACCAGTTCTGACTTTAGCCTTCTTTCTTTTCAGTTCTGCTTGATCATGGCCGTGATGGTCATCACGGCTAGGCCGTGATGGGCTCTGTTTGGTTCATTTTCTTCACTTTTCAAGCTCTATCTTCGTGCAGGCTCCATCATGACTGATCTTGAGCATTTTATCCTTAATTTCTGTAAAACAACACCACAAAATCGCCTTACCCGTTCCAAAGTAAATACTAACAAAAATCAAATTAAATATGCCTAAACTATATGAAAATGCATGCAAAATGATAGGCAAATATGAGGTGTAATCACACTCATCAAATCACCCCAAGCTTAAGATTTTGCTTGTCCTCAAGCAATTACCAAGGCCAGACAAGATAATCAAAGCATGGATAGTGAACCAAGAACCCGAGTAACTAATACAAGCAACAGGCATATTCAAATAAGAAACCAAGAGACAATCAATTTCAAGTCCAATTAGAAGCTTAGGTTTCCTAAATTCATATTCTCACCGATTCGGGCACTCTTCTCACCTCACTCAAGTGTTTAAGGGCATATGACAATTCGCTCAGTTTCCTCAAGGAGGGTATTCTACCATAAGCTTGACTATTAACCAAATCTCTACTTTATTAATGAAAACACATAAAAATCAAGAGGCCTTTTACTTTGGTTGTAATGAGGTCATGGGATTAATCGATAGTTGGGGAAATCAAGAAAAGGAAATTTCAAGAGGGCTAAACAAAATATCAAACATTGCAAAGCATGGCACCTTCTAAAATACCTTTTTGGGCTTTGATTCACTTTTCCACCTTTCTTTCCTTTTTATTTTATTTCATTTCTCACTTTCTTTTTATCATCCCCTTCTCCATATATTTTTTTTGTTTATTCTATTTTATTTATTTAGAGAAGGGGAGATTTTCAATTCAAGAGAAATATCTTCTAACTTTCTCATCGCATACTTTTTCAAACTACCTTTTTACCCTTTTTGTAATACTTTAAAATGTGACATACCAAGCATTATTCATCAAAGTAATTCAAGGTACCAAGAAAAGTATTTTATTCTCTTAGGCTCAAAATTGGGCAACTAAGGGGTATCATTTAATCAATAAAAGCTCGGAAGGCCAGAAAGATACCTAATGCCTCGATCATTTTCAAATATGTTTTAAAAAAATTTTAAGTTTCAAAATGGTTTCAAGTCAAGTTCTAGAGAATACAATCCAAGAGGAATAAGACACTCAATCACAAAGAATGGGGTAGATTTAGTGAGTACCCCTTTTAGACTCAAAAATCTCACATTTAGTAGTTTAAAATCAATGAGAAACACAAATTTAAGGAACCATATGCTAATTATCAACTATCAAAGGATTATCTCAAGAATTTTTATTTTTAGCCTTGTCACAAGAATAAAAAAATTGGGTTAAAAAATTTACTATCTCAATTTATTTGGCACCAAGTTCTCACAATCGGATGCATAATCTAATCAAGGGGGCAATCTAATCATGTGATCATGCAAAACTATGCCTATATGAATGCAACATGAAAAATGTAAAAATGCAAAAATTTGCAAAAATACCCCTACCCCAAGCTTAAAAACTTACATTGTTCCCAATGTAAAAAATCAAGTCGGAGATAGGGGAAAAAATGGAACAACTCACCGAGGTGGTAGCAGGTGTTGACTTACATGCCAGTCAAAAGCTTGTTGGAAATTGTATCACGGTCGTGAGGCTCATCACGGCTGGGCCGTGATCCTTTCTGGTCTTCTTAGTTAGCTCATCACGGCCATGACCACTGTCAAAGCCTGGGCGTGATGACTTCTGACTTTATTTGTCCCTGCCCTTTTTGCTCTTCCTCCTTTCTTAACCTGAAAACACTTGACAAATATATTAATTTATGAGCTTTTTCCTCTTGATCTTCTCAAATTATTCAAGAGCTAAATTCAAAAACAAATGGAAAAGGGAAAGAAAACTTGGGTTGCCTCCCAAGAAGCGCTTATTTACGGTCTTAAGCTTGACCATACTTCCTTCAATCAACCAGGGTCGGCTGGGCATAGAAGTGCAGGAACACTTCTCTTCCATAGGAGTCCTTCAAAGAGCCGATCCTGCTCATATGGCCAATTGCGCTTTGATAAGCCTCTGGCTTATCTAGTTTTATAACTAGATGGACTGTGGTTTTTGTGCAAATCATTCGAGTTCACTCTCGTTTTCACCCAAATTTGCCTTGTTTTGTTCCTAAGTAGACTTTGACTCGTTCTAGGCATTTTTTGGTAGTTTTTAGTCTATTTTGAATATAATTATGCTTTTTGTTTCTTTTTATTGTTTCAGGTTAGAAGTGAAGCTTCGGGAGTCAAGGAAAGTCAAGAAATAGTGGAAATTGCCATTCTGGAGATGCTCGCCCCGCGAGTGGATGCTCGCCTCGCGAGTCTGAAGATCAGCTAAGCAGCAACGTCATCAATTCTGTCTAGCCCCGCGAGAAGATTCTCGCCTCGCGAATCATGAAGACTTGCCGGTGACGCAACAAGTTTTTGGCGCCGTTGCCCACAAGTCAGAGACCGTCACGGCTTAGCCGTGATTCACATCATGGGCTGTAAAAAGAAGGCTCGCGTCGCGAGACACCCTTCGCGTCGCGAGGGTCTGAATTCCACAAAAGCGCCAGAAACAGAAGCCGTCACTTGGGAATGCATATTGGGTAGGTGGATTTGTGACCTTGGACATTTTAATTTCAGATTTTAATAGCTTAGTTTTATTAGATTTGTTAATTTAGATTACAATCCTATTTTCTCTCTCTCTCAACCACCTTTTGTCACTTAACCAACTTATCGAATTTCTCGGGAATTAGTTGAATTGGTAGCCCAATCCCTGAGTTCGACCTCGGTAATTACTTACCGTGTTTATTTTATTACTTGCGACAACCCGGTACACTTGCCAGTGACTCAACAAGTTTTTGGTGCCGTTGTCGGGGATTGGCACAACCAATTTTCCTAATTTTAGGGAAGTTTGATTATTTGGTTAAGTTATTTTTATTTTTATTTTTTATTTTTATTTTTTATTTATCTATTATTTCTCTCTACTTCTTTGATTCCACTTGGTCCTGCCTTGTTTTGTATGCGAGGTACACGAGGGAATGCTTCCGGGTTGCGAATATTGTAATGGAGACCATGACACTTGGAGCTGTCCTTTCTACTTCTCTCAAGAATATGTGGACTCATGCTATAATTTCTATGACAGCGTGCCCCAGGACAACTATCAGAGTCAGAATCAGTATTGGGGTTATATGAGGGGAGACCATCCGGGTTTCGCTTGGAGTAATGTTGGCGATGGTCTAGCTTGGCAACCACAACCTCAACAGAATTGGCAACAACAACCTCAACAGGATGGTGGAAGACGACCTTGGGAGTTGGCTCTTGAGAGAACAAATGCGGCAATTGATAAGATGGCCACATCATTTGAGAAGGCGAATGCGGCAGTAGAGAAGTTGGGTCAGCTCGCAAAGCGACTAGAAGAGCGTCTCCCAGGCACTTTCCCAGGTGATACCGAGAACCACCCTAAGAACCAATGCGAAGCCATAACAACTAGAAGCGGTAGGGTGTTGGGATCTGACTGGGATGCAACTAGTTCTCAGGAAGTTGAGGAAGAACCACCACATGTTGAGGAAGAGCAACCTGAGGAAGAGGAGTTGAAAAGTGACATGGCCCCGGAACAACCACATGTTGAGGAAGAGCAACCTGAGGAAGAGGAGTTGACAAGTGACAAGGCACCGGAGCAAGGGGGTAGAGTTCAACTTGAAGATAAAGTGGTAGTGGACTCCACCATGCTTGCCGAGCAATCTGATTTTGCTGCATTGGATAAATATGTTGGCTTGCATGCATGTGTGGACATTGGTAAGTTAGACCCTCCCACTCGTCTGGCACACTTCCTCGAGAAAACACCATTTGACCCGAGAGGAAGTGAGTTCATAATTACAGAGGTCAATGGAGTTTCCACACACGGGCCAGATGGAATCAATGATAGAGTCGTATTGCTCCTACAAGGGCCACTTCACAAACCATGGGATCCGGGTGGAGGATTTGATATGATGAGCGTCTCTTGGCCCTTGTACCACAGACTATGGGATCCAGGTGGATGCTTCTTAATAAGTCAAGCTTGGGACGTTAAACAAGTGCTACTTGGGAGGCAACCCAAGCTAGGTATCCTTTATTCTTAGTTTCTGACATTTTCTTTTATATTATTATTATGAAAAAAAAACTTGATTCGCCACGCGAATCCGCAGTGACCGCGCGAGACAGAAGCCCTGAATCCCAGAGGCTTGCTCACGTTTCTGTCTCGCGTCGCAAGGTCTACTTTTGCCTCGTGATTCTGGGCATCAGCATCTGTTGGAATTCCAGATTCGTCTCGCGAGATACTACTCGCCTCGCTATTCTGGAAAGTGTGAATAACAATTTTCCAGATTCGCCTCGCGAGTGGTCTCTCGCCTCGCGAATCTGCACTTAAGGTTTTAATTTGCAGGAGTTCTTCCAGGATGCTATGCAACAGAAGGGAGCCCGTGATACCAATTGGATGAGGAGGCAACCATGGAAACTTGATCAGGGAGCACCCTCTCCTCTCCTCTCCTCACTTTTGTTTTGTTTTTGTTGTTGTTTTTGTTTTTGTTTGTCACTCTTGAATAATTTGAGAAGATCAAGAGTTTATGTATGAATGTGTGTCGGCAAGCTTGTTGGATTTTAATTAAATTTAGCATAGATTGATTGCATGAATTATTTTGACCATTGATTTTCCCCCTAGGTTTTGAAAATAGAAAATTGATCCCCATGTGAAAAATTGAAAACTGAACTTTGAGAATTTTATTGTGATTACTTGATTTATGATAAGTTTGGGGTGAGGGGGTGCACACACTAGGAATTGTATCTCGGTCAAACAATTTGCAAAATGTCCAGGTGAGGATTTGAGCCTCCAACTTTGTTTTTGATTGTGTGAATCACTGTTAAGTTGCACTTTCCCGGATTTGCTTGAATCTCTTCATGGTTTGCATGTTTATGTGTTGCATCAAATGATTTAGGCAATTTTCTTTGAATAACTACTTGGCCTAAAAAGAACCATCCCTAATGCATGTTCCCTAGTTAACCACATTGAGCCTAATTAGCCTATTGTTTCTTGATGACCCTATATTATAAGCCAAAATCTGAAAAACCATGTTAACCCGATCTTAGGATTAGGAGAGCATGGAAGCATAGCAAGAGAAGGGTTGTGAGAAACTAAGTTTGGAGTGGCTACAAGGTGATATGTCATTTTGGGTTGAGAAAAAGAAAAATAAAGGTTGAAACCCAAAAAAAAAAAAATTTGCCAAAAGAAAAGGGGCAAAGCTTAAAAAATAGCAAGGAAAAGGCCGTAGTCACCCGAGGCAAAAAGAAAAATGGAAAAAGGAATTTGAGTGGAATATGCGCCAAATGCTCATGCTCTCTTAGTTCCTAGGGACTTAAGCCTAGTATCCTTAAATATCCTACCCATAGTCAAGCCCCATTACAACCTTTATAAGACCTTCTGATGTTGCATGCATGTTTTCGTGGGAACCATTTTTGAGATGAAAATCAAATTCATGGGAAGTGCTCTTGATATGTGAAATTGAGTGAAAAGTTGATAGCCTAGACGAATTTGAGCGAATGAGTGAATTTTTACATACCCTTGTGAGGAAGGCAATTGTTTGAAATTGGTGATCTTCCTTTTGTGTGTGACTTTAATCCTCAACTTAGATTAATGCTTGCATGAATGATAAGTTCTCAACTGTTTAAAGTAAATGAATGTGGGGATTACACTGATGCAAGGGGGGAAATCATTGGAGAAAAACTGTTTTGATTGCATTAAATTTGTGTGAAATCGATTGATTCCTTTAGGCTTGCCAAGTCTTGAGTCCTTTTTGAGTTTTAGCTTGTTTGGGGACAAGCAAGGTTTAAGTTTGGGGTGTTTTGATAAGCCTCTGGCTTATCTAGTTTTATAACTAGATGGACTGTGGTTTTTGTGCAAATCATTCGAGTTCACTCTCGTTTTCGCCCAAATTTGCCTTGTTTTGTTCCTAAGTAGACTTTGACTCATTCTAGGCATTTTTTGGTAGTTTTTAGTCTATTTTGAATAGAATTACGCTTTTTGTTTCTTTTTATTGTTTCAGGTTAGAAGTGAAGCTTCGGGAGTCAAGGAAAGTCAAGAAATAGTGGAAATTGCCATTCTGGAGATGCTCGCCCCGCGAGTGGATGCTCGCCTCGCGAGTCTGAAGATCAGCTAAGCAGCAACGTCATCAATTCTGTCTCGCCTCGCGAATCATGAAGACTTGCCGGTGACGCAACACGCTTCCGCTTTGCTCTTTTCACTCTAGGCTTCATGACCTTACTCCCTCCCGGCGGAAGTTTTGTTACCGCATGATGAGCAACTCCAACTTCATCACTATTGGGTGCATCATTTTCCATGCAAATCTTCGGAGTTGCTTCCATGTTGAGCTCTTCCTTTACCACTGAAGACGTTATATCAATTCTGCACACATGACTCACAAAAGGTGGGTTGTTATATGAGTTAATCAATTCAAAATCAACCTTACCTTCCTCTACATTCAGAGAGAGTTTGTCATTACTTACGTCTATTATTGCTCCAGCGGTGGCCAAGAATGGCCTTCCTAAAATGATGGGGAATTTAGAATTCCCTTTCATATCCAATACCAGGAAATCGGTAGGGATGAAAAATTTCCCTACCTTTACAGGAACATTCTCTAGTATGCCTAGAGGAGTCCTAGTTGAGCCATCCGCAAATTGTAAGGAGAATTTGAATGGACTCAACTCTTTGGTTCCCAACCTTTCCAAGATAGTGAGCGGCATCAAGCTCGCACTAGCCCCTAAGTCACATAAGGCTTGGTCTATTTTCACTTCTCCAATTGAGCAAGCAATAGAGAAACTACCTGGATCTTTTAGCTTAGGAGGCATATTAGTTTCTATATCTACCTGCTTTCTCTTGACCAACCTTTGTGGGAAAGGTATTGGGGGTTAGTACGGTGGTCGAGGGACATATTTTGGTTCTGGCTCTTCATCTTCGCTCATGTCCTACTCTGGTTCCACGTCCTTTTCGACCACCCCAAGCTTATCATCCCTCAAGTATATGGCATTACAAAGGTCATTGGGATTAGCTTCGGGTTGCCCCGGGAACGTACCCTTAGGTCTAGAGTATGTGCTGGCTTGTTGGGCAATCTGAGTTTCTAGCATCTTGTTATGGATGCCTAAGTTATCTACCTTAGATGCTATCTCTTTTATTGCCTCGTTTACTGCCCTACCTTGTTGTATAAACTCTTCATTTTGTTTTGTTTGAGTTTCAACAAAACTTTCCAACAAAGACTCGAGTTTAGACTTTTGTACCTAAGGATACCCCGTTGCGGGTTTCCTATTACCTTGGCCTTCTTGGAACTCATGGTTCTGCATGTTACTGTAGTTCCTGTATGAGAGGTAAGGGCTGTTCTTCCTTCCTTGGTTGTAAGCATTTGGAGGGGCATAATTTGGCAACTTCGGGTTCGTGTCGTAGTAGTTGTGACAAGAGTTCACTTGTTCCCCCGAAGCGCCAGAACCATGAGCAATACCACGTGGGCACTCCGTTATGTCATGTCCCTGCATTCCACAAATCTCACAAACAATGTTAATAGCACCTATTGAACTCACGTTAGCCCTTTCAAGCTGATCAAAGCGTTTATTAAGTAAGTCAATTTTAGACATGATAAGATCAGTGCTATTCATTTCAAACTTACCCCCCGAAATCTTTTTCGGGTTATTACCTCTTTCTGAACCCCATTGGTGGTAGTTGGTGGTCACGTTTTCAATGATGTTGAATGCCTCAGTCAGAGGCCTGTTCATAAAGGCTCCACCAGCTGCGGAATCGAGTGACACCTTCGAAGAGTAATCCAATCCGTTGTAGAAGGTGTGCACTAATAACCACCTCTCGAGTCCATGATGTGGGCAAGACTCCAGCAATCCCTTGTAGCGATCCCAAGCTTCGGATAAGCATTCTCCGTCCTTTTGGAAGAAGCCGGTGATCTGGGCTCGTAGGTAAGCCGTCTTGGAGGGAGGGAAAAATTTCTCCAAGAATGCCTGCTCCAGTTGGTCCCAAGTTGACAAGGTATTAGCAGGCACTTGCTTCGGCCAAGATTTTGCCTTTCCAGTAAGAGAAGAGGGGAACAACCTCAAACGAATAGCATCAACCGGGGCGCCTTGAATTCTAACTGCATCGGTGAACTCCAAGAATGTCTCCACGTGATCAGTCGGGTCCTCCGAGGGCAATTGACCGCGCTGTCGCCACGCGCCAAAAAGAACGAGCGTTTATGAAAATAATGTAGTATAGAGCGACAACTCGGATCGTCTCTCAAGGACTCTTTAGGTGTTGTTATTATTAACAGAAAAAGTTAGAAATGGGGGGTTTTGGATTGAAACTAAAATAAAGAAAACAAAAACAGAACAAAGAAAGAAAACAGAGCAAGAAAAGCAGTTAACAAATAAACTAAAGCGATTAACCCTCTGCTTTTGGTTTCCCAACTATCATCGGTTCATGCAAATTCCTAGCCCTAAGCAGATTCTAATCCCCTCCCGGTTGTAGCAATAATTCACAAGCGGACCCACTACTACAGATATATGTCCCTATTCCCGAATTAAGCAAACGGGGTTAAGCACTTCGTGAACTAAGCGAACACGAAACGTACACACGCGAATTAAGCAAACGCGATTATATATAGGAACATGATATCACCGAGATAAACCAACACAACACAATATACTCCTGAATTAAGCAAACAGAAATATAAAGCATGGCATTGAAAAGAGAAAAGGAAATGAAAATAGGAAATACAAGAACCTCAAGTATGGATAAAAACCAATTACAGTAGATTAATCTAGGAGACTAGTTCTCCATAACAAAAGAAAACAATAAACTAAGAAAAACAAAAGACTATCAAGTTCAGGAACTAGCCAAAACTGGCTAATTCTGACTCTCCCCTTCAGTTCTGCCTAAGACTACTTATATACAAGTTTCTGGAATCCAAGTCCTCGCGAGGCGAAGCACTGCTCGCGAGGCGAATTATGCGAAAGGTCTGCAACTCTTGGTCTTCTCGCGAGGCGAGCATATCTTCACGAGGCGAACTCTTCAAATTCCCAACTGTAACGCCCGTGGCCTTCAACACGGGTAAACCGTGATGCTCTCTGACTTCCAGGTACTCGCGAGGCGAGTCCTTATTCGCGGGGCGAGACAGAAAGTTTTGCAATTTCAGGAACAGTCACCTTCTGGTTCGCGTGGCGAACAGTCTTCTCGCGGGGCAAAAGCTCCAGATTTATTCCCTTTTATTAACCTGAAAATAGAAAATAAAAGTAAATACTTTATTCACTCTAAATCAACTAAATTAACTTAAAAACAATTTACAGACTCTAAATATTACTTAAGGACAATCAAGTCTAATTTGGGTGAAAATGATATAAAATTAGCACAAAGCCAAGGTCTTTACTAGTTATAAAACCAGTCAAACAGAGGCTCATCAAAATACCCCAAACTTAAACTTTGCTTGTCCCCAAGCAAACTACACTCAAAAACTTAAAAAGACTCAAGACATGGCAAAACATGGCAAGCTTAAGGACTCAATTAACTTTCACACAAATTTCAAGCAATTTATCAAAATATTTTTCAATGTTCCCCCCTTTCAAAACAATCCCCAAAATCTTTCATTCTAAACAATTGAGAATTTCATTATTTAAACAATCATCAATCTAAGCAGGGGATCCAAGTCACACACAAAAGGGAGATCACCAAATTCAAACAACTGCCTTCCTCACAAGGGGAATTTGTGTGTCACTCAATCGCTCAGTTTGTGTCAGGTTATCAACAATTCACTCAATTTCACTTTTAAGAGCACTTCCCATAAATTTGATTTTCATCTCAAAATGGTCCCCACAGAAAATATGCAAGCAACATCAAAAGGTCTTTTATGGGTTGTAATGGGGCCTGGCTAAGGGTAGGATATACAAAAGAACTAGGCTGAAGACCCTAGGAACTAAGAGAGCATGAACATTATTTACACTTTGAAATTCACTCAAGTTCCTTTCTTATTTTTTCTTTATGCCTTGGGTGGCTACAGCCTTTTTATTCAACACTTTTTATTTTTTATTGTTTTCCTATTTTTTTTTCTATTTCTTTTCTATTTTTTTATTTTTTTATTTTTATTATTTTTTTTTCTTTTTCCCAATCCCAAACAACACATTGCACTGGGTAACCACCCCAAACTTAATTTCTTGCAACCAATTTCTCACTAAGCTTCCATGCTCTCCTAATCCTAAGATCGGGTTAACATGGTTTTTTTTTTTCAGATTTTAGCTTGTAACATAAGGTTAACAAGAACAATAGGCTCATCAGGCTCAAAGGGGCTAACTAAGGAACATGTATTAGGAATTGGTTATTTTAGGCCAAGTAGCTATTTACAAAGATGCCTAAATCATCTGAAGCAAACACATAATCATGCAAACCAAAAAGAGATTCAATCAAATTCAGGAAAGTGCAACTTAAAAAGTGATTTTCACACAGTCAAAAACATGTTGAAGGCTCAAAACCTCACCTGGACATTTTTTTTTTTGCAAATTGCTTGACAGAGATTCTATCCCTAGTGTGTGCTCCCTATCACCCCAAACTTATCATAAATCATGCCATCATAACAAAATCTCAAAGTTCAGTTTTCAATCATATGGGGATCATTTTTCTAAAATTTTCAAGTCCTAGGGGGAAAACAGTCAACACTATCATGCAATCAATCTATGCAAAAATTAATAAAATCCAATAAACTTGCCATAACCAAGACACAAACACAACTCCTGAGCTTCTCAAATTATTCAGGAGCTTTATTGAAAACAAAACAGAAATAAAGCAAGGAAAAGAAAATTAAAAAGAAGAAAGGGTTAAGAAAACTCATTGAAGGGCGGTTCCACCAGGATCCCATTGCTTGTAGCATAATGCCCAAGTGATGGGCAAAGAGTGGGAGTTCATTCCATGCTTCCCTAACTCGCAGCCTTGATGTGGGGATGAGCACTTGACAATTATGATGACTTCGCCGAGTGCGGCGGACTTCTCACTCCCCTTCGGGTCACAGCTGACCTCTTTATCTACAAAGTCTCCCCAATAGAAGTGGGGCTCAACCTCTTGGACCGGCCATGGTGCAAAATCCAAGGGTTTAAACTCCATCACTGGTTCCTCAGGGGGAGGTGGCAAACAGTTAGTTGGGGTTACTGGTGCTGCTGCAACTCCTGCAAGGTCTTCATCCACTGCACTAACAAATTTTTCACCTGCTATACATGCAGAAATTTCAGCACACACCACACAAAGGTTAGAGTTAGTACATATATTACAAGAAAATGAATCAGAAAAAGTTAGAATGTCTGGGAATTCTTCACACAGTGCATCCACCCCATTACTTTCAATACATGCAATTGTTTTACTTGAATCATCTACTCCCAAAGGTTCTTCTTTATCTTCAGGCACGGGGGAGCAGATGCCCTCTTGATCCTCCTTTTCCAAGTTTCCTGAAAAAAATAAACCTGCAAAACGATCTGCATTTTCTATTTTTCCTGAAAAGTATAAACCTGTAAAACATTCTACACACAAAGCAGTTCCATCACAATAACAAGCATTAGGATCAGGGGATTCAACACATAATTCATCATCAACAGAAACATTATCAAAATCATCATCAGAAATATTTTCAAGAATGACTTGTGAATCTTTATGTTCTTCAATGGGCTGTGGAGTTAGCATTGCGGCCGAGTTGGCGGTAACTTGATCAATTAGAGCCCACAACTTCCGAGATTCAGCTTGGTCCCTCTGGTATTGAGCCTCCATCTTCTGTTGAAATTCAAGATTGCTCGCCTCTATCATCTGTTGAGTTTGCTCGGCCATTTGTTGCATCATTCCTTCCATATGTGCACTTATCTGTGCAGTCATCTGTTTGCACAGGTCCTCTAGGGAAGGTTCGGAAGGTGCAGAGGTGGTCACTTGGCTAGGATAGTATGGTGGTGGCTCACTAAAATTAGGATAATACATGCATGGTTGCTCATAATAAACATTAGGCACATAATTTCGCATATAATTATCCATAGGGCAAAATTCACAACCAGACAATGCAGATAAAACTAATCAGCAAAGAGATTTTTTTTTTTTAATTTTTTTTTAATTTTATTTTCTGCTAATAACAACAAACCAGAGTCCCCGGCAACGGCGCCAATTTTTTGACCGCGCTGTCGCCACGCGCCAAAAAGAACGAGCGTTTATGAAAATAATGTAGTATAGAGCAACAACTCGGATCGTCTCTCAAGGACTCTTTAGGTGTTGTTATTATTAACAGAAAAAGTTAGAAATGGGGGGTTTTGGATTGAAACTAAAATAAAGAAAACAAAACAGAACAAAGAAAGAAAACAGAAGCAAAGAAAGCAGTTAACAAATAAACTAAAGCGATTAACCCTCTGCTTTTGGTTTCCCAACTATCATCGGTTCATGCAAATTCCTAGCCCTAATCGATTCTAATCCCCTCCCGGTTGTAGCAATAATTCACAAGCGGACCCACTACTACGAGATATATGTCCCTATTCCCGAATTAAGCAAAGCGGGGTTAAGCACTTCGTGAACTAAGCGAACACGAAAGCGTACACACGCGAATTAAGCAAACGCGATTATATATAGGAACATGATATCACCGAGATAAACCAACACAACACAATATACTCCTGAATTAAGCAAACAGAAATATAAAGCATGGCATTGAAAAGAGAAAAGGAAATGAAAATAGGAAATACAAGAACCTCAAGTATGGATAAAAACCAATTACAGTAGATTAATCTAGGAGACTAGTTCTCCATAACAAAAGAAAACAATAAACTAAGAAAAACAAAAGACTATCAAGTTCAGGAACTAGCCAAAAGCGGCTAGTCGACTCTCCCCTTCGATTCTGCCTAAGACTACTTATATACAAGTTTCTGGAATCCAAGTCCTCGCGAGGCGAAGCACTGCTCGCGAGGCGAATTATGCGAAAGGTCTGCAACTCTTGGTCTTCTCGCGAGGCGAGCATATCTTCGCGAGGCGAACTCTTCAAATTCCCAACTGTAACGCCCGTGGCCTTCAACACGGGTAAACCGTGATGCTCTCTGACTTCCAGGTACTCGCGAGGCGAGTCCTTATTCGCGGGGCGAGACAGAAAGTTTTGCAATTTCAGGAACAGTCACCTTCTGGTTCGCGTGGCGAACAGTCTTCTCGCGGGGCGAAAGCTCCAGATTTATTCCCTTTTATTAACCTGAAAATAGAAAATAAAAGTAAATACTTTATTCACTCTAAATCAACTAAATTAACTTAAAAACAATTTACAGACTCTAAATATTACTTAAGGACAATCAAGTCTAATTTGGGTGAAAATGATATAAAATTAGCACAAAGCCAAGGTCTTTACTAGTTATAAAACCAGTCAAACAGAGGCTCATCAAAATACCCCAAACTTAAACTTTGCTTGTCCCCAAGCAAACTACACTCAAAAACTTAAAAAGACTCAAGACATGGCAAAACATGGCAAGCTTAAGGACTCAATTAACTTTCACACAAATTTCAAGCAATTTATCAAAATATTTTTCAATGTTCCCCCCTTTCAAAACAATCCCCAAAATCTTTCATTCTAAACAATTGAGAATTTCATTATTTAAACAATCATCAATCTAAGCAGGGGATCCAAGTCACACACAAAAGGGAGATCACCAAATTCAAACAACTGCCTTCCTCACAAGGGGAATTTGTGTGTCACTCAATCGCTCAGTTTGTGTCAGGTTATCAACAATTCACTCAATTTCACTTTTAAGAGCACTTCCCATAAATTTGATTTTCATCTCAAAATGGTCCCCACAGAAAATATGCAAGCAACATCAAAAGGTCTTTTATGGGTTGTAATGGGGCCTGGCTAAGGGTAGGATATACAAAAGAACTAGGCTGAAGACCCTAGGAACTAAGAGAGCATGAACATTATTTACACTTTGAAATTCACTCAAGTTCCTTTCTTATTTTTTCTTTATGCCTTGGGTGGCTACAGCCTTTTTATTCAACACTTTTTATTTTTTATTGTTTTCCTATTTTTTTTTCTATTTCTTTTCTATTTTTTTATTTTTTTATTTTTATTATTTTTTTTTCTTTTTCCCAATCCCAAACAACACATTGCACTGGGTAACCACCCCAAACTTAATTTCTTGCAACCAATTTCTCACTAAGCTTCCATGCTCTCCTAATCCTAAGATCGGGTTAACATGGTTTTTTTTTTTCAGATTTTAGCTTGTAACATAAGGTTAACAAGAACAATAGGCTCATCAGGCTCAAAGGGGCTAACTAAGGAACATGTATTAGGAATTGGTTATTTTAGGCCAAGTAGCTATTTACAAAGATGCCTAAATCATCTGAAGCAAACACATAATCATGCAAACCAAAAAGAGATTCAATCAAATTCAGGAAAGTGCAACTTAAAAAGTGATTTTCACACAGTCAAAAACATGTTGAAGGCTCAAAACCTCACCTGGACATTTTTTTTTTTGCAAATTGCTTGACAGAGATTCTATCCCTAGTGTGTGCTCCCTATCACCCCAAACTTATCATAAATCATGCCATCATAACAAAATCTCAAAGTTCAGTTTTCAATCATATGGGGATCATTTTTCTAAAATTTTCAAGTCCTAGGGGGAAAACAGTCAACACTATCATGCAATCAATCTATGCAAAAATTAATAAAATCCAATAAACTTGCCATAACCAAGACACAAACACAACTCCTGAGCTTCTCAAATTATTCAGGAGCTTTATTGAAAACAAAACAGAAATAAAGCAAGGAAAAGAAAATTAAAAAGAAGAAAGGGTTAAGAAAACTCATTGAAGGGCGGTTCCACCAGGATCCCATTGCTTGTAGCATAATGCCCAAGTGATGGGCAAAGAGTGGGAGTTCATTCCATGCTTCCCTAACTCGCAGCCTTGATGTGGGGATGAGCACTTGACAATTATGATGACTTCGCCGAGTGCGGCGGACTTCTCACTCCCCTTCGGGTCACAGCTGACCTCTTTATCTACAAAGTCTCCCCAATAGAAGTGGGGCTCAACCTCTTGGACCGGCCATGGTGCAAAATCCAAGGGTTTAAACTCCATCACTGGTTCCTCAGGGGGAGGTGGCAAACAGTTAGTTGGGGTTACTGGTGCTGCTGCAACTCCTGCAAGGTCTTCATCCACTGCACTAACAAATTTTTCACCTGCTATACATGCAGAAATTTCAGCACACACCACACAAAGGTTAGAGTTAGTACATATATTACAAGAAAATGAATCAGAAAAAGTTAGAATGTCTGGGAATTCTTCACACAGTGCATCCACCCCATTACTTTCAATACATGCAATTGTTTTACTTGAATCATCTACTCCCAAAGGTTCTTCTTTATCTTCAGGCACGGGGGAGCAGATGCCCTCTTGATCCTCCTTTTCCAAGTTTCCTGAAAAAAATAAACCTGCAAAACGATCTGCATTTTCTATTTTTCCTGAAAAGTATAAACCTGTAAAACATTCTACACACAAAGCAGTTCCATCACAATAACAAGCATTAGGATCAGGGGATTCAACACATAATTCATCATCAACAGAAACATTATCAAAATCATCATCAGAAATATTTTCAAGAATGACTTGTGAATCTTTATGTTCTTCAATGGGCTGTGGAGTTAGCATTGCAGCTGAGTTGGCGGTAACTTGATCAATTAGAGCCCACAACTTCCGAGATTCAGCTTGGTCCCTCTGGTATTGAGCCTCCATCTTCTGTTGAAATTCAAGATTGCTCGCCTCTATCATCTGTTGAGTTTGCTCGGCCATTTGTTGCATCATTCCTTCCATATGTGCACTTATCTGTGCAGTCATCTATTTGCACAGGTCCTCTAGGGAAGGTTCGGAAGGTGCAGAGGTGGTCACTTGGCTAGGATAGTATGGTGGTGGCTCACTAAAATTAGGATAATACATGCATGGTTGCTCATAATAAACATTAGGCACATAATTTCGCATATAATTATCCATAGGGCAAAATTCACAACCAGACAATGCAGATAAAACTAATCAGCAAAGAGATTTTTTTTTTTTAATTTTTTTTTAATTTTATTTTCTGCTAATAACAACAAACCAGAGTCCCCGGCAACGGCGCCAATTTTTTGACCGCGCTGTCGCCACGCGCCAAAAAGAACGAGCGTTTATGAAAATAATGTAGTATAGAGCAACAACTCGGATCGTCTCTCAAGGACTCTTTAGGTGTTGTTATTATTAACAGAAAAAGTTAGAAATGGGGGGTTTTGGATTGAAACTAAAATAAAGAAAACAAAAACAGAACAAAGAAAGAAAACAGGAGCAAGAAAAAGCAGTTAACAAATAAACTAAAGCGATTAACCCTCTGCTTTTGGTTTCCCAACTATCATCGGTTCATGCAAATTCCTAGCCCTAATCAGATTCTAATCCCTCCCTCCGGTTGTAGCAATAATTCACAAGCGGACCCACTACTACGAGATATATGTCCCTATTCCCGAATTAAGCAAAGCGGGGTTAAGCACTTCGTGAACTAAGCGAACACGAAAGCGTACACACGCGAATTAAGCAAACGCGATTATATATAGGAACATGATATCACCGAGATAAACCAACACAACACAATATACTCCTGAATTAAGCAAACAGAAATATAAAGCATGGCATTGAAAAGAGAAAAGGAAATGAAAATAGGAAATACAAGAACCTCAAGTATGGATAAAAACCAATTACAGTAGATTAATCTAGGAGACTAGTTCTCCATAACAAAAGAAAACAATAAACTAAGAAAAACAAAAGACTATCAAGTTCAGGAACTAGCCAAAAGCGGCTAATTCGACTCTCCCCTTCGATTCCGCCTAAGACTACTTATATACAAGTTTTCTGGAATCCAAGTCCTCGCGAGGCGAAGCCTTTGCTCGCGAGGCGAATTATGCGAAAGGTCTGCAACTCTTGGTCTTCTCGCGAGGCGAGCATATCTTCGCGAGGCGAACTCTTCAAATTCCCAACTGTAACGCCCGTGGCCTTCAACACGGGTAAACCGTGATGCTCTCTGACTTCCAGGTACTCGCGAGGCGAGTCCTTATTCGCGGGGCGAGACAGAAAGTTTTGCAATTTCAGGAACAGTCACCCCTCGGTTCGCGTGGCGAACAGTCTTCTCGCGGGGCGAAAGCTCCAGATTTATTCCCTTTTATTAACCTGAAAATAGAAAATAAAAGTAAATACTTTATTCACTCTAAATCAACTAAATTAACTTAAAAACAATTTACAGACTCTAAATATTACTTAAGGACAATCAAGTCTAATTTGGGTGAAAATGATATAAAATTAGCACAAAGCCAAGGTCTTTACTAGTTATAAAACCAGTCAAACAGAGGCTCATCAGCAATCATCCGAATTGATGTTGCCTAATCATGTTGATTAGCATAGGCGGTATAGTGTAGTTCTCCGCCTCAATCTCTGGCCTAGCAAGCCCAGTTCGCAAACCCCTAGCATTTGGGGTTGCGTAGTCCTTCAACGGTTTCGTATCCGGGAGATTCGTCATGAGTGGAATGGGAATCAACCTCTCTCTCTCTCTCTCTCTTTGTAGTCTCCTACGTCTGTGAAAGGTCCTTTCGACTTCGGGGTCGACCTCACTAAGGTTTCCAAGACTTAGTGATCGTTGCATAAAAGAGAAAACAACACAGGGAGATAGATACTCTAGAAGGAAAAAGAGAAATTTTTTTCAAAAAACAATTAAAAAGAAAAATAAAAAGTCCAGAAAAATCAATCTAAAAATTAAATTGAGATTCGAGGAAACACAGTCCCCGGCAACGGCACCAAAAACTCGATGTCGTGCGAGTGCACGTGCGATCCGGTAAGTGTACCGGATTGTCGCCAAGTAATAAAAAGATATCGATCCCACAGAGACCGTGATCTCAAATCGCAACTAATTATCAAATCGACTAAACTGGACTATAGAAAAGGATTTTAAAAAGGTTTTTGATATTTGAAATAAGAGATAACTTAGAAAATCAGATAAGGAATGCAATCAAGTAAAGCAGAAAGTAAATCAATTTATGGTTTCTCAGATCTAAATGGATTCCTAGGAATTGGGTTACCAACAAGATCGTTTATGTTACTAAACTGACTAACCCTTGTTAATTATTGAAATTACCTTGAAGGCGAATTTATCCTCAAATAGTTAATGCTCCCTCTCGGGTTACAAAAACCGTGCCCAATTAAACCAACCCCTACTCTCTTGGTAGTCGAATTTAGATTGGACCCTTTACGCTTTGTGACAATTCGTTAATCCTCGAAGGACCGCTTCTAACTCTCGTGATTTAAGTCCTAAGTCTAATTCTATAGATCTGATACCTAAGTTCACCGCTAGGTTCCTCCTTAGAATATCTACGTCACGCAAATAAGCGGCCGCCGAATTTACGAATAATTAAAACACTAGAAATCAGATCTAAAGGAAAATCACAATTAACAAAGATAAAACATCAATTCGTTACCATAAACAAATCTTGGGCATAGCCGCAATCCCTAGAAATTAAACTACTACTCAAGCCTTGCCATGGTGACGACAAGCTTGGTTAACAACAACATGAAAATAAAAATAAGAGAAGAGAGGAGGAAGAAGAAGAGAGATCCTAAATTATAGCCTAAGAGTAGCAGCCAAAAAGTCCTCTTTTGCCTCTGCCCAGATGCCTTATTTATAGATTATGGAAGTTAGAATCTCAATCAAATACAAATTCAGATCCAAATCAATTGCTTCAGATCCAAGTAATGCTCGTCACGGCCTTGATGGCTTTGCTTCAGATCCAAGTAATGTGCGTCACGGCCATGACGGATTCTGCCTTGGGCGTTTCTTCAATTTTTGGTCTGTCACGGCCGTGATGCTCATCACAGCTAGGCCGTGATCAGTTCTGCCTATGAGGGTCTGGTTCAGCTGACATGTCACGGCCGTGATGGGCATCACGGCTAGGCCGTGACCAGTTCTGACTTTCACCTTCTTTCTTTTCAGTTCTGCTTGATCATGGTTGTGATGGTCATCACGGCTAGGCCGTGATGGGCTCTGTTTGGCTCATTTTATTCACTTTGCAAGCTCTATCTTCATGCAGGCTCCATCATGACTGATCTTGAGCATTTTATCCTTAATTCCTGCAAAACAACACCACAAAACCGCCTTACCCTTTCCAAAGTAAAAACTAACAAAAATCAAATTAAATATGCCTAAACTATATGAAAATGCATGCAAAATGATAGGCAAATATGAGGTGTAATCACACTCATCAGTCGTCTACAATGACTAGACCAAATTTCTTACCACTGACAGAAGCAGTCCTTGTTGGACCAAAGAGATCAAGGTGTAGCAATTCTAGTGGTCTATTGGTACTAACAACATTCTTAGATTCAAAAGAACCCTTGACTTGTTTTCCCTTTTGACATGCATTACAGAGAGCATCAGATTTGTACTTAAGGTTTTGTAGCCCTCTCACGAGGTTATGCTTATTTAGCTTTGAGATTAATCTCAAGCTTGCATGACCTGGCGTTTTGTGCCAAATCCATCGCTCATTTTCATTGGACACTAGACATGAGACACTTTGATTTGAGAGGTCCTCCAAGTCAATCTTATACAGATTGTTTTGCCTCTTAGTAGTGAATAAAAGTGATCCATCATTTTTCTTGACATTACACATGTTCTTATCAAAAGAAACAGCACACCCACTGTCACATAATTGACTTATGCTCAGCATATTATGTTTTAAGCCATTTACCAAGAGAACATTATCAATGGAGGGAAAATGATGTTTACCAATTTTACCTATAATGATCTTCCCTTTCTGGTTTCCTCCAAATGTAACCCAGTCACCATCTTTGTGTCTAAGGTCTTGGAACATACACTTTTCTCCTGTCATGTGACGTGAGCACCCACTACCCAAGTACCAAGATGTTTGTTTCTTTCCTGTTGTTAAGCAAATATCAGCATCAGTGTATTCACTTTCTGATGACGTGTCAGCCATGAGACAGATATTTGCCTCTTCTTCAGCTTCATCTTCTTCATCGGATGAGGATAGATCCAGATCCTCCCAAGTAGCCATCAAACCCTTCTTCTTTTTGTCCTTCAGATCAGGGCAATCAGCTTTGAAATGACCAGGCTTCTTGCATTCAAAGCTCAAGGGTGGACCTTTTTCCTTGGAGTCTGACTTCTCCTTGGAAAGATTTTTATTGAACTGCTTCCTCCTGAATCCACCTTTCTTTCTCCACATGTGTTGAATCTTTCTGGAGATGAAAGATAGTTCATCTTCATCTGATCCTTCATCACTATCTGACGATCCAGCATCATCTGAAGATTCAGCAGCTTTGAGAACTTTTGATGAACTCGCTTTCTTTCCATTTAGGGCAATAGACTTTCCTTTTCTGGAGTTGTCTTCTTCATTCAGTTCAAGTTCATGAACCTTGAGAGATCCAAGAAGCTCTTCTAGAGAAAGAGTATTCAGGTTCTTAGCTTCTTGGATAGCAATAACCTTAGGTCTCCATTGCTTGGATAAACTTCTCAGAATCTTTCTAACATGGCCTCTATTTTCATATGTTTTTTCGAGAGATCCGAGACTGTTGGTGATAGTTTGAAATTTCCAAACATCTGATCTATTACTTCATGATCAGCCATTTTAAATAGTTCATACTGGTGAACCAGCATGCTTATCTTTGATTCCTTTACTTGAGATGACCCTTCATGAGCTAGGGCAAGAGTATCCCATATTTCCTAAGCAGTATTGCAGCTATGGACCTTACAATGCTCAAATCTGGTAATAGCACACATGAGATAGTGCTTAGCTTTTATATTTAGCTGATGTTGATTTTTCTGCTCTTGAGTCCATTGGGTTCTAGGGACAGCAGCTCCAGCTTCACCTCTTGGTTCTGTGTAGCCGATTTCAATCAGCTCTCAAATATCTACGTTCTGTCCATCCAAGAAGGCCATCATCCTCTTCTTCCAGTAGTCATAATCGGTTCCGTTAAAGAGATGAGGTCTGTTGATAGCTTGTCCTTCTGCATCCATGGTTGTTGGATCGTACTCCCTCAGCACTTGTTAGATGCTCAACCCTTTCAAGGCTGAGCTTTGATACCAACTAAAGTTGACACAGGTAAACACAAGAAGAGGGGGTTGAATTGTGTTTGTTAATAATTTTCAAAAATAACCTTTTCAAAACTTATTTTCTCACACAAGGAAAATAAGGCAGATGCACACACAGAAAAATATCTTTTAAAAGCTTAACAAGATCAAGTTCAAATCCCCACAGTCAATATAAACAAATAAAACTGAAGAGATAAGGGATTAGAAGATTCACGCAAGTATTTTATCCTGGTTCACTCTCTTCCAACCAAGAGTTACGTCCGGTCCCTTCGACTTGAAGGTTTTACTCCACTATTTCTCCAAATAGATTGCAACAAGTATTCCTTTCTTACCAAGCCTCTCCAGGCTACAAGTATTCCTTTCTTACCAAGCCTCTTCAGGCTCTAACTCTAACAAAGAGATTGTTTGCCTTTGATCTTCTAACTCACTATGTGTGAGGATGTGAAAGATTAAGATCGGTTGAATATTACAACAATATTCTAACTAAAGAATACAGACTTTGCTCTTGAAAGAATGAAAGAATGAGAGATTGTAGATTGGTAAAAGTTCAGCTCGCAAAAGTTGTTCTTCAGTGGTTGAGGTCTTCTATTTATAGTGACCTTCTTCTTCACTTGAAAAACTTCAACGGTTGTTTTGAATATTCCCATTTAGATATAGGATTAAATGCATAATATCCATTGTGACTGATAGCTTGATCGTGGCCATTGTGAAATGTACTATTGGTTATCACCTTTGCACAAAATGGAGGGTCACAGCTCTGAGCAATTGCAACTTGAAAACTGTCTTTCCTCCTTTGTGAAGATTCCAGCTATTCCAGCAGAAAAGGTGACAGGGTACAGAACGTTTTGCATTTCCCCATTGTACTGTGTTGGTTTTTGCATTTCCTTGATGGTACTATGTTTCTCTCACAAAGAAACAAGGCATTAAAATAGATAAACAAATAGGAAGGACCAACATTCGTTTGAAATAAATATCAATCATTTGAAATAAATATTTCTTTGAGGTCGAGGTAGCATTTACTTAGCTAGATGGAGCATATGAAAACTTAAAAGAAAAAGAGCTCGTCTACTTAAAATCTGCATCTACTAGCTCATGGGTGAACCCAAGTCTATGGACTTGCAGTTTTATTTTCGCTCGTCTATTGACGTGGCAAATCCTCTCGTCTATCATCTAGTCCTTGGACTTGCTATATTTCAGTGAGGTATTTTTTATCTTTGTCTACCGACATGGCATTTAATCTCGTCTACTCATTGAAACTAAAGTTCTCGTCTACTGAGAGTATTTTATTAACCGTCTACTCAAATATAATAGATAAGAAATATACCAAATGTTTTGAGCAGCTCGTCTACATGAATGGACGCGGATTCACAAACTAAGTCCAAGCAGATATAAGGAAACTTATTCAAGGTTTCCATAACTTATATATTTTTAACATTCCTGCAAGACTAGATAAAGCATCTTAGATCTCAACTAAAACTTTGCTACGCAAATTTAATCATTTTTGTTAACATCAAAACTCAGAGATTATTAATCCAAATCACTTTGGTTCCAACATAAACATATGGGCTTCCTTACAATAATATTTTAGTTATCAGTTTTCTTACACGTATGGTTGAAGGATTAAAAAAACTTTTCTTACATCACTGCAAGATTAAAAAAATTCCCTTACATGATTTATTGATTCATATATTTAATATTGTAGAAGTTTTAGTTTATTTAAGAGACATTTATATTCATTTTGAAATTGATGATGTATAACAAATTATAGTAAAAAAATGTAACAAAAATAAAGAATACAAAAGTCATAACAAAACCTATAGGTTGCAAGTAGCATGATGCCTTTTCTAACCAAAACCACAACTTACTGGAAAAAAAATATAGGAAAAATAGATAGGTAAGAAAAAAGATAGTAGTAGATTCACAACCTTCATCACCTTGACATTCTGAAAAGTGAAAAAAAAAATATAAGATAATATTATAATTAACACAAAACTCATGACCAAATAAAGCAATAAATTGAAGAGAACGCAACACCAAAATAAAAAGTTGTGAACCACACAAAGCAAATGGAAGTGGAAAGCAAAAAAAAAAAAGTACCGGTAGAAGAGAAATCAAACCTAAGAATGACAATTTCGTTGCACATCCATCCTCTCATTCTTTCATGGTCCTTTGGTCAGAATGTGCAAAGCAACTATAAACATGGTATAACATGATATATAGAAAGAAACTATAAACATGATATAACATGATATATAGACAAATTATGAAAAAATATGGCAAAAAAAATAGTATAAAAAATATAGACATGATATATAACAAATTATACAGAAAAATAAATGTAACAAAAATAAAGAATACAAAAGTCATAACAAAAGCTATAGATTCTGCAAGTAGCATGATGGTTTTTTCTAACCAAAACCATAACTTAATGGAAAAAAAATATAGGAAAAAATAGATAGGTAAGAAAAAAGATAGTAGTAGATTCACAACCCTCTTCAATTTGGCATCCTGAAAAGTGAAAAAAAAAATATAAGAGAATATTATCACTAACACAAAACTCACGACCAAATAAAGCAAAAAATTGAAGAGAACACAACACCAAAATAAAAAGTTGTGAACCACACAAAGCAAATGGAAGTGGAAAGCAAAAAGAAGAAGAAAGTACAAGTAGAAGAGAAATCAAACCTAAGAATGACAATTTAGTTTCACAACCATCCTCTTATGCTTTCATGGTCCTTCGGTCAGAATGTGTAGAGAAACTATTCAAACAAAACTCAATGTTAATCAATTTCATCTTCAAGAGAGATAAAGGAAGAAAAAAAAAAGTAGAGTTACCTCAAATGAAAAAAGGATATGTGGATGAACCAATGAAAAAAGGATATGTTACACATCTAAAAATAGGGAAGAAAGTCGAATTAGGTTATAACAAAAAAAAATGTATGTTGTTTGTGATTGCTTGTGAGTTGAGTTCAAATATATATATAAATAGTTTTAATAATAGAAAAGACAATGCATGAGAATGTGCTCTAGAAATATATTATCTTAATTTAAAATTTAAAATTAAATAATAATAATTAAATTAATAATGATTGATATTCAAATGGAAATATTTTCATTTATGGACGATGTAATACCCGGTTTTTCACTGTTTACTGTTTTTATATCAGTAAAATAAATAGAAACGTTTATAATTTTATTTTTAAATCTAGAAAATGATTTTGGATAAACCAAGGTCATATTCATACTCTACTTTACCGTAGAAAGCTACGATTCGATTTTGGGTCGAAAATTCAGACGAAACCCGGTCTGCAATTTATTGACAATAAGATTTTACTGCTCAAATGACCTAATTTTGACTCGTGAACGAAACACTTAAGATTTTTATGAAGTTTCCAAATTCTTTGGCTATTTTAAAATTTTTCACTTAAAAAGCGAAATAATATATATTATGCGGGTGTTATACGAAATCGGGTAAACGACAGAGTTGAAAACGGGATTTGCGGACCCGCTAACGGATAAATAGGATGTCAAATCATGATGAGTCACAAGGGGTGAGTCATGGGATGACTCCTCATGGTCATGATTACTTTTTAGGGGAAATGACCATTATGCCCTTATGGTTGATTTTAGTTACAAATTAACCTAAAGCAAGATTACACCTTTGTCCTTGGATTTTTGGCATATTGACCCTTTTGCCCTTGAAACCCACGGCCTCAAGGCTGCCAAGAGGCCCAGTGTAACACCCTCCTTGGGCATTACTTTGTAAACACGTGCGGAAATAAATTGAAAGGATAATTTGCTGGTTGCTTTCGGAAAATAATTTATATAAGTACGTAAGCGTCTGAAATTGGGTGTAAAAAAAATTTGTCACGACTCCAAACCTAAGTCTTGATCGACACACAGGCTTACTATCCTAGCCTGGCAAGCCTATTTAATTTAAAGATATACTTGAATAAAAGTTAGTATTTTTACGAAAATTTCGACAGAGCCTCCTCTGTAATTCGGACATCCTAGGTAAAAGAACGCCTGCTAAAATAATTACATTTTCATTCCAGAATTCCAGTCACACCAAATACAACCAGGCAGTAATATACTAAAAAAAATAGTTATATCAATAAGCTATACATGACCAAAAGGAACAACTTAGGTTTTCATTCAAAAGATATACTCTCCGAGCCATAAACTTTCCATTTTAAAATAAAGTTTCTCTGAGCCATACTCATACATACTATCAAAAATAATCTAAGTCTCAAACCCTAAGCTGGTCATTCTAAAAGTTATTCTCGAGAAAAACTCACGTGGTCATTCCACAATCAATTACTTCATCAAACAACCAGATCTAAGTCTGAGTGACTTAGGGAGACTCCTCTTCACCATCTGTACTAAAGTACCCAGGGTATAATAGCGAACTTGAAGAAACCTGATATATCTGTAAGGGTGAGATACTGTCAAATGGATATATCACACAACAACCATATACACGATACATACATAACCTCGGCACATTAACATTTAATTATTATACAGAGATAAAATGACAAGTGTCGTATCAGTGGGTCTCATGCCCGAATCAATCAGTTTTATAAAGAGAATGCATGACACTTCAATCATCAGGCTCTAAACTTAATCTCATGAAATACCAACACCGTTTTATCAATAAGAAAGAAAGAGCTGATCAGGCTCATACGCCCCGTCTGGCAAGTTGTCTCCGTCACCTCATGCGCCCAGATCAACATCATCACGAATCCCTTACAACGGCCATTCGGATGTATACCTCATCGAATACCACATCTTAAGTGGGTATTCGGATAACTCAAGCACGTCTGCTAAGGGGAAATGCATATGAATAAAAGACTTTTCGTTATCGAGACTTTTCTTTGTGTTCACTCTTTTCCGTTGTCGAAGCCCAAAGCTAACGACCATTCACAATTTTCATTACTTGAAAATCAATAACACAGGACACGCAGTCCGAGTGCTCAATCACAACACCTTAGACCGATGCCGCAATTTGATGTTGTGGCCGTAGAAACAATTATAATTTTATCCATGTTTTATTTCAACATGATAAGGACTCCTAGCCTATAACAACGAAATTAGGACACACGGTCCTCAATTCCAAAATCAGGACTCCTAGCCCATAATATCACGATTGGGACCCTTGGTCCATAATTCTTGAAATGGATCCCAGATCACGTGCATACAACTGAATACTAGAGGCGACATCTCGCGAACTAGTATTCTCTTTCACATGTGCTTACTTTTCGCTCAGTGAAAATCAAAAACCAAAACAAAACCTCGGTCACTTATCCAAGTAACCGGAACGTTTCTAAATCATTTAGAATAAAATATTTTCCTTTACAAATTCTTTTATAAAGTCAAATATTTTCAAAGGGGTTTTCCTTCATAAAACACGTAGTTCGAAAAAGGTTTTCTCTCGTACCAACTTTGGATCATAGAAAGGTAGTTTCTATTGTCTTAAAAACATTTCAACGTTTCTTTTCAAAATAAGAATCTCATTTTCTTGAAGTAAGCGTTTTAAACAAGGAACTTTTATGAATGAAATCAACACTTTCAAAGTTCTATTCAAAGCTTATTAAGACTTTTAATCCTTCATAATCATTGGGCACAGACTCAAGTCCGGCTTCTCAAACTTCAATCAACGGTAATATATTCACAACAATAATAATATCACAGTTAATGACAATTCATCACACACACACACACACACACACATATATATATATATATATATATATATATATATATATATATATAATTCATAACACTTTAAAGCAAGTAATGTTCAACTTCAAGTAATAATCACAATAGTTCAAGTAAACAAGTCATTCAAGTATTTGCTCGATATCACAATAATATCCACAATACTCAATTAAACACATACACACATGCACATGGTCATTGAATATCCCTAGGCAAGCTCCCCTTACCTTTGAAGACAAGTAAAGGATCCTCGTCTTAATGCTCACGTTAGTTCCAAGAGTGCAAACTCTACTCCACCAAGTAAGCATAGCGGTGTTCAACATCACAGAGACACAAACAAATAAATTCACCAATTCAATTTTCATTCTCAAAACATATAATCAAAAGAAATCATACATTTAATTCAGTAAATAGAATCGATTTCTCAATAATATCGATTTGGGTAAAAAGGATCCATAATTAAAATTGGGGAACATTTGATTTGGTTTGAGAAACATGAAATTGAACTTAGAAATCTCAAATTAAAGGTCCTAATTTGAATAAAACAAAGTTAATTTTATAGAAACACAATCGATTTCAAATAAAATCAAATTGGGGTTTAAGGTTCCTAAATACAATTTGGAGAAAACTCATTTTAACTAAATAATAATGAAATTGGTTTAGGGAAACACTAATTCACAGTCCCAATTTCATAAAACAAGGTTTAATTTCAAGATTAAAATCTGAAATCAAGGGATTAGGGTTTCAAAATGAAATTTGGGGATTTTGAATCTTAAACAAATACATGAGGGAAATTCCAACTCACCCAACAAGAAGAATGGGTAGTGTGCTGTGATGCTTCTCGCGGCGGCGGACGGCGGCCATGGCGGAGGACGGTGGTGGAGCTCCATTCTGCACCACTAGGACAAACAAAAACGAACTGAAGTTCAGAGAATGAGAGGAAAGAGGAAGAAGTTGATGAAGGTGGCGAAACCACCATGAGAGGCGACTGGTCAGATCTACCGCGGTTGAGAACGGCGGTGGGTGGCGGTTCCGATGTGAGACCGCACAGCAATGGCGAGGAGCTTATGCAGAGATGCGAGCTGCCTCCTCCCAGTAGCGAACGATGATCGACGAGTCCCTTAAGGCGACTGATCAGCCGTTGGCTCATCTAGTTTTATAACTAGTATGACCATGGTTTTGTGCTAATTTTATCTCATTTTCACCCAAATTAGACTTGATTGTCTTTAAGCAGCATTTTGAGTCTGTAAAGTATTTTTAGGTTAATTTAGTTGATTTAGAGTCAAATAAAGAACTTATGCTATTTACTGTTTTCAGGTTAATAAAGAGAAGCAGTTCTGGAGTTCCTCGCCCCGCGAGAAGGCATTCGCCTCGCGAACCAGAAAGCGTTGTTCCAGAAAATGCAATCCTCTCTGTCTCGCCCCGCGAAACATGACTCGCCTCACGAGTAAGCCAACCCTGGAAGACCAGAAGTCAGCACGGCTTATCCATGTTGAAGGTCACGGGCGTTACAGTTTGGAATTTGAAGAGTCTCGCCTCGCGAATGATCAGCTCGCCTCGCGAGCTCGCCAAACACTGAAGACTGGTCGCATTATTCGCCTCGCAAAGGTGTGCTCGCCTCGCGAGTTCGTGGAATTCAGAAACTGTATTTAAGCCTGTTTGAAGGCAGAACTGAGGAGTTTTTTTTAGCTTTTTACCTTTGGTTTTTATTTTAAGTTTAGATTGCTGCGAAATTAGGAATGGAGAGCTAGTCTCCTAGGATTAATCTACTGTGATTGGTTTCCATTTACATTTGAGGTTCTGTAATTCCTGTTTTCTTTGCTTTTCTCTTTTCAATGCTATGCTATATATTTCTGTTTGCTTAATTCAGGAGTGTATAGTGTTGTGTTGATTTATTTCGGTGATGTTATGTTCCTATATCAAATCGCGTTTGCTTAATTCGCGTGTATTCATTCATGTTCGCTTAGTTCATGAGGGCTTAACCCCGTTTGCTTAATTCGGGAATAGGAACATATATCTGTAGTAGTGATTTCGCTTGTTAATTGTTGCTACAACCGAAAGGGGATTAGAATCTGCTTAGGGCTTGGAATTTACATGAACCAATGATAGTGGGAAACCGAGAACAGTAGGTTAATCGTCCTTAGCTTATTTGGTAATTACTTAGCTTACTTTGTTTTTATTGCTCTGTCTCTGTTTTGTTTCTTTATTTTATTTCAATCCAAACACCCCCCACCCCACCCCCCCCCCCCCCCCCCCAAAAAAAACCTTACTTTTTCTGTTAACAACAACCCAAGAGTCCTTGTGAGACGATACTCGAGTTATCGCTCCCTGAACTACATTTTTATAAAACCGCTCGCTTTTTGGCACGTGCGCGATAGCGCGGCCAAAAATTGGCGCCGTTGCCGGGGACTCTTGTTGTTATTAGCAGAAAATTAAATTAAAAAAAAAATCTCTTTGCTGAATTAGTTTTGGCTATTTTGTCTGGTTATGAATTTTAGTACTGCCATGGATGATTACATGTATGGTTATATGCCTAATGTTTATTATAAACCACCACCATGCATATATTATCCTAATTTTTCTGGAAGTTATGAGTTTAGCAGTGATTTTGACATGTTTGGAGTGAACAATTATCCTAGCCAAGTGACCACCTCTGCACCTTCTGGACCTTCACTAGAGGACTTGTTCAAGCAAATGACTGCACAAATGACTGCACAGATAACTGCACAAATGGAAGCAAACAATCTCGAATTCCAACAGAGGATGGAAGCAAGTAATCTCGAATTTCAACGGATGGCAGAACAAAATCTTGAATCCCAACAGAGGATAGAAGCTGAATCTCAGAAGTTGGCCATTCAAATTGATCAGATTGTCTCCACCTCGGCTACACTACAAACTCCACATCCCCTTGAAGAACATACAGATTCACAAGTAGTTATTCCTGACAATACCTCTGAGGATAATTTTGATAATGATACTTCTGTTGATGAACTGTGTGTTGAATCTCCAGATATTCATACCTCCCCTGATTCTATCTATTATAATGCATGTGCTGATTGTACTGACACTGCTTTGTGTATAGCATGTTTTGAAAGTTCATTCTTTTCAGGAAACATAGAAAATGAGGATCGGGAGGATCAGGAGGACATCTGCTTCACCGTGCTTGAGGATGATGAAGAACCTTTGGAAGTAGATGATTCAATTAAATCAAATGCATGTGTTGTGAGTGATGGGATGGACCAACTGTGTGCTGAGTTTCCAGACATTCAGACCTTTACTGATTCAGTTTATTGTGATATATGTATTGACTCTACTAACACTAACCTTTGTGTGGTGTGTGCTGAGATTTCTGCAGGTTTAGCAGGTGATGGAATTGTCAGTTCAGTGAATGAAGATCGTGCAGAAATTGAAGCAACACCGGAGACCCCCCACTACTGTTTGTCACCTCCCCCTGTGGAACCACCAGTGATGGAGTTCAAGCCACTGGATTTTGCACCATGGCCAGTCCAAGGGGTTGAACCCCGATTTTATTGGGAGGACTTTATGGACAAGGTTGAGAAAGAGGTCATCTTTGACCCGAGAAGGAGTGAGAAGTCCGCCGCACTTGGCGGAGTTACCATGATTATCAAGCGCCCGCTCTCATACTTATACTGTAGGCCATGGGTTCCGGGAGGATCATACTGCAATTTGGGCATTCCGTGGCCACTGTATCACAGACAGTGAGATCCTGGTGGAACCGCCTCCATGAGTTTTCTCTGAACCTTACTCTCTTTTTAATTACGCTTGCTTTATTTCTGTTTTGTTTTCAATAAAGCTCCTGAATAATTTGAGAAGCTCAGAAGTTGTGTTGAGTCTTGAGTCGGCAAGTTTTATTGGTTTTGATTGAATTTGCATAGATGATTGCATGATATGTGTTGACTGTTTTCCCCCTAGGTTGAAAAAAAAATTTGTTTTTGAAAAATGATCCCCATGTGATTGAAAACTGAACTTTGGGATATTTTGTTGTGATGGCATGATTTATGATAAGTTTGGGGTGAAGGGGTGCACACACTAGGGATAGAATCTCTGTCAAACAATTTGCAAAATTGTCCAGGTGAGGATTTGAGCCTCCAACATGTTTTTAACTGTGTGAATCACTTTTGAGCTGCACTTTCCCGAATTTGCTTGAATCTCTTCATGGTTTGCATGTTTATGTGTTTGCATCATATGATTTAGGCATTTTCTTTGTAAATAACTACTTAGCCTAAAGTAACCATCCCTAATGCATGTTTCCTAGTTAGCCCCTTTGAGCCTGATTAGCCTGTTAATTCTTGATAACCTTATGTTACAAGCCTAAATATGGAAAACCATGTTAACCCGATCATATGATTAGGAGAGCATGGAAGCTTAGCAAAGAGAATGGTTGCAAGAAACTAAGTTTGGGGTGGCTACAAGGATATGATGTGTTGGTTGGGATTGAGAAAAAAATATAATAAAAAGGTTGGAGCCAAAAAAAAAAGAAAATTAAATTAAAAAAAAAAAAGAAAAAACAGAAAAGAAAAGCAGAAAAAGAAAAAGAAAAAAAAAGGAGAATAAAAGTGTAGAAATGTTAAAAATAAAAGTATTAGAAGAAATGGTTGTAGTCACCCAAGGCATAAAGAAAAATGAAGAAAGGAACTTGAGTTGCATTTCAATGTTTTGAAGTGTTTCATGCTCTCTTAGTTCCTAGGGACTTCAGCCCAGTACCTTGTATATCCTACCCTTAGCCAGGCCCCATTACAACCATAAAAGACCTTTTGATGTTGCATGCATGTTTTCTGTGGGAATCATTTTGAGATGAAAATCAAATTTATGGGAAGTGTTCTTAAAAGTGAAATTGAGTGAAATGTTGATAGCCTGACATAAATTGAGCGGATGAGTGAAACACTAAATTCCCTTGTGAGGAAGGCAGTTGTTTGAATTTGGTGATCTTCCTTTTGGGTGTAACTTAGATCCCCTGCTTAGAGTAATGATTGTTTGAATGATGAAATTCTCAATTGTTTAGAATAAATGATTGTGGGGATTACTTTGTTTGAAAGGGGGGAACATTGAAGGAAAAATCATTTTGGTGAATTGCTTGAAATTTGTGTGAAGTTGATTAAATCTTTTAAGCTTGCCATGTTTTGCCATGTCTTGAGTCTTTTTAAGTTTTTGAGTTTTAGTTTGCTTGGGGACAAGCAAAGTTTAAGTTTGGGGTATTTTGATCAGTCGTTGGCTCATCTAGTTTTATAACTAGTATGACCATAGTTTTGTGCTAATTTTATCTCATTTTCACCCAAATTAGACTTGATTGTCTTTAAGCAGCATTTTGAGTCTGTAAAGTATTTTTAGGTTAATTTATTTGATTTAGAGTCAAATAAAGCACTTATGCTATTTACTGTTTTCAGGTTAATAAAGAGAAGCAGTTCTGGAGTTCCTCGCCCCGCGAGAAGGCATTCGCCTCGCGAACCAGAAGCGTGATTGTTCCAGAAAATGCAATCCTCTCTGTTTCGCCCCGCGAAACATGACTCGCCTCGCGAGTAAGCCAACCCTAGAAGACCAGAAGTCAGCACGGCTTATCCATGTTGAAGGTCACGGGCGTTACAGTTTGGAATTTGAAGAGTCTCGCCTTGCTAGCTCGTCAAACACTGAAGACTGGTCGCATTATTTGCCTCGCGAAGGTGTGCTCGCCTCGCGAGTTCGTGGAATTCAGAAACTGTATTTAAGCCTGTTTGAAGGCAGAACTGAGGAGTTTTTTTTAGCTTTTTACCTTTGGTTTTTCTTTTTAGTTTAGATTGCTGCGAAATTAGGAATGGAGAGCTAGTCTCCTAGGATTAATCTACTGTGATTGGTTTCCATTTACATTTGAGGTTCTGTAATTCCTGTTTTCTTTGCTTTTCTCTTTTCAATGCTATGCTATATATTTCTGTTTGCTTAATTCAGGAGTGTATAGTGTTGTGTTGATTTATTTCAGTGATGTTATGTTCCTATATCAAATCGCGTTTGCTTAATTCGCGTGTGTTCATTCATGTTCGCTTAGTTCATGAGGGCTTAACCCCGTTTGCTTAATTCGGGAATAGGAACATATATCTGTAGTAGTGATTTCGCTTGTTAATTGTTGCTACAACCGAAAGGGGATTAGAATCTGCTTAGGGCTTGGAATTTACATGAACCAATGATAGTGGGAAACCGAGAACAGTAGGTTAATCGTCCTTAGCTTATTTGGTAATTACTTAGCTTACTTTGTTTTTATTGCTCTGTCTCTGTTTTGTTTCTTTATTTTATTTCAATCCACCACCCCCCCCCCCCCCCCCCCAAAAACCTAACTTTTTCTGTTAACAACAACCCGAGTCCTTGTGAGACGATACTCGAGTTGTCGCTCCCTGAACTACATTTTTATAAAACCGCTCGCTTTTTGGCCCGTGCGCGACAGCGCGACCAGCGACGCGTGGCTCCTTGTACGGTGGTGGGAGGCGGTTTCGCCACCAGAAAGTACAACAATGGCGAGGGACGCGTGTAGGGATGCGATCTTCGTCCTCCCATCGCGAGCGGCGGCCGGCAACGGTCCTTAGGGTGGCAGCGGCAATCTGAGTAGAGCAAGGAAGAGGGGAGGAGATGAATGGAGTTGGGGAGGAAGAGAGAGATGGAGTCAAGTGGAAGAAAAGAAAAAGAAAGAAGAAAGGAGAAAGAAGAATAAAAAGAAAAAAAGAAAGAAAGAAAGAAAGAAAGAAAGAAAGAAAGGGGGGGTTACGGGTCATTAAGGGGGAGAGGAGAGAGAATTTCTGATTTTTGTATTAGTGGGAACAAAATGAGTGATAAATATTAAGCTTAAAATAAACATGTTTTTACTTTTTGGAATCTAAAAATAAAGATTGATAAATATATGATTTCGAAATTCAAATTAGAGTAAAGATTAATAGTTGAACTGATCAACTAAGAAAATACTCGGTCCAAAATTTAATCTCCGATTAATGCAAAACCAGTTTATTTTCAAGTCTATAATTAAATAGGATAAAATATGAAAATAGTTTTCTTTCAATCATATTATTTAAAACACTTTTCTGTACTGGTAATAATAGTGACAATAATGTAATTTATTGTCTAGTAAGCATGCATTCACTGAAATAAGTCAATGCTAACGCACCCGATAAAATAATTTTTTAGACGGCAATTTAATTACTCAACTAAACCACATAACCAAATAAACATAAACATCCAAATAAAATAATTAATCATATGTGTAAAAACTAGGGTGTTACACCCAACTTCACACCTATTTAAGGAGCACTTCATCTTCTTCAAGAGTTTGTTCTTTTTCTCCATCAAAACTCTAAGTTGCCTAGGCTTATTTTGTGAAGGAAGTGTTAGATTTCTTCCCATTTTCGTTATTCCAAGAGGTAAACCATTCTCATCATCCTTATTTAGCATCATCTTCTTGATTGAATTTTTCATTTTGAAGTCTTTTTCAATATGATGCATTTTAGGGTTTCTAGATTCAAAAATTCATAGAAAATAATAGGAAGATCCATTTGACATGAAACCAATTTCTATAATCCTATTATTACCTCTATATTCTAGATCTAGAATCTTGCATCAAACAAAATTTTCGAACCTATTTAACCTAAGGAGGCAGAACCTAGGGTTTTGTGGGGTGGGTGGGGCGGAGGAGGAGGAGGAGGATTTTGTTCATTTTCATTACATGATTCAATCTTATAAGATATATAGGTATTGGATCTATGTTGTTTAAGTTAAATTAGAGTCTCTAAACCATTTTAATGGTCATGGACGAAAATCATTTGGTGAAGGATTGGAAGATTTAATTTCAATCTTTATGCCATGATCATTGATTTAGGGTTTTAAGTGATTATAAATCACTAATCCAAGAGTTTATAAATTTTAAGGATTTTGAACCCTAAATTCAGCCCTTGGCCGAAACCAACATGTAGGATTTTAGTCTTGATTTAGTTGTTTGTTTGTTGATTGAGTGTTATGTTTAATGAAGGATAAGCTAAGTTATCGGATACGTGCGTTATCGGAGTTACTTGGATTTCCGACGAACTGTTTCTTAGAGATACTGTGTTTTTGAGGTAAGGGGAAAGCCTGAGGGATTTTTCCGATAGCCATGTGTAATTGTTATTGTGTGTCTTAATTATGGTGTGTAAGTATTTATTTTGTAGTTAGCATTATTTGCTTGTTGATTATCTACAGTTAACTATTTGATTTAACTGCATTTAATTGTTTGTTGTATTTGGTGATATGTTTTAAATTTCTAAGTATTATTGATATGAAATAATTGTTGATGTGGATTGTGAGTTTGAAAGCCTGACAGTGGTCAGAGCTCAATTAAATAAAAGTTTAAAACAGTTAAAAACTTTTTTATGAATTAATGAGTTTAATTCAATGGAAATATTAATATAATATTACCTAGTAATTTATTTAATGAAAAATGCGAAAAAGTGAAAAAAAATATTATTGTAATCATTTAACAGCGAAAGAGCGTTTTATGAGCCATAGTGAGGACGTAACCGTGAAAATATTTTAGCACTGCTAATTTTCACCTGAGTAATTTATAAATATTAGAAAATAATATTTTAAGCGAAAAAGTTTTGAAAATATTTTTATTACAGTGTTGGAAAAATTAATTAACGACAAAGTCCTATTTTTACCTAAATGCGTCTTGAAACAGCAAACGACGGACAATTCCGTCAATATTTACCAAAGTGTTTTTAAAGAGGGTATTATTGATAATTTGTCTCAGATAAGGTTTTACAGTTCAAATTATTGATTTTTGAACAAAAATAAGTTTTAAGGAATTTTGTTAAGTTTACAAAATGAATTTCCAACGTAAAAGGATTTTTCGGTAAACCTAGAGTTATTTCCATCAACTTGGATAGGTTGAGGAAACTTTGATTTTGTTTTGTTTTTCACAGAACGAAAATGGTTTAAACGAACCTAGTAGCCGAGACGTCGGGTCTAGAGTTCTAAGATATGGGCCTGGGGTTCGAAGAGGAAATTATGGACTATAATGTCCTATAAACCGTATATTTGGTTTTGTGCACTAAAATCTACGCATCCAAGACTGGTGCATCGGTCTGGATTTTGTGATTTGCACACCTTTTGACTTGGAGTCAGTTATTTTGGAATGAGGTATTAAACTTGAAAGTTTAAATTGGAGATTTAGTCGTGAGACTTTTAGCTCCGACACCTAAAGATTTATCACAAAGAAAACAACGAGAACAAAATGTTTTACAGGCATTACAGGGCAGACGTGCCTTTGCATAGGACTTGAATGCTTGATGGCAAGTATTCATGCAGTTTGCGTCACTGTGCCTTGATGGATATACGACCACGTAGACCATGTGCTATATGTAGTCACCACTTTGCCTTGAGTTGGACTGTGGAATGGTCAATAGAAATTTGACATATCGGGCATTGATTCTGCCTTTATTGGTAATTAGAGCCTGATCAGCTCATTCACTTGTTGGTTGGAGCTCCAGAGATTAGGTCTCAAAGTTAATTGTGGCATATTGAAGTGTCATGGCTTTTAAAACGGTTACGACTGTCAGGTATGAAACCAATTGATAAATATATATTGTTTATCTGTGAATATACATGTTAAGTGGTAATTGAGAGTCGTACATGTGGTTATCGTTTTAAAATCCATATATTGGTACTCACCCTTGCATGTTTTATTGTTGTTCTTCTTCCTGTATGGGTATTGTTATTATCTGAGTTTAGATGGATCCGGCAATGCCGTTGGCACATACGGGGGTTCGAATATATATAGTGTGTTATTTATGTTGTTGTATGTTGTTAGATGTGGTCTAGTTAACAAGAAAAGGAAAAAAAATTATCACGAATTTTGGTATTAAGTGAAGTATTATAAAATGTTATTTTCCGAAAGTAATCAGTATAATTGAATTTTATTTTTCGCAACGTGTTACTGTGTGATGACCCTAGAAGGGGTGTCGCATTTGTGGTATCAGAGCTGGTCGAGTCTTTCGCGAATGTTGGGGAATAGGTCTGTTGTGTTAATGTTGTGTTCTCTGATTAAGAATTGTTCGAAATTACTTCTTAGAAGTAATGTGTGCTAACGAGTAAGTTTACGTTTCAGTTTCTGGTTTTGGTTTAACTGGTTGTGATTTTCAGGTCAGTTATGGAACCAGTTGTTGAACCAGAAGCTGGACGTCGACGCGGTCGTGGACGTGGACGCGGTCGTGGAAGGGGCCGTAGAGGCGGTCGTGTTGGCGGCCGTGGTAATATGAATAAGGATTATGAGGGAGGTGTGGATTATGCGGCTTAGGCAATGGAGAGTGTGGCAGTTGCAATTGCAAACCAAACTGCATCCATGAATGCTTAGAATCTACAAGCTGCGGAAGGCAAGGCTTTGATGGCGTTTCGAAGCCAGAATCCTTCACAGTTCAGTGTAGATGCTGACCATGAGAAAGCTGATCTATGGATTCAAGAGCTGGAGAAAATTTTTGAGTTAGTGACTACTCCGGCAGAGGTTATGGTTACCTATGCTGTTTTCCTACTGATACGAGATGCGGAGTACTGGTGGAGAGGTGCTTGACAGCTGCTGGAAGTTGCTCATCAGAAAATTACTTTGGATGTGTTTAAAACCGCATTTCTGAATAAGTATTTTCCAGAAAGTGTTCGGATTGAGAAAGAAAAAGAGTTTTTGCGATTGTATTAGAGGGATCTGACGGTGGGGGAGTATGCGGCGAAGTTCGAGTCCCTTGCTAAATATTTTCGTTTCTTCCAAGCACAACCAAATGAGAGCTAGAAATGTGAGAGGTTCGAAGCTGGTCTGAGGTTCGAGATCAAGGAATCTGTACTACCACTGCAGCTCAGGAATTTTCAAGAGCTAGTTGAGGTGAGTAGGAAGATAGAATTGATGAAAAAGGGAAGAGACAACAGAGGAAATACTAGAGGACCTTCTCGATCCAAGAGCTAGTATCAGAATCAGAACCAGAGTCAAAAAGGGAAGCAGAATCAGAGGAAGCCTTATTTTCGACCACTGGGAAATAACCAAAATCAATATCAAAACCGTTCAAATGTTACTGCCACAGGAAGTGGAGGCCAAAAGAATCAGAATCAAGGTCAAATTAGGAGATGCTATAAGTGTGGGGATCAAAGTCACATGGCGGATAAGTGTTCAATAGTGGGAATCAAATGTTTTAATTGCAATCGTTGGGGACACTTTGCTAGAGATTGCACGACACCTAAGCATGAATTTGCTGTCAACAACACCAGGACCAATAAACCGACGGCGAAGGGCAGAGTTTACACTCTGAATGGAGCTGAGGCATCGAACTCCGAGGATCTTGTACAAGGTGACTGCGACATTGACGATAATCTCTTAACTGTACTTTACGATTCGGGTGCGATGCATTCATTTATTTAGATGGATTGTGTGAAACTGTTGAAATTGCATGTTTCTTCATTACCATATGATCTTATTGTTTCAACTCCAACTGCTAAGCCAGTTACTGTCAATACTATATGCTTGAACTGTCCTATTATTATTCAGGATAGACATTTTCTTGTTGATCTGATATGTTTGCCTTTAATACAGTTAGATGTAATTTTAGGCATGGATTGGTTATCTTCTAACCATATTCTTATAGATTGTGCCCATAAAACCTTAATTTTTCCTAAGGATGAGATTTATGGATTTTTGTCTGCTAGTCAAGTAAAAGCTTCTTTGAAAAAGGGAGCTCAAGGATACATGTTACTGTTTTCCTTGGATGTTAAGAATAAGTTAGACTTACAGTCCATACCTGCCATCAATGAGTTCCTGGAACTTTTTCCTGAAGATGTACCTGGACTACTGCCTGTTCGGGACATAGAGTTCACGATTGATCTGGTACCGGGCACTGGACCAATATCCATGGCACCATATCGTATGTCGCCATCTGAGCTAGAGGACTTGAAAGAGCAATTAGTGGAACTGATGAGGAAAGAATTCATTAGACCCAGTGTGTCTCCATGAGGAGCTCCATCTTTACTGGTATGGAAAAAAGACAGGACTTCTCGTTTATGTGTGGATTTCAGACAGTTGAATAAAGTGACGGTCAAGAACAAGTATCCACTTCCAAGGATAGATGACTTAATGGATCAGTTACGAGGAGCAACGGTTTTCTCAAAGATCGACTTGCGATCGGGTTATCATCAGATTCGTGTGAAGGAGGAGGATATCCCGAAAACAGCGTTTCGGACACCCTATAGGCATTACGAGTATCTTGTGATGCCGTTTGGAGTGACGAATGCTCCTGCTATATTCATGGATTACATGAATAGGATTTTTCGTCCCTATCTAGATCAGTTTGTCGTTGTTTTTATAGACGACATTCTAATTTATTCTCCTAGTGAAGAAAAGCATGCTGAACATCTCAGTGTGGTTCTTCAAATTTTAAGGGAGAAACAGTTATACGCAAAACCTGAAAATGTGAATTTTTGTTAAACCAAGTTCAATTTTTAGGTCACGTTATATCGAATGAAGGAATCGCGGTGGATCCGTCAAAAGTTGAAGCTATTGTGCAATGGGAAAGACCAACGACAGTAACAGAAATCCGTAGTTTCGTGGGATTAGCTGGATACTATAGGAGATTCATCGAGGGATTTTCCAAAATAGTAGGACCTCTTACCCAATTGACGTGAAAGGACCAAACGTTCAAATGGATCAAAGCGTGTGAAGAAATTTTTCAAGAGTTAAAGAGAAGGTTGACTACTTCGCATGTGTTAATGTTACCTGATCCTAAGGAACCTTTCGAGGTATACTGTGATGCTTCGCATCAAGGGTTAGGTTGCATACTAATGAAGAACCGGAAAGTCGTAGCTTATGCTTCAAGGCAGTTGAAGACTCACGAGAGGAATTACCCTACTCATGATTTGGAGTTAGCAGCGGTGGTTTTTGCATTAAAGATCTGGAGACATTATCTGTATGGATCGACGTTAATGTTTTCAGTGATCATAAAAGTTTAAAATATCTTTTTGATCAGAAGGAGCTCAACATGCGGCAAAGACGCTGGTTGGAATTTCTGAAGGATTATGATTTTCAACAGCAATATCATCCTGGGAAAGAAAACGTAGTAGCGGATTCCTTGAGTAGAAAGTCTATGCATATGTCTACAATGATGATTAAGGAACAAGAATTGTTAGAACAATTTCGAGATATGAGGTTGACAGTTAAGGCGACACCAGGAAAGCTTTGTTTGGGTATGATTATTGTTTCCAATCAATTGATGGAACAAATACTGCAGAAACAAGAAAGTGATCAATACCTACAAGGGGAAAGGGAATTGGTACGAAAAGGAGCGGTATCGGAATTTAAAGAAGGAACAAATGGAATTCTAATGTTCGGTGAAAGGATTTGTGTACCTGCAGATGCTAAACTTAGAAAGTTAATTTTGGAGGAAGCTCACAAGAGTAAATTAAGTTTACATCCAGGAGCTACCAAAATGTACCAAGATCTCAAACAGTTATATTGGTTGTATGGAATGAAGAAAGACGTAATGGCATATGTAGTTTCGTGTTTAGTCTGTCAGAAGGCTAAAGTTGAACATCAAAGGCCAGCAGGAATGCTACAATCTTTGGACATTCCAGAATGGAAATGGGATGGAATTGCGATGGACTTTGTAAAAAGTTTACCAAGAACTAAAAAGGGGTATGATGCTATATGGGTAATAGTTGATCGACTGACCAAGTCGGCTCACTTTATGCCTATTAATATAAGGTATTCAATGGGGAGATTAGCTCAGTTATACATTGAAGAGATTGTTAAATTACATGGTGTGCCTTCGAGTATTATTTCGTATCGTGATCCGAGATTTATGTCAAGGTTTTGGCAAGGTTTACAAGAGTCACTGGGAACGAAACTCAGATTGAGTTCGGCTTATCATCCACAAACAGATGGACAATCAAAGAGAAAAATCCAGTCACTGGAGGACTTGTTGAGGGCATGTGTTTTGGAACATACTGGAAGTTGGGATGAATTTTTGTCATTGATAGAATTCACCTACAACAACAGTTTCCACTCAAGCATAGGAATGGCACCCTATGAAGCTTTGTATGGTCGACGATGCAGAACACCTTTGTGTTGGTACCAAGACAAAAGGCGACGACCTCTTGAGTTTGAGGAAGGCGATCATGTGTTTTTGAGAGTCACGCCAACGACTGGGGTTGGCAGAGTGATTAAATCCATAAAACTCACGCCTAAATTTATTGGACATTACCAAATTCTTTGTCGGGTAGGTCCAGTAGCTTATAAAATTGCCTTACCACCATTTCTTTCCAATCTCCATGATGTTTTTCATGTTTCACAACTGAGGAAGTATATTCCTGATCCATCTCACGTAATCGAACCCGATGTAGTACAATTAAAAGAGAACTTATCTTATGAGTACGCCTGTACCAATCATGGACAAGACGATTAAGCAGCTCAGGGGTAAACAAATTTCCTCAATCAAGGTTATTTGGTATAATACAACTGGAGAAGCAACTTGGGAAGTGGAAGACAAGATGATGTTGCAATACCCTGAACTTTTTACAGGTACGTAATTTCGAGGACGAAATTCTTTTTAGTGGGGTAGTATTGTAACACCCGGTTTTTCACTGTTTACTATTTTATATCAGTAAAATAAATAGAAATGTTTATAATTTTATTTTTAAATCTAGAAAATGATTTTGGATAAACCAAGGTCATATTCATACTCTACTTTACCGTAGAAAGCTACGATTCGATTTTGGGTCGAAAATTCAGATGAAACCAGGTCTGCAATTTATTGATAGTAAGATTTTACTGCTCAAATGACCTAATTTTGACTCGTGAACGAAACAATTAAGATTTTTATGAAGTTTCCAACTTCTTTGGCTATTTTCAAATTTTTCACTTAAAAAGCGAAATAATATATATTATGTGGGCGTTATATGAAATCGGGTAAACAACAGAGCTGAAAACGCGATTTGCGGGACCCGCTAACGGATAAATAGGATGTCAAATCATGATGAGTCACAAGGGGTGAGTCATGGGATGACTCCTCATGGTCATGATTACTTTTTCGGGGAAATGACCATTATGCCCTTATGGTTGATTTTAATTACAAATTAACCTAAAGCAAGATTACACCTTTGTCCTTGGATTTTTGGCATATTGACACTTTTGCCCTTGAAACCCACTGCCTCAAGGCTGCCAAGAGGTCCAACTTCACACCTATTTAAGGAGCACTTCATCTTCTTCAAGAGTTTGCTCTTTTTCTCCATCAAAACTCTAAGTTACCTAGGCTTATTTTGTGAAGGAAGTGTTAGATTTCTTGCCATTTTTGTGATTCCAAGAGGTAAACCATTCTAATCATCCTTATTTAGCATCATGTTCTACATTGAATTTTTCATTTTGAAGTCTTTTTCAATATGATGCATTTTAGGGTTTCTAGATTCAAAAATTCATAGAAAATCATAGGAAAATCCATTTGACATGAAACCAAATTCTATAATCCTATTATTACCTCTATATTCTAGATCTAGAATATTGCATCAAACAAAATTTTTGAACCTATTTAACCTAAGGAGGCAGAACCTAGGATTTTGTGGTTGGGGGGAGGATTTTGTTCATTTGCTTTACATGATTCAATCTTATAAGCTATATAGGTATTGGATCTATGTTGTTTGAGTTAAATTAGAGTATCTAAACCATTTTAATGGTCATGGCCGAAAATCATTTGTTGAAGGATTGGAAGATTTAATTTCAATCTTTATGCCATGATCATTGATTTAGGGTTTTAAGTGATTATAAATCACTAATCCAAGAGTTTAGAAATTTTAAGGATTTTGAACCCCAAAGTCAGCCCTTGACCGAAACCAACATGTAGGATTTTAGGCTTGATTTAGTTGTTTGTTTGTTGATTGAGTGTTATGTTTAATGAAGGATAAGCTAAGTTATCGGATACGCGCGTTATCGGCGTTACTTGGATTTCCGATGAACTGTTGCTCAGAGATACAGTGTTTTTGAGGTAAGGGGAAAGGCTACGGGATTTTTTCGATAGCCATGTGTAATTGTTATTGTGTGTCTTAATTATGGTGTGTAAGTATTTATTTTGTAGTTAGCATTATTTGCTTATTGATTATCTGTTGTTAACTATTTGATTTAACTGCATTTAATTGTTTGTTGTATTTGGTGATATGTTTTAAATTTCTAAGTATCATATTGTTGATATGAAATAATTGTTGATGTGGATTGTGAGTTTGAAAGCCTGACAGTGGTCAAAGCTCAATTAAATAAAAGTTAAAAACAGTTAAAAGCTTTTTTTATGAATTAATGAGTTTAATTCAAAGGAAATATTAATATAATATTACCTAGTTATTTATTTAATGAAAAATGGGAAAAAGTAAAAAATAATATTATTTTAATCATTTAACAGCGAAAGAGCGTTTTATGAGCCATAGTGAGGACGTAACCGTGAAAATATTTTAGCACTGCTAATTTTCACCTGAGTAATTTATAAATATTATAAAATAATATTTTAAACGAAAAAGTTTTGAAAATAATTTTATTACAGTGTTGGAAATATTAATTTACGACAAAGAGTCCTATTTTTACCTAAATGCGTCTTGAAACAGCAAACAACGGACAATTCCGTCAATATTTACCAAAGTGTTTTTAAAGAGGGTATTATTGATAATTTGTCTCGGATAAGGTTTTACAGTTCAAATTATTGATTTTTGAACAAAAATAAGTTTTAAGGAATTGAATTGAATGAATTGAGAGCCAAGTTATCGGCTCTGTGGAAACCTTTGAATCAATGGGCAATGATCTCCCTAGGAAAAGGTTTTTATGAATTTTCTTTCGCTTCTGCAGAGGACCTCCATAGTGTCTGGGCAATTGGTCAATGGAATCTCAATCCGGGAATTCTGCGTTTGTCCTCTTGGACACCAGATTTCAACCCGAACAATCAAAAGCAATCCTCTGCACAGTGTTGGGTCCGCATCTTTGGGCTGCCTCAAGAATACTGGAGACCGAAAATTATTTTTGCAATTGCAGGTGGTTTGGGTATTCCTATCAGTCTCGACGAAGCCACGAGCAAGAAGACTTTCGGCCATTTTGCTAGGGTACTGGTTGATATAGATTTAAAGACGAAACTGCACAGTCATGTAATTGTGGAGAGAGAGGAACATGATTTTGTTGTCAATATCGAATACGAAAAGCTCCCTGCTTTATGTACTTTCTGCCAGAACATTGGCCATTCTATCGCTAATTGCAAACGGATGAATGGCAGTAACGCGGGTATGCATTCTGAACGCCCACCAGTGAGAAATTCCCGCAAGATTTATGTGCCTAAGAATACTGATCAGAACACTACTGTGATTAACTCTCAGCGTCAGACCCTTGTCAACAATGGCGTTGCTGCAACTTTGGATCCTGAAGGTGTTCCGAATCTGATTGCCTTGGCTAATAATGCAGATTCTGTTTCTACAGAATTTCTGGATCACCAACCTGCAGCCCAAGGAATTGTCAATCCAGTTGCTGCGGCCAATAATGTTGAATCTGTTTCTGCAGATTGCCCGGATCTCCATCCAGAATTTGAGGGAATCGCTGGGATAGATGTGAACCCCCTTGCTGGTTTTGTTGCAGCGCCTGACATTAATCTGATCCAACAGCCAGTGGTTGCTGTGGAATTTATTTCAGAACAGCAACGAATTCAGAATGGCGAGTTGGACTCTCCAATTGGTGCAATAAATTCTGTTTCTGCCTCTATGGTTGGTACTGTGGTGGAAGACTCTACAATCTTCGGACAACAGAAATATTTCTGTCATTAGGAATTCCGCCTCTGCTGCGTTACAGGATTCTGTTTTGCAAACTCCTATTGCAATTGACAACCAGATTTCAAATCAGAATGTGGCTCAGGACTTGCGGATTGTTGGCAGATTATGGAGTGATCAAATGGAGGAGGAGGAAGATGGGGTTAACCCTCCAAACATTGATCTGGTTCATGATGACTCCCGAGCGGTTAAATATTTGGCGGACAATCGGAATTTCACAGTGGTCCTAAGCAAATCTCAAAAGAAGAAACTTAAGAAAAAGGCTAACCAGAATGTGAAGAAGGATCATCTTAAAGCCCGTCATAGGGCTGGCCCTCATAACTTTGCCTAATGAAGATGCTTTATTGGAACGCTAGAGGCGTTGCCAACCTAGACACTAGGTTAGTTCTTAAAAGGTTACTGCTTGTGAATAAACCAGAATTTCTTTTCATTGCTGAACCATGGATTAGGATTGATCAATTTCCTAGAAGATTTTTCAGTAGCTTGCATCTTAAAGTTTTTGTGATTAATGATAGAGATAATTTGGCTCCAAATCTTTGGTGCATTTGCCATGAAAACATTTCTCCGTCTGTTATTAGTAGATCTACTCAGCATGTTTCTTTTTCCATCAATTGGGAGAATCGCTTGTTATATTGCTCTGCTGTTTATGTGGCCACTAATTATCTTTCCCGTAGGATTTTGTGGAATGAGTTAAATTTGTTGCAGGATAACCACCCAGGATCTTGGTGCTTCAATGGTGATTTTAACGCCATTTTAGGAAATCATGAGCATAGAGGAAGATTAGTTCCGTCTCAAATTTCTTGTAATGATTTCAAAGATTGGTCTGATGTTCATAGCCTCTCTCATCTGCCTACAAGGGGTTCCTTATACACCTGGTCCAATGGAAGAAGGGGTAACAACCTCACAGAAAAGAGATTGGATAGAGTGGTTTGCAATGATGCTTGGTTGGATTCTTGGACAAGCGTCTCCTGCTGCACCTTAACTAGAAGTAAATCTGATCATTTTCCAATCCTTTTATCACTGGAAACAGCGACCAATCCTTACAGCTCGTCTTTCAAATTCCTTAGAATGTGGGCTCAACATCAGGACTGCAATGGTATTGTATCGGAGGCTTGGAAGTTGCATGTTGTTGGTTGCCCAATGTACATTCTTTCTGAAAAATTAAAGCATCTGAAACATAAGTTGAAGGTCTGGAACAAAGATGTGTTTGGCAATGTTCATGACAGAGTTAGCAAGGCTCAACAGGCCGTGGACAGAATTCAAGAGCAAACCTCTGTGCTTGGTTTCTCTGATGACCGATTTGAGCAGGAAAGAGTTGCCCAAATGGATTTAAGTCTTGCTCTTTCATTCCAAGAGGAATTTTGGAGGGAAAAATCCAGAATTGATTGGCACTCCAATGGTGACAGAAACACGTCCTTCTTCCACAAGGTTACCAAATTCAGAAATACAACCAAGAAAATGTCTGTGTTGAAAAAGGATGGTCTGATTCTGGACAGAAAAGAGGATATAGAATCTCATGTCTGTGAATACTACACTTCACTGTTTGCCTCTAAGAACAACTACAGTGATAACGGTTTGATTGAGCAAGTCATATCTCCTGCAGTGAGCCTTGAGGACAACATTATGCTGATCAATCTGCCCTCTTTGGAGGAAGTAAAAAATGCAGTTTTCTCCATGAATGTTAATGGCGCCCCAGGACCGGATGGCTTTGGTGCCTTTTTCTATCAAAGATTCTGGGATGTGGTTGGGCATGATGTTTTTGATCGTTGTTCTTGATTCTTCCAGCAGGGTTGGATTTTGCCTAATTTCAACTCTAATGTGGTGGTTTTAATTCCCAAGACTCCGGAGGCCGTGTCAATTGATCAGTATAGACCAATCTCCCTGGCAAATTTTAAATTCAAAATTATTACAAAGGTTTTAGCTGACAGGTTAGCTGTGGTCGCTCCTAAGATTATCTCGGAAAATCAAAGGGGCTTCATCAAAGGTAGACATATACATGACTGCATTGGAGTCACCTCCGAAGCTGTAAACCTTATGCACAAGCGCTCATTTGGAGGTAACATTGCTCTAAAGATTGATATCAAGAAGGCCTTTGACTCTTTAGATTGGAATTTTCTACTTAAGGTCCTTCACCAGTTTGGATTTGACCCTATTTCCTGCAATTGGGTGAAAACTGTCTTGCTCTCTGCAAAGCTGTCTATTTCAGTTAATGGTAATCCAGTTGGTTTTTTCTCTTGTAAGAGGGGCGTTAGGCAAGGTGATCCTTTGTCCCCCCCTCCTTTTTTGTGTGGCTGAGGAAGTACTTAGCAGAGCTATCTCTCTTCTTGTCCAGCAAGGGAAGTTGTTACCTATATGCTATATGCTGATGACATCCTCATCTTTTGTAGGGGAACCAAGAGAAACATAGATTGTTTAATGTCTTTGTTCACAAGGTACGGTGAGGCCTCGGGCCAATTGATTAGTTTAGACAAATACAAAGTATATCATGGGAATGTTCCATCTAGAAGATTAACGGAGATTATTAATACCCTTGGTTTTAAACTGGGCCATCTCCCTTTTATTTATCTTGGTGTGCCCCTTTTTAGAGGCAAACCAAAGAAGATTCATCTGATGTATACTGCTGACAAGATCAAGATCAAATTGGCCAATTGGAAGGGGGCAATGTTGTCTGTTATGGGAAGGGTCCAGCTGGTCAAGTCTACAATTCAGGGTATGTTACTCTACTCTTTCCAGATTTATGTTTGGCCAGCTTCCTTGTTAAAACTGCTAGACACCTGGATTAGGAACTTCATTTGGTCGGGTAGCATTGATTCTCGGAAGATAGTCACGGTTGCCTGGAACACCTTGTGCTCCCCTTTTGCTGAGGGTGGTCTCGGATTGAGATCCCTTAGCTCTATTAATAAAGCGGCCTTCTTTGAAAAAGATCTCGGGAGCTAGTTTCTTGGGACAAACAATGGGCGCATCTCCTTCGTGCCAGGGTCTTTTTGAAAAAAACCCCAATCCAGTATCACATAAGCTCTTCGATTTGGGCAGGTATGAAAAATCAAATCTTGACCGTCATAGCTAACAGTAGATGGAATGTTGGAAATGGCTCGAATATCAATTTCTGGACTGATTGTTGGTTGTCCAATCCTATTGTTGATCTTCTGGATATCCCGGATAGTGTGCACCATTTATTGCGGGCCAAGGTAGAGGATTTTATTGATCATGGCAAATGGAAGATCCCTCAAGCCATCTTGGAGCGCAACCAAAATCTGTCATCTGAACTCAGCCGTATTAGCATCCCTATCTCTCCTGTGAATGACTCATTGTACTGGGCCGCCTCTAATTCTGGTGAGTTAGCCTCGAAAGATGCCTACAATTTTTTCGTTTAGGTAACATCTGCTCTATCTTGGTGTAAGCTTATTTGGTCCACTTCTATTCCCCCATCCAAATCTTTCCTCACCTGGCGCCTCATTCATAATAAGGTCCCAACTGAGGATAAGCTCTGGTCTCGTGGATGTCATGTGGTTTCCATTTGCAGTTTGTGTTGCCAGGCATATGAAACTTCAGATCACCTATTTTTTGGTTGCAGCTTTGCTCTTCGGTTCTGGCACTGGCTTAGTTATGTGTTGAACATGCCTATTGATACCTCTTCAATCCAAACCGTTCTTTCGGTTTGCAGATAAATTGAGCTCTCAAGTCAAAGACATCATTGTCTCTGCAATTGTAAACGTTATTGGGGGTATTTGGTTTTGTAGAAACCAACTTAAATTTGAAGGGAAGGTAATATCTTTTGAGGCTTCTTTGAATTTGGTCCGGGCTAACGTGGCTTTATCTGGAAATTCTTCTTCAGGTTCCATGTCTTCTTCCATTGAGGATTTCATTATTTTAAAGCACTTCCAGGTTATTGGTAAGCCCATTCGAGCTCCAGTGATTAAGGAGGTTTTTTGGTATCCTCCAAAAACGGGTTGGGTTAAGGCTAATAGTGACGGTGCAGCCAGAGGTTCCCCTGGAAGGGCTGCTTGTGGTGGTATTTTTAGGGACAGCAGCTCAGCCATTCTGGGATGTTTTTCCTATCATATTGGAATATCTGATGCTTTCTCTGCTGAGATCATGGGCGCCATTCTCTCCATTGAATTGGCACATAAGAAGAATTGGCGCAAGCTTTGGCTTGAGTGTGACTCAAAATTGGCAGTGGAATCTTTCTCCAACCCAAAGTTGGTTCCTTGGCCACTTCGTAACAGATGGATGAATTGCCTGAGCTTAACTAAGGAAATGCATTTTGGTTGCTCACACATTCTTAGAGAGGGAAATTCTGTGGCTGACAAATTAGCAAATTATGGCATTCTTTCCCGGGGGTTTGTCCGGTGGAATTTAGGTCCTAATTTTATTTTACAAGACTTCTTCCGGAATAGGATTGGTCTGCCTAATTATAGGTTTAAATAACTCTGTTTCTTTCATGGGTTTTGGTGTTGTCCCCCCATGCTTTGTACTGTTTTCTCCTTTTTAATAAATTTATGGTGTGCTGCAAGTGATTGGTGGGGCTTGGGGTGCCAACATAGTTGGGATGTCAAGTCTCCACGGTGATGCCTTTGCACCCCATTTTGGTTAAAAAAAAAAGGAATTTTGTTAAGTTTACAAAATAAATTTCCAACGTAAAAGGATTTTTCATTAAACCTAGAGTTATTTCCATCAACTTGGATAGGTTGAGGAAACTTTGATTTTGTTTTGTTTTTCACAGAACGAAAATGGTTTAAACGAACCTAGAAACCGAGATGTCGGGTCTAGAGTTCTAAGATATGGGCCTGGGGTCCGAAAAGGAAATTATGAACTATAATGTCCTATAAATCGTATATTTGGTTTTGTGCACTAAAATCTACGCATCCAAGACCGGTGCATCGGTCTGGATTTCGTGATTTGCACACCTTTTGACTTGGATTCAGTTATTTTGGAATGAGGTATTAAACTTGAAAGTTTAAATTGGTGATTTAGTCGTGAGACTTTTAGCTCCGACACCTAAAGATTTATCACAAAGAAAACAACGAGAACAAAACGTTTTACATGCATTACAGGGCAGACGTGCCTTTGCATAGGACTTGAATGCTTGATGGCAAGTATTCATGCAGTTTGCGTCACTGTGCCTTGATGGATATACGACCACGTAGACCATGTACTATATGTAGTCACCACTTTGCCTTGAGTTGGACTGTGGAATGGACAATAGAAATTTGACATATCGGGCATTGATTCTGCCTTTATAGGCAACTAGAGCCTGAACAGCTCATTCACTTGTTGGTTGGAGCTCCAGAGATTAGGTCTCAAAGTTAGTTGTGGAATATTGAAGTGTCGTGGCTTTTAAAACGGTTACGACTGTCGGTTATGAAACCCATTGATAAATATATATTGTTTATCTGTGAATATACATGTTAAGTGGTAATTGAGAGTCGTACATGTGGTTATCGTTTTAAAATCCATATATTGGTACTCACCCTTGCATGTTTTATTGTTGTTCTTCTTCCTGAATGGGTATTGTTATTATCTGAGTTTAGATGGATCCGGCAATGCCGTTGGCACATACGGGGGTTCGAAGCCTCCATTTTGAGGACGCGGATATCGTAAATGCATGGGTGATCCACCCGGGGGCCCATGTCATTTTTTATATCGGGCACGTACACACCATAGAGGGCACGATGGAGACGGGGCCTCAGAGGGAGCATAGGTCCATGGAGACGATTGAGGTATCTCTACCTCCTTTGTGGCTACTTGTAGAGTATCTGGTCGACCATGGACAGCTTGAGGCTCAGCCCTTAGCTGAAGCATCACCTGAACCAGCTCCAGAGGAGATTGTGGTGGACCCAGAGGAGATGGCTATTGATCCCGAGGAGGATCCAGAGGAGTACATAGAGGATGTACCTGAGTACATACCTTTGGACGATGATGACGATTCACCTGATGAGGGTGTTGTTGTGTCTTCATCCGACTCATCGGCGGGAAGTGAGATTGACCCTGGTCTTCCCAATGGGTACCATTAGTCTATGACCAGCTGTAGGTGGTTACATTTTTGGGGTAGTGATTTCGCCAGTCTTTCTGGCTACTGAGAGTCATGATTTTTGTATATGGCCTTAGACGTTTCACTATGTGTCCTTATGTTTTTATTTTCTTTCTTAGCTTGCAGAATGGCCTGTTCCGATAAAGGCCCTATATAGTTTATCCCTTGTACAAAAATGATGATGCATATATATATATATATATATATATATATATATATATAAATATATATATATATATATATATAAATATATATATATATATATACATAGTGTGTTACTTATGTTGTTGTATGATGTTAGATGTGGTCAAGTTAACAAGAAAAGGGGAAAAAAATTATCACGAATTTTGGTATTAAGTGAAGTATTAGAAAACGTTATTTTCCGAAAGTAACCGGCATAATTGAATTTTATTTTTCGCAACGTGTTACTGTGTGATGACCCTAGAAGGGGTGTCGCAGAAGATATATCTCACCATTAATGTTTTGATTCTTATAAATAAGTCAAACAATATCTTACCACTATAATGCATTGATTTAATTTCAAATTTCAAAGTTTATTTATTATTTTTTTAATTAAAAAGAATATTGAAATACAATTTGTCTTCAAATGAACCACATCGCCACATGTAAGCAAAAAAAGGAGTGAAAGGCTATGGTGTTGCCACGTGTGAGAAATTCTTTGAGTAAATGCACCAATGATTGATATGACACCCTTTCCCGGGCATTACATTAATTGACCCTTTTTACCAATATTAACAATATTTGAAGGCATGTCGATTTCTTCCGGAAGATAATACTTAATTGGTAATTCATTTTAAGTTAAAACTCTCAACATAAGATGGGGAAATTAAAAGATAAACTTACATTCATAGAAAACATACATAATATTCACATTGATAACAAACACCTTCTTAGTGACAGGTGCATTGACAGAAGTTTCCTTGAGTATACATCCAAGTTACTTAAAACAAAATACTAAAGTCATACTAGAGGTTAAGGAGACAATTTAAACATGTTCTTGGAAGGATCCATCCAACATCACCACTCCAAAATGAAACTAGACTTCCTAAGTTGGTCAAGACAACTAGTGGTACCCATTCGGGAGACCACGAAAGTCTCCCTCATTTCCAGAAGAAGTATCAGAAGAGGATACTTCCACCCTGGCTCCCTCGCCAGGTTTATCATCATCATCATCATCACTGCTCATAGGATGATACTGAGGGTCCTCATCCATGAATTCCTCCGGATCCTCCTCTATGGGTGAAGCTGGCACCACATTCAGAGGTGGTGGATTCAACACTAGCTATCCTAAGTCTGCTAGGTGTTGTACATGCAACCAAACTGGCGGAAGTGATATCTGGATGGTCTCCACGGTATGAATCCTCCTCTCTGGACCTCCCTCATGTGTTCCTTCTATAGTGCAAACCGGGCCAGTGTACTCGACCATGTGATTCCCCGGATGAATCACCCAAGCCCCAGGGTTGTCGGCATCCTCAAACATGATCGTCCGCACCTGGGAGTGCACGAGAGGCAGAGCTGGGTCCGTCTAGTCTCAACATAATAGGATACATACATACATACATACATACATACATACATACATACATACATACATACATATATATGAAGGAAAATGCAAGGGTAAGATACCAATATATGGATAATTATGACAACTATATGCACCCAAAACACACAGAGTAACATATACACGTAACAAGATACCATTTTAAAAAGTGCATAGCGCTTTTGAAAGCCATGGCACTTCTATGATTCCATGTCTATCCTAATCTCTGGAGACCCCAACTTCACTTTGTTTAAAATGAGCTGATCAGACCCGAAATCTTTGCCATAAAAGGCACAACATGTTAGTCCACTGCACTGCCCAAAACTCTCGGCACAGTGTGCAACGTGCGTGGATATCCATAGCATACTATCCAACTCAAGGCATAGTAAGCAAGGCATATGGATTTCATTTTCCATCAAGGCACAATGATACAACGTGGCATGAAATACCCTGTCCTTCAAGGTACTCACACAAAACAACTTTGGGCATGTCTGCCAAATTCATGAAAAACATTTTATTTTCGCAGCTTCTCTTTGTTTGTAATTCTTTCCTTGTCGAAGCTCAAAGTCTCACGACCTCTATAATCTTCCAGTGTATTAAAATTTGTAAACACAGGACATTTGAGTCCGAGTGTCCAATCACAAGAGTCTTAAACCGATGCACCAGTCTAAGACTTTGTGGTAGTAGAAATCAACTTTTCACCTTTACTACTTTTACCACGTTTGTATAACGTATGTAGGACACACAGTCCACAACAACGTATAGGGACACACAGTCCACAACAACGTGACACGGATCATAGATCAACGTGTTTAATTACACTAGTAGCCCGACGTCTCGGTTACTAGGTCCACTTTTCAACATTATTTTTCGTTCAGTGAAAAACAAAACAAAATTAAATCTCCATAACTTATCCAAGTTATTGGAATATTGTATTGAGCAAAGTAAAATTTTTTATTTGAAATTCATTTTTTAAAAATCACCTTGATTTTTTTTATATTTAAAATTCACTCTTTTTCAATAAAACCAAATTTATTTTCCTTAAAAAAATTCTTTTAATTCAAGAATTTAATTTGGAAATTCTTTTTGAAATTCTTTTTAAAATATTTCCAAAAATTCTAATCCTTTTCTTTATTCAAAATGATATGAAATTCTTTGTTAAAAATATGCTTTTTCAATAAATTTCTGATGTTACGAATTTCGAAATATAATCTTAACCTTCTTCTCTTTTTCAAACAAAATTAAACTTCTTTTCAAAAACATTATTTATTTGTAAACTTCTTTCATAATTTTGTTAAGACTTTCATCTTAACTTATTAAATTGAGCTCTAACCAAAGGTTAGACTTCTCATGCAACAACTCAACAATTAAACTATCACTTCAACATATTCACAGCATCATAAGCATTTTATAAAATAAACCAACATATAGTACATGAAAAACAAATCAAACTCAGCATATCAATACAAACCAACATCAACCATCAACCAAACATCATGGCAAAATATCAACCAAGCATCATCAAACAACAATGGGTAACACATAGTTATCACAAATTAATATCCCTCAGGCTGTCTTCCCTTACCTCAGATTAAACCGGTAAAGGATTTGATAGCGGTTTCAAAGCAACGAACTTGAGTTTCACGTTACGATTGCAAATCTAAACAAAACCAAGGTTTAACATGTGTTAAAATTTTCATAAAATCATCCCAAAATCATCATACATGTTTCGTCCATATCAAGAAATGGTGGAAAAATACTATTTTTGATCAATCTAATTTCATGCATGTAAACTTTATAGTGTTCTAAGTATCATTTAGCTTAAAAAAAATTGAACAAGCTTCATCAACTCATCAAGTGAGTTTCGGCTATCACAAGCCAACAAGGCTAGGAACACTAAATTTTTTCAAGCACCATTGTTAAGCTACTAATGTAAAGAACTTAGTGTATTAACCATGCAACCTTCCAAGTGATTAAAAATTTCGCCTCACTAACTTAAAAATTTTAGATTTTTGGCCATAGAACCATCACAAGAAAGTATACATAGTCTCAAAAAAAATGCTTGGGTTGAGAAAATTCATGAACCAAAGATCTAAAGCCATGCATGTGGGATTTTCATCAAAATCTTTCATTTTTTCCCTCTTGGTGTTTTTGGTTACACCATGATCATAGGGTATGAAGATTTTTCACCACATGCAAGATATAAACATGAAAGTGAAAATGAGTAGAAGTTGATAGGAACCATTCTTATGCAAAAAGGATTTTGTTTTCAAGATCATAAGTTGGAATCATGAACATATAACATAAAATCAACATGCATGAAATTTTTATGCAAAACCATCAACTTTTCCTCCCTTAGGGTTTCGGCCAACCCCTCAAAATAGGTCATGGGAAAGTCTTCTTCAACATGCAAGTGTTGATGATGGTAAGAAGAATGAGTAGAAGTTGAAAAAATGTAGTTTTGAAACAAAATAAACAAACTTTCATGAATCAACTCAACATGCAAGTGAAGATAATGATCATAGAAGAAAAGTGAAGAACCATATATGAAGTTTATACCTAGGAGCTTCTGGAAAATGGAAGCTTGAAAGCATAAAAAAAAAACTTGATCTTTCTTAAGAAGAAAAAGAACTAAGTAAGTGTGGTTTTGAAGTTTAAGAGAGAAAAGGTGGTGAAGGGTGAAGGAGAAGGGTTTAAATAGCGGGGGGGGGGGCACTGGTTCCACAAAAAAAAGGAGAGGAAAATAAAGAAAATGTAAAAGTATTTTTAATATAAATTTTGAAATATAATAATTTATTATGATGATTATGATTTTGTGTCATAAAATTACTATTCATCTTACAAAAAATCAGAGTTTCCTCACCCAACACTCCAAAATCTGATACAAGTTATTTCCCTTGATTTTTGTTTCGTTCCGATTAAATATCTATACTGAATCGATCGTATTTCTAATGAAAATCGCTCCCGAAAAATAATAAAATAAAAAAAATTAACGAAAAATTTTAAAATAGTGGAAACATTAGCAATCATAATTAGAATCCTAATCGTTTCGTTCACGAGTAAAAATTTCATTTTCTGATCAGTAAACTTGTACCGATAAAGAAAACGCAGATCGGGATTCGTCTGAATTTTCAGCTGAAATTTTTACTGGAGCTTCCTAAGATAAACTAAGTTACGAAAATGATTTTAGTTTATCAAAATAATCTCTAAAACTTTAAAATAAATTACTGTCAAGCACACATTTAAGCACATATTAACAAGAAACAGAAAAATCGAGGCGTTACAATTGACATGTGTGATGTTGCCATTTTGAGAACATTCTCAAATGTATTATACTAGCATGTTTGACCCGTGCAATGCACGGGTTATACGTTCCCTTGAAGTTGAAGTTATCATAATGTCTTTAAGTTATTTAGAAATTTTCTTATGAATTTTAATATAGAAATATATACTGAGGTGAAATCTGTAACGCCCCGATTCCTGTGTCTTTCTGTAGCAGTGAATACATGTGTATATGTATTAATTTTTTATAAAATCTAGAGATTTATTTTAAATAAACTAAAATCATTTTCTTATGTTCTTTTATCGTATGAAGTCGTGGTTAAATTTTCGGTTGAAAATTCGGATTTAAAGTTGATCTCTGCGTTTCACTGCTAGTACAAGTTTATTGAGCAGAAAACCTAATTTTGAACCGTGAACAAAATGGTTAGTCTTTTTGTGATGTTCTGTATGATTTTGAAAATTTTCAAAAATTTGAGTTCGGAAATAAAATATAATATTTATTCCGGGTGAAATACGATCGGAAACTTGAACTGGATACACGATGGAACAGAAAAGGGAGCCCAAAAGAAGTGAAGTGACTTGATGGGATGTGATGGACATGGGTTATGACACACTCCAAAAGTGTAATCATCACACTTTTCATATTATAACATATTATATGCTAAAAACCCATTTTTCTCACTCTTCTTCAACCAAACAAGGCATAAGCCAAAACTTGGCCATCAAGACTTGCTTCTCCCTCTCTCTTTCATGCCACTCTCACCTCTCCTTCTATAAATACCCACTTCATTTCATCTCTTCCATTTTTCTTCTTCTTCTCCATTCTTACTTCAAAACTTCCAACACTTAAAGTTTTCATTTTTACTTAGTTTCAAGCTTCAAGTTCTTCATGTTTTTTATTTCTAGTTTCAAGGGTAACACTCTCATACTCTTCTCTTGCAAGTTTTTCACTTATTTCATGAGTTTACTCTATGTTTTCTTAAAAATTTCTTAAAGCTCTTTTAACTTCTAAAATCTCCTGGTAGAAAACTCCGTTTGAGTTGAAACCAATTTCTATGAACTTTTATTAATCTCTACTTTCATATTCTAAGAGCTTGTATCAAACAAACATCTCTAACCTATTTTTCCAAGGATGGCCAAAACTATGTATTAGTGGCCTAGGATGTTTTGTTTCAACTTTTTGAAAGATGATCATGTATTTGAGCTTCTAGATACCTCTTGATCTTAAATCTAAAGTCTTAGAAAGTTTGAAAATTCATAGCTTGTTGATCCCATGATGGCCGAACCTAGTAGGTTGTGGACCTAGGATGTTTTGTTTTCATTTTTCAATATGATCATGGACTTGAGCTCCTTAATACATTTGGATGCTAAGTCTAAGAGATTGGAAAGTTTAAAGATTTCTAGCCTATTTATCCTATGATGGTTGTGAACCTAGGATGTTTTGCTTTCATTTTCCAATATGATCATGGACTTGAGCTCCTTGATACATTTGGATTCTAAGTCTAAGATATTGGAAAGTTTAAAGATTTCTACCCTATTTATCCTATGATGGCTGTGAACCTAGGATGTTTTGTTTTCATTTTCCAATATGATCATGGACTTGAGCTCCTTAATACATTTGGATGCTAAGTCTAAGAGATTGGAAAGTTTAAAGATTTCTAGACTATTTATCCTATGATGGTTGTGAATCTAGGATGTTTTGTTTTCATTTTCCAATATAATCATGAATTTAGACTTCTTGGTATCTTTTAATGCTAAATCTAAGAGCTTGGAAGGGTTGGAAATTTCTAGCCTACTTATACTAAAGAGGTCAAAACCCTAAGCATGGATTTAGTGGGATTTTGTTCTATCTTTGTAAAGTGAACCTTGGTTATGAACTCCTAACACTTAAGGATCATTAATCCATGAGTTGTATTCTCTTTTGAAAACCTTTAACCCTATTTTATGCCATGGCCGAACCTATACCTTCTTGGTTTGGTTAACTTTTAACTTGTGGTTTTGTGTTCATAAACCTAGACTTTCGTCACGGAGTAGACGAAGACTTTCGTAGTACACTTCCTCGAGCATCACATACCTTTATCTTTCACAAAAGGTAATAGGGGACAGCCTGAGGGATATTCAATAGCTATGTGCATGTGTGTATGTGGTTTGCTCGATTTAGTTAAATATTGTTATTATATTGAATCAAAGTTTGAATGATTTATATACTTGAACTGTTGTAATAACTGTTTGAAGTTGATCCTTACTTGATTTAAAGTATTGTGAATCATATATGTTATGAACTGTCATTAACTGTTATATTATTGACTGAGATTATGATGATATTGATTGATGTCTGAAAAGCCTGATGTTAGTCGGTGCTTAATTAATTATATGATTAAAAGTCCAAATAAGCTTCGAAGAGAATTTTGAAAGTAATGATGTTCATTTTAAAATGTTTTTTAGTAAAGTATGTGTTTTGGAAAGTAAGTGATCTTACTTGTATTTATTCCGGAAGGATAAAACTTTGGAACTTGTGTTAAATAGTTTCAAGTTAAAGGAATTACTTTCTTATGAACTAAGTTTTTGTGCAAGAGAAAATCATTTAGAAAATATGTGTTTTTACGGAGGGAAAAGACTTTGGAAAATATTTGACCATAAATAGAGATGATTTTAAGAAAAGGATTTCAAGAGGAAATTGATTTCTTATAATAGTTTACAAATGATTTTCCAATAAAAATATTTCCTGTAAAGAAATACTTTCGAAAATATTCCGGTAACTTGGATGGGTTCCTGAGGTTTTATTTTGGTATTTGATTTTCACTGAACGAAAAGTAAGAACAGGTGAAATCAAATCTAGTTTGCGAGACGTCGCTTCTAGTATTCTATAATGTGCACGTTGATCTTTGATCTGTGTCAAGTATTGTGGACCAAGAGTCCTAATCATGATGTCGTGGGCTAAGAGTCCTAATCTCGTTATTATGGACCAAGTGTCCTAATTACGTTGTTGTGGACTGAGAGTCCTAATCATGTTGAAATAAAAAATGGGTAAGATTATAAGTCTTTTTCTATGACCACAAACCTTGACTGAGGCATCGGTCTTAGGTGTTGTGATTGAGCACTCGGACTGCGTGTCCTGTGTTGATGTTGAGTAATTTCAAGTGATGAAAATTATGAATGGTCGTTAGCTTTGAGCTTCGACAACGAATGAGATTGAACACAGGGGCAGACGTGCCTCATAGGTTAGTCACTTCGGTGATGCCCAAGAAAGGGCTATTAGTCACTTCGATGATGCCCAAGCAGAGGCTATTAGTCACTTCGGTGATGTCCAAGTGATGAAAATTATGAATAGTCGTTAGCTTTGAGCTTCGACAACGAATGAGATTGAACACAGGGGCAGATGTGTCTCACAGGTTAGTCACTTCGGTGATGCCCAAGCAAGGTCTATTAGTCACTTCGGTGATGCCCAAGCAGGGGCTATTAGTCACTGGGAAAGGGCTATTAGTCACTTCGGTGATGCCCAAGCAGGGGCATTCATATAAGTCACGACGGTGATGTCCAAACAGGGACTTTAGTCATGACGGTGATGCCCAAGTGGGGGACTTTGAGTTTGATGAACTCTTAGAAAGATGAAGGGATATCATGAGATTAAGTTTATAGAGCCAGAATATTGAAGTGTCATGCATAATCTTTATAAAAGCTGATTGTACGGGTATGACACCCATTGATATGATACTTGTTGTTTTACCTATTAATATTTGGTAAATGTTAATATGTTGATGTGATGCATGTATCTTGCATATGGTTATTGTAATCTATCCATATATTGGTATCTTACTCTTGCATATCTTCTTGTTATTTCTCTTCGCTTTTCGGCATTGCTGTATATCTATGAGTTTAGATGGATCTGAACATCCCATTGGTACCGTCGAAATCAAAGACTGAGATCTTCGATGATGCGGGGAATGCGGGGGCGTGGCGGATTCACCCCGGATCTATATCGGCTACCTATCATGGACCGATAACCACGCTGGAGAAGAATGCCTAGGGTGAACCATGTCGCAGAGTTCAGACAGTTGAGACGAGGAGGATTGCTCTCCCACCACCTTGGTACTACTTACACATGCTACAAATGAACGGACAGCTACATGAGCACCCGCCTCTAGGGGTACCGTTACCTGGAGTCGAACCGGCTTCACCGATTGAGGAGGACCCGGAGGAGGACCCCGAGGAGTACCTGGAGGATGAGCACGTGTACCACATCTTGGATCACGACGATGATCTTGATGAGGTGTTGGAGTACGTGCTTGATGACGATCCGTATTTTTATGATTCCGACTCTCCTGATGAGGGCGAAGACGTCGTGGACCCATCACCTGGGGTCTCTTATTGTGGGAGTGTTCGTGGTGAGTCTTCCTTTTAGTTGTTAGTAGTGACCATCTTAGGGGTGTATATTTTGTGGTTAGTCTGTCTCAGTCCAACTGTATTTGGTTTCTTAGAGCCACCATTTTGATGCATGGTTTCGGACCCTCCCCCTATTTTGCTTTACTTAGTTTACAGTTGTTAGCAGTATGTTCTGTAACTCGGTTATTAATGGTCATCCTGATCAGGCCCTAGTTTCTGTACTAAACTCTGAATCCCACTGGGACAGATTATATATATATATATATATATATATATATATATATATATATATATATATATATATATATATATATATATATATATATATATATATATATATATACATTTCATGTTCTAAGTGTTCATCACTTACCCTTGTTTGTAAGAATACTCACTTATTAAGAAAATATCATTTACCGGAAGCAACCAGCAATTTAATTATTTTATTTTCCGCGACGGGTAACAAAGTGACGTCCCAGATTAGGGTGTTACAAAATCAATTGAAACATACTTCATTATATTTTTTAATTTGAGATCATGAGCTAATTTTTGGAAAGAAATTAACTCGCCTTTGTTTTTTTAATTTGTTGTCAACTTCTCATTAGCATACTTGTTTTGCATGGAATATTTAAAAACAATATAGATGGCCCAATTATAGTGTATCTAGCAAGTGAATGTTTTTGTCAAAAAAAAAAATAGTTGAATGGTAATGGCCGAGGATCATATCAGAGACAAAATTAATTGCCAACATGTTTTTCAATAAAGTTTTTGACTTCATGCTTTTTAAATCTTGTATGTTGGTATGGTGTTCCATAATGTTCTTATAACCCCTACTAAAAAAAAGTGCTTATAACTTATATAATGTTGATAAAAAATGTTGACCCTGCTAAAAGAATTTTTTGTAGTTAATCACTAAATTGCTTATCTTTTTGTACAATGTTCAGTGTATCAAATAGACAAAAATATTTCCAATTTGAAATAAGATTAATAATTAAATTTAAAATATAACTTACATAAAAGTCCTATGCAGTAATTTTTATTATATTAAATTTAGAAACAACATATCTATAGTATAATGGCCTGTGCAGTGTGCAAAAAAACTTTATATTAACAAAAATTATATTAATGTGTGCATTGCCAATCTATCTATATCCAACATGAAAAGAGTACCTGAAATAAAAGTAAAGAATGTGAGAAGAAAAGAAAAAAAAAAGATCAAAACATAGACTTTCAATGTGTAATGGTTCATATATAAAAGAGTTATGTAAGGTTGTCTGAATAAAACTTTTCATAAAGATGTGAGTATTAAACTATTTATAGATTAGGTGATATTTTCGATATGTTTTGAAGTTAATTTTGATTTAATTTAAACTTGAAATCATATTGTTAGTACAACATTTAACATGAATGATATGATATATGATGATGATAGTATAAGCTGGTAAATGTCAAAATTTGAAATGATTATTTATAAAATGCTGAAATTTAAATTTATGAGGAAAATAATTTTAAAAAAATTAGTTTAGATAATAAAGAAATAAATTTCATTTTGATCTGTGACATTATACAACATTGGCATAACATTATTTTATATAATAATAAAAAAATCTTGCTTTATAATATATTATTATTATTATTGTTGGATTGATTCATATTATAATATTGTATATCAAATTAATTATATTTATTTGAAGGTAATTAATACTTTTTTATGATTTACTTATGCTTTATTTGTTATTTGAAATTTATTAATTGATTACATTATTTGTATATTCTTTATATATGCTTTATCAAATTGATTATGTTGAGTAAACAATTACACGATCGTATCTCAATTTCCTTTTTTAAATATGTTATAAGGAATATATATCATAATATACTATTAAATTGTACATTTGAGTCTCTTTTTTTTTTTGACAAACATTTGAGTGTTTAATAATGATTCAATTTTATTTGATATTATTTTTTTAATTTTTTTATTATTCAAATAAATTTAGATTTGAAATTGAATCTGAGTTAGATCAAAAAGGGACCATTGCTAAATTTAAAAATTTGAATGACTTACTTATAATTTATTTGTTATTTTAATTTATAAATTGATTACTTTATTACTTCATCTGTATAATCTTGATAATGTAATTGTGATATTTTATGTATGAACTATTTTAATTATAGTTTTATTTGATTCAAGGCACAATAAAAAGGGACCAGTGCCCGTGCATCGCACGAGAACGTATAATTTTTTTAAAAATAATCAGTTTATATAAATATTTTGAAAAAAATTAAATTGCATTTTCATTGTCAATTTGAAACAAACACTTACTATTAATTTAATAAAATTCACAAAAATAAATCTTCAACCTAACTGCTTGCTTTAAACTTTGTATCCTGCAAATAAAAAAAAGGATGAATTAATTTTAAAAGACTTGAGAAAAGCAAGATTATTCAAACTTTGTTGGGTTTAATAAGCCCATGAAAAGGAGCCCCGTGGATGTAATTAGAAAAAATGAAGCATAACAACTATGTGTTATTTCTTTTCTAACTATTATCATACTTTCAATCATTTAAGACTGGATTGGAAGTTACAAATTCTATGTTAAACATGATATAATAGCATCATTTACACTTCATCGTGTTGCTAATTAAAATAAATAAATAACATAATGAAAAATGAAAAATAGTGAAATAGGCCATATATTTTCTTATTTATTTGTTTCAGTTAAAAGTAACTGAAAGTTATTTTAAAATATATCCATTTTGTCAATAATTTAAATGAAGGACGTGGAAATTATTTACAAAATAAACCCTAGTCATAAAAATATCATCTAAATTTGCATGATTGATAAATTAAAAATATAATATAATACATACGTTTTACCATTCTTGCTTTTGCTCGACATTCAACGATTGTTTTCCATTTGATTGCGCCATTCTATTTCTCACCTATCAAATATTAGTTAGAGAAAGTGGGAAAGTTGTATAAGGTTTAGAGTATACATGGTCTTGTTTCTCGAGAGATGAAAAATCACTAAAACATGGTTTTAATTGTTTATAATAACAAAGAAAATGGGCACGGTTGATTATGTAAATGAATGGTTGGGTATTAAATGAATGGGTCAAAAGTACCCAGGTTATATGAATATTTATATAATTTATATATATATATATATATATATATATATATATATATATATATATATATATATATATATATTGCCTTGAAAACATAGCCATCTATAAATATACATAATAAATAGATATTAAAAAATAACTATAAAAGAATTTGTTTTATCAAAGTTATATTCATATGGTAGTTGGTCTGAGAGCTCTTCCTTGATGGGCTCTGGGGGTTTTATCCGCTCGGACTCCGGGGTTTGGCTTGGTGGTTTTCTGAGCTGTGGTGGCCATGGAGATATTTTGTTGGCTGAGCTTGTTGCTACCCATCATGGTTTATCTCTGGCTTGGAGTTTAGGGTATAGAGATGTTCTCTGCGAGTCAGACTCTCTTGATGCTGTCCAACTTCTGCAAAACAGAGAAGCTCTTCATCTTCATGTTCATGCTTCCTTGCTGGTCCAGATTGATAGTTTTCTGTATAGGGAGTGGTCTGAGCACTTTTTGCATAATTATCGGGAAGCCAATTGTTGTGCGGACTTCCTCGCCAAGTTGGGATCTGCTTCTGGGTCCAAGTTCTGTGTCTTGAAGGAGCCTCCCGAAAGTTTGGGTTCCTTTTTGCTTAAGGACTCCCTTGGTATAATTCCTGCTTTCTAGCTTCTGTTTTTGTTTCTTTTTCTTCATTGTACCAAAAAAAAAAGTTATATTCAGATCTTACACAAAAAAACATACAAATAGTTGCGGCAATTCTATATTTTTTATGAGTTGTAATCTATAAATACCTGAATACCTCACTTTCGTAAGTAAATATTGTTTGTCTAAATATTTTATTTTAAGAAATGTTGATAATAATATTTTAATGACAATTATTATTACATCAATAGCTTTGAAAAAAATTAAATTTTTTTAAGAAATTATTATTACATGTAGAATAATTTGGAAATTGTAACATTCATCATTCAATTGTTTTCAATCCAAGTAGATCAACCAATAAGAATATCAACTTTGGACCATGATTTCATACGATCCCTAAGATAATTGAGAAATTATTTATTATATTAAAAATTGCTTTAATTCCTTTGAAAAAATATTTACATGTTATATTTATTTGTATTTTTTTAGGTAAGAAAATGAAAGGAAATTATGCATTGTTTTTAGAGGTTCAAACTGTTTTTATTAAAAATTTATATTAAGTAACCAAAAAAAAATTTATATTAAAAAAACTCTTATTGTAACACCCGGTTTTTTCACTGTGTACTGTTTTTATATCAGAAAAATAAACAGAAACGTTTATAATTTTATTTTTAAACCTAGAAAATGATTTTGGTTAAACCAAGGTCATATTCATACTCTACTTTACCGTGGAGAGCTACGATTCGATCTTGGGTCGAAAATTCAGACGAAACCCGATCTGCGTTTTCACTGACAGTAAGATTTTACTGCTCAAATGACCTAATTTTGACTCGTGAACGAAACACTTAAGGTTTTTATGAAGTTTCCAACTTCTTTGGCTATTTTAAAATTTTTCACTTAAAAAGTGAAATAATATATATGGGCGTTATACGAAATCGGATAAACGACGGAGCTGAAAACGGGATTTGCGGGACCCACTAACGGATAAATAGGATGTCAAATCATGATGAGTCACAAAGGGTGAGTCATGGGATGACTCCTCATGGTCATGATTACTTTTTAGGGGAAATGACCATTATGCCCTTATGGTTAATTTTAATTACAAATTAACCTAAAGCAAGATTACACCTTTGTCCTTGGATTTTTGGCATATTGACCCTTTTTCCCTTGAAACCCATGGCCTCAAGGCTTCCAAGAGGCCCAACTTCACACTTATTTAAAGAGCAGTTCATCTTCTTCATCAACTTTGCCATTTTCCTTTATAACTCCTAAGTTACATAGCTTGATTTTGTGAAGCAAGTCCTTGGATCTTCACTTGTTTTTGATCTTCAAGAGGTGAATTCTATTCTCATTCCCTAATCATGTCTATGTTCTTCAATAAGTTTCATGATTCAAAGTCTATTTCATCTATGTTCATCACTTTTAAGTTTCTAGATCTAGAACTTTGAAAAATCACCATAAATCATAGAAAAATCCTAAAAATATGAAACCAATTTCTATAATCCTATTATTATATATATATTCTAGATTTATAAGCTTGCATCAAACACAATTTTCAAACCTATTTAACCTAAGGAGGCAGAACCTAGGGTTTTGTGGGGGGAGGATTTTGTTCATTTTATTTACAAGATTCAATCTTATAAGCTATATAGGTATTAGATCTATGTTGTTTAAGTTAAATTAGAGTCTCTAAACCATTTTAATGGTCATGGTCGAAAATCATTTGTTGAAGGATTGGAAGATTTAATTTCAATCTTTATGCCATGATCATTGATTTAGGGTTTTAAGTGATTATAAATCACTAATCCAAGAGTTTAGAAATTTTAAGGATTTTGAACCCCAAAGTCAGCCCTTGACCGAAACCAACATGTAGGATTTTAGGCTTGATATAGTTGTTGTTTGTTGATTGAGTGTTATGTTTAATGAAGGATAAGCTAAGTTATCAGATACGCGGGTTATCGGCGTTACTTGGATTTCCGATGAACTGTTTCTCAGAGATATTGTGTTTTGAGGTAAAGGGAGCTTACCTGAGGGATTTTTCCCAATAACTATATGTGATTAGTGTGTGGTCTGTATTATTTATCTGTGGTTGTGGTGCTTGTTTAATTTGGTTCAAGTTGTTTAAATTATATTATTTTTATCTGTGATGGTTGATTTGCATTTAAATTGTTTATCTGCAATTATATTATAATGTATTGTGATGCATGATCTGTCTAGGAATATTTGTGATATTGTTGTTGATTGTTGTTTGAGAAGTCTGACAGTGGTCAGTGCCCAACTAAATTAATTGGATAAAAGCTTTAAGAAGCCTTATAAACGATATTCAATGTTTTTTAATGGTAAAATATTGGAATATAATATTAATGGAATTTTTATTTGGGAAAAATAAGGAATTTTGGAAAATATCATTATTTTAATGATTTATTGCTGTAAGAGTGAACTATGAGTCATAGTGGGAGCGAAACCGTGATATTATTTTTGTACTACTAATTTTTACGAAAGAAAATCCGTAATATTATAAAAAGTTATTTTATGAAATTAAATATTGAAAATAAGTTAATTATGATTTTAGAAAATTACTTAAGTGGAAAAGATCAAGTTTTGACTTAAAATGTTTTTAAAATGTTAAATGATGGATAATTCCTCAAATATTTACGGAATCAATTTTTGAAAACGATAGTATTTGTTTTAACAGCAATTTAGCTTTAAACGATGTTTCTTGCACTAAGGTTCCAAATTTAGATTTTGTAAGAAAATGAGTTTCTTAGTGATTTGACAAAGGAATTTACAGTAGAAATGATTTTACGAAGATTGGAAGTTATTTCGGGAAAAGGGTTTCCAAAAAGAAAATGAATTTCAATATGGTTGGATGTTTTATAAAATGAGTTACAATGGAATGGGTTTTTGTAAATGAGTTTTACTCCACAGTTTAATTGTTAATCATGGTATCTTAAGGATATTCATGTCTCGACTCATTGTTAATCATGGTATCTTAATGATATTCATGTCTCGATGCACTGTTAATCATGTTATCTTAATGGTATTCATGTCTCAACACATTGTTAATCATGTTATCTTAATGATATTCATGTCTCGACGTATTGTTAATCATGGTATCTTAATGATATTCATGTCTCGACGTATTGTTAGTCATGCATGTCTCGACGTATCATTTGGCCATCGAGCTTGATCAACTCATTTACACGACGTTGGGGTCTCCGGAGACTAGGTATTAAATTAGAGCCTGAATATTGAAGTGTTCATGCATTTTTCCAAAAGACTGTGATCGGGTATGAAACCCAGTGATAGACTACTTGTTTATTTATGGTAATGTATATGTGTATATGTTTTCCTTCTTGTCGCTCATGCGGTTATTGTGTTAAATCCATATATTGGCATCTCACCCTTACAAATATATCAGGTTTTTTCTGGTAATTGTCGTTGTATCTTGGGATACTAGTACAGATGAAGCAGAGGAGTTCTTTAAGTCACTCGCGGACTTAGATTCTAGATGCTTGAAGAAGTATTTGTTCGTGGAAAAGATCACGGGGGTCTTTCCAATAATGTCTTGTAGAGAGACCAGCTTAGGAGTTTAATTTTGGGTTTTATGTTGAAAAGGTCGGTAACTGTGATGTCGTAATAATATCTTTGTTTTAAGTTTCTCTTTTTGAAAATAAGAACGGTATGCTGTGGTGACTCCTTTAAGAATATGACTTTACTATTTATTGTATGTATTAAGGTATTCTAGAGTTATTTGCGGAAGAAAATCTTTACACCCGAGTTTTTCTGACCTTAAATAAATACATTTTTCGAAAGCAACCAGCAAATATAATTTTAATTTATTTTCCGCAATGGGGTAACCATGTAATGACCCAAGTTAGGGTGTTACACTTAACTAAAAGATTGTATTAACTTTTCCGAAAATGTTAATAGATTGAAGAGAAGTTTTTAGAAAAAGATCCAAAAGAGCCACGTTTAACTTTCGTTAATTGTGCATTATTTTTAAATATTGAAACAAAATTTGATTGCAAAAATTGTATTAGTAAAATTCTTAAAATTTAATGATAAAATATATAGTCTTGAAATAAAAATCGACCTTTCATAAAAAATTAATAGATTGCATTCTTTTCCAGTAACACTTATTTAAAGTGAGTTTGGTATTAGATTTTAATGTATTAGGCTTGCACTTTTTAAATATAACCCATTCTTGCCATTTATAAAATAGGATATAAATGACACGATAACTTCCAAAGCAGTATCGGTAGAAAGAAAAATATTATATGATAATATTGAAAACCTACAATTTCAAATTATTACACAATACTTCCAACAAAAAAATATATATTATATGATACATATTGAAAACAAACAAAAAAAATTGAACAAAAAAAAAGTGATACCTTTAAACCTTTTTATTTTGCCAAATTTTACTATAACAACAATAGGTCCAACAACATTTTTATCCCTAAACATAACCATTTGGTGCCTGTTTGGTTGAGATTGTTCTCAATGCAAACGGCATTTTTTTTTCAGTTTGGGGTCACTGTTGATGCATCTGGGTGCTGTTCATTCGTTTGTTTACGAAACTCCGTTGGAAATAATTGATTCCTGGTGGGTCAAAACTGAGTTTTGTGGAAGCAAAAATTTCTACCTTTTCCGTTGAAAATAATTGATTCTAGATATAGGACCCACAAAATTCTACATATTTACACTTCAAAAGTGATTTTACTTTATCATCCAAACAAAATCAATTCTTCTAAACCTACTTTTAAAATATTGTTACCAAACACAATCAATTTTTTTAACCTGATTTTTTCAAAATCAATTCTTCCAAAATCAATTCTATCAAAATCTAAAACAAACGGACCCTTGATCAGCATAACCTCCCCATTGAGTGCACTTCAATTTTGAACCACTATGGAAAGAAGAAAAGATTTATTATAAGAACAAAATAGATAGAATGACTATGTATAATGATGAAAGAGTAAAAAGAGAGAGAGAGAGTACCAACCCAAGGTTGTCCAACTCTGTTTCAATCATATTCGTTGGCTTTCCATTGACATTAATCTTTTTCAAACTACCAATGTCAATCAGCAAACCAATTGTATCTTCAAATGATTAAGAGAAAGTGAGAAAATATTTCATATGAAATTGTCTTTTCACATATAAAGATGTATTAAATTTAATATGGTTGATGACCTTACCAACCAATAAGCATCTCCCTTTGTTTCATTTAGAATTTCCTAAAAACTGACAAAGGAAAAATCTATTCATGGGAATAGTTGATGTTCGTACCAAAGAAACGATTGTTTTTAAGTTGAAGGTCAACTTGCATGCATGCCTTACTGTTTTATAAAGTTCGGTATTCAAAGTCACTCCAAAGTTAAAGATTTCATAAACGTTGCCTTTAGCATTGGTTGCCTTCATAAAAGATCCTTATTTCGAAGAATACCTCTAGCAGTGGCTTGGATCCTCCAACCCTATAATAAAGAAAATTAGTTAGTTCAAATATCATTCATGAGAGTTGTAAAAAAAAACAAAGGGAACAAAAATGGTAAACAATTGTTGCAAGAAAATTGGTTGTTTTCAAAGCCGTATGACTCTAACTTTGACCTTCCATGCATCTTTGGATGGAGAAAGGTCACTAAATAGGTGTAGCAATAACTAAATATTTGTTGTTGCTCGAAAAGAAACCCTAAAAAAATATATATCTATGTGATCTATCTTTTAGATGTGTATGTGAAGATGAAAATGTATACATGATTGATATATTTATATAGAAATATGTATGTAATTCTTCATTAATGAGAAACTTTTAAAAATTATCGTTACAATTAATGAAATATAAAGGCATGTATTTCTCTATATAAAAAACATATTATTTTCCCGAAAAGCTTACAAATGTCTATCCAAAATACTATAAATATCATAAATTATTTTATTTGGTTTACATTGGAATGGGTAGCACATTTTGAAATTGTAAATATCTATCCAATGCAAGTGGGAGAATAAATGTTTATAATTTATAATTTATATTTTGAGAAAACAAATTCCACCCAATAAATATATATATATATATATATATATATATATATATATATATAATTTTATAAAAGTAGAATGTTTTGTCAATTGTCAAACATAATTGGTAAATTTATATAAAAATATGTAATGCTTCATTAATATATTTAAAAACGTTTAGGATTATTGTTGCTGTTAATGAAATTTAATGGCATGATTGAATGATATTTAGTTCAAATTCTCAACCAATTTGTGTATATGTCTCCAAAATCAAAAGGTCAGAACCTGGATTGATATAGACGACAACATGTAATAGGGATTTGATCATCAACTATATTTTTTTAACTAATAATTGAATTTAGTTATTTATCTAAATATGTCATTTTGTTAGATTGATTTAGATGGCAACATGTTAATGTCATTTTATCTAATATGCATTTATTATTCATCAAAATAAAAAATGTATTTAGTTAAATTTTTTTGACACAAATGCATTTAGTTATCGAGAAACTTATAATTATAATTATTAATATTTGAATAAATTATAAAACTATTTCATATGTAAGTATTTTTTGGAAAGTGAACCTAATTAATTAGTGTATTTTTTATGAGTAATATTGGAAAGTGAAAAAATTGAGGGTTATAATAGTCAGTATGAATTATGATTACCATGATAATTTGAAAATAATTATTAATTGTCTTGAAATGCTACAATTGTTTTGAAAACATGTACAAGGATTAAATGTTTAGAGAAGAATTATGATTGGTCATTAGTTGTTTTGGAAAAAAAATCACTATAAATATAAAATTTCTAAAAGTGGAATATTTTACCAAATGTCAAAATAATTAAAATTTTATAGTTATTTTAAAGATGACATGTGTCAATAGTTTCCATCCATGGTTTTGGGCTAAGATGAACATGGGGCAGCCAGCAACCTGTTTGTTCCAGACCTCCTTAACAATCCTACCACAGTCCACATGATCACACCACATGTTAAAGAATTTGAAAGAGGAAGGTTTAGGAACAAAACCTTTAGTCAACGAGAGAAGAATTGGGAAGTGATCAGATTTATTCCTTGTTAGTGTGGTGCAGGAAATTTTGTCCCAAAAAGATAAGGAGCTATCATTTACAATGACCCTGTCAAGTCTGAGTTCAGTATAAGCCCTCCCAGATCTTCTATTACACCAAGTGTACTGCGCACCTTTAGTCTGCACATGAGTCAGCTCATTGTCATTAGACCAGTTGCTGAAGTCTTCACAAGATTGTCTCAAAGGAAGAGAACCTCCTCTCTTCTCATGAGCTCCCAAAACAGCATTAAAGTCACCAATGAAAATCCAAGGACTAGAGTGCATTCTGGTTAAAGAAGACAGATCTTTCCAAAGCTCTCTACGGCCCAAGTAAGTAGTAGATGCATAAACACTTGAGATACAAATCTGTTGATTTTCCCAAACCACTGTGAAAGAGCAATGCTGGGCAGAAACTGCTATTGAAACAGGCCGAATGCTCTCACAACAAAGACACCAGATATTAGGAGCTTTATTTGCTCTTTCATTAAACATAAAAGGACTCAGACCAAGCGACTTCCAGAAAGAAAGAGAAATACTAGAGAACTCCACCCAAGGTTCAGCAATGAGAACCAAGTGTGGTTTATGCTGATTGCACAGTTTTTTCAGAATAAGTCTAGATTCAGCATTACCTAGACCTCTGATGTTCCAGAAAAGCACCTTCATCAAGCAAAGTTTCTAGGACCAGCCCTGCACCGGGTGTTCCCATCCACTCTCTTTGGATTAATAGCCTCCTTCTTCCTAATTTGTTTAAGCTTCTTCATCTGTGATTTTGACAACACAGGAGTGAAACCATTGTTTGTTTTATCCGCCACAACATCTGCCACAATATTTGAAACTGCATTAACAACGGGGTTCCTGGTCCTCATGCTCAGTTTGATCAGCCGGAACTTTGAAACAATTCGCATGTCATTCCTTGCAGCAGATAGAACAGATTATCGGAGGCAAATTCAACTCTTTCAACCTGTTCGGAGCACATCTATTACCCACAGAGCCTCCAATGTGCAGAGAAACTTGTGGAGATTTTTGAGAGTCGAAACATAACCAATATCCTGATTTTTGAACCACATTCGCAGGCCTGCCCGATAGTAGAGATTCATCAAAAATAGTTTCAATGGAGTCTGAATCATCCTCAACAAAGGTTGCAGCAGCCACACCATTCTGTTGATCATCAGCATCAGAATTAATGCAGTTAGTATGGATAATCTGTTCAAGAACATGAGGCACAGAATCAGGCAAAACATCACTCTGAATGGCCTGCACAGCCCGTTCAACAGGAGGCACCACTTCTAAAGGAGCTTGAGACTTGGCAGCCTCTTGGTCAACATCAATGATCAAATTTTCCTTCTGCAAAGCTGACTGTGAGTGGCCTTCTGTGCTTTGTTTTGGAACGAAAACCAGCTTTTCTCTTGGAGGGGGCTGTCTGCCACTTACTAGGTTAACAGAATTCCCATTCTTCTTCTTACACCCTGATACTTCATGCCCAATGGATTGACAAAAAGTGCAGAAAGCCGGAAGTCTTTCATATTCTAAACTCACAACAAACGCAAAACTGTCCCTTTCAACCAAAATATCAGAGTAGAATTTTCCTGATAAATCAATGTCAACTAAAACTCTTGCAAAATGTCCAAGAGATCTGTTCCTTGTGTTCCTTTATGCTGATGATATTATGGTTTTTTGCAAGGGAACCAAAAAGAACCTTTCCATGTTGATGTCTCTATTTTCTGATTATGCTAAGGCTTCTGGTCAACATCTTAGCCTTGGTAAATGCAGGTTCTTTGCAGGGTCAGTTTCTCCAAGAAGACTGCAGGAGATTAGGTCCATTCTTGGTTTCCCTGCAGGCAGTATGCCTTTTAATTATCTGGGGGTTCCGATCTTTAAAGGAAAACCCAAAGTTTTGCATTTACAGCCTATTGCAGATCGAATCAAGGCAAAGTTGAGTGCTTGGAAAGGTTCCCTTTTGTCCATTATGGGTAGAGTGCAATTGGTGAATTCTATTATTAATGGCATGTTGCTCTACAGCTTCCATATATACTCCTGGCCTGTTTCTTTACTAAAGTCTATTGATAGATGGATTAGAAACTTTGTTTGGTCTGGTGATATTCATTCTAAGAAGCTTGTCACAGTTTCTTGGAAGAAAGTGTGCACTCCCTTAAAGGAAGGTGGTCTTGGCCTGAGATCAATCCGTGCATTCAATGATTCTGCCTTGCTAAAGCTAACCTGGGAAGTTGTTTCATCAAATGATTTTGGGCTGCCTTCTTGAGAGCTAGATTTTTCGAATCAAAAAGTATCCTACTACTTATTGCAAATCATCCATTTGGCCTGGCCTTAGAAAATTCTTGTGCTTGGTATATGACAATTCCTCTTGGATTATTGGAGATGGAAAAAGCATTAACTTTTGGAGGGACTGTTGGCTGGATATCCCTATTGTAGATGCTATTAATTTGCCTTCTAATCTTCATGAATCCCTTTGGGCTACTGTTCATGATTTCATATGTAATGGCTCTTGGTTGCTTCCCCCGAATTAGGTGAAAAGTACCCCGATCTTTGTGAAGAAATTGGCAAAGTGGTGATTCCAATCTGTCTTGATGAGAAAGACCAGTTGGTTTGGAAATATTCAGAATCGGGTGCTTTGTCTCTCAAAGAGGCTTCTCTGTTTCTCAACCCCGCCGCAGTCGATTGGTGGTGCCAGGTTCTTTGGTCTAATTATATCCCTCCATCCAGATCTTTTTTAGTTTGGAGGATCTTTCATTGCAAAATGCCAACTGATGATTGTCTCCGGAAAAGGGGTGTAATCTTAGTGTCTATGTGTTCCCTTTGTGGTGAATCAGATGAAACTGCTGAGCATCTATTTTTACACTGTAAATTTGCATCCCATTTATGGAATTGGTTGAGTCATGCGCTGCAGTGCCCTCTAAATCTGTCCTCAATTGATGCAATCTTCTCGGTTCTAGATAGAAATTGGAGCAGGCAGCTTAATTTGGTCATCAAGGCTGCCATCATCAATGTGGTTTGGAAGATTTGGAGCTGCAGGAATCATTGCAGATTCAATAACGTCTTCATTCCTCCTTCGAGGGCAGTTGGTGATATTTTAGCTGCTACCAACCTTTCTGGCTTCTTATCTCCTGGTCCAATGTTTTCCTCAATAGAGGAGTTTAAGATTCTTCAGTTTTTCTCAATCCCTGGCAAGTGCTGCAAGGCTCCTACTATTAGACAGGTTGATTGGTTTCCTCCTAAGTGCTCTTGGATTAAATGTAACATTGATGGATCGGCTAAGGGCTCCCCGGGTCATGCTGCTAGTGGGGGTATTTTTAGGGATTCAAGTGGTGCTATTCTTGGTTGCTTCTCAACCTACATTGGCATTAACTTTGCTTTTACAGCTGAGATTATGGCAGCCATGACTGCCATTGAGATTGCCTTTAGCAAAGGTTGGGTCAGGCTGTGGTTGGAAAGTGATTCTATGTTTGTAGTGGACGCTTTCAGTTCTAATAAGGCCATTCCTTGGAGATTGAAAAACAGATGGAGGAATTGCTCGGTGTATGTATCTAAGATGCAGATTTCAGTTTCTCACATTTTCAGAGAGGGCAATGCTTGCGCTGACAAATTAGCCTCATTTGGAACATCAAACCATGGTTTCCACTGGTGGGATCTCCCCCCTCCCTTTATTAAGGATGATTTCATTAGGAATAGACAGGGTCTTCCTAATTTCAGATTTTGTTAATTCTCTCATGGGTTTTGGTCATTGTCCCCCCATGTTCGTTGTACTCTTTTTATCTTTTTTAATATATTGAGGTGTGCTGCAGATGATGGGTAGGGCTGGTGGTGCCAACCTAGTTGGGATTACCTTCTCTATTGTGATGCCTATGCATGCCTTAGCCTTTATTCAAAAAAAAAGTTTCCATCCATGGTTTTTGTTTTAGAATATTTATAGATTTGTTGTTGCTCGAAAAGAAAATATATATATATATATATATATATATATATATATATATATGTGTGTGTGTGTGTGTGTGCACGCGCGCGCGCTATCTTTTAGATGCGTATGTGAAGATGAAAATGTATACATGATTGATATATTTATATAGAAACATGTATGTCATTCTTCATTAATTAAAAACTTTTAGAAATTGTCGTTACCATTAATGAAATATAAAGGCGTGTATTTCTCTATATACAAAGCATATTATTTTCTCGAAAATCTTATAAATGTCTATACAAAATACTATAAAAATCATAAATTATTTTATCTGGTTTACATTGGAATGGGTAGCACATTTTGAAATTGTAAATATCTATCAAATGCAGGTGGGGGAATAAATGTTTTATAATTTATATTTTGAAAAAACAAATTTCACCCAATAAATATATATATATATATATATATATATATATAATTTTATAAATGTATAATGTTTTGCCAATTGTCAAACATAATTGGTAAATTTATATACCAGTTGTCATGAAGGACATTTATATAAAAATATGTAATGCTTCATTAATATATTTAAAAATATTTAGGATTATTGTTGATGTTAATGAAATTTAATGGCATGATTGAATGATATTTAATTTAAATTCCCAACCAATTTGTGTATATGGCTCCAAAATCAAAAGGTCAGAACTTGATATAGACGACAACATGTAAAAGGGATTTGATCATCAACTATATTTTTTATCTAATAATTGAATTTAGTTATTTAACAAAATATGTCATTTTATTAGATTGATATAGATGGCAAAATGTAAATGTCATTTTATCTAATATGCATTTATTATTCATCAAAATAATATAAAAAATATATTTAGTTAATTTTTTTTGACACAAATGCATTTAGTTATCGAGAAACTTATAATTGTAATAATTAATATTTGAATAAATTATAAAACTACTTCATATATAAGTATTTTTTGGAAAGTGAACTTAATTAATTAGTGTTATTTTTTTATGAGTAATATTGGAAAGTGAAAAAATTGAGGGTTATAATAGTCATTATGAATTATGATTACCATGATAATTTGAAAATAATTATTAATTATCTTGAAATGCTACAATTGTTTTGAAAAGATGTATGAAGGATTAAATGTTGAGAGAAGAATTATGATTGGTCATTAGTTGTTTTGGAAAAAAAATAACTATAAATATACAATTTCTAAAAGTGGAATATTTTGCCAAATGTCAAAATAATTAAAATTTTATAGTTATTTTAAAGATGACATGTGTCAATACTTTCCATCCATGGTTTTTGTTTTAGAATATTTATATATGATTAATGATTGATATACTAATATACTAATTTGAAATAGATAACTCATTTAAGAGAAAATGTTTATGATTTTGATAATGGTTATTAATTGAGATATTATTATATTGATTGTGCTAAAATAAAAGTAAGAGTAATAAAAAATGTTTTTGGTGGGGAAATTGAAGATCTTGAATTTATTATTATTATCATTATTATTTCCATCTTTATTATTACTAATTATCCTGATTCCATAAAGTGCATATTCCAAAATATTGTTATACAAGTTAATGTTATGATGGAAATCTGGATTTTATTACACTTGAAAAATATGGAATCAACATGTATTTAACTCAATTATATGAAATCGGTCACAATTAATATTGAATATTGACTCCATTAAGTGATAAACCAATTTTATTAAATCAGAAATTTTCTCCCACGTTTAATGACTTCATTAAAGGTTTGTGTTTAATGATATGGAATTAATTCAACATGATATGAAAATAATTAAAGAAAATATTTAGAATGGTACTATTTCAAGTTTAAATTCAAAAAATATGGAATCAGCATATATTAAACTAAATTATATTGAATCAGTCACAATTAATATCGAATATTAACATCATTAAGTGATAAACCAAATATATCATATCAGGAAAAAAAAATCATGCAGTTAATGATATTAAAGGCATGCGTTTAATGATATGAAATTAATTCAAATTGACATGGAAATATTTCTCTTTACACATAATTCTTCCGTGCATCGCACGGGTGAAAAATCTAGTTCACAATCGAATTCATATGGTATTATTAGGGTTTAAATTTCAAATATATGAAATCAACATATATTGAATTTAATTATATAGAATAATCACAATTAATATTAAGTGATAAGCCAATCATATCGAATCAACATTAATTTAAAATGATATGAAATTAAGTCAGGTAGGACTTCGAATGGTACCATACACGGTTTTAATTCAAAATTTAGTCCACTAGTTAAAAATTAAGAATTCGAAAAGGAAACCTTAAAAAGTACAAAGAAAAAAACTAATTCTGAAAACATATTGCCCAGATTCTGAAAACAATCATGTTATGTCTTCACTTGCAAAAAAAAACTTAAAATAATAATAATAATGATAATAAATAAAAAATGGAAGAGAATAAAACCAAGATGAAAATACATATCAGATGGGAAAATCGTTCTTGTTGACTTCACCGATTTGGATCAAATTCTAGGACCAATAGGCTTCTCCTCTTTGGGATTGTGATGGCGGTACTTCTCACGACATGCAATATCAACACACATAGAGGGTTAGCATTTAGCGACATGGAAATGAAAAAATAGAGGAGAACATTATCACCAACACAGTATAGAGGTTGAACATAAAAGAGAAAAGAAAGAGAAAGAGAGTTCACTTGAGAGGGAGAAAACAAAAATAAAACTAAGAGGGGGAAATGGAAAAGAAAACGTAAGGGGGGGAGAAGAGTGTTTACCTTATAACGATGGTGGTGCTTCTCGCGACATGCAATATCAACACAGTATAGAGGTTAGACATAAAAAGAGAAAAGAAAGAGAAAGATAGTTTACTTGAGAGGGAGAAAACAAAAAGAAAACTAAGAGGGGGAGATGGAAAAGAAAAAATAAATAGGAAAGAAAAAAAGAGAGGGAAGAAGAGTGTTTACTTATAGCGATGGTGGTGCTTCTCGCGACATGCAATATCAACACACACAGTTAGCATTTATCAACATGAAAATAAAAAAAAATAGAGTGTTTACCTTATAGCAACTTGCCGGGAGTGACTGAGAGAGTGTGATGAGAGTGGTGCTCCACGGCGGAAGAAGTGAGAGAGAGTATGGCATATAAAATAGAAAATGCTTGAATAAATTATAGTTCAAATAAAAATCAAATTTGAAATTGAATAAATTAATGATTCATCCTTAAATCTCTCCTATAGCGACACATAAGCCCTGCTGATGTGTCATTGCTTAGAGGATGACACGTAAGAAATTTTTCCTTTCACGGAGTGGACTGAGATAGAGTGATGAGAGTAGGGCTGCACAACGGAAGAAGTGAGAGAGAGCATGGCATAGAAAATAGAAAATGCTTGAATAAATTATAGTTCAAATCAAAATCAAATTTGAATTTGAATAAATTAATGATTCATCATTGAATCTCTCCCGTAGCGACATGTAAGCCCTTGCTGACGTGTCATTGCTTAGAGAATGACACCTAAGAAATTTTTCCTTTGCCGGGAGTGACTAAGAGAGAGTGATGAGAGTGGTGCTGCACGACAGAAGAAGTGATAGAGAGCATGGCATAGAAAATAGAAAATGCTTGAATAAATTATACTTCAAATCAAATTCAAATTTGAATTTGAATAAATTAATGATTCATCATTGAATCTCTCCCGTAGCGACACGTAAGCCATTGCTGATGTGTCATTGCTTAGAGGATGACACCTAAGAATTTTTAGCTTGAGGCACATTCAAATTCTAAATTGTATATATAATAGATATAGATATAGATTAAAAATGGATGAAACAAAACTTAAGATTTTTTTTTTTTGAAACCGAACAAAACAAAGGATCTAATTTTAAAAACTCAAATCTAAATTATACTTCAAAGTATAATACTACAATCCAAACCCAACATAAAAATACGAAGGAGCTAATTTTAAAAACTCAAATCCATCGTTATTAGGTTATGATTGAGATGGATTAGTAGGATGACACGAATATGATTTAGAGGTTCTCCAAAAAAAATATTTTTAAAATTTTGTTATAAAAAAAAATCTTAAAATTTAATCTTTAGTCTTTTTATATAAGATGATATCAAAGCCCATCCTAGATCCGCTAGACCACTTGCAAATATCCAGTCCTACAAACTTCACACTTCAGATGTCCAATCCTGAGCGTGATGGGATGTGTTGGGGTCCTACATTGGATAGTGATATTGCCTGAAAAAGTACTTATAAGTAGGGGGCAACACTCACCCTATACACTAGCTTTTGAGATTGAGTTAGGCCCAAACCCAAATTCTAAGATGGTATCAGAGCTATCCTAGATCCATTATTGGGTCACCCCCTGTATTATCTACGTACCAAGTCCAATAGTGCTGAGCGTGAGGGGGTGTAGTGGAAAAAACTCAAATCCCACATTAACTGGAGATAGTGTCTAATAAGAGCTTATGAGTAATAGATAATCCTTATCTCATGAACTAACTTTTAGGATTGAGTTACGTACAAAAACTAATATAATTTGACTCTAACCTTAGCAAGTAAGTAAATGCTAGAAGGAAAACAATTCTTTTCTATTCCGGAAGCGAAGCTTTCCACAAATAATAATAGTGCCATCTAATTATCTCTCAAGTCACTATATAGCCAGTTGTACCCATAAATTGGCCCCAATTAATGTGATGAATGATGAAGACGTTATATTTGCAACAATAACGCAAGTAGGAAAGATTGTGGACAGCAGGAGACTATCTATACTATATGCATTTATGAATAAAACTCAATGAATGCTCTGAAAAATGTCATCTTCTCATGCATTTAACATTGATTGCATTATTTCATAAAAAGCATTTATGCACCTGACGATTTTTTTACAATTAAAGTAGTCATTTAATTCACATCAAAAATGTAATTACAATGATTTTTTTTTCCAAAAACCATTTTCCCTCTCCAAATAGACATCTTTACTATATACATTTACGAATCAAACTCAAAGAATGCTCTGCCAAATGTCAGCTCCTCATGCATTTAACATTTATTGCATTATTTCGTAGAAAGCATTTATGCACCTGACGATATTTTTACCATTAAAGCAATCATTTAATTCACATCAAGAATGTAATTACAATGATTTTTTTTTTCCTAAAATCATTTCCCTCTCCAAATAGACATCCATACTATATACATTTACGAATTAAACTCAATGAATGCTCTGTCAAATGTCATCTCCTCATGCTTTTAACATTTATTGCATTATTTCGTAGAAAGCATTTATGTACCTAGACGATTTTTTTACAATTAAAGCAGTCATTTAATTCACATCAAGAATGTAATTACAATGAATTTTTTTTCCCAAAACCATTTTCCCTCTCCAAATAGACATCTAATCTAAAAATTAAAGAATCGAAAATTTGAATTTGAAATCTATACTATATACATTTACGAATCTATACAATTTACATTTACGAATCAAACTCAATGAATGTTCTGCCAAATGTCATCTCCTCATGCATTTAACATTTATTGCATTATTTCGTAGAAAGCATTTATGCACCCGACGATTATTTTACAATTAAAGCAGTCATTTAATTCACATCAAGAATGTAATTACAATGAATTTTTTTCCCCAAAACCATTTTCCCTCTCCAAATAGACATCTAATCTAAAAATTAAAAAATCGAAAATTTGAATTTGAAATCTATACTATTTACATTTACGAATCAAACTCAATGAATGTTCTGCCAAATGTCATCTCCTCATGCATTTAACATTTATTGCATTATTTCGAAGAAAGCATTTATGCACCTGACGATTTTTTTACAATTAAAGCAGTAATTTAATTCACATCAAGAATGTAATTACAATTATTTTTTTTCCCAAGACCATTTTCCCTCTCCAAATAGACATCTAATCTAAAAATTAAAAAATCGAAAATTTGAATTTGAAATATGAACAAAACAAAATCATGTAATGAGAGAAGAAATGGTCAGTGTTAACTTATAATTTTGATTTGAAAAAGAAATTCAAAATAAAACTTTAATGGCTATTTTCAAATATTATATTTTTTATATTCTTCATACATGTCTTATATTTTTAATACTAAAATTGTGTATTTGCTATTTACACTTAAGCGTCGTTATTTGTATTATAATATCTATAATAATTACTCCCTCCGGTCCATTTCTATGGTAATTTAAGATTTCTACACAGATATTAAGAAAGCATTAATTTATTTACATTTGTACCAAATTAACCTTATTTATAATATCATTAATTATTTACACATTTTAACCATATTTAATCCATATTCCACATGCCATTAATAAGCACTCAGAAAGTGCACATTTATTGGTAAAAACAAGGTGCATTCATATGACTTTTGTTTTGGAACAAGTACTAGCATTTATGGTTGAATTTAAGTAGCGAGTATAAGGGTATATATGGAAAAAAAATATAAAATGTATCTTGGGTTTGCAAAAGGCCCATTGTTTTGGACCAAAAACAAAAAACTAAATTGATCATAGAAATGGACCGGAGGGAGTATTAAGTTAATATTTGTTACAATTTATGATCGATGATTCAGATAATATATATATATATATATATATATATATATATATATATATATATATATATATATATATAAAAATATTTTTTTATATAATTTTACACAAGAAACATAAAAACACAAAATATGAATTCATCAATTATATATTTAAAAAAATACTTAAAAACTAACATATTTCCCGTGCATGGCACGGGTCCATCAATCTAGTTATTATAATAGGAGAATCTATACTATATACATTTACGAATCAAAATCAATGAATGCTCTGTCAAATATCATCTCCTCATGCATTTAACATTTATTGCATTATTTTGTAGAAAGCATTTATGTACCTGACGATTTTTTTACAATTAAAGCAGTCATTTAATTCACATCAAAAATATAATTACAATGAAACTTTTTTTCCCAAAACCATTTTCCCTCTCCAAATAGACATCTATACTATATACATTTACGAATCCAACTCAATAAATGCTTTGCCAAATGTCATCTCCTCATGCATTTAACATTTATTGCATTATTTCGTAGAAAGCATTTATGCACCTGAAGATTTTTTTACAATTAAAGTAGTCATTTAATTCACATCAAGAATGTAATTACATTGATTTTTTTTCCCAAAACCATTTTGCCTCTCCAAATAGACATCTATACTATATACATTTACGAATCAAACTCAATGAATGCTCTGTCAAATGTCATCTCCTCATGCATTAAACATTTATTGCATTATTTCGTAGAAAGCGTTTATACACCTGACGATTTTTTTACAATTAAAGAAGTCATTTAATTCACATCAAGAATGTAATTACAATGAAACTTTTTTTCCCAAAACCATTTTCCCTCTCCAAATAGACATCTAATCTAAAATTAAAAAATCCAAAATTTTAATTTGAAATCTATACTGTATACATTTACGAATCTATACTATTTACATTTACGAATCAAACTCAATGAATGCTCTGCCAAATGTCATCTCCTCATGCATTTAACATTTATTGCATTATTTCGTAGAAAGCATTTATACACCTGATATTTTTTTTACAATTAAAGCAGTCATTTAATTCACATCAAGAATGTAATTACAATGATTTTTTTCTCCCAAAACCATTTTCCCTCTCCAAATAGATATCTAATCTAAAAATTAAAAAATCGAAAATTTGAATTTGAAATATGAACAAAACAAAATCATGTAATGAGAGAAGAAATGGTTAATGTTAACTTATAATTTTGATTTGAAAAAAAAATCACAATAAAACTTTAATGGCTATTTTCAAATATTATATTTTTTATATTCTTCATACATGTCTTATATTTAAATTATATTTTAATACTAAAATTGTGTATTTACTATTTACACTTAAGCGTCGTTATCTGTATTGTAATATCTATAATAATTATTAAGTTAATATCTGTTACAATTTATGATCGACGATTCATATAATATATATATATATATATATATATATATATATATTACATTTTTTGTTATATAATTTTCCACAAAAACTTAAAACCACAAAATGTGAATTCAACAATTATATATTTAAAAAAAAATCCTTAAAAAGTAACATATTTCCCGTGCATGGCACGGGTCCATCAATCTTATTGTTATAATAGGAGAATCTATACTATATACATTTACGAATTAGACTCAGTGAATGCTCTGCCAAATGCCATCTCCTCATGCATTTAACATTTATTGCATTATTTCGTAGAAAGCATTTATGCACCTGACGATTTTTTTACAATTAAAGCAGTCATTTAATTCACATCAAGAATTTAATTACAATGAATTTTTTTTTCCCAAAACCGTTTTCCCTCTCCAAATAGACATCTAATCTAAAAATTAAAAAATCCAAAATTTGAATTTGAAATATGAACAAAACAAAATCATGTAATGAGAGAAGAAATGGTTAGTGTTAACTTATAATTTTGATTTGAAAACAAAATTCACAATAAAACTTTAATGACTATTTTCAAATATTATATTTTTTATATTCTTCATACATGTCTTATATTTAAATTATATTTTTAATACTAAAATTGTGTATTTACTATTTGCACTTAAGCGTCATTATCTATATATTATTAAGTTAATATCTGTTACAATTTATCATCGTCGATTCAGATAATATATATATATATATATATATATATATATATATATATATATATATATATATATTACATTTGTTATATAATTTTTCACAAGAAACTTAAAACCACAAAATATGAATTCGACAATTATATATTTAAAAAAATCCTTAAAAAATAACATATTTCCCGTACATGGCACAGGTCCATCGATCTAGTTATTGTAATAAGAGAATGCTAACATGTGTTCTTGGGGTATTAGTTAAGGAATAAAAAAAGAAAAACTTTTATTAAAAAATTGTGTAGTAAAATTTTTGAGAAGTGTTATCTTTAGTTTTACATTTAATAGAATCCTTAATCAATATCCTTAGGACACTGGTTAACAAGATTCGTTTTATTATTGTTATTATTATGAGTTTAATTTTGATATATTATTAATATAAATATTCTTTATACTGTCAATTAATCACAAATTATTTATGTATGACTTTTAGGGTTTGTTTGAGAGTTGGAAAGGGAAGAGAGGGAAAGGGTTTGAAGAGTAGGGGAGAGGGAAATGGGTGACAGGGACGAGAGGATAGCCTCCAAAGCCCTCCAATACCTCCCCTAATTCATTATTTAACAAAGGAACCAAAACCCCTCAATTTGAGGAAACAAAAAAAAAAAAAAGAACTACAAGAAGGTTTTGGAGGTTATCCTCAATACCCCATCCCTTCCCCCTCCCTCTCCCTCCTCAAACCCTTCTCCTCCTTCTCCTTCCAGCTCTCAATCTAAGAGTCAACCATATTAATGATACAAATCATTATTATTATTATCCTTAAGAGTTTAATTTTGATACATCGTTAGTGAAAAGTACTTATCTACATTGTGAATCAATTACAAATCATCCTATGTATAACTTTTAAGTTAGTTATGATAAGAGTTAAACATTTTAATGATACAAATCATTACTATTGTTATTATCATGAGTTTAATTTGATTCATTGTTTGTGTAAAGTTTTTTACATTATCCATCAATCAATCACAAATCATCATATTATGACTTTAAGGTAGTTATAATAAGAGTTAAGCTTTTTTTTAAAGATTTGACGATTTATGACAAAAGAAAAATTTTAAAAAAATAATTATGTCGTTTCTATTATTCTAAGATTTATTTAAATATAGATTATACATTTTTACATTCATTTATAGATGAACACACGTCTTTTTTTATTTTTATTGTGCAAATTTAAATTTTCAAATTCACTTTGTATCCTACTTTTAAGTTTAGTATTTACTCTTTTTTTATATACATACTTTATATTTACACTTTAAATTTATATTTTTAAAATCCTACTTGAATTAATTATTATATTGTATAATTTTACTATGTATATTTTTCTTTTTGAAGGGTTATTTGCTAATAATATTGGATTTAAAATTAACGAATGGAAAGCACAAGTTTCGAGAAAGGAATGACTTGTGGATTTGCATGAAGTATTCCCTTTATGACCTGGATTTGTATCCAAAGAACATTGATTAGCATAAAGAAATCAAAACTGCATTTGGCCACCCTGCATCCAATCTTTTTATCATGTATGTTTTTCATTTTGTTTAAACCCGTGCAGGGGTTATTTGCTTTGTATTTTAAATAAACGAATGGAAAGCATAAATAAGATTGGAGCAAGGAATGACTTATCGACTTGCATAAAGTATTCCCTTTTTGACCTGGGTTGGTATCCACAAACATCGATTAGCATAGAGAAGTCAAAACATCATTTCTGCCCCTGCATCCCGTTAGTATCAACAGAGATGCATATTGATATCCTTCTCTTATCAAAATTCTTTTCTTTGATCCAAAGAGCAAACAAAAGCATTTATAACCAGAGATGAGTTCAACAGCAACAGCCTGGACTGGTAAGGGTATCGAGTCCTTAAATATTGTACGTCGATAGAAACACACATCCCTTCACAATCTAAAATAGGCTAATCCATCACAAGTTGTAATCACCTATGTTGGAGAACAGTTGACCTATCGAACTCAAACTCGTAAACATTAACAGAGCTACCACATCGTTTCAAACCAATGAAGTTTACGAAATTGTCACGGCTATACATGTATCATGTATGTTCAGCGTCTATTTTATACAAAAACAGACAATCAAATCGAACATCTTTTTAGGAGGATAATAAAAGGACAAGTAACATATACACACCAAGCCAAAAGGACCGGGAAAAAAAAATAGAAAGAAAAACCTCAGGATAAAGAAAGCTCATTAATTATTAACGTGCACGAGATTTATCAGTAAAATAATTGAATTCACATCATTTTGAAATACAGGCTCTGAACTCAATGAGAGCTAACAAGAAATGGGTGCTGGCAAACTCCACATTCAATGGTCTCCGAACCTGAGCTAGGTACCTGGACCTGCAATAATCCCACAACGAAGCCCCTCGTGAAGATGTTGAAAATGTGTATGTGGGAGGGGAGTGAGGAGAGATTAATAACAAATTAGTCAAGAGAATTCAAACCTGCAGATGCACAGTGCAAATAGGGCATGCAACTTCCTTCATCCGTCTTCCAGCTCCATCCGATTTAGAGCCTGTGAACCAGATCACTTATATCAGCCAGACATTGAATTCCATATCTTAATTTAAAAATCCAGCTATTCCAACTAAACTCTACCCACATATCAGATTCTCATTGAAACCTGCTACCTCAGTTTGACAATTTATGATCAATGCTATTACAGCAATTTTTACACCCAAGCTCCCAGAATTGAACTCAGATTACAATACCTGATGTCTTTCGATTCCTCTCCAGCTCCTCCTACCAAAAGTTCACCAACAAAACAAATCACCATCTAATGCATGCTTACACATTTATGCTTAACCAAGTAACCAAATAAGTGAATAGAAAAGTTCCATGAGACAGAAACAAACATTACGATGTGTCCCTACTGCTTACCTGAAGCTTCCTGGCAAGATCCTCATGACTCTGCAACACAGGTTTACTTGATGATTCTTTAGCATTACTCAGCCTCTGAGTCACTTCAGCCTAAACAGCAAAGGCAATATAAGATTCCATTCCTTCCAATGCACATGAAACACTGCTTAAAATCTAAGATCAAAATGTGTATAACCCGCTTAAACTTTTAGCCTTTGGCAAAATATCCACAAGTAGTTTTAATAATTTAACGTCAGCCAATTATCCACCTGAACTTTAAGCATTTACCGAGACACTTTTTATCAATCCACCTTTACAACATTAACACCATGACATGCCGTTATTTTTTCTCCCAAACCAAATAATCTATATTATTGAAAAGTGAGGTTGTATAAGACATAGGCATAGCTATAATCGAAATTTCGGGGGGGGGTTGGGGTTAGTGAATTGCTAAGTGTCACAGTTTAAAGATCAAGCAGATAAATTGCCAATATTACAATTCGAGGAAAATTTACTAGAAGACTAAAGTTAAAGCAGACAATTTACAATTTAACAAAAAAAATATAATGTATAACAGGAATTCTAGTTTCAACCATTGACTCTGATGGGCTAGTGACCCACATATACAACAGGAGAAAAACATAAAAATTGGCCTAACAAAAACAAAGGCCTGATGGTGTATGAGAGAAGGCAAAAACAGGCGAAGGGAAAGGAGGGAAATACCATTAAGGAACTAAAGATTTGGAGCAGACAGTTCGAGGAGAGAGGGAAAAGGGTAACAGAATGGATAGCTGTCAAGAAGGGAATGGGGGGAAGGCATTGGAGATTGGTGAGTGGAAAATTACATGAAAGAGGGGCTGGAACGTGAAGGGGGAAATCTGAACATGTGAGAATTGGAGGGAGGGCCTTGGCTCAGGGGAGGCGGGGGAGGAAGGTTCACTACTATAGTGCCCATTCCTGTACTTTGTTTTCTTGTTTTCTGAGTTGTCTTGTTCTTTTCTGTACTGATCTCAGCACCAGTTCTGCATGCTGCTGCTGTTTCACTGCTATTTTCTGGTTCCTGTTACTGTTTTTGGGTTAAAAGGAATAAACCCCTACTGTGAGGAGCTCAGATCCAGTTTTCTCAGATTAATACTATTCAATATTTTTCCAGTTTACATCTAGTGGCATGAGAACCTCAGCAATTATGAAAGCAAACACATCATGCATCGGTTGATGGGGAGCGGATAAACAGAAAATCAACAACAATTACACATACCATGCATCGGTCACAAACTCGTACTGGTTGAGCATTCTCATCAGCAGTTAGAGCAATTCTACCATGTGTACATTTGTCGCAGAAAATATCACCACAGTTCCTACAGTGATGCTGCCAGAAGAATAGATGATCAAACATTAGCTGCCAAGCACAAGAAACAACTAAGTAGCTTGAGAAAGAAATAGGAGAACCACCCTGCGATTAAAAGCCCCAAAATCACTGCCACATGCTGTACATTTTGAGACCGCTTCATCTGGGACCTATACATAAATACAACCTCATAAGAAAAACTTATCCTGGTTAGAGTTGATGTAGATTAATAAAGTTGACCAATTTCTTTGAGATCAGATGACATTTAGACACTTTGTACTTTCCGAAAGTTAAAAGTCAACAACTACTAAACACGGTAGCTTTATAAAAATAAAATTGACAAAAATTGCGACAAAAATACATACTTGGCCCAACAATCACAACCAACCACCAGCATATCAGAACACTGATGTAAAAATAACAATAGTTCAAAGGAAAATTTTCTGCTAAAACATTAGCCTATTTTAGGGATCAGGTAAGGGGACAGGATAAGAGCAATAAAACTCAGTTTGCATCTAAAGTTACCCAATGATCCTTCTCTTCATTAGCAGGTTTAATCAAATTCATCCAATCACCCAATCCTTTCTTTTTTTCTGTAGGCTGTTCATTTGTTCTCAAAGATTCAGCGGGCCTCCTGCTTCCACCCATTTCCTTGAACTGCATTTAGAAAACAAGGGAACGTTATGACATATATAATCAACAATTCACAAAATTGAAAAACAATTTTTGTAGAACTTGATAAGTAACAGAGGACACAGAGAGAAGTAAAGACTATAAGCTATTTTAGTAGAAATCGGAAAACCTTATCGAGGGATTTAAAACAGATTGGGAACTGGCCGAGAATAAAGTAATAATGAATTTTTATAATATTGCAAGAGACATGGTAGAAAATATTTACAGTTTTCAAGGCATAAGAATTATCGTGATTAAACCTTAATCTGGAAATAATTTAATGATGTTGAACTTTAGTGCAATGATGAATACAGAAATTACTTGCATGTACTACATGCCAAAGATGCAATTCTACAATGTTCACTTGATGGTGCTGAGGATTTTGGGCACAGATTTTATCTGCCAGCATTGTTAACAGCTAAAAAGCATGATTAGAAGGCTATTTATTGATTACTGGGGTTTAAATGGATGCGACTAGCAAAAAGTACAAACAATAAAAATTATCAAGAGAAAATGCCAGCAAACCCTCAAATTTTTTGGATCTTTATCTAACTCATGTCCGTTGACAATTATTAGGCCTAAGCATACACTACACTTTAGTTCAAACTTCAAAGGATGGTCAAATGTTGAGGCTAAACAAAAAATCTGCAATATACAAGAGTATTAGGATAGCCAAAAGAACCGACATTATTTCCATTACATACACACACACAAAACAAATGGCACACAAACAATCAATATTGGAATCTTTAAATTGGATAAAGATTAAAGAACAGAAGATTCGATGAATAAGAGAGAAAAGGTTGAGCCAGGATAGTTGCACTGAATACAACAAACATTATCCAATGATAATGAATCTTAAAATAGTACAAAACATGACATTGAGTAAAAACATGGCCTTGAATGTACACTACACATTGCAACTCATACAAGGCAAGCGCAACTAAAACTAAATCATGTCGCCCAATAACATAAAGTACACCCAGTGTCTTCCAGCAGATATTTATAAAATTTACATTCTTATAATCTAATTCTCGGAATACCTGTATAGTAGCAGCAGTCACTGTATCCAAAAGTGTGTTAGTAGTGTAACTATTGGATTGCAATCTAATTCGTTTGGGCTCCACATCCACCGAGCTCTTTGACCAGAATGCAAAGGTAGATGAATCAAATTTCTGCATAATTCAATTAGAAGCATTATATATTGAGATTGATTACAAAAATTAATTTTGAAGATATAGTCAAAATGTCAAAAAGGAAGCTAACAAACTTACTTCACATCTTGTTATGTTCTCAAGAGGATATATTCTCAATGTTCGACTGGTATTTGGATCCAGCATACGAATTCCATCCAAACCAATCTGAAAGAATAACCATTGAGAAAATCATTGATTCAGAACAGCAGCCACAGAAAGGATAAACAATCGAAAGGTTTGTGAATGCAAAATAAATAAAAAGAGAACTGCTAGAGAGCCCGGAAGCTCCTAAACCGGTTGAGGTGAGCCCGGATAACAATAAAAAATCAATAGCAATGAAATTCTCAAGAGAGAGCCACATAATTGTTCAGTTTTTTCATATTTCTAATAACATCTGGGCTATTCCAGGAATGTTTCTTTCAGGACAATTCTGCTTTTTTCCAAATAAAATTATGCTGGCCATCGCTGAGATAGAAATTTGCAAAAGGGGGAAAAAGATGCAGAAAGTTTTCACAATTTTCTGTGTGGCCCTAAAAGAATCTAACAAACTTTCAGAAGATTAATAACAAATAAATAAATAAAAAGGTATGGTAATTTTTTTTTATCGTACACAAAATGATCAAAATGCCACATATGAGTACATATCATGTTCAGAAGAAAAGAAAAGTTATACATCAGGCTGACAGTAACCATTACTTGTATATATACACAATCCCGTCTAGACTGAAATTACTACTCCTTTTGTTTCGTGAATCATGATCATAAAGCATTCATGATAGGTACCAACAAGAAATGATAGGAATTAAGAGAGCACTGTAGTAATATTGATGTAACCCAGCTAGTATCATGGTGATACTGAGTCTGGAAGAAAAAGAAAAGAAATGAATTACAAGATAATAGGCAATTCGAGAGTGCCTTGCTCTCCTAAGGGTTCCCAAGTCCAATTCCAGTCTACCCCACTCTTTCCCTCTCTCCTGGTTATATTTCCCGCCTCACCCAACAGAAATCACTCCTCATACACCCCATCCCACTCTGCTGCCATCACTAGGCAGCAGTTAGTTACAAGTTTCTCTCTCCTAGGAGTGATCTGGTGCATTGCACCCTTGGAGCCACTTAATGGGCTTCCATTTCCCTCTTTCATACACTAAGGTCTTTTTGGGCCTACTTATGGCTGCATCAATACCCTCCCCTTCAAAATTCACCTTGTCCTCAAGGTGAAAATTGGGAAATTGCTCTTGCACATCAGCTACTGTTTCCCAGGAATTCTCACAGCTTGGTAGTCCTTGCCATTGTACTAGGACTTCCTGTCCTGTAGAAGGGGATCCTCTCACAGCTAAGATCTTCTCGGGTTGGGCCTGCAACTCCCATTCTTCTGAAACACAAGGTGGAAGTGGCTGCACCACCACATCTGGAGCCACTGTTTTCTTCAGCAGGGAGGAGTGAAAGACAGGATGCACCCTGCTGTCTTCTAGCAAGAGCAGCTTGTATGCCACAGCTCCAATCCTCTCAATGATCTCATAAGGGCCACAGAATCTCGGGCTTAGTTTCTGGTTCACCCTCTTTGCAAAGTTTCTCAACTTATAAGGTTGAATTTTCAGGTAAACCTTATCCCCCACTTGATGCTCAACATCCCTCCTATGCTTGTTGGCCTGCTGTTTCATGCGATTCTGGGCTTGCACTCACTGTTTTTTTAGCTCTTCCAATAGCTCATTCTTCTCTGTAGTCAGTCTATCCACCTCTTCTATCGCAGTGTTCCCTGTGCCACCTCTAACCACAGCTGGTGGATCTCTGCCATACAAGGCCTTGAAAGGGGCCATTTGGGTAGCTGGATGGTAGTTGGTATTGTACCATAACTCTGCCCAACTGAGCCATTTGTGCCACTGTTTGGGTCTGACCCCTGTCATGCACCTCAAATACGTTTCCAAACATCTATTTACCACTTCAGTCTGGCCATCTGACTGAGGGTGGTATGCTGAACTGAATCTCAGTTTGGTCACTGCCAATTTGAATAGCTTTGTCCAGAAGGAGCTGATGAAAATTCTATCTCTATCGACACGATGGAGGTTGGAAACCCATGAAGTTTAACCACTTCTTTGAGAAACACCTCAGCCACTTCTTTAGCCGTATAAGGGTGAGCCATGGCAATGAAGTGGGCATATTTGGTGAACCTGTCCACCACCATCAATATAGTATCCATACCTCCTGATTTAGGTAAGCCTCCAATGAAGTCCATAGAGATGTCAGACCATTGTTGAGTTGGGATGGGTAAGGGCTGCAACAGGCCTGCAGGGGGCAGCGCCTCATACTTGTTTCTTTGGCAAACTTCACAAGCTTGTACATAGTGCTGAATTTCCTGCCTCATTCCTTCCCACAAAAATAATCCTGACACTCTCTTGAAGGTTCTGAAGTACCCCGAGTGGCCTCCCCATGCTAAATCATGAAATTCCTTCAGAATTAGGGGAATTTTAGGAGAGTTCTTGGGAATAACCAACCTTCCCTTGTAGTACAACCTCCCCTTGTTAAGCCTATAACCCTTGTGTGTGCTGCCATCTACCATCAATTCCTGCACCATCTTCTTGAGTTTCTCATCTTGAGCAATCTCCTTCTCCAAGTCATCCCACTCAAAGAACTGTACAGTAGAGATAGCTGTAAATTGCAGTTTCCTAGAGAGAGCATCTGCAGCTTTGTTCTCGTTCCCTGGTTTGTATTTTATTTCAAAATCAAACCCGAGTAACTTAGATACCCATCTCTGTTGTTCTTCACCCATCAGCCTTTGATCAGCCAAAAACCTGAGACTCTTTTGGTCAGTGTGGATCACAAAATGCCTTCCCAACAAGTAATGCCTCCACTTCTGAACTGCCAGCACTATTGCCATGAGTTCTCTCTCATACACTGATTTCTTATGTGCTCTGTCCGAAATGGTCTGGCTCATATATGCAACTGGTCTTCCATCCTGCATCAAGATAGCCCCAATTCCCTTGCCTGAGGCATCAGTCTCTACCACAAAAGATTTCTCGAAATCTGGTACTGCTAACACTGGGACAGAAACCATGGCTTGCTTCAATTGCTCAAAGGCAACTTGGGCCTCCTCATTCCACTGAAATTGATCTTTCTTGAGCTGCCGAGTTAATGGCCAAGCCATTTTCCCATAGTTCTTCACTAGTTTTCTATAATACCCGGTTAAACCAAGGAATCCCCTCATCCCTTTAACATCTTTAGGGAGGGGCCAATCAAGCATATCCTTGATTTTATTTGGATCTGCAGACACACCCTGTCCTGAGATAATATGCCCCAAATACTCCAACTTCCCTTGGCAAAAAGAACATTTCTTCTTGTTGACCACCAATCCATTCTCCTTCAGCACCTGTAGCACTTTCCCGAGGTGTTCTCTGTGGCTCATCTCATCCTTACTATATACTAGGATGTCACCAAAGAAGACTAGAGTGAACTTCCTAAAAAAAGGTTTTAGTATTTGGTTCATGAGAGCTTGAAATGTGGAAGGGGCATTTGTCAATCCAAAGGGCATGGCTAAAAATTCATAGTGCCCTTCATGAGTTCTAAAGGCTGTCTTGGGAATATCAGAGTCTTTCATGCGTATTTGATGGTACCCTGATTTCAAGTCCAGCTTAGAAAAGACCCTTGCACCACCTAACTCATCCAATAATTCATCTATGATGGGAATTGGGAACTTATCTGGTATAGTTAGCTTGTTTAAAGCTCTGTAATCCACACAAAACCTCCACCCTCCGTCTTTCTTCTTTACTAATATCACAGGGCTGCTATAAGGGCTAGTACTAGGCCTGATGATTCCAGCATGCAACATCTCCCTTATTATCTTCTCAATCTCATTCTTCTGATAATAAGGGTATCTGTAGGGTCGGCTGTTGGGTATAGAAGCTCCTTCCTTGAGGGTGACTGCATGATCTTGTGCTCTGTGTGGGGGTAGCCCTTGGGGTACTTGGAATACCTCCTCATACATCTTGAGTACTTCATTCAATTCTCTGGACAACACTGACTGCACCTCTGTTGGCTGATCTACAGAGTTCTCATAAGCCACAAAATACCCCTATCCATCTTGCAAGGCTTTAAACATAGCCTTCCAAGATGCTTGTTCTTTGCATAAGGAAGGGGCACCCTTTAGCTCCTTCTTCTCTCCCCGATCCTCCCATCTCAGCATCAAATTCCTGAAGTTAGCTTCTATGTTCCCAAGGCTAGCAAGCCAATCCATCCCCAATACTACATCTGTTCCTCCTAGCTCCATTAGGAAAAAAATGTTGCTGAATTTTTATCCCTTGGATGCTCAGTTCCACATGTTTACAAATTCCCTTGTTCCTCACTTTGGCCCCAGTCCCCACGTCAACCACATATTCAAGGGTCTCACTCACTTCCAGTTTCAACCCTGTAGCTGTTTTCTTGGATATGAAATTACTAGTGGCCCCACAGTCAATTAGTACTAACACCTCTTGTCCCTCCAATTGACCCCACACCTTAAATGACCTATTGGAAGTCAGTCCCTCCTTACTGTTTAGAGACAATTGTAAGGTTTGGGCCTCCAAAACCACGGGCTCCTCCTCCTTCTCTGGTATAGGTTCCTCCTCCTCATTCTCTGATCCCTCCACCAGTAAAAAAATGGTAGTGTTTCAGTTTGCACACATGCTCGGGCCCCCATTTGTCTCCACATTTGAAACATAGCCCCTTACGGCTCCGTTCTCTCAACTCATATTCTGACTGAATTTCCCCCCTCCATACACCCTCTTCACCTGCCCTGCTCCCTCCGTATTCGGCGTCTCCATAGGTTCTTTTTTCGGAGGCTCAACTCTAGGAGTGATGGTTTTGCCTCTGAAAAAGTCCCTTGGCATTGAAGCCCTAGCTCCCTCTCTGTCACGCCACCCCTTCTTCTCCTCCAACATGAGCCCTCCTCTCCTCAGCGCTGCATTTTTCTCTTCTAGCAAGAGAGCTCTATCCATCAGTTCTCCTAGAGATTCCGAGGCATGTAGCTTGAGTTCTGCCTGGATCTCCTCCTTCAATCCATTAAGGAAGACCCCCTCGAGCATCACCCTCTCAGCACCCTTCAAGGGAGCTGTTACCAACTCGAATCGATCCCGAAACTCCATCACGGTACCGATTTGTTTCATGCTCACAATGGCCCAAACGAGTTCTGGGCTAACCCCGGTTGGAACCTCCTCAACACCGCCTACTTGAAATCCTCCAAGTTAGGGTTCGGAGCCTACTCCTCCCACCATTGGCACCAGTTCAGGGCTCTGTCCTCCAAGGCGATCACCACAGCATCGAGCTTCTCTCCCTCCCTAACTCCGTTCATCTTGAAGCACCGCTCAATCTTCACAATCCACCCATAAGCCTCCTCTCCGTTGAACACCGGTATCTCCAACTTCCTCCCACTCTTATCATACGATGGGACTCGGCTATCTGAGCTGAAGCGTGAACGCGATCGCGATTCACTTGATTGACTTCCCCCGCCTCCACCATCATCCTCACTCTCCGACGTTCTACGACGTCAGGTTTGGCCTCTGCGATGCTGCTCCTTTCTCCGGAGGAGTCTTCTCATCTCGTCCATCCCGCGAGCTAGCTCGCCCACCCCCGCCTACAAATTCTCAACTCCTCGCTCCAAGTTGTCCACTCGATTGTCCATTCCTAGTCACGTGTTAACCATGAGCTCCAGGAAAGTGAGCTTTGATATCAATTGATAGGTACCAACAATAAATGATAGGAATTATGAGAGCACTGTAGTAATATTGATGTAACCCAACTAGTATCAAGGTGATACTGAGTCTGGAAGAAAAAGAAAAGAAAGGAATGACAAGATAATAGGCAATTCGAGAGTGCCTTGCTCTCCTAAGGGTTCCCAAGTCCAATTCCAGTCTACCCCACTCTTTCCATCTCTCCTGGTTATATTTCCCGCCTCACCTAACAGAAATCACTCCTCACACACCCCATCCCACTCTGCTGCCATCACTAGGCAGCTGTTAGTTACAAGTTTCTCTCTCCTAGGAGTGATCCGGTGCATTGCACCCTTGGAGCCACTTAATGGGCTTCCATTTCCCTCATTCATACACTAAGGTCTTTTTGGGCCTACTTATGTCCGCATCAATTCATCTAACCCAAAATCGGATGGTAGCAATTAAAGTGAACGGTGACCCAAGGTAAACTTTATCTATGATGTCAGGTATTTCAATCACTAGTCCCCATCTTAGGAAGTGTTTAACCTAACCACTTTCTTTGACCGAATTACATGATCAATTTGTTACCAAACAATAATAAATGTTTAATTTTGACATACCATCAGTGTAAAATTTTACAGTGTCAATCAATCACAAATAATCCTATGTTTGACTTCTAAGGTAGTTATGATAAGAGTCAAACATTTTTAATCATCAAGTGATAATTTAAGTTTGGTTGATTGTGTACAATTTTTTACACTGTCAGTGCATACCAATATTGACCATGCATACAATTGGTTGACAGTGCAATAACAACAACAACATTGACCAGCTTACACAAAAGAGGCATGCAATCCATTAGGCTGATTGTAATTACTACAACAAACAAGTAAACAAAACAAAACCCAACACCTCTCATCAAACGATACAAGTCCAATTATGGGTACCATTATCATTCAATAAGCAAGTAAAATTGAATACAAAACCAACACAATAAAATGATGCTGTTATCTTCATTAAAACCTGACAGAGAACATCCATGGTGCTCTGACCCCCACTCTCCGCCAAAACCTTCACCCGAAACTTCTGCACACCGCTCTTCACGTCTTCATTTACATCAACCTTAGGCACCGCTTTCACAATCTTGCTCGCACCAGAACCCTCTTTACCAGACGGAAAACTGATAGACCTACCATAATCATCGAAGCCGGACCAAGTCGACGATTTCGGAGCCGTACCACGCGCCCCGTACGGTTCCACTTTGCCACCTTCATAAGCAAACACTCCATCTCCATACGAATCGGATCGGCTGCTCCGGTTAAAGCCGCTGTACCCGTCATCGAAATAACCACCGCCACCGTGATCGAGCTTAACGGGGTTCTCAAAGGGGGTTTCGTAAGATGAGGATCCAGGGTGGGTGTAGGGTGCGGAGTATGAGGACGAGTACGGAGGATTGGGATTGGGGTTTGGGTTTGGGGGAATAATAGAGGATGGTGGTGGTGGTGAAGGGGTGTAAATTGGAGCCGTTTGATGCTGATCGTAGGGTGGATAATAGGATTGGTGTTGATGCTGATGTGGCAGTGGTTGGGGTTGTGGTTGGTATGAGAGATGAGATTCAAAGGGAGGGAAGGATGTTGGTTGAGATGAAGAATTGAAGGGTGGGAAATTAGGGTAAGAAGGAGGAGCAGTGGGAGAGGGTGGGGTTGGGATAGGGGTAGGATCGGGATTTTGAGGGTATGGAGGGTAGGTGGTGGTGTAATCGGAGTTGAAGGGAGGTGCGGATGCGTAAGGGTTTGGGAGTGGATCGGTAGGGATAGGGTTGGGGTTGGGGACAGGGTTGGGAATTGGATTTTGGAGGTGGGGGAATTGATAGTATGGAGCGGAGGTGTAATCTCCTTGCTGCATCGCTGTGTGTCTTTCTACGATGGATGATGCAGAGAACGGGGCACGATTTTGGTGCTTGTTTTGGAAGGTGATGGTGAAGGTGGAGAAGATGGAGAAGAAGATCGAGAAGACTGAGCTGGGATGATGAACTGTTGGAGAAGTCTCCTGTGTATTAACGCACACGCTAGCTTCGCTGTTTCCCAATTTACAGAACTACCCTTGCGAAGGATTTTTTTTAAGAAAAACTTTGGGTGGGGAAAAAAAATGCTAAAATACATTTTTGGTTATTTATCTTTTAGTGAAAATTTGTTTTGCTCCTTTATCTTTTAAAAGATTCATTTTCGTCATTTATCTTTCAAAAGTGACTCAAAATGATCCTTCCATCAAATCCGTTAGGGTTAGCTGAGATCCGTCGGAATCTACAAGTTTTGCCGGAATTTGGGCATTCCTATCACCTTTCTCTCTCTGGAATTTATTTTTGCAGTGTTGGATCCATAAATCTGGACAACTCTCCTCCTTCTCCTCCAATCTCTTCATCATCACACTCATACCCACAGGTCCCTTTCTCTCCCTCTCATACACCCACACAAATCTCACACGCCCCATGATTCAACAACGCCCCAGGAATGTCTTTGACAGATTGAGGATGAAAGATGCGACCTCCGTGACCATGAAAGAATGGTATCAAGAAACACACATTAATCAATGGAATATAAAAGAAATTCCCAAGATTTCAACTTTATGTATATAAATGAATTAAAAATATACAAATAAAAATTCCCAATAACCCAATCAGATTTCCCACAAAAAAATATAAACGTCGGCACCACATCCGCACATAGGGGTCTCGTTATTGCCATATTCATGAGTTCATATGGTACTTCATTCTTTCTCTTTTATATATCTTTTCAATCTGACTTGTGCTTCATCCACGCGATTGTCAGGTTCTGAAGGGGTTTTCTACATCTGTGATTGACCAAGGTGCTTCATCCGCCATGACCAAACAATGGATCTGGACAAAGGCGGAACATCTATGGGTCTTGCTCGTTCACCAGATCTGTGACGTGGTGGTCCGAGGCATCTCCGAGACGGCGGTTCTACGATGGAGATGCTGTGATGGATTGAAGCTAAGATGGCGGCACGCTCACTGTGATTGGGTTGTCCTGTTAGTGGTTGCCGCGATGAGGTGGAGGAACAAGTTTTAAGAAGAATTGCCCAGATTCCAGCGAAATATCCAGATTTCGGTGGATCTCCGACGGGTTATTAACGGAATCCAGTGACAAATTTGAAGGAAGGACCATTTTGAGTAACATTTGAAAGATAAAGGACCAAAATGAATATTTTAAAAGATAAAGGACCAAAACGAATTTTCATCAATATATAAAGGACCAAAAAGATATTTTAGCCACACAAAAAAAACTATCAACATATCAGGGTGGCGTCTACGGTGGCAACGTGGCGTTTAGCATGTAGTCCTAAGGGCTTGTTTGTGAGGTTGGGAGGGAAAGAGGGGAAGGAAAGAAAATGGAAGGTTTTGGAGAAAAGAAGGGGAAAGGGATGAGGGAAAGGGAGATAGCCCTCTAAAACCCTCCAAAATCTTCTTCTAGTTTATTTTTTTAGTTCCCCAAATTGGAGGATTTTGATTCTTTTGTTAAAAAATAAAGCCCATGCAAGGTGAGGGAGTATATTTCCCTTCCCTCGTTCATTTCCCCCTTCTTCCTCCCAAAGTCTTCCCCTCCCTTCTCCTCCAAAACTCACAAACAAGCCCTAAGAGAAGTGCTACACCAGTATAGCTTTTAAAACTTTTTTTTGGACCGTTTGATAAATTAATAAATAATTCAATGGATGGGATTGAAACTTGATAATGGTTCAGCAAGTAACCCAAACAAATTTAAAAGACAACTTTATCCCTAATCCCATCCCACCATTAACACTGTTTGCCGGAAGCTGCTTTGAAGCCTGAAGAAGAACATCCAGCCCAGAAAAACATGAGGTGATTGCTCTAGTTACCATCAAAAAATACGACCATTGAAGTTGTTATCACTAGAAATTAAGTCAATTATAGCCGTTGGAAAGTTCAGCTATTTGGGCCAAGCAAATCGGAAGCCAGTCGATTAGAGTATTGGTAGCCGATGGAAAGATAAGGAAACGGTTGATAAATTCGTAAAGAATAAAAGGTTGACGCGGTTATAGAAGGTAGTTATGCTAGACTTGTCCATTCAAAAGTTGATATTAGTAGCCGATTGCACGTGTTAACAGAATTTCTATAAACAAGGGACGCAATGTCAAGTTGGTTAGCTTGATTTTAGGAATAAAAGAGCCGTTGAAGATAGAAGACAACAAGCTAGCGATTAGTGGCGGATGATCGTGGAAGGTGATCCTAAGTAATAGGGATTTTAACTGGAGGTGATTAGTCGTTGTAACCTAAGGTGGCCACTAAGTTAGCAGGTGAAAATTTAAGAGTTAGTGGTCATAAGGGTACTTTGCATAGATTGTTTGTAGCCTATAAATACTCATTGTACACCTTGAGTTAAACACATCAATACAATCAAACATTTTTTATGCATAAACTTTATCTTTCCGTCCATTTACTATTTACGCAAATTTATTTAAAATTATTTCATCTTCCACACTAAACACTCTTTGGAGTAGTTTAGGAACCCACAAGTTAGGAGGCAGAATCCCCCTTATAACGCTTTCGACTGATTAAGGGAATCGTTGTTATCAAGAGTTAGTCGATCCGGCTAATTTTACTTCGTCCGATAACAAATTTGGCACACCCGGTGGGACCAGTGAAGGTGAGCATATTGGGAAGTTTGCCTCTCCTGGTCAAGATTTCAATTGGCGCATGCATTTGCGTTCTGGAAAACTAGTGAGCAATATGAATCCACAACCAAAACCAAAGAATGGAAATGGGAAGAATACTAAAGTGCAGGATGCTAGTATCCTTTCAATCATCACCAGGTACTCCTGTGGCAAGTAGTGCACCTGTCAGCCACACGGCATGGTCATCAACGACTGCAGGAGCCGAGTCAGGCCAGCCCATGGTTCTAACTGTAAGACTAAGTCCTCATTCGTATTTTGATGTATGACAAACAAAGTGTATTTTGCATAAGATTTTTGATTTTGACTATGTACTTATTACGTGTTAAGTTGCATGCAAGATCACTCATGAAAAAGAAAAATCAAGGATAAAACAAGCTGACGTCCAATGAACTACCAAAAAAAGAAAGCTGGCGTCTACTAAAAGTAACAAGCAGCTTGCGTCCACTGGAGTAACAAGCAGCTCGCGTCCACTGAAGTAACAAGCAGCTCGCGTCCACTGAAGTAACAAGGAGCTCGCGTCCACTGAAGTAACAAGAAGAGCTCGTCTACTGAACTACAATATGGAGCTCAACCACCAAATGGAGCTCGTCTGCTGATGTGGCACATATAGCTCGTCTAATGAAGTACCACATGGAGCTCGTCTACTGAAAGTAACAGAAGCACGCGTCTACTAAAGTAACAAGAAGCGCTCGTCTGCTGATGTGGCACATGGAGCTCGTCTACTGAAGTAACATGAAAAGCTCGTCTACTAAAGTTCCATATGGAGCTCGTCTACTAAGGTTACGCTCTTTTGACTTACTAAGATCTTAATGAGAAGCTCCGTCCACAGACATGGCATATAAAGCTCGTCTACCAGTTGGAGCACGTCTAATTACCTTGTGTTAGTACTCCCGTCTGCTGACGTGGCAAATGGACTCGGCTATTTTTTTTCTCTTCAAATAGACTCGGCTATTCTTTCAGATGGAAACGATTATTTTCAAGAAGGCGCAAACTCTATAAGGTTGGGAAAGGACATTTTTGATGATACAGACACTCTTGAGGATGAAGTGAAATCTCATGAAGGAAAGGAGGACAACAAGGAAAAGGAAGATGAAGAGAGCAATAAAGAACCTCAAGTAAAACTTCAACAAGAAAATCTTCCTAAGGAGTGGCAAGTTTCAAAGAATCATCCCCTAGACAATATCATTAGAATTTGGTGAACTAATGCAAAGTGAATTTGAAATGTCCATGATGGGAGAGCTTACCTTCTTTCTTGGACTTCAAATTAAACAATGCCAAGATGGAACCTTCATAAGCCAAACAAAGTATTGCAAGGAACTACTAAAGAAGTTTCGAATCGAAAGCGCAAAGGAAATGGCAACTCCAATGAGTCCAACCTGCTACTTGGACAAAGATGAACATGGTAAATCTATAGATGTATCCAAGTATAGAGGTATTATCAGATCCTTACTTTATCTCACTACAAGTAGGCCAGATATAATGTTTAGTGTGTGTATGTGTGCAAGGTATCAAGCTAATCCTAAAGAATCACATCTTACTGCAGTTAAAAGAATCATGAAGTATCTTTTATGAACAAAAGAAATGGGGTTATGGTATACCAAGGGATCCACTTACACATTAATAGGATATTCCAACTCTGACTTTGCTGGATGCAAGTTAGATAGGAAGAGCACAAGTGGAACGTGCCATTTATTAGGAAATTCCCTAGTGTCCTGGTTTAGTAAAAAGTAAACTAGTGTGGCCTTATCCACAGCTGAAGCAGAATATGTTGCAGCTGGGAGTTGTCGTGCTCAAATCCTATGGATGAAACAACAATTGACATCAGGGCTAAAACTCTTGTTACAAAGCTTAATAGTTTCAAGAGATGGCTACAAATGATATCCTGGGTGATGGGGCTTCACTCACTAGACCCCCCGCCTTTGATGGCTCCCAATACATGTATTGGAAAGAGAGAATGCTTATCTTTCTTGAGGCTGCAGGTTTAGATGTATTAGATGCTATTGAAAATGGTCCATATGTTCCATTTATTCTTGATGCTAAGGGAAATAAACAAACTAAACCAAAAGATGACTGGAATGATGATGATAAAAGAAGAGTTGGTTATAATGCTAAGGCAAAAAATATTATAACAACTGCTTTGAATTATGATGAGTTTTTCAGGGTCTCCAATTGCAAAACGGCAAAGCAAATGTGGGATACTCTTCAACTCACTCATGAAGGAACCAACGATGTGAAAAGAGCAAGAATGAATGCACTAGTCCATGAATATGAACTCTTTCACATGAAGAATGGTGAGGAGATAGATGAACTGCAAAAGAGGTTTACACACATTGTGAACCAGCTAGAAGGACTCGGACATACAATCACAGATGAGAAAAAGATCAACAAGATAATGAGATGTTTGAGTCGTGAATGGCAGCCAAAAATCACTGCAATTGCTGAAGCAAAGGATCTAGACACCATGCATATTGCTACTTTATTCGGCAAGTTGAAAGAACACGAATTGGAACTCAATAGATTGAAAAGTCAAGAAGATAAGGAGAAAAAGAAGAAAGGACTCTCACTCGGGGCTCATATCTCCAAAGAATCAATAGAAAGTGATGAAGATGAACACCTTGATGAAAGTGAAGAATCCGAAGAAGAAGACACGGGATTGCTTGTGAGGAAATTTAGAAGATTCATAAAAAAGAATAGAAACAAGAAGCAATTCAGTTTTCCTACCAAAATGAACACGAACAAAGGTGAAAGCTCTTCCTCAACAATCAAATGCTTTGAATGTGGAAAGCTTGGACACTACAAAAATGAATGTCCAAAGCTACAAAAGAAAGAAAAGTATGAGAAGAATGACAACAAAGAAAAGAAAGGAAGAAAGCCTAGGAGAGCATACATAGCTTGGGAAGAAAATGATATGGATTCCACTAGTAGTGAATCTGAAAATGAAGAAGCCAACCTATGTCTCATGGCAAATCAACAAAGTTAGTGAAACCGAGGTAAATGATTCTTCTCCTACCTATGATGAGTTACAAGATGCTTTTGATGAATTGCATGAAGAATATGTTAAAATTGGTAAACAACTTATATCTTCTAGGAAGATCATCGCAAAACAATGTAGTGACTATGCATCTTTACAAATAAAGGTTAAAGAACTAGAAGCTAAAAATTCACAATTACTTGCATCTAGTTCAATCTGCACCAAATGCACTACACTAGAAAAGGAAGTTGAAAAACTGAATACAACTCTATCTAAGTTTACTTTGGGTAGAGATAACTTGAATGCCATTTTAGGACAGCAAAAGGGTGTGTATGACAAAGCTGGAATTGGATATAAGCCAATGGTACATGAAAAATCTTTTAAGAAGCTTTTTGTTGCACCTATTTCCTCAACTAGTCCTTTTGTTAAATGCTATTATTGTATAAAGAAAGGTCATACAGCTGCTACTTGTAGACTTAGAAAGAACATTCATGTTGACATTAAACAAATTTGGGTTCCAAAAGGAACTTATGTTGCTACTAACACCAGAGGACCCAACCAGATTTGGGTACCTAGAGAAAAAGTATAAAAATATGTTTTGTAGGTGTGTTTGAAGGCCAAAAGCTCAAGCTGGTTTTTAGATAGTGGCTGCTCCAAACACATGACCGGAGACATCACAAAATTTACATCTTTCACTCCCAAAGAAGGTGGAAACGTCACCTATGGAGACAACAACAAAGGAAGAATTCTTGGCGTTGGAACAATAGGAAAAAGTCCAGCAATCAAGATTGAGGATGTTCTCTATGTAGAAGGGCTCAAACACAATCTACTAAGTATAAGCCAATTATGTGATAAAGGCTACAAGGTAAACTTTAACTCAAATTTGTGAATGATCGAATCTATTCATGATAATAACATAAAATTGATTGGGAATAGAATCAATAACATCTATATGCTAGACTTAGACAATTTAATTTCCAACGATGCATGTTGCTTAATTTCCAAAGAAGATGAAAATTGGCTCTGGCATAGGAGAATAACTCACATTCATATGGATCACTTGAATAAATTAATTTCCAAAGAACTTGTAATTGGTTTACCAAATAAAAAGTTTGTTAAAGTAGACCCTTACAATTGCTGCACATGGACCTTTTTGGACCTTCTAAGACAAAAAGCTTTGGTGGAAATCTTTATGCTCTTGTAATTGTTGATGACTTCTCTAGATTTACTTGGACCTATTTCTTAGCACAAAAGAATGAAGCTTTTAAAGCTTTTAAGAAAATGGCTAAGGTTGCTCAAAATGAGAAAGACGTGAAAATTGTTTCAATTAGGAGTGACCATGGAGGAGAATTCCAAAATGAGGAGTTTGATAAATTTTGTGATGAACATGGTATAAAACACAATTTTTCTGCACCTAGAACTCCACAACAAAATGGAGTAGTTGAGAGGAAAAATAGGTCACTTGAAGAAATTGCTAGAACCATGCTAAGTGACTCTAATTTACCAAAGTATTTTTGGGCTGATGCTGTGAGTACTGCATGTTATGTTTTAAATAGAGTTCTAATAAGGCCAATTTTGAAGAAAACTCCATATACTTGTTATATGCACTTGTGTGTTGTGAATGAGTTTTAAGAATGCTTGTTAACTTGAATCTTTGATCTACAATCTGTGTTAAACTTGTTGTTAATTCTTATAATTCTTCTTAACATCATTACTTGTTACATAACCTGATTCTTGGGAATTAAAATTGAGTGAAAACCAATTTTCTTTATGAAAACTCTGTTTTGCTTTAAAGTGTTGAAAAAGTTTTCAATATCTCAATTCACCCCCTCCCCCATCTTGAGATCGTAGCCACTACCAACACTAACTACCACGTTCATTAAGGACCAGATTGACTCGGCGCTTAATGAACTTGTGAAAGAAATGTCAAGGCAGCTAGCCGAGATCGTACAACCTATGATACGAAATGAGATTCAGATAGTAGAACTTGGACTTAGATCAACTCAGAATTCAGCTACCTCGATTGTTCCTGAGCGACCGAATCTTCCTCAAACGAGTCCTCCCGTTGGAGGACATGTTGGATATGGAATGCCACAAGTTCAGGCAAGACCTTCTAATGTGGTACAGACGAATGTAGTGTCGCAGGTACCATCTTCAATTCCTCTATATTCTACCATGACAATACCAAATGCTAACCCTGTGGGTTATTACACAGGACATGATGATTCCCATTATAATATGTTGCATGGACAGGTTTCGATGGCCATAAGACCACCAGGAGCCGTTGGAACCTTGGGCATGCCATACTTGGGACTGCAAGCCTCAGCTATCGGGACCAGTATCCAGGCAGCAGCGCCACTTCAAGCTTCGTATCCAACCATGGGCTATGGAGGGGCACAGGTCAAGCCATTTGGCAATTATGTGGGGGAGCAGCCATGGAATATTATTCCACCTCCCGCCGGTAGCTTTCCGTTTGGACAGGCTGTGCCAAAACAGTCCCCTTATGGTTAACTGGGTTCAACTCCTCAACGAGGAGTTTTGTACAAGACACCAGGGGAATACTCGAGTGAGCAGACATGGAATTATTTTCCACCTCATGCCGAGAATTTACCTAATGTCCAAGGGATGCAATACAAAGTTCCGGAAAGTTACACCAATGAGAAGCCTTGGGTGAATAATCCACCTCATGCGAGTAACCTACCCAGGAATACATATACACCAAAGTACGGGTATCAAAGTACATACCCGGGGGCACCTGTATCCTTCGGACAGCCAGCCATTGGGATGAACCCACCTCAAGGAATGGCAGTCGATAGCAAGCCCTGTGGTCCTCAATTGATTGATCCCAACATGATTGATGAGACTATCAAGAAGTATTTTGGTGTTCAGTTGAAGCCGTTAGACAGATCCATCTATAAGAAGCCGTATCCATAGTGGGTTGACAAGATGATGTCCTTGCCGAGGGGTTTTAAAACTCCAGATTTTACAACCTTCTCTGGTGATGACGGAAAGTCCACCATGGAGCATATTGGTCGATTTATGGCTCAGTGTGGGGAAGCCAACAAGAATGAGTACTTTAAATTGCAGTTGTTCCCTCTTTCCCTGACTGGGACCGCGTTTACATGGTATTCGTCATTACCACCAAATTCGGTTCAGAATTGTGCCGATGTGGAGAGATTCTTTCATGGCAGGTTCCATAAACCTCAGCCCGATGTGACTGCGGTCGACGTAATGAATCTAAAACAGCTAGTCAATGAACCAGTTGCATGATTCATAGAGAGGTTGAGGAAATTGGGAAGTCGTTGCAGTGTACAATTCCCAGAATCAGAGTATGCCTCAATGGCCATAAGTAATATGCATCCTCAGTTGAGGGAAAAGTTGGCGGCACAAAGATTCCTGGATTTAGGCTAATTAGCCTCTATGACCACTCAGGTAGAACAGTTCATCATTGAGAAGGAACAGAGAAGGTCAAACAGGAATTGGGGCACTCACCTGGTGTCTATTACTGAGGGCTCGGATGACATGGTGGATACTTCAATTGAATCCACGACTGATATTATGGCAGTCGAGATCCTTAGAGGAAAGCCTTATTCTTGTCCAGTGTTGAGAGCTACAAAAGGCAAGGATGTAGATACCCAAGAGAAGAAAACAGAGTATTCGTTTGATATATCAAAAGCTGGTCAGATATTTGACTATCTTCTCAAGGATAAACAGATTCGATTAGCCGAAGGTCATAGAATTCCACCGCTGATGAATTGATAGGTAAGAAATATGGCAAATGGCATAATTCCTACAGTCATGCTACTGTAATTGTGTGGTTTGTAGGAAAGCTATCCAGAAGCAGGTTAAAGACGACAGGTTCAAACTATCCGATAAGACAGTAGCAGAGATGGGGGTAGATGTTAATCCATTCCCTGACATTGTAATCGGTATGGTCTATTTTTCTAGTGGGTCTGGCTCACCATATAAAAGATGGAAACAACCTACTCAGCAGCATTGGAGAGTTAAGACTGCGGTGGAAATACCAAGGGATTCCAATGGAGCCGCGAGAGGTTGGGGGCTCCCAATGTGGTAGCTGTTAGGAAGTCAGTGCCTCAGAAGGTTTCAGGGAATGTATCATCCCATAGGCCCAGTGTTTTCAACAGACTTATGCCTTCAGGGAGGAACAACGAGTATGAAAGATTGAACAGGCAGTTTGCAACACACACGATACACCCGAAGGGGTATCATCAGTATAGGCCCGGGGGCAAAATGCCTAGTCATGAGGAGTCGCTCAGTAAAGAGAGGTTGCCGATAGTAGATGAGGACCCCATTCCAAAAGGTAAACGGCATGTAGCCGAAGTAAGCATGGAGGGTGGAATGTCTTCTTTGCGGATTATTGTAAGAAATGAAGAAAGTGTGAGAGCTCAAAGAATGATTAAACCTTCGGCTAAGGTGGAGGAAGGCAAGTGGCACATGAATAAGCAAGCCGAAAGAGACAAGGCTGTTAATATTGGCCCTCAACAGTTGACATGGACGCAAAAGAGAAGGTAACAACGTAAGAAGTCTGTGCAAAAAATGAGGATGACATTACATCTGTTAGCCGTGGCCAAAGCCAAGGATAAGAAGGAAATTCCATCTAGCGGGGTTGATAAGGCACTTAAGGAGGCTTTTTGCTTTCCTCCAGTGGAAGAATTACCAAAGCAAGAGTCAGAAGAACAGAAAGTTGAGGAGTCAGAATGCCAGCCGTTAGACGAGCAGGATAGACAGAAAGAATAGGATGAGCATGATGAGAGCATGGAAGCATTAGACGAAGTGAAGTTGATGCAGAGTCCTGAGCATGGAAACATTATCTGTTCAGAATAAAATGGAAAAGAATGGGATGTTATGGCTAAAGGGGAGATTGATATGATGTCATTCTTTGAAGAGTCATTGCTTGACACACTTCTGGCTGAAGAACCTTCACCATCGGTCGAAGTGGACGTTGTTAGCATTTTGCCTAGTGAATCCTGGGCAGAAGAGGAACAGCCGAACGTACTGGAAGGTGATGTGTGCGCAGAAGAAGTAGAATGAGTTGTTTTATCTGATGAAGATTTCTTGAGACCGGTAGGTATGACATTCGACAAACCAACAGAAGAGATGACTAAGCACTTGAAACCCTTGTATATAAAGGCACGGCTGAATGGGAAGGAAATCGGTCGATTGTTTGTGGATGGGGGAGCAGTGTTAAACGTGATGCCTGTCAGTACCCTGCGGAAGCTGGGAAAGACCAAAAAAGACTTGGTGTCGACTAACATGAAGATGACTGACTTAACAGGGGAAGCAACGGCTGCTTTAGGAGTCTTGGTAGCCGATGTAACGGTTGGGTCAAAGACTGTTAGTTCTGCTTACTTCGTGGTAGATGCAAAAACTACTTATTCGATACTGCTGGGAAAAGATTGGATCCATTCAAGTAAGTGGGTCCCCTCAACTTTACATCAACGACTGATCATGTCGAGTGATAATGGAGTGGAAACAGTGCTGGCAGACAAGAATCCGTTTACAGCAGAGGTAAGAGCAACTGAAGTTCTATTTTATTCCCTTTACATGGAGCCTATTGTTATTAATGAAGATTATGAAAATAGGGCTTGGAAGTCTTGTGATCTAACTTTCAAGGGGTTTTGAAGTAAAAATGTTGGCCGATTCACGGCCCTTGGACATTTTGAATGATTAACAAACCCAAAGTCATAAAAGACCTTCTCCATTGGCTAGCCATTTTTACAACTGAAAGTAAGATCGAGGAAACAAGGTTGGCCGAAGGAGAAATGCATAATGAAGTAGAGAAATATACTGAGGGGCAAGGTTCATATGAAAAAGAAATACAGGCCCCAGTACACAAAAGGATGCCAACATTTGAAGCACGAGATCCAATGATTGCAATGAACTTGGGTTCGAATGACGAGCCGAAAATGACTCAGGTTAGTGGTTTGTTAGCCGAGTTTGATAGAATCAGGTTGGTCGAGCTCATTCGGCAGTACAAGGACTGTCTGGCATGGGATTACAGTGAAATGTCTGGCTTGTTTAGACAGTTAGTTGAGCATTGGCTACCGATTAAAGAGGGATATAAGCCCTACAAGCAGCCAGCTAGGAGATTTAATCTGGATTTGCTTCCTAAAATCAAAGCAGAAATGGAGAAATTACTCAGGGTTGGGTTTATCCAAACAGTAAGATATACTGAATGGCTATCCAATATTGTTCCAATATTCAAGAAAAATGGTAAACTGAGGATTTACATTGATTACCGGAACCTGAACTTGGCAACACCCAAAGATGAATATGCCATGCCTATAGCCGACATGCTTGTTGATGTTGTAGCCTCCAATGGGATCCTTACAGTAATGGACGACTACTTAGGTTATAATCAAATTTATATAGCCGAGGAAGACGTCCATAAAACTGCTTTCCGATGCCCAGGGTCGATTGGAATATTTGAATGGGTAGTCATGCCGTTTAGATTAAATAATGCTGGGGCTACATATCAGAGGGTCATGAATGCTATTTTCCATGATTTAATCGGAAATAATATGGAGGTGTATATAGATGATGTGATGGTCAAATCTATTAATTTTGAAGAACACCTTCGTGACTTGGAAATGGCATTTCAGAGAATGAGGTTTCATGGATTAAAGATGAATCCAGAGAAGTGTTCGTTTGGAGTCTCGGTCGGTAATTTCTTGGGCTTTTTGGTACACCAACATGGCATTGAAATAGACCAGAACAAGGCAAAGGTAGTGTTAGAGAAATCACCTCCCAGAAATAAGAAGGAGTTGCAGAGTCTAATAGGGAAAATAAATTTCCTTAAAAGATTTATAGCTAATTCGGCTAGAAAGATGAAAGTCTTTTCTCCACTACTTAAATTGAAGAATGTCTGGGAGTTTGTATGGGGACTAAAACATCAGGATGCATTTGATCAAATCAAACAAGCTTTAGCGAGTACTCCAGTTTTGATGACTCCCATGCCAGGAAAACCCTTGAAGTTGTATATATCGGCTGCGGAAGGATCCATCGGCTGCCTTCTGGCACAGGAAGCCGATGATGGTATGGAAAGAGCCATTTATTATCTTAGTCGAGTGTTGAATTTAGCCGAATGTAGATATACTCCTATCGAAAAATTATATTTGTCTTTATTCCATGCTTGTACAAAGCTTGAATATTATTTGTTGCCAAAAGAAGTATTAGTTTTGTGTAAAATTGATATTATTAAATATTTACTTAATAGGCCTGTCTTGCAAGGCAGATTAATGAAGTGGGCCATTAAGTTAAGTGCATATGCGTTGACATATGTGCTGTTGAAAGCTGTGAAGGGACAAGCCGTAGTCGATTTCGTGGCTCAACACCCCTCAATTGAGGTAGTAGATCCTTTCGAAGAGATTAATCAATGTATTAATCTTAAACCGTGGGTATTGGCATTCGATGGATCAAAGACCAAGAAAGGGGGCAGGAGCTGGAGTTACACTTATAAGCCCCACTGGGCAAAATTGGAAATTCATGAGTCAGCTGCAGTCTAATTGCTCAAATAATCAGACCGAATATGAACCTTTATTATGGGACTTAGAATCCTGGCATCCATGAAGGCCCAATATGTTCAGATTATGGGTGATTCACAATTAGTCTTCAAGCAATTAACGGGTGAATATAAGTGTAATAGCCATAAAATACTGGAATACTACGAAACGGCTAGCTCATTGTTAAAAGCATTTGCTGATGTGGTAATAATGCATGTTCCCAAAGAAGAAAATGATGCGGCTAATGACCTCGCCCAACACGCATCTGGTTACAAAAAGATAAAATCCTTTGGTAGCCTTAAAGAAGTAATGACTATTGAAGATCATCCAGTCAAAGATTGGAGGACTGAACTTATCAAGTACTTAAGTGATCCCTCGATTAAGGTAGACTACAAAGTAAGACAGAAAGCACTGAAATATTCAATGCTTGATGGAGAATTAGTAAGAAGAGGGATCGATGGAGTATATCTCAGATGCGTAGGGAATGGAGAGGCCTTAAGAGTAATGGGGGAAATTCATGAAGGAATTTGTCGAGCTCCCAGGGCAGGACCAGTTATGAAATGGACATTGCATCGGATGGGATATTACTGGTCTACTATGACGACTGATTGTTACAAGTATGCAAAAGGATGTGAAGCTTGTCAAAAACATGGTCCTATTCAAAGAGTGCCAGTCGAGGAATTGCATGCCATAGTCAAACCGTGGCCTTTCAGGGGTTGGGCAATGGATTTAATTGGGAAGATATATCTTGCATCGAGTAAACGGCATGCCTTTATCATTGTGGCAACAGATTACTTCACAAAATGGGTGGAGGTGCAACCGATGGTCAATGTGACTCAGCAGGATGTTATTATGTTCATCAAACAACATATCATTCATAGATATGGTATCCCTGAAACCATTACAACCGATCAAGGAACTATGTTTACAGGTGAAAAGATTGTGGCCTTTGCCCAGGAATATGGTATAAAGTTACTCCATTCATCCCCGTATTATGCCCAGGCTAATGGGCAAGCAGAGGCTACCAAGAAAATTGCATGAGGCACTTTCGGAAGTGTTGTGGGCTTATGGGAACTCTAAGTCAACGGCTACAGGCGTAACACCTTATCGACTGACTTTTGGCCAAGATGTTGTGCTACCTTTGGAGATCAATGTGAAATCCTTATGGGTGTCCAGGCAACATGGTTTGATACTGGACGGTTATCAACAAGCCGTGTTGATGGAGTTAGAGTCAGTCGATGAAGATAGATTAATGGCCCTGGACAACATTCGGCGAAATAAGCAGAAGGTTGCTAAGGCTTACAAGAAACATGTTAAGAGTAATTAGTTTGTAGAAGGAGACTTGGTTTGGAAAACCATCCTTCCAGTTGGGAGTAAAGATCCAAAGTATGGGAAGAGGTCACCAAATTGGGAAGGGCCTTTTATTATTAGTCAAGTCGTTAGTAGAGGTGCTTATCGGCTAGTTAATATGCAAGGTGAAGAATTGAGTAGGAGCATTAATGGAAAGTATTTAAAGTCATATTATCCTTTGATCTGGGAAGGAGTAGTTGCAAAATGTTGACCACAAGCCAGCCGAGTAGCTTTCTAATAATAAGCTAATGAAAAAAGACTAAGAAGGATTACTAAGAAAGGTACAATGGCTACTGCTATCCCTAAATTATTTAGCGGGGTCGACCAATGGATCTTGAGTAGTTGTAGGAAGTTCTTCTGGTTGTGCAGCTAGAGGAAGGTCATCAGAAGTGCTGGGTGCAACATCTTCGGCTGTGAGGTAGCCTTCGGCTGCGATTTCTTCATCAGCTGTCTTCACCACTTCTTCGGCTACGAGGGTTGATTTAGGAATTGTTGAAGCATCAACTTTAGTCGTAATGGTAGTAATGATGGCATCAATCGATGCAGACACGAACATGGTAAGGTATGAGGCTGAAATCTCAAGCATTGGGGCAGGAATAGTCGAAGTTGCAGGTGGAGGAGTAGGAATGGTCTTGGCTTCCATAAACAATGTCTTTAAAGTTGCCCAAGAAGATTTGGCCACCGAAATTCCTTTTTCTGCAGTGGTCAAGTCCCCTTCCAAGGTGATTCGTTGTTGAGCAAGAGGGGTGATCTCCTTATCGAGCACGGTGGACTGATGGTATAGCTGGACTCTGGTTTTGGCACTCGAATTGAGCTTTTCTTCTATTGTTTTTAGTCGAGGCTCGGTATCAGCTATCTCTTTGTTAATTCTTTCACGTTCAGACTTGAGAAAAGCAAGTCTGTCAACTAACCTTTTGTTCTCAGCCGTGTCAGTTTCTCTCTCGGACTGAACGGAATGGAACGTTGTCAGTAATTGAAGTTTTCGAGCCTCCAGCTCAGAAAGGTGACAAAGGTTGTTGAAGGCTTTCTCATGGCGTTGGGAATGGGCATAATACTCATAGTGAATGTCCCCAATCCTTGCTGATATATTGTGGAGAATGACCTTCTAAGATTCTGGGAATTGTGGATTTTGGATGATCTTTGACAAGGACAGTCGCATCTTGGTAACGATGGCTTCATCGGAAGGGACTTCTTGCTCCAATTGTTCTTCAATTTTGGAAAGTTGTTCGTCTATTGGAGAGGAAGAAGCAGAGGTGGCCAATGAAGCAGATGCTTCAAAGTATTGAAGGAGAACGTCGTCTGGGACCTCATATTCTAGTGAAGCAATTGGGGTTGAATGCCGAATGGTTGCCTCAACTTGATCTTCAGCAGGTTGAACGACTGGTGCTAGTGGACTGGTTGGGAAGCTAGTAGTCCTCTCATGAATAGGTGATAGGGAAGTCGTGTCCCGAAAAATGGACTGGAAATAGCAGAGTAAATGTTGGCCGAGTTAAGTATAGAAGAAATATAAAACTGCAAGGGCGAGGAAAACAACTTACTTCAACAACTTGCCGAGGTGTTAGCTTTTCGGCTGACGATTCACTAAAGGAGAAGCCTCAGAGGTATGTTTCTTGTTTTTCTGAGGAAGAAGAAAGGGATAAATATTCATGTTTCGGCTTGATGAAATTTCGATCTAAGAAAATAAATACCTTAGCCGATCCTCCCGTTCCTTTCTTGGCTTTCATGGGAGCAACTTCTGTAGGCTCCCTAATGGTTATCCTTTGGGACCTTGTTCTCTTCTTGACAGATGAAAGAGGAGTATTATCGTCATCTAGGTCAATGATTCCCTCTTCTAAATTCAAGCATTTGAGCAAAAAAGGAGTTAAAAAAAACTAGAGAAAATGACAAAGTCGTTAGAAGTCCTGAGAAAGGTGTTGAGTTACCTCATGCCTGCAAAGAGGAAGATGGTGGTCGAGAGGAAACAGGTAGCACAACAAGGGGTGTAGGAGACCTATCATCTGGCATGTCCTCAATTAAATGGTTGACCCAACTGGTGGTTGAGTTATTGAAAATCTTGTTAGTAACAAACGACCACCAGTTGAGGAAAGTCGAGGTGTTGCCTGGTTGCCGATGAAAGCTTTTGTATCGGAAGGCAAATAATATCTCCATGATAGCAGAGAATTGATCTCCAACTTCATATTCGTCAAACGTAGGTCGAGAGTAGGGAAAGGCAGGCTCAAATAAAGAAAGCGGAATGTGCTGAAGCAGTCCAAATTACCTGGCAAAGCACTAGGGGTTGTAACATTCTTGTGAAAACTTGATGTTTCTGGATTTGGCTTTGATGCCGATGAGAAGGTTTCGGGCCGTTAGAACGCTTGCCCAACCGAATACGATTGCACGGCGAGTGGTTTGGCGGGCAGTGCTTTCATACGAAGTGAAAATCCAAGACGACCCGATTCCTGCAGAGATGGTCGGATGAAACTTTGAAGGTATCCGTTGAAGAGAAAGGAGAGTGTTCACCACTTCGACAGTCGAGTCATAGGAAGTGGTGAATGTAATCAATCTCTCGGCTAGTGTAGAGGGATTGCGAGAAGGTGGAATTGGAATCTCGATTTAAGCCATGAATTCCGCAAAGTAGTGTAGGATCCAGAGTTGCAAGAATCATAATGGGCCAGGAATGTTGTCAGTTTTCTCTTGGTTCTTCAGTCGTTCCATGTATATGAACAAGCTCCGGTGGAGTAGACGGCTAAGAGCCAATTCTTGCCCAAAGGTGATAAGTTGGACATAATTGAGGACTTCGGCTACTATTTGTACTGAGTTGCTGTAAATAAAATATCTACACATCCAGTACGTCAAGAACGCATGGTGTTCAAGATCGGTTACCACCCCTGGAGAATTGGAGTTGACCGAGATGAAATTGCACCACGAGACCGATTTCGGGTCGGATCTTGCCACCGGAGTGATCCACACTGTAATCTAAAATGAGAGGCATATGGGCGGATGTCACTGGCGGTGATGCACAGATAGCTGGGATCGCGACGGGCCTATGGTGGAGGACGATTGACTCGCGATGGTTCTGCAGGTGGCGTGGCTGTCGATCTTCTTCATCTTCTTGACTGGTTTTGTTGCCTTCTTCATCTTCTCTGTTGGTGGTGGCCGTCGATTTGAGCTGTGCCGACTACAACGGCGGTGAATGCAATGTTCAGTGACAGGTGGTGACGTCGTAGTGATTGATGGCGGATAGGTGAGAGACGGCACGACGACAATGAAGAAGAGAAGAGTTTTGGTTTGTCCATTATCTTCTGGTTTCATTTCTGAAGATAGGTTTCCTGAGATGGGTTCTGGACGGATGATAGAGGAGGGATGGGTGGGGGTAGTATGGTCAATTAAAAGTCAAAATAAATTTGTTCAATTAGTCATAGGTTAGCAATTTTTTTTGGACAACAAAATCTCTACCATTGAATAATTTAATATTAAATCTGATGGCTCTAAATAATGCTTCACCGGTGTATCACTTTCTCTCATGCTTCATCCTAGAATCCACCACAGATTAGTGGTGAATACTTAGAACATACCTTCTGTAAGGTCGGATTGAAAGTATTCAGCTCCTTTCACGTTAAACACTATCCTTGTGGCTTGAGGTCACGTGTCAGCATGCATTGACGAATGGCAAAGACGTAGCAGACTAGGTGACCACGCTCTAGCGTGGAGAAATCCTTGAGTATTTAGCAGGCTCATCTCCACCGGGACTCCGCATCACCCACCAGCATGCAGATAACATAAGTGACCTTATCATTATCGGTACACCTCATTCCTCGAGTGCGAGGCACACGAAGGAGATTTAGTATAGGGCAACAAGATAGTAGCCGAATACAGGGTCAGATTTGAAAGATTGTTTGGTTGTTGTGGATGTAGATTGTACCTCGTTCCAAATTGATTTGTAAAATCAAAGGTTAGAATTCTCTGGTTGTTATTTTGATGAGGGATTTATCTAACTACCACCTACGACCATAGCTTTATCCCTATAGATACCCGATCATAAACAAAAAAAAGGAATGATGATTAATTATTAGCATAAAATATTTATAATTTATAATGATAATAATAATATATCAAAGTCAATCTCTAATTAATTGTGAAAATTGTCTATTAATCAATATTTTAATTAGCATAATCTATATTATACTAATTAGGGGATTCAGTTTTCACATTAGATCCCCTAATGGCGACACGTGTCCTTTTTTTAAATAAAATATTTTTTTAAATTTACTTTTAAAATAATTTTTTAAAATTTTTTTATAATTAGTCATTTTCTAAAAAAAATATTTTAAAACATTTATTTTATTTAAAAAATTACTTTTAAAATTAAAAATTGTTTAAATATAAAAAATGTTTAATTAAAAAAAACTTAAAATTTTTTTATTAAAAAAAATGTATTTTAAAAAAACTCCTTTTTTTAAAAAAAAGTGAATAAAAATATTTTTTAAATTACCAAATTTTATAATTAACAAAAATTAATTTTTTTAAATATTTTTTTAAAACGTTTTTTTATTAAAAAATTACTAAAAACATTGTTAAATTAAAACAAATTATTTAAAAAATATTAAAAACATCTTTTATTTAAAACATTGTTAAATTTAAAACATTTATTTTATTTAAAAAATATTAAAAACATTTTTATTTTGAAAATTGTTAAATTAAAAACATTTATTTTATTTTAAAAAATATTAAAAACAATATTGATTTCAAAACATTGTTAAATTTAAAACATTTTTATTTAAAAACATTGTTAAATAAAAACTTTTTTTAATCAAAAAATTTATTTTTTAAATTAAAAATTTGTATAATTAAAAAAACCTTTACTTTTATGTAATAAAATTTTTCTTTTATCTTCTTTTAATTTAACTTTTGTCACGGATGGATCCACGTGTTATTTTTCAGCCTAATGATTTTTTTTAATAATAAATATTTAATTAATTGTTTTAATTATTGTAATATTTATTCTGGAGTCTTCTCTTAAAATAAATTTGTATTATGATTTTTCTGTGGACGAATAAACCGACGACACGTGTCATGGGAGGATCCATGTATAATTTCAGCCTAATGAATTTTTTAATAATAAATATTTAATTATTATAACATTTATTCTGGGGCCTTCTCTTAAAATAAATTTCTACCTTGATTTTACTGTGGACGAAGAAACCGCCTACATGTGTCACGGGTGGATCCAGATATAATTTCAGCCTAACGAATTTTTCGTCCTCTGGAATTTTGTTAAAAATAATTATTTAATTAATTATTTTAATTATTGTATTATTTATTCTAGGTCCTTTTCTTCAAATAAATTTCTAGCAGGATTTTACTTTGGACGATTAAATAGGCGACTCATGTCACGGGCGGGGCCCACATATATTTTCATTCTCTTATTTTTTTAAATAGTAATTTTTTAATTAATTATTTTAATCATTGTATTATTTATTCTAGGGATTTTGTTACAATAAATTTGTAACATGATTTTACTGTGGACGAATAAACGGGCGACACTTGTCATGGGCGGGGTCCACATAAAATTTCAGCCTCTGCCTTTTTTTAATAATAAATATTTAATTAATTATTTTAGTTATTGTATTATTTATTCAAGGGACTCATTTTTTTTAATTTAGGTTGTTGTTCTCTAATGTAGTTTTGAGTATCTCGTCACTGTATAGCGACACGTGTCAATAGCGGATATGTGGACTATGTTCAACTGTCTTTATTTAAAATTTTAAATAATTATTTAACTTTTATTAATTGATTGGTTAAATAATTTATTAATTATTGTTTTTCATTCTTGCTTCTTCTCCTTTTTCAGCTGACTATTGAATATACAAATCCAACTGTTGCACACAATAGTATTATTTTATATATTTAAAAAAATTAGTACATTTAATATTGTTATGTTGAAATTATTTATAAAAAAACTATTACGAAAATAATTATCTAACGGATGCCCGTGCGAGACGCACGAGCAACTACACTAGTGTATATTAACACAAGGATTTTGTCTTGCTTGTCTTTTTTCTAGAGTCAGTCCCCCGACTTTTAGGATGAGCTTAGGCTATGTTTGGGAGTCTTAATGGAGATTGAGTGAAGTGGTTAGCAATGAAATGATTTAGGATAGAATGGAGTGGAGAGGTAAAAATATATCACTCTATTGTTTGAAGGTTTTAATGGGAAAATGGAGAGAGATATCATTCCATTGTTTGGAGGTCATAATGGTTAGTAATGGAGTGAAGTGAATCCAAATTTTTACTCCAATGTTACTCTTTTTTATTAATTTCCATTGCCCACAACAATATTAATTTGTTTTAAAAGCTGAGAACAGAACGATCAAGTAGACAAGCATGGTTTATTCACATGATGGGTTCAACGAGGGCAAGGAACCGGGTATCTCTGTATTAGCATGCATGAGATTAACTCAATTTTTTTAATAAAAAAAGATAGCCCACTGAAAAAATGAACAACAAAGTACATCGTACCAAACATAGAAGGTTGATTGTAACATCCATGTTTTACGATATGGTTTATACGTATGATGACTAGGTTTAAGACTTGGATTAGATGTTAAATATGTTGGTTAAGATGTAGGAATCTTTGCATGGAAAGTACGCGATCAAACAACGTCGGAATGAACGGAAACAGAAACTAGGGTTGCTGTCCAGCATAGCACGCTCAAGCGTGATTGTTTTTGCGCCTGAGTACAGGCACGCTTAAGCGTGACCTGTTCCACGCTAAGGCGTGGGAGGTCAACCAGACAAGCTCTGGCGTTGACTCCATGTGGCACCACGTGATTGGTTGCATGGGGAGGTGGAGCGGTTACCTCACGCTAAAGGAAAAGCACCACGCTCAAGCGTGGAAGGCCAAACGCTCCAGCGTGAGCACGCTTAAGCGTGGCTCTTCCCACTCTCAAGCATGGACAGGAATTTTTGCAAAAATAAAAAAGGCTGAAGGGTGAAAGTTTGAAACTTGCACCCAGCGCCCAAAGAGACAAAGAACAAGAGAGAGACAGAGAAATCGGTTAGAGAGAGAATAGTTCCGACTTAGTTTCTGACTCGATCGATCGTCCTATCGCGATTCCAACTACGCCGTTGAGATCGTGGCAACGATATCTTTTAAACCCTAGCTTCCTTTTCTTCTCTAAGCTAAGGTAATCTATGCCCTTATTATGCCGAAATGTCGTCGGTGACGGTATTGAGGATATCTTTCAATCCGTATATCGGTTTTCAATTCTGTTTTCAGATTAGGGTTACCCGTAACGTATGATTCACAATGATATATTCAGGTGAATTTTTGGAGGTCCGGTGTGTAACACCCTTCTCGGGTGCTACATCGTAAGTGAAATTTTAAAGTCAAAAAGTAGGTTAATTAAAATTGGCTATAAAAGAATGGGGTAATTTTTTTTCTTTTACGCAAGTCATAAATGTAACTGCTTTGATTTAAATGAATGAACAATGAATTTTTCCATTATCACAATTAGGATCATAAGTTCGAAAATCATTTACATGATACCCAACCCGACTCATAAACACAAATCATAACCATACACAGATACATTATAAAGATATAGAGACGCAGCTCCTAAAATATAAGATACTTGGAGTCGCAACTCCACAAACAGTAACATTAATTCCCAAACATACCCAGCTAGCCAAACTCAAATAAAAAAACAATCATTTCTCATACATCGTGAAAAAGACAAACCCAACTGACTAGATCTAGTGAAAACTCTATTTGAGTCCACTACCGACGTCGTCACAAAAGATACTACTAGAGCTACTACAATAGTAACTCTCGAACTAAGCACTTTCCTCTTCTAAGAGGAAAACAGGATCTACGAACCATTGATAGTCTGGAAGACGTCCACTAGAAAACTCTAACATATCGTCCGCATGCTCGAACCTAAACCTCTACGATGCATTAGCCAAGTGACATCTTGACGTCTCAATCTTCTCAAAAGAATATAGAAGGCACATAGCCAACCGACATAGGCAATATAAAAATAAGGAGGTGAGATTTCCATTTATCTTACACATAAGACAGACATGCAGTGGTACGACTCTCAGGTACGTACAATTATCAATATTCAATCATATCTACATTCATAACAGAACAATAATGTTTCACAGAAACATGACCCCGGCACAACGTTTTCCTAGATAGAAGACATCTAAGATTTGAGGAATGACCTCTGAATTCCTATACCATGGTTTTATGAACGGTCGGAGAGAGTGGTCCGGAGGTACCAGCCTTGGGTAATAAAGAATGCGTCAATAGTAAAGGGCGTGCACGTCATAGACTTTTTCGGGAACATCCTACACTACCAGAAAACACATAGTTTCTAGTCGAGTATGTCGGTGCATTGCAAGATCACCATGCCACAGAGGAGCTACCAACTGGGCCTATGTGAGTATTTCATACCCCGACACCCCCTATAATAAGCAAGATTCACCACTATCGAATTCGCTCCCGCATTAAAGTGTTAGCTCTTCTCCTAGACACAACGGCCTTACGGAACATAGTTTCACTATGTGTTTAGGCAAAATTTCCGAAAAATACGTTCTTCTTGTCTTTCCATCGGATGACATCTTGATTCCATCGGAATTCTTTTAACGTGCTTTCTCATATGCTAGATGTTCTTAAGTCCGAATTATGGTACTTAATAATCGAGATGAAGTTCTCAAGTAACCTTTCATCTTTGTGTAAAGATATCTTAAAACACTTTATTAAAAGTCCTAACGCATTATGAGATTGGAACACAAGTCCAATTATTTATTTCTCTGTACTTTTCTAATTAAGCCTTTTTCTTTGGCTTCCAAGAAAACAAATTATTCTGAGTCTATTAAATTTTATGGAATATGGATAATGAATTATCCATACTTTATGACATAAGGTCGTGTTCCACCCCACGTCCTAAATTATTCCATTCGTATTTTCACTAAGTCGTTCTTGACTTAGGTTTTTGCGTTTTACCTTAAAATCTCGTCTTTAAAGACTAAAATCCTTTTGGCTTTAAACCAAAACCTTTAGATAAAATAAAATCAATTTTCAAGAATAATTTCCATCAAAGATACTTAGGTATCAATTTCTCCAAAATATTTTCTCGAAAATCCTTAAAAACGTTTAATGACGGTTTCGCCACTTTTTACTGAATTTAGGCCCAAAAGTCCTACTTTTAAAAATATGGTTCTTCACCCCAGATATATTACTTTCCTAGGTTATAATACTCATATAAAAATGTTGAAACACTGATTTTACATCTTTCTTTCCATTTATACGAAATTCTGAAAAATTTGACCGAGCGTCGTTAAGTTTGTAAATCACGTAAATCATTTTTCAACGATTTTACACTCCAATAGTCCAAAACTCATTTTGGAGTTTTAGAACAGTTTGATAAGCATGAAAAACAATTTCTAACTGTCCGATTACATAAATTTTTGAAAATTTCAGTTTGGTCCCTAAACTTTCATTAATTACAAAAAGGTCTTTATTCACTTAAAACCTTGTAAATTTTTATTTATAATTTCAAATCACACCAAACCAACTTCTTTAGAAATATTTATTAGTTACCATCAAGTTTTCGGAAATTACATTTCTACCCAAATATTTAACAATAATTGCAAAAAGGTCATTGTTTACAAAAAAGCTTATAACTTTTTATGTATTAATCCAATTAATAGCAAACTAATTTCTATGGTTTTGTCTCATCAAGGACTACAATCTTAACACACAAGAATATGAATTTCAGTGCAGCCACTGAAATTCTCAGAAATTGCATTTTAGTCCCTAAGGACTCATAAATTCATATATTTCAATATACATATCCAAATCAATCCAAACCAATTTCTATACTCTTATATATTCTTTCAATCCTTATAAAAATTATCCAAACAAATTAAATCCATATGTAACCCATTTAACCAGTCAAGGCTGAATGGCCAAATGATGATCATGTTAGGCAATTTTTCACATTAAATCAAATAAACAACCATCAAGTATCCAATTAGAAATCATTAACACCAATATCAACATATATCACAATCAAGCATCACCCAAATCCTCCAACAGGATCACACACATATGCAAATAAATATACAAATTTCATACTTAGGAATTACAAGACCACATATACACTAAATAAATCATCAACATATCTACATTAAGGTAGGATAGTGGTAATCTCCCCTATACCTCTTGTAGACCACTTGAAGATCAAACAAACACAAGCTAAACCAAGCATGGCAGGCCACGGTTTTGTCCACCAAAACCTAGTCATGATCAATCAACAAGAAACAAGTTAAAGAATGAAGAAAATCACCTAAACCCATTTGAGCATAGGTTCGGCCAAGTTGGAAAAAAATAGCTAGGGATCTCTAAATTTTTCAAGCTCTTGGATGATGAATATAGATGTCATATAAAGATCATAGAAATTAATTTTACATTAAAATGATTTTTCTATGATTTTCTAGAATTATTTGAAAAACTAGATCTGGGAATTTGAACTTGAAGAAAACTTGAGATTGGAAGAAATTTTGTGAAGAGAGATGAAGGTATAATCATGGATAATAAGGCTATACCTCTAGAATTTGAAGAAATGAACAAGATGTTAGACTTCCTTTGAAAATCAAAAGAAAGAACTTAGAGTTTTTGTGAGTAGGAAAGTATAAGAACATGAACACTTGTGAATGATAAAAAATGAAATGGAGATGGCCTTTTATAGGAGGTGAGGCTGCACAAAATTGGCCCAAAATGAGGAGAAGAAATTGATTGTTTAATGGTAAATGGTAACCATGATGAGTATTAACCAAAGCTTGGTTAGATTAGTCTAAGAAAATACTATACTTTAATATGGGTAGTTTCATGAATCATCAAGCTATGTAATTTTGTGTGGTGAAGGTGTTCCTAGGGTGATGTGGCTGTTTTCTACACCACATGAAGGAGGAGAATCAAATTTGAATTTGTCTTGTGAACCATGGTTGAATTAACCAAGCATAGGTTAGGTTAACTTAGGGGTAATTTGGTCATTTCACTTAAAGTCATCATGATAAATGAGTGGTTATGGTGAGTAGGAGGTGTGGCTAAATTGTGACCACATGTGAGGAAGAAGAAGCAAATTTGATAATGTCTTGCCTTAATCATGGTTGTCATTTAACTAGGATGGTTAGGTTAGGGGTATTTTAGTCTTTTCACATTTACTTGTCATAAATGCACATTAATGGCTATGGTGAGTCATTATGGTGACTCATTCCTCTTGAGTCATCATGGATGACTCGTCGTTCTGTCCTCCCGGTATATCTCTGCACATTCGTGTCTGGTTCCGTTGTTTACCCTATTAGGGTTTTTGAGAGAAAGATGATGAAATGAAATCAAAATGAAATGAGTTTGGTTTAGTGGAGGGGCAGCATGAAATTAAGTAGTTTAGAGGGTATTTTGGTCAAAATTCACTTAGGAACATTCTTGGAATTTCACTTAAAGTCCAAGGGCATTTTGGTCTTTTCACTAGAATAAATATCACGATATTTTGGTGTCATCATTATGCTTTATAAATGCTAGGTGAGTCACCCCTATGACTCACCACCCTTGGTGGCAAGATGTCCCATCATCCGGAGTCCAGTTTTGTCTCCGCACGTCCGTTCTCGACTCTATTGATTTTCCGTTTGTTGATGATGCGCTCGAATAAAGTATAATAACTTATTTATGTTGAGAATTTTCAAAATAAACAATATCTTTGGAAAATAATATAAACTAAATCGTTTCGTTCATGAGTCCAAATTAGGTTTTCTGATGAGTAAACTTTTACTGTCAGTGAAAAACACAGACCGGGTTCCACCTGAATTCTAAACCTAAAATTTCACCGTAACTTCCTTCGATATAGAATGTCTAAACTATGCTTTTGTTTTCTTCAAAATCATTTTCTAAATCCCTGATAATAATATAAAATATAATTACCGGTCAAGACGCGAGAAAATGGGGTGTTACATGGAGACCCTTGTTCCCTTACGTGGCAGATTTGTAAGCTTTAGGGGAGTGTTCGTTTCGTTACTTCTAGGCTAGCCAACAAATTCTCTGGTGGGAGAAAGAAGCCATATAACGTCGGAAATGGCTAAGCAGTATTTTATTCAATAATGGCATAGGGCGACCTAAACCCTACTAGCAGGCGAATAATTGACAATGTCAATATCACATTGGGGGACTATCTGATATAACCAATGATGATATGGATATTGTAGTTTTATCGCTGTTAGGTTAAAATTGAGATATTCGAGGTTGCATGAATCGACCTGTTAAGCTGCTCACTGTGTGCTGTTTGGAGTAATATACTATGTTTAGGTTAATTATGTTTATTTTTATTATTTTGTTATTTTTATTGTTATTTTAATATTGTTAATATGTTTAAATGATAACATGTTGATTGCGATAATATGACTAGTGGGATCTAAGTATTGATATATGATGATTTATGGTGATGCATGTCGGGATGTGTATGAGGTATGTTTTAGTCATGCCTAACCTAAATAATTAATTAATGTTTATTGTGTTGGGTTTTCATGAGATTATCCTCTTTTAAAATCAAATCTTAAGGCGGAAGAAAACCATCCCCATGGATCGTGCATTACAAACATGAATCACACAAAAGGCTATTGTGTTTACCGCTTGAAGCGTGCTGATAGCGTGAATCCGCAAGTGTACGACTTCGTCATCAAGTAATAAAAAGATTGAACCCACAGAGACCCTGATCTTAAACAACAATTAATTATTAAATCAATTAAACTAAACAAGGAAAGATTTGGTTTTTGAAATAAGAATCAAGTAACAAATCAATTATTAAAATCACAATCAAACAAAAAAGGAAAGTAAATCAATTTGGGGTTTTTCAAATCAAAGAGGAATTTCCAGGAATTGGGTTACCAATAAGACCGCTTATACTACTAAATTGATTACCCATTTGCTAATTATCAAAATGCTTTGAAGGTGAATTTATCCTAATATAGTTAATGTTTCCTCTCGAGATACAAGAATCATGCCCAATTAAACCAACCCCTACTCTCGTGGTAATTGTATTTAAATTGAACCCATTGAGGTTTGTGACAATTCAATGAACCCTCAAAGGCCACTTCTAACTCTCGTGATTTGAGTCCTAAGTTCAATCCCTATAGATCCAATATCAAAGTTCACTTCTCAGTTCATCCTTAGAGTATCTATGACATGCAAATTGTGACACCCATCTACCCCGCATGTCAATATAAAACATTTACTTAAAAGAGGTAATTATAAAACATGCATTTATTTGAAAAAAGTAAAAACTTGGATAAAAAGGTTTCACATCTCAACAAAAACAACGTGGAAATAACATAGTTTTAAAACAGTAAAACATAAACAAGACAGATAAAGAAAAAACCAACCCCGATGTCACATACAGAGTTGGTATAGCCAAAATCCGGATACATCATGGAAATAAACTAAACAACTAACAAAACTAACAACTATAACTCAACATTCTAACTAGAGTCGCGGATCCTCAGAGTCACTCCTTCGCTGGATGCTCATCATCCTCTGCATAAGGAAATACATGCAACAACAGAAACAAGAAAGCAGTGAGTAAGAAATCAAGTAAACACAATGGCATGGGAATAGGGAATAAGATGAACATACATCATTGCATGGCATAGCAATATAACAACATACAATATTTATACATCATCATACAATACCATAACAACATGTTAATCATCCAACATATGTTATGCGGTGCGGTGCAACCCTACTCCACTACTCCATCAATGCACGTGGATCCAACTAACTCGGGAAGTCAACTTCGGAGTTACATATCCGTATCAGCCAAAAAGCACCAACATCTGTAGTTCCCCCAAACCATGGAGGAGCCCCTTGGATAGCCGACGTATCATAACCGGATACGCCACCTCAGGGGTGCACGGTTCACCAAACCATGGGTGAACCACCCGAGACTTGAGCCAGATCATCATAACTAGGATGACCTCCTCTATGTTGAACATCTCCCTCAACATCAACTCCAATGCTCTATGCAAATGACACAACAACACACAAGGCAACCACCTCCTTTGCTTGGGCCTAAAAGCACCCAAGACTTATCACCAACATCAACATTAACACCTTAGACCCACACCGTGGGGTCAAGGCCCCCTAGACAAAAAAGTACCAATGTCCAACATAACAACATCTCGACCAAAAAGTATCGAGAGCACTTTGGTCAAAAAGCACCAAAGCGTGATAACGTGTGGTAACCCATTGGGTACCGGCTTAACCAGCTTATCAATCTTTGTTATCTTAATTAATCTTTAATTAAGTTATCTAACTTGTTATCATTTGATTAGTGTATTATTACATCATATGAGGATAATTGGGGTAAACACCCTTTAATTCATTAATCTTCAGTTCTGAGCAATAGGGGGAAGCACGGGCGTACTAAACCCCCAGCACGGTCGTGCTACCACTTAAGTGGAGCACGGTCGTGCTCACTGTCCTGCACGACCGTTCTCAATGCGCGACCTGTTTTCCAGAATTTAACTGGGAGCACGGTCGTGCTCCCTGTTCAGCACGATCGTGCTCCTGGGCAGGGCCATACTGTTCTGGGTAGATTTTAACGTGTTCTTGGAGTTTAGGCTCCCTAATTCTGTCAAATCAGATCATAGGGTCTTAATTAAAACATTCGGCATGAAACTCCACCACTCACTAACACAATTCATGTCCTATGAAGCTTAGGGAATTAATTTCTTAATTCCTATGTTAACTAAGAGTCCTAATTAAGTCAATTAGAGTCTTATTAACATATTCAACATAACAGTAATATCATCATTAACAACATGTCCAGTCAATGTGATCAACATAATCCATGTGATAACAACAACATTCATAATCATGGGTATTCATACCAATTCAACCAAAACTCATGGCATAAGACAATTCAATAGGCATACCACATCATGAACAACTCAACAATTATAACAAATAGGCATACCAATTAATCCAATTAAACATATAAATAATTGAGTCATACAACCAGACAGATCATGGCATCAATACATTATAACGACAATAAACGGGGCTATGGGAACCCCTCATCTTATGCTACTCCCTAGCCTAGTATATACACTATTCTTCTCCCATACCTGGTACGAGGTTTGCGTTTCAAAAGAAGAAAGAAGATCCACTAGGGTTCTGTCTCACTAGCGCTTGTCTACGACCTCAAGGACGCCAAATAGACACTTTGGTTCAACTCTAAGATCAAGAAATCAAAAGGAAGAGATCATGAACTTGAAAGAAAGAACACAAGGGACAAGGTGCACAAATTTTACCTTTTCTAAAGTCCCAAACAACAAGCACAACGAACCCCTATTCGTAGTGATGTTCTCCTATCAAGAAGCAGTGAAGAACGGTGCAAGAACGGGTTCCATAGAGAGAGTTTTAGGGAGAAAAACCATAAGGATTCAAAGAGGAAGGGGGAGGCAGTTTTCTGAGTGTTGGGGTCGTGTAAACTAGGTTTAGGTCGAGTCTAATGGTATATATATGAGTTTGGGTCATAACGGGTTCCTATTTCAGTCCAAACTGTATATAGTTCGGTATTTTGACCATAACGTGAGTTACAAGTTTCCGATTGAGGCGTTCTTGATGTCGTTAGAAAGTTCAGAGAAATAGCTACAAATTAATGTCTAATGATCCAATCCTATATCGGAATCTAAGATGGTCAAAAGTTCGATGGGATTTTAGCGATAGATTTGATAATTATTCCTATATAGGATCCTTAGGAGATTATGATAAGATCTTAAGATATAAACAAAAGAGGATGATCCTATATTGATAAGCACTCAAATATGATTGGTTGGGGGGACTAAAATCTAAGAATAACACTATCTCTATTTAAATACTAAATCACACGATATCTTATCTTATCATATCATCCTTAATCACTTATTATTAATAAAATCACATATCATATATTAACATATAAAATCAAACATTAAGAGATACAATCTCATATTAATGCAAATAATCATATATTAATATACATATTATCATATGCAATATTATATACACATATATATATAAATATCAAACATACATGCCAGAATTAACACATATAAACATAAGGGTGAATCTTGAGGTGTTACAATTCCACCCCCTTATAAAAATTTCGTCCTCAAAATTTCTATCACCTCGGTTGAAATGGTGCGGGTACAACTCATCATCTTTTTTTCCATCTCCCACGTAGCACTTTCCTCAGTAGCCCCACTCCAAACGACTTTGACCAAAGGAATTCCCTTGCCTCTTAGCCGCTTCACCCTCCTATCCTCGACTCGAAGGGGTAACACCTCAAACGTCAAGTTCTCTTTCAACTGTATGGTATCGGGTACTATCACGTGACTAGGGTCATGAATATACTTTCTGAGCTGGGATACATTGAAGACACTATGAAGGTTGGATAAGAACGGTGGTAAGGCTATTTGGTAGGCAACTCCGCCAACTCTTTTTAGGATTTGGTAAGGACCAATGAATCTAGGAGTAAGTTTCCTTAGCTTCATCACTCTACCAACCCCAGTTGTTGGAGTAACTCTCAAGAATACACGATCGCCTTCCTGGAATTCGAGCGCCTTCCTCCTTTTATCATGGTAGCTCTTTTGCCTACTTTGTGCCACTTTCATCTTTTCCTGAATCATCCTCACTTTTTCAGTGGTTTCTTGCACACTTCAGGTCCTAGTACAACACTATCACCAGGTTCACTCCAACACAAGGGTGTCATATATCTCCTCCCATAAAGAGCTTCATAAGGTGTCATCCCAATACTAGAATGGAAGCTATTGTTGTAGGTGAACTCTATCAGGGGCAAGAATTTGTCCCAACTACCAGACTGTTATAACACATAAGCCCCTAGCAAGTCCTCTAAGGACTAGATGGTTCTCTCAGACCGACCATCAGTCTGAGGGTGATAAGCTGAACTTAGCGTAAGCTTGGTTCTTAAAGCCTCTTGTAAATTGTTCCAAAACATAGAGGTAAACCTCGGGTCTCTATATGAAACTATGTTAGAAGGTACACAATGTAGCCTAACTATCTCCCTGATGTACAGCTTAGCCAACTTTTCCAAAGAGTATTCCATGTACATCGGGATGAAATGGGTGGACTTAGTCAGTCTATCCACGACAACCCATATAGCCTCAAAACCAGCTGGAGTCCTAGGGAGTCCAGACACAAAATCCATGGAAATACTGTCCCACTTCCATTCTGGGATACTTAACGGTTGTAACTTTCTTGATGGCTTCTAGTGTTCTATCTTAGCCTTTTGACACACAACAAGCATACACAAACTCAGCCACATCTTTCTTCATACTAGGCCACCAAAACATGCGCTTAAGTCCTGATACATCTTAGTGGCACCTGGGTGCACACTCAGTCCACTCCTATTTCCTTCTTCAAGGATCAACTTTCTAAACTCTGGGACGTCTGGTATATCGACTCCATCTTTTAACCTCAAGACTCCATCGCTTCCTTATTTAAAACTAAGGTCTCTACCCTGTGCAAGCAACTCTTACTGATCTAAGAGAAGCTTGTCTAACTTCTGACCCTCTCTAATCTGATCCATCAAACTGTTGGTAACCTTCAAGGTTCCAAGTCTAATGTTTTTAGGGGTAACTTCCCAAGATAAACTAATGTCTCTAAACTCCTCAATTAGATCTATCTCCCTAACCATCAAAGACGAGATGTGCAAGGTTTTTCTACTTAAGGCATCGGCCACTACATTGGCCTTTCCTGGGTGGTAGGTTAGATCAAACTCATAATCCTTTAAAAATTACATCCACCTACGCCGCCTCATATTCAGCTCCTTTTGATCAAAGAGATACCTCAGACTCTTATGATCACTAAAGACCTCAAACTTCACTCCATATAGGTAATGCCTCCAAATCTTTAAGGTAAACACCACAGCTCCTAACTCTAGTTCATGGGTAGGGTAGTTCCTCTCATGTGTTTTCAATTGCCTAGAAGCATTAGCCACTACCTTACCATCTTGCATCAACACTCCACCTAAACCTTGCTTGGAAGTATCGCAATAGACGACGAAAGGTTTACTAGGATCGGGCAACACTAAAACTGGTGCTGATGTCAACCTATTCTTAAGGGTTTGGAAACTATCTTCACACTTAGAGTCCCACACGAACAACTGTCCCTTCTTGGTGAGATGGGTTAAGGGTAAGGCTAACTTAGAGAAACATTCTATGAAACGCCTATAGTACCCTGCTAAACCTAAGAAACTCCTAATCTCGATCATTGACTTTGGCACTTCCCATTGGAGCACCGTCTCAACCTTAGCCGGATCGACGACTATCCCACCTTTTGAGATCACGTGACTTAAGAAACTAACCTCTTCTAACCAAAACTAGCACTTAGACATCTTGGCATACAACTGCTTCTCCTTAAGGGTCTGTAAGACAACCCTCAAGTGCTCCTCATGTTCTTCATTAGTCTTAGAGTACACTAAGATGTCATTTATAAAGACCACCACAAACTTATCCAAGTAAGGGTGAAAGGTCTTGTTCATGTAGTCCATGAACACAGCAGGGGCATTGGTCACACCAAAGGGCATAACCAAGTACTCATAGTGACCATAACGCGTCCTAAATGCCATCTTCGGGATGTCTTCAGACTTAACTCGAATCTGATGGTACCCTGACATCAAATCTATCTTCGAGAAAACACAAGCTCCGATCAACTGATCCATAAAATCATCATTCCTAGGGAGGGGATACCGATTCTTAATGGTAACCTTGTTGAGCTGTCGATAGTCGACACTCAACCTCATACTGCCATCCTGCTTCTTTACTAGCAACACCGGTGCTCCCGATGGGGACACTCTAGGCCTAATAAACTACTTTTGGATAAGGTCCTCTAATTGTTCCTTCAACTTGGCTAGCTCTAGAGGAGACATTCTATAACGCGCTATGAAAATAGGTATGGTACCAGGTACTAAATCTATGGTGAACTCCACATCCCTTTCTGGGGGTAGTTCGTAAACGTCCCCCGGGAACACTTCAGGAAACTCCCGCACAACATGCACACTTCCGACATCAGGAGGGCTCTCAACTTCTAGGGAAGACAACATCATGAACACTTGGGCTTTGTTTTTCATCGAAGCTTTCACTTGGTGGGCGGAGAGAAAGGTCGGATTCTTAGACTTCGTTAGAGTTCCAAAAACTATGGTTCTATCGAAGCAATCTAAGGGAACATGGTTAGAAGATAACCAGTTCATTCAAAGAATAACATCGAGCTATTTAAAAAAAAAATTAAGCGCCCAAGATCAACTGTGGAGTTCATAATATCAAGAGATAATAGAACAACCTTCCTAAACACAAGAAGCACCTGAAGGCTCCTTGGACCGTTAAGACAAACCGCCAAATGTAGTAAGTCAAGCCAAAGCAAAGCTTTAGGTACTTAGTACCACGTAACATTGTCTATATAAATATAGACAATTCAAACAAGAGTCACACAACAGACTCACGACAGACTCATACCACGTCCGAACAGGGCCGAATTGCTCTAATACCACTAAATGTGACACCCTTCTACCCTGCATGTTAATATAAAACATTTACTTAAAAGAGGTAATTATAAAACATGCGTTTATTTGAAAAAAATAAAAACTTGGATAAAAAAGTTTCACATCTCAACAAAAACAATGCGTAAATAACATAGTTTTAAAACAGTAAAACATAAACAAGACAGATAAAGAAAAACCCAACCACAATGTCACATGCAGAGCTGGTATAACCAAAATCCAGATACATCACAGAAAAAAACTAAACAACTAACAAAACTAACAACTATAACTCAGCATTCTAACTAGAGTCGCGACTCCTCAGAGTCACTCCTCCGCTGGCTGCTCACCATCCTCTGCATAAGGAAATACGTGCAACAACAGAAAAAGGAAAGCAGGAAGTAAGAAATCATGTAAACACAACGGCATGGGAATATGGAATAAGATGAACATACATCAAAGCATGACATAGCAATATAACAACATACAATATTTGTACATCATCATATAATACCATGACAACATGTTAATCATCCAACATATGCTATGCAGTGCAATGCAACCCTACTCCACAACTCCATCAATGCATGTGGATCCAACTAACTCAGGAAGTCAACTTCGGAGTTACATATCCGTATTGGCCAAAAAGCACCAACACCGGCAGTTCCCCAAACCATGGAGGAACCCCTTGGATAGCCGACGTATCATAACTGGATATGCCACCTCGGGGGCGCACGGTTCAACAAACCATGGGTGAACCACCCGAGACTTGGGCCAGATCATCATAACTAGGACGACCTCCCCTATGTTGAACATCCCCCTCAACATCAACTCCAATACTCTATGCAAATAGCACAATAACACACAAGGCAACCACCTCCTTTGCTTAGGCTAAAAAGCATCCAAGACTTATCACCAATATCAACATTAACACATGAGACCCACACCATGGGGTGAAGGCCCCCTTGGCAAAAAAGCACCAAGGTCCAACATAACAACATCTCGACCAAAAAGCATCGAGAGCACTTTGGCCAAAAAGCACCAAAGCGTGACAACGTGCGGTAACCCATCGGGTACCGGCTTAACCAGCTTATGAGTCTTTGTTATCTTAATTAATCTTTAATTAAGTTATCTAACTTGTTATCATTTGATTAGTGTATTATTACACCATCTGGGGATAATTGGGGTAAACACCCCTTTAATTCATTAATCTTAAGTTCTGACCAGTAGGGGGAAGCACGGGCGTACTAAACCCCTAGCACGGTCGTACTGCCACTTAAGTGGAGCACGGTCGTGCTCACTGTCCTGCACGGCCGTGCTCAATGCACAACCTGTTTTCCAGAATTTAACTGGGAGCACGGCCGTGCTCCTGGGCAGGGCCATACTGTTTTGGGCAGAATTTAACGTGTTCTTGGAGTTTAGGCTCCCTAATTTTCTCAAATCAGATCCTAGGGTCTTAACTAAAACATTCGGCATGAAACTTCACCCCTCACTAACACAATTCATGTCTTATGAAGCTTGGGGAATTAATCCCTTAATTCCTATGTTAACTAAGAGTCCCAATTAAATCAATTAGAGTCTTATTAACATATTCAACATAACGGTAACATCATTGATGTCGTGCGAGTGCACGTGCGATCCGGCAAGTGTACCGGATTGTCGCCAAGTAATAAAAAGATATCGATCCCACAGAGACCGTGATCTCGAATCACAACTAATTATCAAATCGGTAAAACTGGACTTTAGAAAGGATTTTTAAAAGGTTTTTGATATTTGAAATAAGAGATAACTCAAAATCAGAATCAAATAAACAAAAAGTAAATCTATTTATGGTTTTTCAGATTTAAATGGATTCCTAGGAATTTGGGTTACCAACAAGATCGTTTATGTTACTAAATTGATTAACCCTTTTTAATTATCGAAAATGCCTTGAAGGAGAATTTATCCTCAAATAGTTTAAGCTCCCTCTCGAGTTACAAAAACCGTGCCAAATTAAACCAACCCCTACTCTCGTGGTAGTCGAATTTAGATTGAACCCTTTACATTTTGTGACAATTCGTTAATCCTCGAATGATGGCTTCTAACTCTCATGATTTCAATCCTAAGTCTGACTCTATAGATCCGACACCTAAGTACACCGCTAGGTTCCTCCTTAGAATGTCTACGACATGCAAATAAGTGCGCATCAGATTTACAAGTAATTAAAACACTAGAAATCAGATCTAAAGCAAAATCGCGATTAACAAAGATAAAACATCAATTCATTGCCATAAACAAACCTTGGGCATAGCCCCAATCCCTAGAAATTAAACTACTACTCAAGCCTTGTCATGGTAATGACAAGCTTGGTCAACAACAACATGAAAACAAAAATAAGAGAAGAGAGGTGGAAGAAGAAGGGAGAGATCCTCAATTGTAGCCTAAGAGTAGCAGCCAAAAGTCCTTCAAAGTCTCTGCCTTGATCCCTTATTTATAGATTTGGGAAGTTTGAATCCCAATCAAACACAAATTAGATCCAAATCAGTTGCTTCTGATCCAAGTAATACGCGTCACGGCCGTGATGGCCATCACGGCCAGGCCGTGATGGCTTCTGCCTTGGGCGCTTCTTCAATTTCTGGTCTGTCACTGTCGTGATGCTCATCACGGCTAGGCCGTGATGCTCATCACGGCTAGGCCGTGATGCTCATCACGGCTAGGCCGTGATGCTCATCAAGCCTAGACCGTGATCAGCCCGCTTGTGAGGTCCGGGTTCGGTGACGTGTCACGGCCGTGATGGACATCATGGCTAGGCCGTGACCAGTTCTGACTTTTGCCTTCTTTCTTTTTCAGTTTTGCTTGATCATGGCCGTGATGGGCTCTGCTTGGCTCATTTTCTTCACTTTTAAAGCTCTATCTTCATCCAAGCTCCATCATGGTTGATCCTGAGCATTTTATCCTTAATTTCTGCAAAACAACACCACAAAAACTGCCTTACCCGTTCCAAAGTAAAAACTAACCAAAAATCAAATTAAAAAATGCCTAAACTATATGAAAATGCATGCAAAATGATAAACAAATATGAGGTGGAATCACACTCATCAAATCACCCCAAGCTTAAGATTTTGCTTGTCCTCAAGCAATCACCAAGGCCAGAAGATATAAATAATTAGAGTGTGGATAGTGAACCAAGAACCCGAGTAACAAATCCAAGTAACAGGCTTATTCAAATAAGAAACCTAGAGACAATCAATTTCAAGTCCAATTAGAAGCTTAGGTTTCCTAAATCCGTATTCTCACTGATTCGGGCACTCTTCTCACCTCACTCAAGTGCTTAAGGGAATATGACAATTCGCTCAATTTCCTCAAGGAAGGTATTCTACCATAAGCTTGACTATTAACCAAATCTCTACTTTATTAATGAAAACACATAAGAATCAAGAGGTCTTTTACTTTGGTTGTAATGGGGCCATGGGATTAATCGTTAGGTGGGGAAATCAAGAAAAGGAAATTCAAGAGGGTTAACCAAAATATCAAACATTGCAAATCATGACACCTTCTAAAATACCTTTTTGGGCCTTTTAGGTCACTTTTCCACCTTTCTTTCTTTATTTATTTTATTTCTCACTTTCTTTTGTCATCCCCTTCTCCATATTTTTTTTGTTGTTTTATTTTATTTTATTTGTTTGAAGAAGGGGAGATTTTCAAGTCAAGAGAAATATTTTTCTAATTTTTTCATCCCACAATTTTATTTTTCAAACTACCTTTTTACTCTTTTTGCAATACTTTAAAAGGTGTCATACCAAGCATTATTCATCAAAGTAATTCAAGGTACCAAGAAAAGTATTTTATTCTTTTAGGCTCAAAATTGGGCAATTAAGGGGTAGCATTTAATCAATCAAAGCTCGGAAGGCCGAAAAAAATTACCTAGTGCCTCAATCACTTTCAAAAATGTTTTAAAAAATTTCTAAGTTTCAAAACGGTTTCAAGTCAAGTTCTAGAGAATACAATCCAAGAGGAATAAAACACTCTATCACAAAGAATGAGGTAGATTTAGTGAGTATCCCTTTTTGGCTCAAAAATCTCACATTTAGTAGTTTAACATCAATGAGAAACACAAATCTAGAGAACCACATGCTAATTATCAACTATCAAAAGATCATCTCAAGAATTTTTATTCTTAGCCTTATCACAAGAATAAAAAAAATGGGTTCAAAAATTCACTATCTCAATTTATCTGGCACCAAGTTCTCACAATTGGATGCAAACTCTAAGCAAAGGGCAATCTAATCATGTGATCATGCAAAACTATGCCTATATGAGTGCAACATGAAAAATGCAAAAATGCAAAAAATTTCAAAAATACCCCTACCCGAAGCTTAAAGATTTACATTGTCCCCAATGTAAATAATCAAGTCGGAGAGAGGAGAAAAATGGAACAACTCACCGAGGTGGTAGCGGGTGCTGGCTCACATGCCAGTCAAAAACTTGTGGGAAAATGTATCACGGCTAGGCCGTGATCAATTCTGGTTCATAGGAGCTGGCCTGTCACGGCCGTGACCTACATCACGGCTTGGCCGTGATGCTCTCTGATCTTAGGGTCCTTCTCATCACGCCTGTGATGGATGTCACGGCTGGGCCGTGATCCTTTATGACTTTATTTGTCCCTGCCCTTTTTGTTATTCCTTCCTTCTTAACCTGAAAACACTTGACAAATCTATTAATTTATAATTTTTTTCCTCTTGATCTTCTCAAATTATTCTAGAGCTAAATTCAAAAAACAAATGGAAAAGGGAAAGAAAACTTGGGTTGCCTCCCAAGAAGCGCTTATTTACGGTCTTAAGCTTGACCATACTTCTTTCAGTCAACCGAGGTCGGCTGGAAGTAGGAGTGCAGGAACACTTCTCTTCCATGGGAGTCCTTCAAAGAGCCTATTCTGCTCATATGGCCAATTGCGCTTCCGCTTCGCTCTTTTCACTCCGAGCTTCATGGCCTTACTCCCTCCCGGCGGAAGTTTTGTTTCCACATGATCAACAACTCCAACTTCATCACTACTGGGTGCATCATTTGCCATGTAAATCTTCGGAGTTACTTCCATGTTGAGCCCTTCCTTTACCAATGGAGACGTTATATCGATCCTGCACATATGACTCACAAAATGAGGGTTGGTATATGAGTTAGTCAATTTAAAACCTACCCTACCTTCCTCTACATTCAGAGAGAGTTTGCCATTCCTTACATCTATTATTGCTCCAGCGGTGGTCAAGAATGGCCTTTCTAAAATGATGGGGAATTCAGAATTCCCTTTCATATCCATTACCAAGAAATCGGTAGGGATGAAAAATTTCCCTACCTCTACAGGAACATTCTCTAGTATGCCTAGAAGAGTTCTAGTTGAGCCATCTGCAAATTGTAAGGAGAATTTGAATGGACTCAACTTTTTGGTTCCCAACCTTTCTAAGATAGTAAGCGGCATCAAGCTCGCACTAGCCCCCAAGTCACATAAGGCTTGGTCTATTTGTACTTTTTCAATCGAGCAAGCGATAGAGAAACTACCTGGGTCTTTCAGTTTAGGAGGCATATTAGCTTCTATATCTACTTGCTTTCTCTTGACCAACCTTTGTGGGAAAGGTATCGGGGGTTGGTACGATGGTGGAGGGACATACTTTGGTTCTAGCTCTTCATCCTCGCTCATGTCCTCCTCACATTCCACATCCTTTTCAACCACCCCAAGTTTATCATCCCTCAAGTATATGGCATTACAATGTTCATTGGGATTAGCTTCGGGTTGGCCTGGGAACGTACCCTTTGGTCTAGAGTATGTGCTGGCTTGTTGGGCTATCTGAGTTTCTAGCATCTTGTTGTGGATGGCTAAGTTATCTACCTTAGATGCTAGCTCTTTTATTGCCTCATTTACTGCCCTACCTTGTTGTCTAAACTCTTTATTCTGTTTTGTTTGAGTTTCCACAAAACTTTCCAATAAAGACTCGAGTTTAGACTTCTGTACCTGAGGATACCCCAATGCGGGTTTCCTATTACCTTGGCCTTCTTGGAACTCGTGGTTCAGCATGTTGCTGTAGTTCCCGTAGGAAAGGTAAGGGTTGTTCTTCCTTCCCTGGTTGTAAGAATTTGGGGGGACATAGTTGGGTAACTTCGGGTTCGTGTCGTAGAAGTTGTGACAAGAATTCATTTGTTCCCCCGAAGCGCCGGATCCATGAGCAGTACCACGTGGGCACTCCATTATGTCATGTCCCTGCATTCCACAAATCTCACAAACAATGTTAGTAGCACCTATTGAACTCACATTAGCCCTTTCGAGCTGATCAAACCGTTTATTCAGTGAGTCAATTTTAGACATTATAAGAGCAGTGATATTCATTTCAAACTTAACCCCCGAAATCTTTTTCGGGTTATTACCTCTTTCTGAACCCCATTGGTGGTAGTTGGTGGCCACGTTTTCAATGATGTTGAATGCCTCAGTCAGAGGCCTATTCATAAAGACTCCACCAGCTGCAGAATCGAGTGACACCTTCGAAGAGTAATCCAATCCGTTGTAGAAGGTGTGCACTAATAACCACCTCTCGAGTCCATGATGTGGGCAAGACTCCAGCAATCCCTTGTAGCGATCCCAAGCTTCTGACAAGCATTCTCCATCTTTTTGGAAGAAGCCGGTGATCTGGGTTCGTATGTAGGTCGTCTTGGATGGAGGGAAGAATTTCTCCAAGAATGCCTGCTCCAGTTGGTCCCAAGTCGACAAGTTATTAGCAGGTATTTGCTTTAGCCAAGCTTTCACCTTTCCAGTAAGAGATGAGGGGAACAACCTCAAACGAATAGCATCAACCGGGGCGCCGTGAATTCTAACTGCATCGGTGAACTCCAAGAATGTCTCCACGTGGTCAGTCGGGTCCTCCGAGGGCAGTCCTCCGAATTGATGTTGCCTAATCATGTTGATTAGCATAGGCGGTATAGTGTAGTTCTCCGCCTCAATCTCTGGCCTAGCAATCCCAGTTCGCAAACCCCTCGCATTTGGGGTTGCGTAGTCCTTCAACGGTTTCGTATCCGGGAGATTCGCCATTAGTGGAATGGGAATCTCTCTCTCTCTCTCTCTCTCTTTGTAATCTCATACGTCTGTGAAAGGTCCTTTCGACTTCGGGATCGACCTCACTAAGGTTTCCAAGACTTAGTGATCATTGCATAAAAGAGAAAACAACACAGATATAGATACTCTAGAAGGAAAGATATATATATATATATAAATATAAAAATTAAATAAAAAGAAAAAGTCCAGAAAAATCAATTTAAAAATTAAACTGAGATTCAAGGAAGCACAGTCCCCGACAATGACGCCAAAAACTTGGTGTCGTGTGAGTGCACGTGCGATCCGACAAGTGTACCGGATTGTCGCCAAGTAATAAAAAGATATCGATCCCACAGAGACCGTGATCTCGAATCACAACTAATTATCAAATCGGTAAAACTGGAATTTAGAAAAGGATTTTTAAAAGGTTTTTGATATTTGAAATAAGAGATAACTCAAAATCAGAATCAAATAAACAGAAACTAAATCTATTTATGGTTTTTCAGATTTAAATGGATTCCTAGGAATTTGGGTTACCAACAAGATCATTTATATTACTAAATTGATTAACCCTTGTTAATTATTGAAAATACCTTGAAGGCGAATTTATCCTCAAATAGTTTAAGCTCCCTCTCAGGTTACAAAAACCGTGCCCAATTAAACCAACCCCTACTCTCTTGGTAGTCGAATTTAGATTGAACCCTTTACGTTTTGTGACAATTCGTTAATCCTCGAAGGATGGCTTCTAACTCTCATGATTTCAGTCCTAAGTCTGACTCTATAGATCCGACACCTAAGTTCACCGCTAGGTTCCTCCTTAGAATGTCTACGACATGCAAATAAGTGCGCAACAGATTTACAAGTAATTAAAACACTAGAAATCGGATCTAAAGAAAAATCGCAATTAACAAAGATAAAACATCAATTCATTGCCATAAACAAACCTTGGTCATAGCCCTAATCCCTAGAAATTAAACTACTACTCAAGCCTTGTCATGGTGATGACAAGCTTGGTCAACAACAACATGAAAACAAAAATAAGAGAAGAGAGGAGGAAGAAGAAGGGAGAGATCCTCAATTGTAGCCTAAGAGTAGCAGCCAAAAGTCCTTCAAAGTCTCTACCTTGATCCCTTATTTATAGATTTGGGAGGTTTGAATCCCAATCAAACACAAATTAGATCCAAATCAGTTGCTTCTGATCCAAGTAATACGCGTCACGGCCGTGATGGCCATCACGGCCAGGCCGTGATGGCTTCTGCCTTGGGCACTTCTTCAATTTCTGGTCTGTCACGGCCGTGATGCTCATCACGGCTAGGCCGTGATTAGTTCTGCCTGTGAGGGTCTGGTTCAGCTGACAGGTCACGGCCGTGATGGACATCACGGCTAGGCCGTGACCAGTTCTGACTTTTGCCTTCTTTCTTTTTCAGTTTTACTTGATCATGACCATGATGGGCATCACGACTAGGCCGTGATGGGCTCTGCTTGGCTCATTTTCTTCACTTTTCAAGCTCTATCTTCATCCAAGCTCCATCATGGTTGATCCTGAGCATTTTATCCTTAATTTCTGCAAAACAACACCACAAAAACCGCCTTACCCGTTCCATAGTAAATACTAACCAAAAATCAAATTAAAAAATGCCTAAACTATATGAAAATGCATGCAAAATGATAAACAAATATGAGGTGGAATCACACTTATCAATCATCATCAACAACATATCCAGTCAATGTGATCAACATAATCCATGCCATAATAGTAACATTCATAATCATGGGTATTCATACCAATTCAACCAAAACTCCGGGCATAAGACGATTCAATAGGCATACCACATCATGAAGAACTCAACAATTATAACAAATAGGCATACCAATTAATCCAATTAAACATATAAACAATTCAGTCATACAACCAGGCAGATCATGGTATCAATACATTATAACGACAATAAACGGGGACTATGGGAACCCCTCATCTTACGCTACTCCCTAGCCTAGTGTATACACTATTCTTCTCCCATACCTGGTACGAGGTTTGCGTTTCAAAAGAAGAAAGAAGATCCACTAGGGTCCCGTCTCACTAGCGCTTGTCTACGACCTCAAGGACGCCAAAGAGACACTTTGGTTCAACTCTAAGATCAAGAAATCAAAAGGAAGAGATCAAGAACTTGAAAGAAAGAACACAAGGGATAATGTGCACGAGTTTTACCTTTTCTAAAGTCCCAAACAGCAAGCACAACGAACCCCTATTCGTACAGATGTTCTCCTATCAAGAAGTAGTGAAGAACGGTGCAAGAACGGGTTCCCTAGAGAGAGTTTTAGGGAGAAAAACCATAAGGATTCAAAGAGGAAGGAGGGAGGCAGTTTTATGAGTGTTGGGGTCGTGTAAATTAGGTTTAGGTCAGGTCTAATGGTATATATATGAGTTTGGGTCATAACAGGTTCCTATTTCAGCCCAAACTGTTTACAGTTCGGCATCTTGCAATGTATCATTACTACCTAATTAGCAAGAGTATTGGTGATCCGATTTTAGCCTTACTGCGACCAAAATTTACCGTGTAGTAAATGTCCCTTCGTCCATATGTCTTAATTAAACACAAGGCATAAGAGTGTCATCCTTGTTATGTTCAATTATTTATTCCTCGATCCCCAAGCAGACGTGTAATCATAAATGGGCCCAATATCACATATTGGTCCACTTCCGCGTGACCATGCATATATCACGTCTCACTCTTTCGAGGGCCCCAAGACATTACCCTTGTTATGTAGGAGGGACAAATCCTGTCTAGATCACTCACACTCCTCCACATGATTTATTGCGGGCTCAATAACTACCTTTACGATCACCCTGCTACGCGTGATATTTGATAGCATTAAAACCTATAAATCCTCATGTAGGAATCATAGTGACTTAAAGTTGAAGGACTACTTCACTATGGTCATCATGAGCATACTTATGACACTTACATAACTATTATGAAGTATTCTCATAATGGATCATCCGGTATAAATATTACTCCTAATATTTATACCCGTGTTCCGACTTGATATCACATATCCATGACCCGTGAGATGTGTCATCAGTCTACTCACACAATAGTCTCTATGTATTATTGTCGTCCTAATTAGCAATAATACTCGACTACGGATATTTAAGAATAGTGTTATATTATTCAATGAGGTCTCACGATTAAGTCACGTACTTAATATCTCATTGAATGAACTACCTATTCTAAGGACTTTATTATGCTATTAACTAATAACATAATAAATGAACACCTTATTCATATATCAAATATATGATTAAATTCATGATAAAAATAATGATCTATTCAAAATAGATTGGTCTCTAGGGCTTACACCAACAATCTCCCACTAGCACTAGAGCTAATCGGGCATCAATCTAACACACATTGATCTAGTGTGAGTGTCATGATGCCATTGAGTAAGTGATAAGCCTCTGGCTTATCTAGTTTTATAACTAGATGGACTGTGGTTTTTGTGCAAATTATTCGAGTTCACTCTCGTTTTCGCCCAAATTTGCCTTGTTTTGTTCCTAAGTTGGACTTTGACTCGTTCTAGGCAATTTTTGTAGTTTTTAGTCTATTTTGAATAGAATTATGCTTTTTGTTTCTTTTTATTGTTTCAGGTTAGAAGTGAAGCTCCAAGAGTCAAGGAAGCACTTCGAGTCAAGGAAACAGTGGGAATTTCCATTCTGGAGATACTCACCCCGCGAGTAGATGCTCGCCTCGCGAGCCTGAGGATCAGCAAAACAGCAACAGTCATCAATTATGACTCGCCTTGCGAGAGCCTGAAGACCCTGGAAGACAGAGACCATCACGGTCTAGCCGTGATGAAGGTCACGGTTGTGACAAATTAAGGTTTGAAGACTCGCCCCGCGAACACACTCTCGCCTCGCGAGAATCCAAATTGAAAGCGCGCCAAAAATAATGTTCGCCTCGCGAAAGCTTGTTCGCCCCGCGAGCGGCCGAGAACCAGAATCCCTATTTATAGGCTGTTTCAGATCAGAATAGGGAGATCCGAATCCTAGTTTCAGCCACTGTTTTAGATCAGTTTGTTACGAGTTCTTGTTACTCTGGAGCTGCGTCTCCCTTTTTATTTTCTTAGTTTACTATGGTGATTATGTCGGATTGTTTGTGTGTCGTCACGGGCATGAGGAACTAATCCCCTCGTCTAGGGAATCAATGAAGCCACCCATGGCGGTATAATGTTCATGTGATGTATGTTTTTCTCCCCTTTTCTCAATTGATGTTTTCCAATTCTAATTTGATTGTGTTGATCATATGCATGCGTGATTGACTTGTTAACGTTGATGAGGCTTAGTCAGCAATTCGCGTTTAGAACTTGAATTGGGATCACTAATTGAATATTGCACGAGAGTGAGTAGGAGATTAGTGCAACCTATAGGGAACAAGAATTAATAGAGTTTGATGATTAGGGTTATGAGACCTAGTAAGTAATTAATCCAATCATCGAATACGTCCTATTGAGCACGACAGTGGATATAGGAGAATTTGGGGGTCCCGGTTGACATTGTAATTGAACTTAGGGAGGAATTCATCATCACTTGGGTACTATGCATGATTGGGTAGGTGGATTTGAGACCCTAGATATTTTAAATTCAGATTTTAATGCCTTAGCTTTATTTGATTTGTTATTTGAATTGCGATCTTAATCTCTCTCTCAACCACTTTCCTTACTTGACCAACTTATCGGACTTCCCGCGAATTGGTAGAATTGGTAGCCCAATCCTTGTGTTCGACCTCGGTAAATTCTTACCGTGTTATTTTATTACTTGCGACGACCCAGTACACTTGCCGGTGACTCACCAAGTTTTTGGCGCCGTTGCCGGGGATTGGCACAACCAATTTTCCTAATTTTTACGGAATTTGATTGATTGGTTAAGTTGATTTTATTTTTCTGTTATTTATTTATTATTTCTCTCTACTTCTTTGATTCCACTTGGTCTTGCCGTGTTTTTGTATGCGAGGTACCCTTTCACAAGAGGACCTGCTATTTGATTCGGAGATCACCAAGACCGAGAAGCGCTTAAGGAAGGAAGTCAGAGAAAGAAAAAGGCTTGAAGCGAGTGATCTTGAGAGAATGGAAGAAGAAAATCCTCCCCTTCCTCCTCCTCCTCGTTACAAGCCTCTCTTCGAGTATAGTCTACCCAACTTGGGTGATTGTGATTCTTCCATCGTGAGAGGCAACCTCAATACAGACTCCTTCAGAGTGGAAGGATGTGTCACAGCCTATATCCGTGAGAATCAGTTTGATGGGAGTGGCAGACAAGACCCTCACAGGCACATCACCCACTTCCTTGAAGCTTGTGACTTGCAGAAGACAAGAGGTGTTTCTCAGGATGAGTTCCTCTTGCGGCTATTCCCTCTCTCTCTTAGGGATGTCGCTCGCGATTGGTTTGACAGCTTGGATAGGAACAGTATCAGAACTTGGGAGCAAATGGCACAAAAGTTCCTAACTAAGTATTTTCCCCCTCAGAAAGCGACACAAGCAAGAGTAGCCGTTACATCTTTCAGACAGACAGAGGATGAAACTTTTAATGAAGCTTGGGAGAGGTACAATGTGCTCTTGAGAAGATGTCCTTCAGCTTTCTTTGACCCGGTCTCCAAAGTTCAACATTTCTTTAACGGGTTAAGGGGGCGCTATCAGATGAATTGTGATGCCGCAGCTGGCGGTTCCTTTTCCTTTTTATCAGCTGAGGATGGATGGGCCTTATTAGAGAAGATGTCGTACAATGATTACAACCGTGGTAGGGAAACCTCAAGTGGAGTCAGTTCTGCAACAATGGAAGCCATTCTAGAGCAAGTTAAATCATTGAAGATGCAAGTTGCGGCTTTGTCAGAGAACAAGAAGGTTAATGCGGTTCATGAGGGAATGCCTTCGGATTGTGATAATTGTAATGGAAATCATGACACTCAGAGCTGTCCGTTCAACTTCTCTCGAGAACATGTGGACTCATGCCATAATTTCTATGACAGCGTGCCCCAGAACAACTATCAGAGGAACAGTCAGAATCAGAATAGGGGCTATATGAGGAGAGACCATGCTAATGGTGGTCTAGCCGGTCAACAACATCCTCAACAGAATTGGCAACAACCTCAACAGGGTCTGAGGCCGAACTTTGGAATTCAGCAGCGCAATACTCAGCAGGCTCTTCCGGGGCCTAATCAGTTGCAAATAACAGATGGTGGAAGGCAACCTTGGGAGTTGGGTTTCGAGAAAATGAATGCGGCAATGGAAAAGATGGTAATCAACATAGGCGCAGTCATTGATAAGTTGGCAACTCATACAGGGTCAACAATTCAGAATCTAGAGATGCAGATAGCTCAGCTCACAAAGCAACTAAATGAGGGTCCCCCAGGCACTTTCCCAGGTGATACCGAGAACAACCCTAAGAACCATTGCAATGCCATAACAACTAGAAGCAGTAGGGTGTTGGGATCTAACAGGAGTGCAACCAGTATAGAGGAAGACAAGGCCCCGGAACAACCACATGTTGAGGAAGAGCAACTTGAGAAAGAGGAGTTGGCAAGTGACAAGGCACCAGAGCAAGGGGGAAGGCTGAAGCTTGTGGATGAAGAGTTCCGAAAGAAGAAGTGGGTTGAACCCCAAGACCTCCCGCCCTACATGAAGGTACCGTATCCTGAAAGATTGAAGAAGCCTCAACAGGATAAGCAGTTCAACAGAGTCCTTGATGTCTTTCGCAAACTTCAAATCAACATTCCATTTGCGGAAGCCTTGGAACAAATGCCATCTTATGCCCGGTTTATGAAGGAGCTTCTCTCCAAGAAGCGGAGAATAGTGGATGAGGAAACGGTTGCTTTGACCGAGGAGTGTAGTGCCATTCTTCAAAGAAAACTACCTCCAAAGTTGAAGGATCCCGGTTCTTTTTCGATACCATGCACCATTGGGGGGATGAATCTAGGGAAGGCATTATGTGATCTAGGGGCAAGCATCAACTTGATGCCCCTCTCTATGATGAAAAGGTTGGGGATCAAAGAATTCAAGGATACACGGATGTCGCTCCAACTAGCCGATCGCTCTATAAAATATCCTTATGGGGTGGTCGAAGACTTGTTAGTGAAAGTTGACAAGTTCATATTTCCGGCGGACTTTGTGGTGCTTGATATGGATGAAGACGTTGAGATCACTCTCATATTGGGTAGGCCCTTCTTGGCCACTAGGGGTGCCTTGATAGATGTGCGACAAGGGAAACTAACTCTAAGGGTGCAAGACGATGAGGTAGTCTTCAATGTCTTTGAAGCAATGAAGCACCCTTTTGAGAGGTCGGATGTGTGTCGAGTGGATGTGGTGGACTCAACTATAAAGGCAAGGGCAACTCGAGAAGCCCATGGTTCTTCACTTGCAAAAGTATTGGTAAAATCCCATGATGATGACGGTGAGAAAAAAGACCCTTTGGGGGATGAGGTCTATCTCGAGTGGTTGAAAGACATGGAAGCCTTACCGAGTTCCCCAAGGGATGAATGTACAAGGGAAGAGCGCAACAACAAGGGCATGAAAAAAGAGGATAAAGCACCGAAGTTGAAAGGTGGCACAACCGTGGTGGTCAATGAAAACAATGAGTTGATCCCAAAAAGGACCATCACGGAGTGGAGAGTATGTGCCGATTATAGAGGGCTTTTGGATTTAAATGAGTTGTCCGGGATCCGCAAGCAAGCAATCCACAAAAAGCGGACTAAGGAAAGGCAGGACAAACACATCTTGCCTAGGGAGCTTGAGCCCGGGCAAGCGGTACTTCTTGACAATTCAAGGTTGAAACTCTTTCCGGGAAAGCTAAGATCGAGGTGGTCAGGACCATTCAGAATCCTCCAAGTTTGTCCACACGGAACAGTAGAGTTAGAATGGACCTCTGGTAACTTCAAAGTGAATGGGCAAGGGATAAGGCATTACCATGGGGAATCAGTCCCAAATTGCAAGCAGTTTCTTCCTCCAGATTAACCCTTAGGGGCGACTTGAGTCAGGCTCGGGACGTTAAACAAGCGCTACTTGGGAGGAAACCCAATCTAGGTATCCTTTATTTTTAGTTTCTGTCGTTTTCATCTATATATTTAAAAAAAAAAGCTTGATTCGCCACGCGAATCCACAGTGGCCGCGCGAGATAGAAGCCCTGAATCTCAGAGGCTTGCTCACGCTTCTGTCTCGCGTCGCGAGGTATACTTTCGCCTCGCGATTCTGCGCATCATCATCTGTTGGAATTCCAGATTCACCTCGCGAGATACTACTCGCCTCGCTATTCTGGAAAGTGTGAAAACAATTTTTTTCCATATTCGCCTCGCGAGTGATCTCTCGCCTCGCGAATCTGCAATTAAGATTTTAATTTGCAGGAGTTCTTCCAGGATGCTATGCAACAGAAGGGAGCCCGTGATACCAATTGGATGAGGAGGCAACCATGGAAACTTGATCAGGGAGCACCCTCCCCTTTCCTCACTTTTTTTTTGTTTTTGTTTTTGTTTTGTTTGTCGCTCTTGAATAATTTGAGAAGATCAAGAGTATGTGTATGAATGTGTGTCGGCAAGCTTGTTGGATTTTAATTAAATTTAGCATAGATTGATTGCATGAATTATTTTGACCATTGATGATTTCCCCCCAGGTTCTGAAATTAGAAAAGTTGATCCCCATGTGAAAAATTGAAAACTGAACTTTGAGAATTTTATTGTGATTACTTGATTTATGATAAGTTTGGGGTGAGGGGGTGCACACACTAGGAATTGTATCTCGGTCAAACAATTTGCAAAAATGTCCAGGTGAGGATTTGAGCCTCCAACTTTGTTTTTGATTGTGTGGATCACTTTTAAGTTGCACTTTCCCGAATTTGCTTGAATCTCTTGATGGTTTGCATGTTTATGTGTTGCATCAAATGATTTAGGCAATTTTCTTTGAAATAGCTACTTGACCTAAAAAGAACCATCCCTAATGCATGTTCCCTAGTTAGCCACCTTGAGCCTAATTGACCTATTGTTTCTTGATGACCCTATATTATAAGCCAAAAATCTGAAAAACCATGTTAACCCAATCTTAGGATTAGGAGAGCATGGAAGCTTAGCAAGAGAAAGGTTTTGAGAAACTAAGTTTGGGGTGGCTACAAGGTGATATGTCATTTTGGGGGTGAGAAAAAGAAAAATAGAGGTTGAAACCAAGTGGAAAAAAAAAAGAGAAAAAATATTGCCAAAAGGAAAGGGGCAAAACAAAAAGATTAGCAAGGAAAAGGCTGTAGTCACCCGAGGCAAAAAGAAAAATGGAAAAAGGAATTTGAGTGGAAGATGTGTCAAATGCTCATGCTCTCTTAGTTTCTAGGGACTTAAGCCTAGCATCCTTGAATATCCTACCCCCAGCCAGACCCCATTACAACCTTTATAAGACCTTCTGATGTTGCATACATGTTTTCGTGGGAACTATTTTTGAGATGAAAATCAAATTCATGGGAAGTGCTCTTGAAATGTGAATTTGAGTGAAAAGTTGATAGCCTAGACGAAATTGAGCGAATGAGTGAAATTTTACATACCCTTGTGAGGAAGGCAATTGTTTGAAATTGGTGATCTTCCTTTTGTGTGTGACTCTGATCCTCAACTTAGATTAATGATTGCATGAATGATGAAGTTCTCAACTGTTTAAAGTAAATGAATGTGGGGATTACATCAATGCAAGGGGGGAAATCATTGAAGGAAAAACTGCTTTGTTAAGCTTGCATGAAATTTGTGCGAAATCGATTGATTCCTTTAGGCTTGCCAAGTCTTGAGTCCTTTTTGAGTTTTAGCTTGCTTGGGGACAAGCAAGGTTTAAGTTTGGGGTGTTTTGATAAGCCTCTGACTTATCTAGTTTTATAACTAGATGGACTGTGGTTTTTGTGCAAATTATTCGAGTTCACTCTCGTTTTCGCCCAAATTTGCCTTGTTTTGTTCCTAAGTTAGACTTTGACTCGTTCTAGGCAATTTTTGTAGTTTTTAGTCTATTTTGAATAGAATTACACTTTTTGTTTCTTTTTATTGTTTCAGGTTAGAAGTGAAGCTCCAAGAGTCAAGGAAGCACTTCGAGTCAAGGAAACAGTGGGAATTTCCATTCTGGAGATACTCGCCCCGCGAGTAGATGCTCGCCTCACGAGCCTGAAGATCAGCAAAACAGCAACAGTCATCAATTCTGGCTCGCCTCGCGAGAGCCTGAAGACCCTGGAAGACAGAGACCATCACGGCCTAGCCGTGATGAAGGTCACGGTTGTGACAGATTAAGGTTTGAAGACTCGCCCAGCGAACACACTCTCGCCTCGCGAGAATCCAAATTGAAAGCGCGCCAAAAATAATGTTCGCCTCGCGAAAGCTTGTTCGCCCCGTGAGCGGCCGAGAACCAGAATCCCTATTTATAGGCTGTTTCAGATCAGAATAGGGAGATCCGAATCCTAGTTTCAGCCACTGTTTTAGATCAGTTTGTTACGAGTTCTTGTTACTCTGGAGCTGCGTCTCCCTTTTTATTTTCTTAGTTTACTATGGTGATTATGTCGGATTGTTTGTGTGTCGTCACGGGCATGAGGAACTAATCCCCTCGTCTAGGGAATCAATGAAGCCACCCATGGCGGTATAGTGTTCATGTGATGTATGTTTTTCTCCCCTTTTCTCAATTGATGTTTTCCAATTTTAATTTGATTGTGTTGATCATATGCATGCGTGATTGACTTGTTAACGTTGATGAGGCTTAGTCAGCAATTCGCGTTTAGAACTTGAATTGGGATCACTAATTGAATATTGCATGAGAGTGAGTAGGAGATTAGTGCAACCTATAGGGAACAAGAATTAATAGAGTTTGATGATTAGGGTTATGAGACCTAGTAAGTAATTAATCCAATCATCGAATACGTCCTATTGAGCACGACAGTGGATATAGGAGAATTTGGGGGTCCCGGTTGACATTGTAATTGAACTTAGGGAGGAATTCATCATCACTTGGGTACTATGCATGATTGGGTAGGTGTATTTGAGACCCTAGATATTTTAAATTCAGATTTTAATACCTTAGCTTTATTTGATTTGTTATTTGAATTGCGATCTTAATCTCTCTCTCAACCACTTTCCTTACTTGACCAACTTATCGGACTTCCCGCGAATTGGTAGAATTGGTAGCCCAATCCTTGTGTTTGACCTCGGTAAATTCTTACCGTGTTATTTTATTACTTGCGACGACCCAATACACTTGCCGGTGACTCACCAGTAAGAGACTCCATTAGCGGATTATTTAGTGTTGTCATTCTGCATATCTTCATATTTCTCCTCTATCGATCATCTATCAAATGAGACAGAAGCACCTAAGTATATGTTCGGATCATTGGTGAGATCATGTTTCCTTAGCTTATGCGACTACTCCATCATCATCGCAACGAGACCAATGGAGTTTGCAAAGTTAGGAATCATTCCTAGTTCATAAATGAACTTGCTGATCCAAAAGGTCTTTAAATCTACATTTAAGGCAACTATATACTTGGCCTCTGTAATGAAATCTATAACTGTCTCGCACTTGGAGCTTTTTCCAAGTATATAGTGCCACCATTAAGATAAAACACAAATCCAGACTGCGATCTGGAATAATATTTATCGGTTTGGAAACTTGTCTATGTAACACCTTACAGTGACTTCTTCCTCACCTTCATCTGTCAAGAATGTTTCATAAGTTCTTCTCAGATACTTAAGGATGTTATTGACTACAGTTCAGTGACTTTCACTGATATCAATTGGTACCTTCTTGTCATGCTCAAAGCATACAAGACAATTGGTGTATTACATAACGTCCTCTGACTAAGGTCCAACAACTTCAGCGATCTATCTCTGTAGATCCTGATTCCTAACACGTAGGAAGCCTTGCCCAAGTCCTTCATCAAGAAACAATTCCCCAACCATGTTTTCACATTTTGCAATGTAAGGATATCGTTTCCGATGAGTAGTATGTCATCAACATACAAAACGAGAAAGACAATCTCACTCCCACTAACCTTCTTGTACACACAAGGTTCATCCTCATTCTTGATAAATCCAAACTGTCTTACAACTTTATCAAAACGAAGATTCCAGCTTCTGGAAGCTTATTTTAATCCAACAATGGATCTTTACAACTTACCTATCTTTCTAACATCCTTTGGATCGACAAAACCCTCAGTTTGTGTCATGTACACATCCTTAAGAAGATTCTCGTCAAGGAATGTAGTCTTGACATCCATCTGCTAGATTTCACAGTCATTGTATGCAGCAATGGCAAGCAGAATCCGAATAGATTTAAGCAACGCTATTGGGGAGAAAGTTTCATCATGGTCTACACCATGAATTTACTTAAAACCTTTCCCAACTAGTCGCAGCTTAAAGGTACCCACTTTACCATCCATGTCAGTCTTCTTCTTGAAGACCCGTTGGCACCCTATGGGTTTTACCCCTTTGGGTGGCTCAACTAAGGTCCCTACCTGGTTCGTGTACATGGATTCCATCTTGGATCACATGGCCTCAAGCCACTTCTTAGATTCTGGGCCAATTACGGCCTCTTAGTAAGTTACAGGCTCATCTTGATCCTTGAGCAACACATCACCTTCTTGAGTAAGGAGAAGTCCATATCTCTCAGGTTGGCGACGTGGCCTGTTAGACCTACACATGTCTTGTGTTACTTGAACCGGCAGTTCAACCACAACATCTTGTGGAACCAGTTCTTGATCCATTGTAGGCGGGTCAGTATCTTGTGGTACTTGGATTTCTTCAAGTTCTACAATTCTCTCATTGTTTCCTTTAGAGATGTATTCCTTCTCAAGGAATACACCAGTCCTAGCGACAAACATTTTATCCTCGGAGGTGTTGTAGAAGTAATATCCTTTGGTTTCCTTAGGATATCCCACAAATATACACTTATCCGATTTGGCCCAAGTTTATCCGTCATAAAACATTTCACATAAACCTGACATCCCCAAATCCTCATAAATGACAAACTGGGCCTTCGGCCGTTCCATATCTCATATGGAGTCTTTTCAACCGCCTTAGATGGAACACGGTTAAGAGTGAATGCAGCTGTAATTAGAGTAAAAACCCATAAAGAGTATTAAAAGGTGTTAATGACTCATCATAGACCGTACCATGTCTAACAAGGTGCTATTCCTCCTTTCTGAGACACCATTCCATTGTGGCGTTCTAGGAGGTATGAGTTGAGACACTATCCCACACTCTCTTAAACAGTTATCAAACTCTTGGATTAAGTATTCTCCACCATGATCTGATCGTATGGCCTTAATACTTTTCCATGTCGGTTCTCCACTTCATTCTTGAATTCTTTGAACTTTTCAAAGGTTTTAGACTTTCGTTTCATAAGATACACAAATCCATATCTACTGAAATCATCAGTAAATGTGATGAAGTAAGGATAACCACCTCTAGCAAACTTGTTTAGGGGCCTACATACATCGCTATGTATCTGATAAGCCTCTGGCTTATCTAGTTTTATGACTAGATGAACTAGGGTTCATGTGCCTATTTATTCGAGTTCACTCTCGTTTTCGCCCAAATTTGCCTTGTTTTGTTCCTAAGTTGGACTTTGACTCGTTTTGCGTCTTTTGTGTAGTTTTTAGGTTATTTTGGATAGAATTACGCTTGTGGGTGCTTTTGTTGTTTCAGGTTAAATAAGTGAAGCTCCGGGAGTGAAGGAAAGTTGAAAAGCAGTGGAAATTGCAAGTCTGGAGGCACTCGCCTCGCGAGTGTATGCTCGCCTCGCGAGCCTGAAAGTCAACAAAGCAGCAAAAGTCATCACTTCAGTCTCGCCACGCGAGAGGTGTCTCGCCTCGCGAGAGCATGAAAACCTGCAAGACAGAGAGCATCACGGCCATGCCGTGATGAAGGTCACAGCCTGATAATGAAGACTCACCCCGCGAAAGGCTGCTCGCCTCGCGAGAGTTCAAATTGAAAGCGCGCCAATTTTAATTCTCGCCTCGCGAAAGGCTGGTCGCCTCGCGAACGAGCGCAGATCAGGAATCCTATTTAAAGGCTGTTGCAGATCAGAATAGAGAAGAAATCTTTAGAAGGCAGTTTTCCACTTAGGTTAGGGCAGTAGTTACGAATCCTTATTTCTCCTTGGAGCTGCGTCTCCTTTTCTTGTTTCTTTTTATTTTACGATGGTGATTATGTCCGATCGCTTGTCTATGAGCATGAGGAACTAATCCCGTCGTCCAAGGGAACGATGAAGCCACCCATGGCGATGTAAATCCGATATGATGTATGTCTTTCTCCTTAATTCAATTCTTGTTTTCTAATTCTGATTTGAATGTGTTGATCATACGTGTTGCGTGATTGACTTGTTAACGTTGATGAGGCTTAGTCAGCGATTCACGTTTAGAACTTGAATTAGAATCATCGATCGAATATTGCACGAGAGTGAGTAGGAGATTGGTGCGACCTTATAGGGAACACGAATTAACAGAGTCGAGATTAGGGTTAAGAGACCTAGCAAGTAATTAACTCAAATCATCGAATACGTCCTAATGAGCACGGAAGTGGATTTAGGAGAATTTAGGGGTCCCGGTTGACATTGTAATTGAACCTAGGGAGGAATTCATCATCACTTGGGTGTACATATTGGGTAGGTGGATTTGTGACCTTGGACATTTCAGTTTTCTGATTTTTAGTTAATTAGTTTATTTAGATTGTTAGTTGAATTTCGCTATTATTCTCTTTCTCTCAACCACCTTCTTCCGTAACTTGACCGAACATATCTGACTTCCCACGGATTAGTCGAATTGGTAACCCAATCCTTGAGTTCGACCTCGGTAATTACTTACCGTGTTTATTTTTATTACTTGCGACGACCCGGTACACTTGCCGGAGTCACAACAAGTTTTTGGCGCCGGTGCCGGGGATTGGCACAACCAATTTTTCTGATTCTAGGGGAGTTTGATTATTTGGTTAAGTTATTTTTGTTCTTATTTTTATTTTTATTTTTATTATTTTCTTTTTATTTTCTACTATCTCTCTACTTCTTTGATTCCACTTGGTCTTGCCTTGTTTTGTATGCGAGGTACACGAAGGAATGCTTCCGGGTTGCGAGTATTGTGATGGGAACCATGACACTTGGAGTTGTCCGTTCTACTTCCCTCAAGTTTATGTGGAACCATGGCATAATGACAGCGTGCCCCAGAACAATTATCAGAGTCAGAATCAGTATTGGGGTGATATGAGTAGAGACCATCCGGATTTTGCTTGGAGTAATGATGGCGGTGGTCTAGCCAGGCAGCCACAACCTCAACAAAATTGGCAACAACAACCTTGGGAGTTGGCTCTTGAGAGGCCAATGCGGCAATGGATAAGTTAGCGAGTTCTATGGAGACATCATTTGAGAAGGCAAATGCGGCGGTAGAGGAGTTGGGTCAGCTCGTAGAACAACAAAATGAGCGTCCCACGGAGACTTTCCCAGGTGATGCCGAGAACCACCCTAAGAGCCAATGCGAAGCCATAACAACTAGAAGCGATGGGGTGTTGGGATATGACTGGGGTGTAACTAGTTCTCAGGGAGTTGAGGAAGAACTACCACATGTTGAGGAAGAACAACCGGAGGAAAAGGAATTGGCAAGTGTCATGGCCCCGGAACAACCACATGTTGAGGAAGAGCAACCTAAGGAAGAGGAGTTGGCAAAGGACAAGGCACTGGAGCAAGGGGGTAGAGATCAAGATGAAGATAAAGTGGCGGAGGATTCCACCATGCTTGCCAAGCAACCTGATTTTGATGCGTTAAATAAATATGTTGGCTTGCATGCATGTGTGGACACCGGTAAATTAGACCCTCCCACTTGTCTAGCACACTTCCTCGTGAAAACACCATTTGACCCGAGAGGAAGTGAGTTCATAATTGAAGAGGTCAATGGAGTTTTCACGCACTGGCTGGGTGGAGTAGATAATAAGGTCATATTGCTGCTATGATCTCCACTCCAATTACCATTTGATCCGGGTGGAGGATTTGATATGATGAGCATCTCTTGGCCTCTGTACCACAGACTATGGGATCCAGGTGGATGCTTCTTAATAAGTCAAGCTCGGGACGTTAAACAAGCGCTTCTTGGGAGGCAACCCAAGCTAGATATCCTTATTTATTTATAGTTTCTGTTTTCTAAAAAAAAAAAAAAAAAAAAAGGGGAGCTCGCCGCGCGAGCGCATGATGGCCACGCGAATTTGGGCTTCAGCAGCTTTCTGGAAATTCCAGATTCGCCTCGCGAGATACTACTCGCCTCGCGATTCTGAAGAATGGGAAGAACAAGTTTCCAGATTCTCCACGCGAGTGTTGTCTCGCCGCGCGAATCTGCAATTAGGGTTTACAATTTGGGGCATAATTTTAAAATTCGCGTCGCTAGTATACACTCGCCTCGCGAAAAAGGAAAATTATAAAGCCCAGCGAGCGGCCGCGCGGCACTCGCGCGACCTTCCCTCTCCTTCTTCTCTCTCAGACTGCGAGACACTCTCTCTCTCTGTCTCTCTTTCTCTCTCTCACTCATCACCCATCACTACCACACACTACCCCACGTCCATTCACTCAGTTCACTCTCACCATCACGCATTCGTCTCTGCAAGGTAAGTCATCTCCTTCCCTGTTCATACACTGGAATGCAGACAGTCACTACCACACTATGCACGAAATTTATGACTATGATTGGTAATAGGGTAGATGCCATGTTCATGAACTGTCTAGTCTTAGGAATGCTGCTGTGCACTGAGTCTGCTCTGATAATTATGAATATAGTGGGGATACTGTCATGATTCTTTATTGCAAATCTTTATGATAGTAGGACAGTGGGGGGTTAACACTGTATTTTGCCTGGTTTCACTCTGAATTGCTAAATATAAACTGTATTGGGACTTTTCTGATTTTCAGGTATGGCTCCGCCTAAGAGCAACCCTGCTGAAAAGCAGCAGGTAAAGCGCAAGAAGCGCACTTCTGCTCCTGGGGATGACGTAGTATTGCCTTCAGGGCCAGGCGCCTCCTCTAGGGCCAACTCCTACTCCCCCAGGTTCCGCTCTCCTGATCACAGGGAGCATTGGAACTTGGTTGTGAGGAAGGAAATGGTTCTAGAGAGGCGTATGTCCCTCGTGGGGCAGGACTATGCCAGTGTCCGAGAGCGGATTCGCGACCGAGGTTGGGAGATGTTGGCAGACCTCCCGCACCGGTATGATATTAAACTGGTGCAGGAGTTCTATGCCAACGCTCTCAAACTCGAGGTCACAGGCCCGAGTTGCGTTACAGAGGTTCAGGGGGTCCCCATCACTTTCACAGCTGCAGACATTAACTCATGTTTGGGGATCCCCATTGGAGAGGAGCCCTGCGACTATGAGCAGCTCCCAGCAGTACAGGCACTCGCTCAGGCCATCTTAGACACATGTTGTGTCCCGGGAGCTGCCTCGGGAAATGGGGACATCTGGGAACCTCCTGAGACTTAGGAGACAGGACCTCACCCCGGATGCCAAGGTCTGGTCGGCGTTCTTACACGCCAACTTACGAGTGAGCTCGCATGAGTCCACAGTCACCGCCGCCAGAGCCCACTTACTGTATGGCATCTTGTCAGGTAGCACTATTAATGTGGGAGGAGTCATTGCCGCAGACATACAGATGAAGGCAAACTCTCGAGCGCCGAAGGAGAGTGCGGGACACGGACGGTGATCACCGAGCTTATCCGCCAAGGCGGGATACCGGTGAGTAGGATGATGGAGAAGGTGCCGAGGCAGCCGATTGATCAGGATTACATCCGGCGCTTCTGCTATGTAGCCCCTGCCGCACCTAGGAGGCCGCCACCTTTACCCACTCAGAGGCCACGACCATCAGACATGGCTCTGCTCTTGCAGAACCAGCAGGCTTTGAGGAGGGATAATGAGGTGATGCGGGAGTTTTTCAGAGCGATGGCATTGGCCCAGCAGGAGGGTCGGGTGCCAAGTATACCCCTCCGAGGAGGAGCTGTCCTCTCGACTTGGGTGGCGGGACTATCCGGAGGACCAGGGTAGTATGCCACAGGACCCGAGAGGAGGAGCGAGGCACCACGGGACCGGGGGCGACCCGGTGGGCGACGTCGATTTCGACACTTGATCAGGGCCCCTGTACTTTTTGTTTTAGTTCTAGCTAGGATGATTCGATATGGTTGTATATTATTTTGCTAGCTAGAAACTATTTTTATATCTTGACTTGTACTAGTAGACATGGATAATCTGTTAATTATTATGATATATTGCTTAACATTCATGTTTGCTTGTGATGGAATTATGTGGAGTGCCCGGAACTACAAGGGTCAATCAATTGGGCAAGGATGAGGTCAAAACCAGCCTCATTGTGAAGCGGGCAGTAGAGGGATGGAAAGAGGAAGGAGAGACAGCTGCAAACATGGGGTCCGCGCAGATCCCACTAAGATAAAAATTTCTTACCCTTCACTTGTGTTATGTGTGTTTGTGTGTGTGTTTTTGTTTTTGTTTTGTTTGTCACTCTTGAATAATTTGAGAAGATCAAGAGTTGTTGTATGAATGTCGTGTCGGCAAGCTTGTTGGATTTTGATTAAATTGAGCATAGATTGATTGCATGAATTACTTGACCATTGATGATTTCCCCCTAAGTTCTGAAATTAGAAAAGTTTATCCCCACTTAAAAAAATTGAAAACTGAACTTTGAGAATTTTATTGTGATTACTTGATTTATGATAAGTTTGGGGTGGGGGGGTGCACACACTAGGAATCGTATCTCGGTCAAACAATTTGCGAAAATATCCAGGTGAGGATTTGAGCCTCCAACTCTGTTTTTGAATGTGTGAATCACTGTTAAGTTGCACTTTCCCGAATTTGCTTGAATCTCTATATGGTTTGCATGTTTATGTGTTGCATCAAATGATTTAGGCAATTTTTCTTGAATAACTACTTGGCCTGAAAAAAACCATCCCTAATGCATGTTCCCTAGTTAGCCAAATTGAGCCCAATCGACCTATTGTTTCTTGATGACCCTACATTACGAGCCAAAATCTGAAAAAACCATGTTAACCCAATCTTAGGATTAGGAGAGCATGGAAATGAGCAAGAGAAAGGTTGTGAGAAACTAAGTTTGGGGTGGCTACAAGGTGATGTGTCATATTGGGGAGAGAAAAAGAAAATAAAGGTTGAAACTCAAGGCAATAAAAAAAAAAATACTCAAAATAAATTGCCAAAAGAAAAGGGGCAATTCAAGAAGGAAAAAGGCTGTAGTCACCCGAGACAAAAAGAAAAATGAAAAAGGAATTTGAGTGGAAAAAGTGTCAAAATGCTCATGCTCTCTTAGTTCCTAGGGACTTAAGCCTAAATATCCTTCATTATCCTACCCTGAGCCAGGCCCCATTACAACCTTTAAAAGACCTTCTGATGTTGCATACATGTTTTCGTGGGAACTACTTTGGAGATGAAAATCAAATTCATGGGAAGTGCTCTTGATATGTGAAATTGAGTGAAAAGTTGACAACCTTGACAAACTTGAGCGAATGAGTGAAATTTTAAATGCCCTTGTTAGGAAAGCAATTGTTTGAGATAGGTGATCTTCCTTTGTGTGTATCTCTGATCCTCAACTTAGAATAATGATGGAATGAATGATGAGTTCTCAATGGTTTAAAGTAAATGAATGTGGGGATTACATTTATGTAGGGGGGAGATCATTAGAGAAAAATTGTTTTGATTGCATTAAATTTGTGCGAAATCGATTGATTCCTTTAGGCTTGCCAAGTCTTGAGTCGTTTTTGAGTTTTAAGCTTGCTTGGGGACAAGCAAGGTTTAAGTTTGGGGTATTTTGATAAGCCTCTGGCTTATCTAGTTTTATGACTAGATGAACTAGGGTTCATGTGCCTATTTATTCGAGTTCACTCTCGTTTTCGCCCAAATTTGCCTTGTTTTGTTCCTAAGTTGGACTTTGACTCGTTTTGCGTCTTTTGTGTATTTTTTAGGTTATTTTGGATAGAATTACGCTTGTGGGTGCTTTTGTTGTTTCAGGTTAAATAAGTGAAGCTCCGGGAGTGAAGGAAAGTTGAAAAGCAGTGGAAATTGCAAGTCTGGAGGCACTCGCCTCGCGAGTGTATGCTCGCCTCGCGAGCCTGAAAGTCAACAAAGCAGCAAAAGTCATCACTTCAGTCTCGCCATGCGAGAGGTGTCTCGCCTCGCGAGAGCATGAAAACCTGCAAGACAGAGAGCATCACGGCCATGCCGTGATGAAGGTCACAGCCTGATAATGAAGACTCGCCCCGCGAAAGGCTGCTCGCCTCGCGAGAGTTCAAATTGAAAGCGCGCCAATTTTAATTCTCGCCTCGCGAAAGGCTGCTCGCCTCGCGAACGAGCGCAGATCAGGAATCCTATTTAAAGGCTATTGCAGATCAGAATAGAGAAGAAATCTTTAGAAGGCAGTTTTCCACTTAGGTTAGGGCAGTAGTTACGAATCCTTATTTCTCCTTGGAGCTGCGTCTCCTTTTCTTGTTTCTTTTTATTTTACGATGGTGATTATGTCCGATCGCTTGTCTATGAGCATGAGGAACTAATCCCGTCGTCCGAGGGAACGATGAAGCCACCCATGGCGATGTAAATCCGATATGATGTATGTCTTTCTCCTTAATTCAATTCTTGTTTTCTAATTCTGATTTGAATGTGTTGATCATACGTGTTGCGTGATTGACTTGTTAACGTTGATGAGGCTTAGTCAGCGATTCACGTTTAGAACTTGAATTAGAATCATCGATCGAATATTGCACGAGAGTGAGTAGGAGATTGGTGCAACCTTATAGGGAACACGAATTAACAGAATTCGAGATTAGGGTTAAGAGACCTAGCAAGTAATTAACTCAAATCATCGAATACGTCCTAATGAGCACGGAAGTGGATTTAGGAGAATTTAGGGGTCCCGGTTGACATTGTAATTGAACCTAGGGAGGAATTCATCATCACTTGGGTGTACATATTGGGTAGGTGGATTTGTGACCTTGGACATTTCAGTTTTCTGATTTTTAGTTAATTAGTTTATTTAGATTGTTAGTTGAATTTCGCTATTATTCTCTTTCTCTCAACCACCTTCTTCCGTAACTTGACCGAACATATCTGACTTCCCACGGATTAGTCGAATTGGTAACCCAATCCTTGAGTTCGACCTCGGTAATTACTTACCGTGTTTATTTTTATTACTTGCGACGACCCGGTACACTTGCCGGAGTCACAACAGTATCAAGCCCAAGAGATCACTGGCCCTTTCACCTTGCCTGGTGAATAGGGTGTTAGTTGTCTTCCCCAACAAGCAAGATTCGCATACATCAAACAATTGACAATCGAATGAGTCCAAAGAGTCTATCCGTATGGAGCTTGGAGATGCGTTCTCACCTATATGGCCTAAAACGACAATGTCAAAGACATGTAGGGTTCAAATCACTTGGTTTGACCCTTTTCACATTTATATTATATATGGGCATATGAGGATTAAGGACACCAGGTCCATTATCCGAAAATGTACTAGCATAGAAAATATCATGTGACTGATGTTTCTACCAATAGCTAGAGCATAATAACATTTATTTAGTTCCAAAACAAGTCCCAAAGGCAAAGTCAACTCTATAGTTTTTTTTTGATAAGCAAAGTCAACTCTATAGTTAATGCAGCAACTTTTGCTCCATTTCCTATTCACATGATGACTTCGTCTTTAGTCAACATCCTATTCCCTTTGATCATTCACATTAATGTGAAATCCACACGCAGTATCAAATACCCATGATTTTGAAGTAGGTTGACTTCTATAACACAATGCTCGAAGAGGAAGTCATACTTCCTTTCCTTTCATATACTCTTTATGATATCTCTAGCAGTTTTCAAATGTCTGGTCAAACCGTAATGAAATCAACTACCTTACTTTGCAACCCTGCCTATTAGCTTCAAGGCAGAAGTACTGGGCTTGAACTTGTTCTTTCGCTTGTTCTTCTCCTTGTTTAGCAGACTTAAGGCTTTCCCTTTCAAGACTATCACAATAGTCTACCCTTTTCTGCTGTAGAGACTCTGCTCGGTAGTTTTCAACTTCCATTGCACTCTCTGGTAGAGGTGTGTTAGAATCGTTCGTAACGAATTGACTATAACTAGCTGACAACAATTGCAAGATCATTTCATTGACCAGCATTTGTCCTAAAGGAAAGCCCAATTTATCGGGTTCTCAATGTACTCAATAGTATGAAGCACATGATAACTCTATGGATTACCTTCTACCAGTTCGTAACAGAAAAAGGGTCGGGAAGACTTGTGGTTCTTTTGCATTGCCTGCTCTCAATAGAGCATCATGAGGTGCATGATCATATCATATGCTTTCATGGTTGCAAGCATGAGGAATCCTACACTCATGATATCGACTTGATGCTTCTCGTAAGCATTTTTCGATCCTAAAACTGGTTGCTTAGGAATCATTTGCTCGAGAACATACATCTCTTTCTCGTACTTGAGGACAATCCTCAAATTATAGTGTTTTAATTAATTATAGTGTTTTATTTCATGGTAATTCTAATTACAGAAATATGCAAAATATAAATATCATGATAAAAACATATTTAATAAGGTCTTTTATTAAATACGCTCCCACTATTTTACTCAAATCAATGACCCTCATCATTGACTCGGAAAATCCCGTTGAAAGATTTTCTAGTGCGACCAAGATCCATATTTCTCTTCGTTTTGAGTCAACTTTGGCTGATCTCCCAAAACTTAGTTATTTAGGTAGGAAACTCCTTTCCAATTACATTACATGTAACTCTTGGATCAGTTGAGTAAATAACTCTTATTCTAATTCATCTCATGAATTAAAGCTCAACTTCACGCCTCTAAGCCTTTCAATCCTATTGAATATGACTTAGTTAAGTTAGACCCAATGGATAACAATTGGATATTACAATTGTCCCATCGCGCCTTACTAGTATAGAATAATGCACTCCACTTTGGCGGAGACACACTCATTCGATATTAGTCTTGACGAGTGCTAAGCATCGGAAGGCTCTTAAACTTAATATTTCCTTTTGAGAGATTTTTATTAATATTGATCTCACCAGCGTTGTTTCACATACAAAGCGTCTCTCAGCATACATGCATACATGCTTTTATACATTTAATTAACACATATAGCATACAAGACATATAAGCATACAAACATACACTTCATGCATCTCATACATTTCATGCATCTCATACATAAACATACAAGACAATGTATTATAGTTATGGCCTCCTAGTGTGCAAAATTAAATAAACTAATTATTACAAATCTTTGACCCTCGAACAAACTTCTCAAGTTTCTCTCACGATGTCATCATTTGGTGTTGCCTCATCTTCAACCCGAAGAATTATATTTATTTAAAATAAATAATTTATTAATTAAAGACACGACACGCAGGCCGTATTTAAAATAAATAAACCACGACATACAAGTCGTATTTAACAAAAATAAATAACACCATAAACTAAGGTCATAACCATATACCTTATATTTAAAATTATTTAATAATAATAATAATAATAATAATAATAATAATAATAATAATAACTTTTATTATTATTATCTTAAAATAATTCTAAATTAATTTTTTTTTGAGAAAAAAATAATTTTAAATTAAACAAAACCAATATAACCAATTATATTGCATACTTGACTCAACTGTTTGAATCATAAATAGCCTTTTTCCACGGATTGCTTTATCCAATAAATAAGAATTGGTTTGAAAATAATGAATTCAAAAACTAATGAAAATCAAACTTGAATTCAAAATCTCAAACTAATATCACATATCATATATTTCCATACGGTGCATCGCAAATGCTACCGAACTTTTATGGAACCATGTACAAAAAATCAAAACTTTATGTATTGGATATTCATTACTTTTCCATGGTAAAAAGCAATTCACAAATCCTTATATTCCCTAATCATAATTTTATTCCATTATTATAATGAAAAAAAAAAAAACAGAACCATTGAAAAAGGCCATTCATTCACGGAAAGAAATTCACGCCAGGTTCTTGGTGTTTCAAATCAACCAATTTTCCTTTGAATTCAAAAACCAATGAAAAAGAAATGCCCCAGGCGGAATGCGTACGTACTGGAAAATAAAACCATGTGTGTATATCCAAAGAATACATATGCTCGTTTTTTGAAAGAGTTATGATATTCTAACACCAGTTTTTGACATCAACATGGACATCTTGGTTAATCACGTACATATTTTTGGTTAATTCAGTTCATTATATGGTTAATGGATCATTTGAAACTTATTTTCCATAACCATGTAAATATTGGATTAATCACATACAAATATTTGGTTAATTCAGTTCTTTATATGATTAATGGGTCATCATGAATTAACCAAATATTTGTACGTGATTAACCATATAATGAACTAAATTAACCAGATATTTGCATCGATCAACCAATGTGTCAAAAGTTGGTGTCAACTTTTGGTGTTCAAATATCTTTTCTGTTTTAGAAAGCTATCAACGCCCAATTTTATAAAAGTGCACTCGTTCGGAAAATGGCATACATATATATCAACATATATATTAAACAAGAACAAACATTTCCTTGCAAAAGACAACATGTATTTGATTGAATCTTATTCAAAAGCAATAAATTATGTTATCAAATAAGGCAAACAATCATATAAGGATTCAAGGTAACTACGACCAATGCTCCGATATTACTGTTGGGTTTTTATGAGATTATCCTCTTTTAAAATCAAATCTTGAGACGGAAGAAAACCATCCCCATGGATCGTGCATTACAAACAACACAAAAAGCTATTGTATTTATCTCTTGAAGCGTGCTTTTCGTTTGGATTACTAGTGCCACGAAGGGGCGGCGGCACCTCTACTCAGTCCACACGAGCAAATGGGCGTCGGAGCTATGGGTCTTGAGCTAGCTGACGGCTACGGGGAGGTACGGTTAGCCAGTCCAGGTTAGAGGAGAGAGCACTTCTATTTATAAGTTAGCAGCTCTCTTTAACCTAACTGTTTACCCTATTGGGCTTTGTACACTACAAGCCCAATTGTCCTTATATTAATTAAATCATATTTAATTAATATAATTGCTCCGCATTTGCTCTATGCATGTGACCCTATAGGCTCCCACTAAGTTGGCAATAATATTAAATATTATAATAATATTAAATATTATAAATAATGAGCGGCATCTAGCAATGCATCATTACTACCCAATTAGCAAGAGTATCGATTATCCGATTTTACCTTACTGCGACCAAAATTTATCATGTAGTAAATATCCCTTCGTCCATATGTCTTAATTGAACACAAGGCATAAGAGTGTCATCCTTGTTATGTTCAATTATTTATTCCTCGATCCCCGAGTAGACGTGTAATCATAAATGGGCCCAATATCACATATTGGTCCACTTCCGTATGGCCATGCATATTTCACGTCTCACTCTATTGAGAGGTCCAAGACATTACCCCTATTATGTATGAGGGATGAATCCTGTCTAGATCACTCACACTTCGCCACATGATTTATTACGGGCCCAATAACTACCTTTATGATCACCCTGTTATGCGTGACGTTTGATAGCGTTAAAGCCTACAACTCCTCATGTAAGAATCGCAGTGACTTCAAGTCGAAGGACTACTTCAGTATGGTCACCATGAGAATACGTATGACACTTACATAACTATTATGAAGTGTTCTCATAATGGGTCATCCGGTATAAATATCACTCCTAATATTTATACCCGTGTGCCGACTTGATATCACATATCCATGACCCATGAGATGTGGTCATCAGTCTACTCACAAAATAGTCTCTATGTATTATTGTCGTCCTAATTAGCAATAATACTCGACTACGGATATTTAAGAACAGTGTTCTATTATTCAATGAGGTCTCACGATTAAGTCACGTACTTAATATCTCATTGAATGAACTACATATTCTAAGGACTTTATGATGCTTTAAACTAATAACATAATAAATGAACGCCTTATCCATATATCAAATATATGATTAAATTCATGATACAAATAATGATCTATTCAAAATAGATTGGCCTCTAGGGCTTACACCAACATATTGATCATGAGATTTGAGATATTATATGAGATGATGAGGAAAGGTTGAGGCACTAGGTAATGACCTGGTACGAGTCAGTGAGACTCATATAGATGCATGTTGTTGATCACAGTCGTGTGTTTAGAACACACCAGGTCTGTATATCCGATTATGGATACCGGAGTTTCTTTATACGAAGCATGAAAGAGACTACTGTAATAACTCCGAAGTCCTCGAGGGACCGTCCCAACTTAGATTTAAGCTGTGAATCTATAGTGTCATTGCTATGCATGAGCACCCTCGAGAGAGAACCAGGGTGTGCACCGGAGCAAGATGTGCAGCTATAGTATCATTGCTTTGCATGAGCACCCCCACCGCGGATGGGGGTGTGCATCGAGATTTGGGGACGTGTCGCTTGGATGACTGACTAACATCCCTAATCAGACGAGGGATGTGTGACAGGTTAGTGGTGGCCACGTCAGCATAAGTTGCATGAGTGCGAAGGGTAGAGGATGATAATGAGTCTCGAGGATGATTGTATGTATATATATATATCTGTGATGCATGTCTGTGTGCCTTTATTGATTATATGTTACGTACCATTTTCCATGTTTGATGATAGATATTTTCTTATCTCCTTTTCTTTCATTCTCTGTACGTCTTTTCTATCTTTTCCCGACCAGACCCAGAGGATTACCATAGCACATCTGGATCATCCCTGGATGACAGAGCCGGCGGGATTCTCGCTGCTGGTGACCATGGAGTTTGAGTTCCTAAACCCTAAGGGGTGGCGAGTGGACCCCGTCACCCATTTCATGGTTTATACGGGTCCAGTTTCAGCATCAGCGGGGATGGGAGAGGGACTTTTCTTTGGTTTCGTCGGGACTTTTCGTCTCGGCCAAACTTTCCCTTTTCCTATCGATTTTTCGTAGCCACCTTTCCCGCCGCTGCCACCGATGCCTCCGATGGTTGCAGTTCCAGTCCCAGTACATGTACCCGTTCTAGTTCAGGTACCAGTCCCTGCACCCGCACCAGATGATCATGGATTAGACCAGATGGTACCGGATGTTGATCCCGTACCCGCACCAGAGATTCTCGAAGTCCCAGATGTCAAACGTGATAGGCATGAGTCATCTCACTAGTCTTCCCGACATAGTGTCGTATACCGACGTCTTTTCCAGCGGAGTTCGGGGAGGAGCACTTCTAGTAGCAGTCGAGGAGTGTCAGGACCTTCCAGAATTTTCTTTGGTTTCGTCGGGACTTTTCGTCTCGGCCAAACTTTCCCTTTTCCTATCGATTTTTCGTAGCCACCTTTCCCGCCGATGCCACCGATGCCTCCGATGGTTGCAGTTCCAGTCCCAGTACCTGTACCCGTTCTAGTTCAGGTACCAGTCCCTGCACCCGCACCAGATGATCATGGATTAGACCAGATGGTACCGGATGTTGATCCCGTACCCGCACCAGAGATTCTCGAAGTCCCAGATGTCAAACGTGATAGGCATGAGTCATCTCACTAGTCTTCCCGACATAGTGTCGTATACCGACGTCTTTTCCAGCGGAGTTCGGGGAGGAGCACTTCTAGTAGCAGTCGAGGAGTGTCAGGACCTTCCAGACCTTATCAGCTACGCGGAGGAGCTCATGGTGATAGTCAGGGTAGCAATAGTCGTCTGTAGTCAGATGGGCCAGAGCGTACCCTGAGTTGTATATAGGTATGAGGTGAGGATTTTGATGTATTTTGAGAGGGGTTGGGGCTAGAGGGACAGTGGGACATCTTATCTTAGTCTTTTGATGTATTTTTTATTTTATGTCAGTTTGTATCTTATACAGGGCCGTACTGATGGGGTGCCCGCTACAATTTGTCAGTACCGTATGTTTGGTTGATGTATTATATGTGTGTGTGTGTGTGTGTGTGTGTGTGTGTGTGTGTGTGTGTGTGTGTGTGTGTGTGTGTGTGTGTGTGTGTGTGTGTGTTTGTGTGTGTGTGTGAAATGTTTAGCTATTACTGTTAATGTATGTGAGGTTTCACAACCCGCAGGAGGAACTCATCTCCTTGCTGCTTTTGGGGCCTCACCACTTGAAAGTTCAACTCAGTTGTTGACTATTTCATGAAATTGGAATCAGGATTTCTTCACAACCTCCAAAATACACATCCGACATAAAAAGTCATCAATCTCGAGTTCAGATAATAGAGACTTGTTGGAGAGATCTTCTTTCTTCTATATGTCAGAGGTTCATTCCATTTACCAAACTAACAACAACCCAATCAAGCCTCGGAAAGAATTTGCTGTAACAGTCAAAGCCCACAATCCTCATATGATTCGTGAGAGAGACAAACCTGTGCAACCAATGAATTGCTAACTCTCAAATTGTTCATTTAAATATTAAAAATCAATTCTCTTTTACATAGTAGTTCAACACGTCGTGAACTTTGATTCACATAAAAATCAATTCTTGAATTAGCTTTAGCTTTACACCTTCTTCTTGTTTAGGATCACTTGATCCTTCCATTTGTTGCGATTCTGTTGCACTTTTGACCCATCTAGGATTTTGCATTTTGTTTTTGCATTTTTACTCGGATCTGGGCATTGATGGTGATAGGGAGCATGGTGTCGTGTCCATAAACCTCCATAGCTGTTGAGTCCCTGAGTACAACCAGATCTAAGAGAGCAGACGCGTGCCACCGCCATCCAGCCAACCACCTCAGGCTCGTTGCTTGCCGCCTAGTCGTATGCTGCCCGAGCACAAACAGATCTGCAAAGGCAGACGCGACGCATCGCTTCGCTGCCTGTGAATCCCCAGTCGACATGTTGCCGGAGGCAAAAGTCGTCCATCTCCGGCGTGTCCTCACCATCTCGGATGATACTCATTGCTTCTCTCTCATGCTTGATCCTTTTCTGCAAATAAACAGGGACTATTGAGTCATTAAAAGAAAACCTGGATTACCAGGTCCAAGTAAATAATATGGTCCATCCATTATTTAAATAACAAATCCAAGGATTCATTTTCGCTCCTTCACAATGAGGGATTTAATGGCTCCCTAATGATAGAAGCCACCAAAAAAGATTTGCAACTACCAGAAAGAAGGTTGCTAATAAACGTGATCAAGAGAGAAAAAACAATTATTCTAAAATGGTCAAAATAGAGTTCTTGCAGTTTTGTTGCATGCAACTGAAACGTGATTTTCCTGCAAATGGAATTGAGAGAGAAACGTGAATTGTTGGACAGGTCCTGATAGTGACATTTTGTTTTTTTTAAGTGAGAATGAAATTGTTAATTGCTATATAAAAGAAAAAAAAAATAGGGAAGTGTTCCCTCTCAAACCCCAAATTGGAGATTGTTAAAAGCTGAGTGGGTGGGTGGGATGTGATGGTTTGGATTCCCATTCTCAACCATTCCATTATATTGTTTAAAATACTCCTAAACTATGGGTCAAGTATTTTTTACCACCCCACTCCATTACTAACCATCTCACTCCATTTGTCAAAAAAAAAAAAAAAAGAATCATCTCACTCCATCCTTCAAACATAGTAATAACCTATCACAAAAGGTTGTTAGGGAATTCACAATACCTCAATAAGTATGACAAACAATGTAAGATTTCAAGTATTTATTAAATATAAATATAATAGTAAGTTATTAAACAAATCGATGAAATGTCCGAGAACATGCCCTAAATACCATGTTTTAAAAAATAGGTGTGATTAAATTCTCTAAGTTCTCATTTGGCGTTGAGATTAGGCATAGAACAATGGCTTGAAATTGGAATTTGCATTTGGAATTCTATTTTTTTTTATTTGGAAGCCCTTTTGCAATTAGAATCTAAATTTCTATGATAACTTCACGGGATTACAAAATAATTAGCTTAAGACCCAAAAGTGATTGATCGCGGTGGAAGTGGATTGTACCCCGAGACGAACTTTACCTACAAGGTCGGGGGTTCGAGTCTTAAAGGCTTCACTTTGATGAGGGTTTTACCTATCCACCACTCCCAGTTCGAGAGTTAGTAACATAGTTTTGCCTGTGGCAATACCTAATCAAGGACCAAAAAAATAACTAGCTTAAGTCATTTCCAATTATTAATTGACACCCTTGGAATTTCAATTTCACATAACTAGGTGTGCATTTAATGCACATCAAGGGATAACACAAGCAGAACAATACAGTATCACTGTCACTGCCACAACCAACTCGTCGTCATTGCCACCTACACAACCACCCCCTTTGAATTTATGTTTCACAAATTAGTTCTCGATGGTGTTACATTGCCAACGAGTTCATCCTTCTATCAGTTGGTATTGACAATCAATTACAGGGATATGACGTGTCAATATTGTTGGGAATTTGCATACCAAACAAGACGCAACGGAAAAATTCCCACCAAGAATCCATGCGAATGGTCATGGTTAATGTTCAAAAAATTTTCCTCTTGTACCGCAAACCTTTGATTAGAGTCGTGTTCTAAATCACGAGCATTGCACGAACAGCAATGCCTCTACGAAGTCCACACGAGCATAAAAACACGTCCCACGTGTTTGTTCTCGGAGCGCGTCTCTAAGCATTGCTAGGTGCAAGACGAGACGTCGATAATATTCTCTTTCACGCAAATTGAGTGCAGAATGCAACCAGTGATGTGAGGTGTGCGGCTCAGCACTCTAACACTGCTATTTATAAGCTGGCGCACCAGTTGGTATAAGAGGTTTGACATGGCCGTAATGGGCTCATAAGATATGAGCGTGGTCAAAGAGAAATTGAATCTAACTCAATTTCTTTTTAGTTTTGACTAATCTGCTCTGCGTGTGTGACCCTTTAGGTTCCCATAACGTTGGCAATAATATTAAATCACATTTAATATTATAAACAATGAATGGTGTCTAGCAACACATCATTGCTACCCAAGTAATGAGAAAGTCAGTGATTTGATGTAACCTTTCATGACCAATGTTCACATGTATTATTATCCATTGTTTTGATATCTATATTGAACACAAGACATAGAACGTGGCGCCCTTATATAGTTCAATACCACGTTCCTTGATACCCGAGTACACTTAATAATAAATGAGGTCAATATCTCATATTGACTCATTTCAGTACGGCCATGCATTTTATGTAATCACACATTTATATATTTTGATGAATGACAAACACTAACAAAAAGGCAAGATAATTTTTCTTATAGCATGCAGGTACCGCGTGCACAAATTCAAATTATTATGGTGTACCAGAAAATCAAGTATCAAGACCTCAAGCAAGATTGAGTATATATATTAGGTCTTAGTTATCTTGTAAGGGTATGATGGCTAAAACTCACTTTGGCTCATTTGATCAATTTAACTAAAACACTACACTTTTGGATAAAAGATTTTTTATCATGATTTAGACTAGCAAAATATTTTTTTCAACCTGATTTATCATATTAAAAAAATAATATTGAAATTCAACTTTCAAACGGTGCATCTTCTTTTTAGTTGAAACAAAGGATTTCTTTTAATGTCCAAAATAATAGTACATTGTTCTTTACATATATATGTGAAACTTGGGTGCAACGTAAAGCTTTCTTTTAGAAATTAAATGATATTGATCTTGAATAAAGAAAGCTTCAGTGTGTGAAATTTGAATTGGAATCTGTATATATATCTCAAGGCATGAACCGATTTTAACTTGTGAACATTGTAACACCCTAGTTTTTACACCTATGATTAATTATTTTATTTGGATGTTTAAATTTATTATGTTATGTGGTTTAGTTTGAGTAATTAAATTACTCTTTTCAAATTATTTTATTGGGTGCGTTAGCACTGACTTATTTCAGTGAATGCACGTTTACTAGACAATAATTTACGATATTGTCACTATTATACCAGTACAGAAAAATATTTTAAATAATGTGAATAAGAGAAAAGCATTTTCATATTCTCATTCTATTTAATTTTAGAGTTAAAAATATTTTGGTTTGACCTTAATCGGAGATTAAATTTTGGACTGAGTATTTTCTTAGTTGATCAGTTCAACTATTAATCTTTACTCTAATTTGAATTTCGAAAACATATCCTTATCAATATTTATTTTTAGATTCTAAAAATTAAAAACAAGTTTATTTTAGGCCTAATATTTATCACTCATTTTGTACCTATCACTAAGTAACTGGTTTAAAAACTAACTTTTTCAACCTTTTCTCTCTCTCTTTCTCGACGTCTCTCTCTTTTCTCTCTTTTTCTGCTTCTTTCTTCTTCTTTCTTCTTTCTTTTTCTTCTTCCTCCTCTCTCCATCCTTCTTCTTCTCTCCTCAACACCAGCCGCACACCACCGCTAGGGAGGAGCTCCGACCGTCGTGTGTCACGCCTGGAGCACGGCTCGTCGAGCCACTCGCCGCTGGGCTGGGGAAGACGCTGTCCCTGTCTGTTACAGCGCGCCTCCACCGCGGGTGAGCTTCCCGCCGTCGTGTAGAGCCGTCCGGCCACCGTTTGAAGGGGAGACACCGATCATACGTCTAGGCTCGTAGATCTGTATGTTTTGGGTCCCATGAGAGTTCGTGTGGCCCTACGCACCACCGCCGCCGTCCCTCCACCATGGCCGCCGCCGTTCTACCTCCATAACACCACCACAAGCCCATCTTCTTCACCTTGGGTAAGAGTTTTACCTCTAACCTCTTCTCTTTTGTAAATCCCCAAATTGATTTTAAAACCCTAACCCTAACCCTAACCCTTTGATTTCAGATTTTAATCTTGAAATTTAAGGTTGTTTTATGAAATTGGGACTGTGAATTTGTGTTTCCCTAAACCAATTTTATTATTCTTTAGTTAAAATAAGTTTTCCCCAAATTGTATTTAGGAGCCTTAAACCCCCAATTTGATTTTATATGAATTTGGGTATGTTTTTGTGAAATTAATTATGATTTAGTGCAATTAGGACTCTTAATGGATGATTTCCAAAGTTCTTTTTCATGATCTTTTAATCAAAACAAAGTTTCCTTAAAGGGTATTGTGAAGCGTAAGCTCCAAACGTGATTTCCTTTGAAAATAACCTTGTTTGGTAATTGGATTAAGTGTTTAGATAAAGTTAGAATGTGTGTTTAATCATGTGAAATTGATTTCTTGATTTTTGGTTGTTGCGCGTTGTTGGATTCCCTCTCTGAGACGTTTGACATGGCTATGCTTGCTTGATGGAATAGATAGTTACACTCTTGGAGCTAACGTGAGCATTAAGACGAGGATCCTTTACTTGTCTTCAAAGGTAAGGGGAGTTCGCCTAGGGATATTCAATAACTGTATGCATGTGTGTAGGTGTTTAACTGGATATTTATATGTTGAATGGGCTTACTTGATTATCTAATGTACTTGAACTGTTGTGCTATTATCTGATGTTGATTTGTACTTGTTCTAAATGATATAATGCATATATGTGATGAACTGCTTTAAACTGTGATATTAGCTTTTACACTGATGATATATATACTGTTGTTGATTGAAAGTTTGCTAAGCCAGACGTGCGTCTGTGCTTAACCATAATAAGGATTAAAAACCTTAATAAGCTTTGAAGATGAAGGGATTGGTGTTCTTTTCCAAAGGCTCTTTAAACTTAAAATATTTGTTTTAAATGTTGAAATGATTTTGGTGTACTATTGTTATACAAAAGAAAAATCCTTTTCGAACTATGTGTTTTAAGTGAAAACTTTTGAAAATATTTTACAATATCCTATTGGGGATTTTCAAAGTTAAAAGTGTTTCAAAAACGTTTTATAAAGGATTTTCAAAAGAAAAGGTTTTCTCCCAAATGATTTAGAAACTTTCCGATAGCCAGCATAGGTTATCGAGGCTTTCGATTTTGAAAATTGTTTTCGTCAAATGAAAGATAAGTACTAAAAGGATAGGAATCTAGACGTGAGACGTCGCCTCTAGTTTTCCATGCTTAGCACGTGATCTTGGATCAGTGTTAATTCGGGACCGTAAAGTCCTATTCGTAATGTTATGGACTTCAAGTCCAATTCGCGGAATCGAGGACAGTTCGTTCTGATTTCCGTTGTTGTGGGCAATTGTCCTTAGCAAGATAAGTAAAACATGACTAAAAGTATATTGATTTCTATTACCACAAACCTTGACTGCGGCCACGGTCTAGGTGTTGGGATTGAGCATTCGGACTGTGTGTCCTATGTTTCTAAGTTTTCAAGTGATGGGGAAATAATGTTAGGTCATTAGCTTTGAGCTTTGACAATGAAATATTTACACAAAGAAAAACCTTAAAAGGAAGGTTTTTATTCATATGCATTTCCCCTGGCAGACGTGCCTTTGCTTATTGAGGATACCCATGGGGTATCTGAGAGTCAGTCACATTGCTAGCTGTTTCGTTAAGGGCATGTGGCGTTGTCTGACCAAGAGGCCTGGTGCATCAGGATGCGGTGGCAACAGCCCGGTGGGCAGAGCTTGACCAACTCTATCTTCTCCAGTGATAACATGGTGTTGTGATCTCATGAGATTAGGATAGAGCCTGATATTGAAGTGTCATGCACATTTTGAAAATCGATTGTACGGGCTTGAGGACCCCTTTGATATAACATCTTGTTATGTTATGTATATGCATGATTTAACTCGCTTATATGATTATGTGATGTATGTATCATGTATATGGTTGTTGTGTGATATATCCATTTGTCGGTATCTCACCCTTACAAACATATCGGGTTTCTTCCGGTTTGCTATTGTACCTTGGGTATTTTAGTACAGATGTGCAGAGGAGTCTTCCTAAGTCACTCGAGACTTAGATCTAGTTGCTTGACGAAGTATTTGGTTGTGGAATGATCACGTGAGTTCTTCTCGGGAAATACTTTTAGAATGACCAGCTTAGGGTTTTGAGACTTAGATTATTTTGATAAGTATGTATGAGTATGGCTCGGAGAGCCTTTATTTTAAAATGAAATGTTTATGGCTCCGGAGAGCGTTATTTTGAAAGAAAACTTAAACTTTCCCTTTTGGTCTTGTAAAGCTAATTGATATAACTATCTTTAGCATGTTATTGCTTGATTGTATTTGGTGTAACTGGAATTCCGGAATGAAAATGTAATTATTTTAGCAGGTGTTCTTTTACCGGGATGTCCGAATTACGAGAGGAGACTCACGAAATTTTAGTAAAATACTAGCTTTTAATCAATAATATTCTTTAAATTAAATAGGCTTGACATACTACGATAGCAAGTCTGTGTGCCAATCAAGGCTTAGGAGTCGTGACAAAATTTTTATACCCAATTTCAGACACTTGTATACTTACATAAATTATTTCCGAAAGCACCAAAGCAAATTATCTTTTAATTTAAATTCCGCATGTGTTACGTAAGTAATGCCCAAGGGGGGGCGTTACAAGGTGGTATCAGAGCTGGTCGAGTCCTTCGGGATCTTTGGGGAATAGGTCTGTTAAGTTTTGTTGTGTGATCTCTGGTTGGCTCTTGTTTGAATTGTTTCTTGTTGAAGCAATGTGTGTTGACGCACAAGTATATGTTTCTTGATGATTTTCTATGGGCTTTATGTCCGGGAGACCTTAGATTTTGAATGTTACTTGGGTTCGAATATGACATTCGATTATCCTTGCGAATCGTGTTCGACATTCGAAACAAGGTGCTTGTGTAAAAGGGTTTTTCCGGGAGTGTTCCCTGGAAATATTCTAGGTTTATGGTTAGCAAAGGACATTGATTTTTGATTGATCTAGTTTTCGGATTCGGTCCGGATCTCTGTCGCTTTGTGTAGGATGTTGCCTATGAAGTTAAAATGAGTTAGATGACTCATTCAACTGAAAGATCGGTGGTCTGAACCGTTTGTTAGACCGAGTGTTTTCCTTGTGAAGCACCAATGTTGTGTGAAGGCTCGTGTCACCGCCTCCTGGATTCCTGACAACTAAGTAAAAGACGAATTATGAACAAGTAGTTTCTGACTTCAATTTGAAATCTGTCAGGACTCCTGAATTAGTTATGCTAATTCATTAATTTCCAGTTATTCATTTCTTTGTTTGTGAGAAGTCGTACTCACACTTCTAAATAATCCTCGATGTATTAGACATTTGAGTGAATTGATTTATCGGAAATCGATTGGTCTGGATACTTTCACACTTTGTTGAAAGAAGTGGTTATGACTATTTCTTGAGTTATAACACAAATAATTTTGTGATAGCAGAAGTTTCTTGGTGAAACTTAGTTTCGTCACTTCTATTTTGATAGAGGTGAAAGTCATCATTTTGTAAATTCTTTGTATTAAGAATAAGAATTAATCCTCTTGGGATTAGACATTATTCACCCCTTGATTCTTTGAATCCGTTGGAAGATTCTTGTGGAAGAATGAACTTTATTAGATTCATGTTTGTAAATGTGTATTGATCATGCATTTTTACATCCACGAACCTGATGGAATGATCTTTTTCCATACTGGATGTTCCGATATCCTTCAAATTAATGAAATTCTTTCTATGTTTATGTGAAAGTGAAATCCAGAAAAATTTCTTTTCTTGAGAAATTCTTTTATGATCACTAAGGTCGTGTCTTATTGTCGTTCGAAAGTGCTTGTTGTCATTGATCATCTTAATTCTATGTATTCTCCAAATGTTGTCGATGTGTGATCCATCTCATCAGTCGTGAGTTGGATATCTCCTCATCAAGATGTACAATTGAGACCTTCCTTATGGAGATGTTGGCATTCCTTCAATCTTTGTTATGAGTTTTCTGAAGACCTGTATGAGTCTTGTTTGAATTCAAGTGATCGTTGATCGACTGGTGAAGTCTACACCCTTCTTACGAGTTAAGATCCACTATGCAGTGTTAGTGAACCGAATAATGTATCAGAGGATTGTTTATACTTCATGGAGTATCTTTAAGTGTTGTTTCAGATGAAAAACGGAAGTTTATCAACGTGTGTCGGTTAAGTTTACTTTAAGTGTTGAGGACTAAGTTGAGACTAAGTCCAACTGATCATCCTCAGTGGGATGGATGAGTAATGAGATTACCTATCCTTAGCAGGTTAGCTGGGAGATAGTGTGGTACCTAAATTTTTGTCATCTCTATGGTAGGACGAACCGAGAGATGATAGGAGTTTCGTTAGAGTATAGATGTGAATGGTACTATGAGAACCCTTAAGTTCAACATCATTGAGTGGGATGATTACAATGGACCTTATCATGATCGAGACAGTTATATCATTAAAGGAATTTAGAGTAGTGATCAACGTTTATGGTTAATGTTGACTTCGTGAGTCCGAGGATTAACGGAAGAATATTTATGGTAGTTTTCCTTAAGCTGAACGGAAATAGTAAAGAGGAGTTCTTGAGTGAAACTAAGTTATTAGAAAAGTTTAAGAATTATGATTTTGGATAATTCAAACTGAGGTGATTCCTTTTGGTTGTAGTTGCATGGAGGAATGTAAGTGTATTCTTTAAGATTGAAATGAATGACCAAGATATAATTTGGAGTGGTGGAATATGTTCAAAGGAAACTAAGACAACAATTGTGTGCTTTGGGTTGAAAGTTGATGTATGTGATAGAGTTAAAGTTGAACTTGATGTTCGTTGTGAGGATAAGGTGTTGAAGAAGTTTTGCTAGTAGACAAATTTGGAGGCAAGAAGTGATTAAGTTTTGATTATGTCTTTCGAGTGTAATAAGCTATGGCGAAATGTTTATAATCTTTGAGGTCTTATTCTGGTAAATATGTGATTGATGATCCATAGTGGAAACTAGATGTGTTAAATCCAAGATTGCCATTAGGGAGTGTCCACCTAGATTTCTTGGCCTTGTTTTGGTGCAACTCTTAGGGGTTATGGCCTTAGAGAAACTCTGTTTTATAATCTCTTTTCTCGGCTGCAAATAAATAAGATAAGGGCATATACGATACAAGCATTTCCTTGCATAAGTGATAGAGCTATGTCTTCAGATGGAGGAATTGTTAGGAGTTGTGTATTTTCCTTGGACAATAGAGTAAAGGTGCATAGGAAATTTCTTAAACTAGGGATACTAACGGGGCTTGAGAACTAAATTGAAAATGAGAGTCAAATGAAGGATATGAAATCGAAGTAGGCAAAAGATCCGAGAGGAATTAAGAAGAGAACGGACTATGTTGGATGTGGTAAGATTCAATTTTAATGAGATTGATTTTCTTAGGTTTTTGGCGCAAAGTATATCATGTGCAACTCAGGAATGTTACGACGTTTTGATTGGAGACTTGAAAAGTGTTAATTTGATATGATTAGGAGAGTAGACTAAGCCTAAATGGACTAAGACTATGATTGCATCTCTTGAGTAGAAGGTTAATTGATGTTATGGTAAAGATAGTGTTGATTTTTTTCTTGAAAGGGGTAATAGACTAAGATGAAACATGGAAGGTAGTGAGGATGATGCGGTAGTGAAAAATCTCGAGGATGAATAAAATGGTATAAGAATCGATCTTGTTATGAAGTTATAGATAAAAGGAATGAAGCGATGAGAATACAAAGCTAGATTTTAGAGTTAAGGTATGATTACAACATCCTGTTTAGTTTTAAGCTACGAAATTTCGAGGACGAAATTTTTTTTAGAGGGGTAGTAATGTAACACCCTAGTTTTTACACCTATGATTAATTATTTTATTTGGATGTTTAAATTTATTATGTTATGTGGTTTAGTTTGAGTAATTAAATTACTCTTTTCAAATTATTTTATTGGGTGCGTTAGCATGACTTATTTCGATGAATGCACGTTTACTAGACAATAATTTACGTTATTGTCACTATTATACCAAAGACAGAAAAATATTTTAAATAATGTGAATAAGAGAAAAGCATTTTCATATTCTCATTCTATTTAATTTTAGAGTTAAAAATATTTTGGTTTGACCTTAATCGGAGATTAAATTTTGGACTGAGTATTTTCTTAGTTGATCAGTTCAACTATTAATCTTTACTCTAATTTGAATTTCGAAAACATATCCTTATCAATCTTTATTTTTAGATTCTAAAAATTAAAAACATGTTTATTTTAGGCCTAATATTTATCACTCATTTTGTACCTATCACTAAGTAACTGGTTTAAAAACTAACTTTTTCAACCTTTTCTCTCTCTCTTTCTCGACGTCTCTCTCTTTTCTCTCTTTTTCTGCTTCTTTCTTCTTCTTTCTTCTTTCTTTTTCTTCTTCCTCCTCTCTCCATCCTTCTTCTTCTCTCCTCAACACCAGCCGCACACCACCGCTAGGGAGGAGCTCCGACCGTCGTGTGTCACGCCTGGAGCACGGCTCGTCGAGCCACCGTGCAGGGCCGGGAAGACGCTGTCCCTGTCTGTTACAGCGCGCCTCCACCGCGGGTGAGCTTCCCGCCGTCGTGTAGAGCCGTCCGGCCACCGTTTGAAGGGGAGACACCGATCATACGTCTAGGCTCGTAGATCTGTATGTTTTGGGTCCCATGAGAGTTCGTGTGGCCACTGTACCACCGCCTGCCGCCGTCCCTCCACCATGGCCGCCGCCGTTCTACCTCCATAACACCACCACAAGCCCATCTTCTTCACCTTGGGTAAGAGTTTTACCTTTAACCTCTTCTCTTTTGTAAATCCCCAAATTGATTTTGAAACCCTAACCCTAACCCTTTGATTTCAGATTTTAATCTTGAAATTTAAGGTTGTTTTATGAAATTGGGATTGTGAATTTGTGTTTCCTTAAACCAATTTTATTATTCTTTAGTTAAAATGAGTTTTCCCCAAATTGTATTTAGGAGCCCTAAACCCCCAATTTGATTTTATTTGAATTTGGATATGTTTTTGTGAAATTAATTATGATTTAGTGCAATTAGGACTCTTAATGGATGATTTCCAAAGTTCTTTTTCATGATCTTTTAATCAAAACAAAGTTTCCTTAAAGGGTATTGTGAAGCGTAAGCTCCAAACGTGATTTCCTTTGAAAATAACCTTGTTTGGTAATTGGATTAAGTGTTTAGATAAAGTTAGAATGTGTGTTTAATCATGTGAAATTGATTTCTTGATTTTTGGTTGTTGCGCGTTGTTGGATTCCCTCTCTGAGACGTTTGACATGGCTATGCTTGCTTGATGGAATAGATAGTTACACTCTTGGAGCTAACGTGAGCATTAAGACGAGGATCCTTTACTTGTCTTCAAAGGTAAGGGGAGTTCGCCTAGGGATATTCAATAACTGTATGCATGTGTGTAGGTGTTTAACTGGATATTTATATGTTGAATGGGCTTACTTGATTATCTAATGTACTTGAACTGTTGTGCTATTATCTGATGTTGATTTGTACTTGTTCTAAATGATATAATGCATATATGTGATGAACTGCTTTAAACTGTGATATTAGCTTTACACTGATGATATATATACTGTTGTTGATTGAAAGTTTGCTAAGCCAGACGTGCGTCTGTGCTTAACCATAATAAGGATTAAAAACCTTAATAAGCTTTGAAGATGAAGGGATTGGTGTTCTTTTCCAAAGGCTCTTTAAACTTAAAATATTTGTTTTAAATGTTGAAATGATTTTGGTGTACTATTGTTATACAAAAGAAAAATCCTTTTCGAACTATGTGTTTTAAGTGAAAACTTTTGAAAATATTTTACAATATCCTATTGGGGATTTTCAAAGTTAAAAGTGTTTCAAAAACGTTTTATAAAGGATTTTCAAAAGAAAAGGTTTTCTCCCAAATGATTTAGAAACTTTCCGATAGCCAGCATAGGTTATCGAGGCTTTCGATTTTGAAAATTGTTTTCGTCAAATGAAAGATAAGTACTAAAAGGATAGGAATCTAGACGTGAGACGTCGCCTCTAGTTTTCCATGCTTAGCACGTGATCTTGGATCGGTGTTAAGTACGGGACCGTAAAGTCCTATTCGTAATGTTATGGACTTCAAGTCCAATTCGCGGAATCGAGGACAGTTCGTTCTGATTTCCGTTGTTGTGGGCTATTGTCCTTAGCAAGATAAGTAAAACATGACTAAAAGTATATTGATTTCTATTACCACAAACCTTGACTGCGGCCACGGTCTAGGTGTTGGGATTGAGCATTCGGACTGTGTGTCCTATGTTTCTAAGTTTTCAAGTGATGGGGAAATAATGTTAGGTCATTAGCTTTGAGCTTTGACAGTGAAATATTTACACAAAGAAAAACCTTAAAAGGAAGGTTTTTATTCATATGCATTTCCCTTGGCAGACGTGCCTTTGCTTATTGAGGATACCCATGGGGTATCTGAGAGTCAGTCACATTGCTAGCTGTTTCGTTAAGGGCATGTGGCGTTGTCTGACCAAGAGGCCTGGTGCATCAGGATGCGGTGGCAACAGCCCGGTGGGCAGAGCTTGACCAACTCTATCTTCTCCAGTGATAACATGGTGTTGTGATCTCATGAGATTAGGATAGAGCCTGATATTGAAGTGTCATGCACATTTTCGAAAACTGATTGTACGGGCTTGAGGACCCCTTTGATATAACACTATTATGTTATGTATATGCATGATTTAACTGCTTATATGATTATGTGATGTATGTATCATGTATATGGTTGTTGTGTGATATATCCATTTGTCGGTATCTCACCCTTACAAACATATCAGGTTTCTTCTGGTTTGCTATTGTACCTTGGGTATTTTAGTACAGATGTGCAGAGGAGTCTTCCTAAGTCACTCAGAGACTTAGATCTAGTTGCTTGACGAAGTATTTGGTTGTGGAATGATCACGTGAGTTCTTCTCAGGAAATACTTTTAGAATGACCAGCTTAGGGTTTTGAGACTTAGATTATTTTGATAAGTATGTATGAGTATGGCTCAGAGAGCCTTTATTTTAAAATGAAATGTTTATGGCTCGGAGAGCGTTATTTTGAAAGAAAACTTAAACTTTCCCTTTTGGTCTTGTAAAGCTAATTGATATAACTATCTTTAGCATGTTATTGCTTGATTGTATTTGGTGTAACTGGAATTCTGGAATGAAAATGTAATTATTTTAGCAGGTGTTCTTTTACCTGGGATGTCCGAATTACAGAGGAGACTCTGCCGAAATTTTCGTAAAATACTAGCTTTTATTCAAGAATATTCTTTAAATTAAATAGGCTTGCCATACTACGATAGCAAGTCTGTGTGCCAATCAAGGCTTAGGAGTCGTGACAAAATTTTTATACCCAATTTCAGACACTTGTATACTTACATAAATTATTTTCCGAAAGCACCAGCAAATTATCTTTTAATTTAAATTCCGCATGTGTTACGTAAGTAATGCCCAAGGGGGGGCGTTACAAGGTGGTATCAGAGCTGGTCGAGTCCTTCGGGATCTTTGGGGAATAGGTCTGTTAAGTTTTGTTGTGTGATCTCTGGTTGGCTCTTGTTTGAATTGTTTCTTGTTGAAGCAATGTGTGTTGACGCACAAGTATATGTTTCTTGATGATTTTCTAAGGGCTTTATGTCCTGGGAGACCTTAGATTTTGAATGTTACTTGGGTTCGAATATGACATTCGATTATCCTTGCGAATCGTGTCTGACATTCGAAACAAGGTGCTTGTGTAAAGGGTTTTTCCGGGAGTGTTCCCTGGAAATATTCTAGGTTTATGGTTAGCAAAGGACATTGATTTTTGATTGATCTAGTTTCTGGATTCGGTCAGATCTCTGTCGCTTTGTGTAGGATGTTGCCTATGAAGTTAAAACGAGTTAGATGACTCATTCAACTGAAAGATCGGTGGTCTGAACCGTTTGTTAGACCGAGTGTTTTCCTTGTGAAGCACCAATGTTGTGTGAAGGCTCGTGTCACCGTCTGGATTCCTGACAACTAAGTAAAGGACGAATTATGAACAAGTAGTTTCTGACTTCAATTTGAAATCTGTCAGGACTCCTGAATTAGTTATGCTAATTCATTAATTTCCAGTTATTCATTTCTTTGTTTGTGAGAAGTCGTACTCACACTTCTAAATAATCCTCGATGTATTAGACATTTGAGTGAATTGATTTATCGGAAATCGATTGGTCTGGATACTTTCACACTTTGTTGAAAGAAGTGGTTATGACTATTTCTTGAGTTATAACACAAATAATTTTGTGATAGCAGAAGTTTCTTGGTGAAACTTAGTTTCGTCACTTCTATTTTGATAGAGGTGAAAGTCATCATTTTGTAAATTCTTTGTATTAAGAATAAGAATTAATCCTCTTGGGATTAGACATTATTCACCCCTTGATTCTTTGAATCCGTTGGAAGATTCTTGTGGAAGAATGAACTTTATTAGATTCATGTTTGTAAATGTGTATTGATCATGCATTTTTACATCCACGAACCTGATGGAATGATCTTTTTCCATACTGGATGTTCCGATATCCTTCAAATTAATGAAATTCTTTCTATGTTTATGTGAAAGTGAAATCCAGAAAAATTTCTTTTCTTGAGAAATTCTTTTATGATCACTAAGGTCGTGTCTTATTGTCGTTCGAAAGTGCTTGTTGTCATTGATCATCTTAATTCTATGTATTCTCCAAATGTTGTCGATGTGTGATCCATCTCATCAGTCGTGAGTTGGATATCTCCTCATCAAGATGTACAATTGAGACCTTCCTTATGGAGATGTTGGCATTCCTTCAATCTTTGTTATGAGTTTTCTGAAGACCTGTATGAGTCTTGTTTGAATTCAAGTGATCGTTGATCGACTGGTGAAGTCTACACCCTTCTTACGAGTTAAGATCCACTATGCAGTGTTAGTGAACCGAATAATGTATCAGAGGATTGTTTATACTTCATGGAGTATCTTTAAGTGTTGTTTCAGATGAAAAACGGAAGTTTATCAACGTGTGTCGGTTAAGTTTACTTTAAGTGTTGAGGACTAAGTTGAGACTAAGTCCAACTGATCATCCTCAGTGGGATGGATGAGTAATGAGATTACCTATCCTTAGCAGGTTAGCTGGGAGATAGTGTGGTACCTAAATTTTTGTCATCTCTATGGTAGGACGAACCAGAGATGATAGGAGTTTCGTTAGAGTATAGATGTGAATGGTACTATGAGAACCCTTAAGTTCAACATCATTGAGTGGGATGATTACAATGGACCTTATCATGATCGAGACAGTTATATCATTAAAGGAATTTAGAGTAGTGATCAACGTTTATGGTTAATGTTGACTTCGTGAGTCCGAGGATTAACGGAAGAATATTTATGGTAGTTTTCCTTAAGCTGAACGGAAATAGTAAAGAGGAGTTCTTGAGTGAAACTAAGTTATTAGAAAAGTTTAAGAATTATGATTTTGGATAATTCAAACTGAGGTGATTCCTTTTGGTTGTAGTTGCATGGAGGAATGTAAGTGTATTCTTTAAGATTGAAATGAATGACCAAGATATAATTTGGAGTGGTGGAATATGTTCAAAGGAAACTAAGACAACAATTGTGTGCTTTGGGTTGAAAGTTGATGTATGTGATAGAGTTAAAGTTGAACTTGATGTTCGTTGTGAGGATAAGGTGTTGAAGAAGTTTTGCTAGTAGACAAATTTGGAGGCAAGAAGTGATTAAGTTTTGATTATGTCTTTCGAGTGTAATAAGCTATGGCGAAATGTTTATAATCTTTGAGGTCTTATTCTGGTAAATATGTGATTGATGATCCATAGTGGAAACTAGATGTGTTAAATCCAAGATTGCCATTAGGGAGTGTCCACCTAGATTTCTTGGCCTTGTTTTGGTGCAACTCTTAGGGGTTATGGCCTTAGAGAAACTCTGTTTTATAATCTCTTTTCTCGGCTGCAAATAAATAAGATAAGGGCATATACGATACAAGCATTTCCTTGCATAAGTGATAGAGCTATGTCTTCAGATGGAGGAATTGTTAGGAGTTGTGTATTTTCCTTGGACAATAGAGTAAAGGTGCATAGGAAATTTCTTAAACTAGGGATACTAACGGGGCTTGAGAACTAAATTGAAAATGAGAGTCAAATGAAGGATATGAAATCGAAGTAGGCAAAAGATCCGAGAGGAATTAAGAAGAGAACGGACTATGTTGGATGTGGTAAGATTCAATTTTAATGAGATTGATTTTCTTAGGTTTTTGGCGCAAAGTATATCATGTGCAACTCAGGAATGTTACGACGTTTTGATTGGAGACTTGAAAAGTGTTAATTTGATATGATTAGGAGAGTAGACTAAGCCTAAATGGACTAAGACTATGATTGCATCTCTTGAGTAGAAGGTTAATTGATGTTATGGTAAAGATAGTGTTGATTTTTTTCTTGAAAGGGGTAATAGACTAAGATGAAACATGGAAGGTAGTGGGGATGATGCGGTAGTGAAAAATCTCGAGGATGAATAAAATGGTATAAGAATCGATCTTGTTATAAAGTTATAGATAAAAGGAATGAAGCGATGAGAATACAAAGCTAGATTTTAGAGTTAAGGTATGATTACAACATCCTGTTTAGTTTTAAGCTACGAAATTTCGAGGACGAAATTTTTTTTAGAGGGGTAGTAATGTAACACCCTAGTTTTTACACCTATGATTAATTATTTTATTTGGATGTTTAAATTTATTATGTTATGTGGTTTAGTTTGAGTAATTAAATTACTCTTTTCAAATTATTTTATTGGGTGCGTTAGCACTGACTTATTTCAGTGAATGCACGTTTACTAGACAATAATTTACGTTATTGTCACTATTATACCAGTACAGAAAAATATTTTAAATAATGTGAATAAGAGAAAAGCATTTTCATATTCTCATTCTATTTAATTTTAGAGTTAAAAATATTTTGGTTTGACCTTAATCGGAGATTAAATTTTGGACTGAGTATTTTCTTAGTTGATCAGTTCAACTATTAATCTTTACTCTAATTTGAATTTCGAAAACATATCCTTATCAATCTTTATTTTTAGATTCTAAAAATTAAAAACATGTTTATTTTAGGCCTAATATTTATCACTCATTTTGTACCTATCACTAAGTAACTGGTTTAAAAACTAACTTTTTCAACCTTTTCTCTCTCTCTTTCTCGACGTCTCTCTCTTTTCTCTCTTTTTTTGCTTCTTTCTTCTTCTTTCTTCTTTCTTTTTCTTCTTCCTCCTCTCTCCATCCTTCTTCTTCTCTCCTCAACACCAGCCGCACACCACCGCTAGGGAGGAGCTCCGACCGTCGTGTGTCACGCCTGGAGCACGGTTCGTCGAGCCACTCGCCGCTGGGCTGGGGAAGACGCTGTCCCTGTCTGTTACAGCGCGCCTCCACCGCGGGTGAGCTTCCCGCCGTCGTGTAGCGCCGTCCGGTCACCGTTTGAAGGGGAGACACCGATCATACGTCTAGGCTCGTAGATCTGTATGTTTTGGGTCCAATGAGAGTTCGTGTGGCCACTGTACCACCGCCTGCCGCCGTCCCTCCACCACAGTCGCCGCCGTTCTACCTCCATAACACCACCACAAGCCCATCTTCTTCACCTTGGGTAAGAGTTTTACCTCTAACCTCTTCTCTTTTGTAAATCCCCAAATTGATTTTGAAACCCTAACCCTAACCCTTTGATTTCAGATTTTAATCTTGAAATTTAAGGTTGTTTTATGAAATTGGGACTGTGAATTTGTGTTTCCTTAAACCAATTTTATTATTCTTTAGTTAAAATGAGTTTTCCCCAAATTGTATTTAGGAGCCCTAAACCCCCAATTTGATTTTATTTGAATTTGGGTATGTTTTTGTGAAATTAATTATGATTTAGTGCAATTAGGACTCTTAATGGATGATTTCCAAAGTTCTTTTTCATGATCTTTTAATCAAAACAAAGTTTCCTTAAAGGGTATTGTGAAGCGTAAGCTCCAAACGTGATTTCCTTTGAAAATAACCTTGTTTGGTAATTGGATTAAGTGTTTAGATAAAGTTAGAATGTGTGTTTAATCATGTGAAATTGATTTCTTGATTTTTGGTTGTTGCGCGTTGTTGGATTCCCTCTCTGAGACGTTTGACATGGCTATGCTTGCTTGATGGAATAGATAGTTACACTCTTGGAGCTAACGTGAGCATTAAGACGAGGATCCTTTACTTGTCTTCAAAGGTAAGGGGAGTTTGCCTAGGGATATTCAATAACTGTATGCATGTGTGTAGGTGTTTAACTGGATATTTATATGTTGATTGGGCTTACTTGATTATCTAATGTACTTGAACTGTTGTGCTATTATCTGATGTTGATTTGTACTTGTTCTAAATGATATAATGCATATATGTGATGAACTGCTTTCAACTGTGATATTAGCTTTACACTGATAATATATATACTGTTGTTGATTGAAAGTTTGCTAAGCCAGACGTGCGTCTGTGCTCAATCATAATAAGGATTAAAAACCTTAATAAGCTTTGAAGATGAAGGGATTGGTGTTCTTTTCCAAAAGCTCTTTAAACTTAAAATATTTGTTTTAAATGTTGAAATGATTTTGGTGTACTATTGTTATACAAAAGAAAAATCCTTTTCGAACTATGTGTTTTAAGTGAAAACTTTCGAAAATATTTTAGAATATCCTATTGGGGATTTTCAAAGTTAAAAGTGTTTCAAAAACGTTTTATAAAGGATTTTCAAAAGAAAAGGTTTTCTCCCAAATGATTTAGAAACTTTCCGATAGCCAGCATAGGTTATCGAGGCTTTCGATTTCGAAAATTGTTTTCGTCAAATGAAAGATAAGTACTAAAAGGATAGGAATCTAGACGTGAGACGTCGCCTCTAGTTTTCCATGCTTAGCACGTGATCTTGGATCAGTGTTAATTCGGGACCGTAAAGTCCTATTCGTAATGTTATGGACTTCAAGTCCAATTCGAGGAATCGAGGACAGTTCGTTCTGATTTCCGTTGTTGTGGGCTATTGTCCTTAGCATGATAAGTAAAACATGACTAAAAGTATATTGATTTCCATTACCACAAACCTTGACTGCGGCCACGGTCTAGGTGTTGGGATTGAGCATCCGTAGAGAGTCACGATTAAATTTTGGGTCGAAAATTCAGACGAAACTCGGTCTGCGTTTTAATGACAGCAAAATTTTACTTCTCAAAAGACCTAATGTTGACTCGTGAACGAAATATTTAGGGTTTTTATGGAGTTTCCAATGACTTAGGCTATTTAAAATTTTTTCACTTAAAAAGTGAAATGATATATATTATTCGAGTGTTATACAAAATCGGGCGAACGACGGAGCTGAAAACGAGATTTTCGGGACCCGCTAAGGGATAAATCATAAGTCATTCCAAGATGACTCTAAGGGTGAGTCATATAGATGACTCATGTAACACCCCGGTTTTTACTGTGTTTCAATAACAGTAAATATATATGTTTATATTATTTTATTTTGATTGATTAATTATCTGGATAATTATCTTAATTTATTTCAAGGGGTTTGATTTGAGTAATTTTATTTACTCATGTAAAAATATTTTATTGAGTGCGTTAGCACTACCTTGTTTCAGTGTATGCAAACTTACTAGACAATAATAATGTGTTATTGTCATTATTAGTATTTGTTTAGAAAATATTTTAAATAATATGATTGGAAGAAAATTATTTTCATATTTTACTCTATTTAATTTTAGATTTGAAAATAAATTGGTTTGACACTAATCAGAGATTTATTTTTGGATCATTGATTTTCTGGGTTGATTAATTCAACTACCAAACTTTACTCTAATTCAAATTTTGAAATCATATTTTTGTCACTCATTATTTTTAGATCCAAGGATCAAGATTATTTCTTTTTTCTAGACTCAATCTCAACCACTTATTTTATACCTAACCACTAAATACTTCAAAAATAAACATAAGAAAAGCCCAAATCCACTCCCGTTTCAGGGTGTGTTTGGGTAGACAACTTAATTAAGAGCTTATCATATAAGATTTTATCGTATGAGAGCTTATGTCATAAGCGCTTAAAGAAAGAAAAAGAAAGAAAGGGGCATGAAGTGAAAAACACGGAGATAGTGTTTAATGCATAAGCTCTTATGATAATTCCATAACCTTCTCCCATTGACTTATGAAAATAAGTCAAAAACTCCTTATGGGATGACATAAGTTATTTTTATAAGCTCTGCCAAACACACTGCATAAGAGCTTATGTCATCTTCCAAACGCCACCTCAGACTCTAACCCCTCCTTCTCTTAACTTCATCTTCCTTCCCTCACAAAATCCAGCCATGGTCCAAGAGCAGCATCCCCGTCAAGCCACCATCACGAGTCGAGCGCGCCGCCTCAGGAAGCATCTCCGACAGCCGCAACTCAGCACGCGCGTTCCAACCCGGAGCTCCTCCGTTTCGTGTCGTTCGAGGCCAAGCTCCACCGCCAGACCTCCATTTCTGGTCACACAGATAGTGGAGAAGACGACCACGAGTTCTAGAACGTCGTCCCTCGCGTTCTATTTTGTTCCTCCACTGTACCGCCACCGTTCGTCGCTGCCACCAGCTGCCGCCGCCATGCCGGTCGTCCCAAAACAACCACCACACCATCTTCTCTTCATATTGGGTGAGTGCTTCACTATAATCCCTTATAGTTGTAAACCCCCAAATTGATTTTAAAAACCCGAACCCTAGCTCTTTGATTTCATACTGAAGCTTGAAATTAAAACTTGTTTTTGTGCAATTTGGACTATGAATTAGAGTTATCTTAAACCAATTTCATTGTTCTTTAGTTAAAATGAGTTTTCCCCAAATTGATTTATGAACCCTAAAGTCCCAAATCTGATTTTATTGAAATTGGTTCTATTTTGTGAAATTGAGTATTTAAATCAACTTAGAATGAGCGTTTGATGATGAGTAGCAGATTATGTGTTTTGTCTGGTTGTGAAAATGCTTTGACTCCCTCTCTGGGATGTTGTCGGGATTGTGTTTGCTTGGGGGAAACATATTTTATATTGATCGAGAGTTGACAGGAGCTGTTTAGAGGAAACTGGAACATCGAGATGGGGTTGTGAGGGAAGCTAATTGTTGAATGCGTCAAGGAAAGAATCTTTTATGGTCTACAAAGGAAAAGGGAGTTTACCTGAAGCGTCTTAGTAGTTACATACTTAATTGTTGTGTTTTTGAATGTATGTTGATTTTAATTATAGTAATGATGTTATTGATGATTGGAGTTTGATTTGATGATGGAGTTTTAATTATTGTTATTGATTTGAGTTTGATTATATGTTGATTTTATTGCTTGAATGTGATTGACTAAGGGCATGACATTGGTCATTGCTTGTTAATCAAGATTAAGACATTAAAGTACCTTAACTCAGAAATATCGAAAAAGTGGTGTTTTGTTTTCTTTGGAAAATGAGAAGAAAATCCTAACCTATGAAAGTGTGAAGATAGAACAAAGTTAGGAAAGAAAGAAAATGGGAAATATCAAAATTGATGAAAAGGTTTAAAGAATTTTTGAAAAGAAAAGTCTTTTGAAAACAAATATTTGCTTTTAGGCTTTACAAAAGTGGTTTCAAAAATGGAAAAATTTAGATAAAATGCCTCTTTGATAAATCTATTTACAAGAGTTTTGTATTTGGTTTTAAGTTGAGAAAAAGATTTTAGTGGTTTCCTAAGTTTTTAGAAAATGGATTTCTAAAAGAAAACAGTTTTAATGAAATAGTATTTCTAAGAACGAAAAGTATTATTGACACAAAAATTTAGAAACTCTTGAACTTTTGTTTTTCGATTTAGTTTTCACTGAACGAAGACATCTGGAAAGAGAGTGAAAAAGAAAGGACCTAGTGCTCCAGATTGACGGGCTAGAGTTCTTGTTTTGAGTTTTGAGGAAAAGAAAGGACCTAGTGCTCCGGGTTGACGGGCTAGAGTTCTTGTTTTGAGTTTTGAGAAAGTAGAAAGGACCTAGTGTTCCGGATTGACGGGCTAGAGTTCCTATTCTAGTTTCGAGGAAAGATAGAACCTAGAATTCTGAGATGTCGGGCTAGTGTTCGGTTGTGAAGGAGATTGTGAATCATAGATTTTATTGATAAAATCCTACGTGAGTATTAAAGTTTAATTTAATACTTAATTAAAAGTAGTCGAGAGCGTAAGCCTTGATGAGGAAAGAAAGATGCGAAAAAGAAAATGAAAAATGAGAACACCTTGTTTTACATGCATAGTCTAGCTTTTATGCCGTTGTGGCAGACGTGCCATTGTGTGTTCGAGCTACAGTTTCACAAAGGGTGAACTGACAAACTGAATAGTTACGGACCAAAGACGACTCCTTTAGTTTTTGGGTCTTCAGGGACATTCGGGTTCGAACTCCACGAAATGCTTGGGGCTTTGCAACCTTTTGTCGTGAAAATCGGCTACCCTGCTCGAAATGTACTCAATCATGAACTATTATGTATTATTTAGGTGAGATGCACCCCAGAACAATTTGGGATCGGACCTAAATTGGGAGGCCGACCCAAAACGCGCGAGACAATTGTGTCATGGGCATTATCGGGATCCTATCATACTCGACGAAGGGAAGTTAGGATCTCCGGAGATTAGTGAACTAGATAGTGAATATTGAAGTGACATGAAATGTTTTACAAAATGCATTTGATTGTCGGGAATGGATCCCTGTGTTTATGGTTATAATATATTGTATGTCATTGTGTGAGAGTCGTGTATGTGACTGCTATGATAAATCTCATATGTCGGTATCTCACATTTTTATTATTTCTGTTTGGTTTCTTTTGTGGTATTTTGGTTTGGGTGTACAGACGTTGCAAAGGAGTTTTCTGTCTCACTCGGAGGGATTGGTCCCAACTTTTGAAGAAAGTTGATTTACTGGAATAACCATGGAGTCTTTTTCCAGTAAGAGTCTCATAGTGCGACCAGCTTAGGTTATTGAGTAAATTTTATTTGGAAAAAGTCATAGTTATAGGTATTATGACTCTGAGAATCTTTTATTGGATCACTGTTATGCGTAAGTATGTTTGCGACTCGGATAGCTTCAATTGTGGATATGATATTTATGGCTCGGAGAGCCTTTATTTTGGGATGAAAATATAACCATTTCAGCAGGTGTTTTTATTTTTTAGATATTGGAATTACAGAGGAGACTCTGTCGAAAATTTTGGAAAAGTTATAGATCTTTATTCAAGTATAATTCTAAGATGTGGTGTTATTATTTCAAAATAGGTGTAAGTTTTACCGCAACCGCAGAAAAAATTTTATACCCACTTTCATGACTTATAGAGAATTACACGAAATGTTTTTCGAAAGCAACCAGCAAGTATTAATTTATTTTAATATGTTATTACGAAATTAAGTTAGTCATGTAATGCCAAGGGGGGGTGTTACAACTCACAAGTGTCATGATGACTTTTGAGATGAAAAGACTATAATACCCCTAGGTTGGTTTAAATGACAAAATTGTCATTAAGTAAGATTACTTCTTTGTCCCTAAAATCTTGTCACCTTGGACCCTTGTGCCCCCATTTCCCACGGCCCAACCCACCACATTAGGCCATTCCATCCATTTCATTAAGTCATCATCTTCATGCTTAAGTTTTCTTCCGTTTTTAAAAAAACTCTAAATTCCATAGCCAATTTTTGTGAAGAAACCACTTGATCCTTTGCTCATCTTCAAATTCCAAGAGGTATACCTTACTCCTTATCATTAATAAGCAATAGGTTCTTCATTCATTTTTATGATTCAAGCCATAATCATCATTTTTCATCTTAGGGTTTTCAACTTCAAAAATCCATGGAAAATCATAGAAAACACCTATTTTCATGAAACCAATTTCCTTGATCTTGTAATCATCTATATTTGTGGTATTCAAAAACATGAGTAAAACAAAAATTTCTTTCCTATATTTTTTGACAAGGCCGAACCTAACCTTGTGTAGATGGATGAACTTTGTTCATTTTTTTTAAAAGCCATACTTGATTCAATATTTTTAGTACCTATGTATATTGAATCCAAGTTGTTGAATCAGAATAAAACCTCTAACCCATTATTTTCCTCATGGCCGAATTAGTGCTCTTGAAGGATTGAAAGTGTTTTTTTTTTCAATCTTTGTGTTTTAATCCTTAATCATGTATTTCAAGTACTTAAGATCATGAATCCAAAAGCTTAGGAATTTTGAAAATTTTTAGCCATCAAAACACCCCATGGTCGTTTGCCCTTCATGTAGGAAAATAGGTGTATTTAGTTGTTTGATTGATGATTTTAATTGTGGTTTGTTGAAGGGTGATTTGTGAGTAAATCGTGTACGAGTTACGGAAAGATGACGTTTAATTGGACTTTAGTTCGAAGGAAAAAAAATCTTCAAGAGGTAAGAGGAGTACCTGAGGGGTTTTTTTTTTCTGATAGCTATATGCTATTAGTAGTGGTCTGTATTATTTATTTGGTGTGTTTATTATTTTACGTAGTTTAAAATTATCTGTTTTTCAGTTATCTGCATTTAATTGTTATAGCATTTTGATACATGTCATAAATTGTGCTATTTGCTATAGTATTGACATGATATAATTATTGTTGATGTTGTTTGTGGATTGAAAAGCCTGACAGTGGTCAGTGCTCAATTAACTACGAGGTTAAAAGCGTTAAAAAGCTTTTTCAGAAATATCGAATTTTTAATTAATGGAATATAGTAATATAATATTACTTAATGTTTTGATTGGATAAAAATGGGGAATAGTTAAAAATAATATTATTTTAATGATTTAACGGTGTAAGAGTGCTTTATGAGTTACAATGAGGACGTAGCTGTGAAAATATTTTAGTACTGCTAATTTTTACGTAAGAAATTTCTGAATATTAGAAAATGTTATTATAAAAAAATAAGTGTCAAAAATAATTTTATTATGGTGTTGAGAAAATTATTTTACTCGAAAATTCAAATTTTAACTTAAAACATTTTTAAAACGTCAAATGACGAACAATTCTGAAAATGTTTACGAAAAGTATTCTTAAAAGCAGCAACATTGGGTTAAAATGATATTTTTGAAATTAAAGTTCAAAACGACGATTTTTGGAAGAAAATAAGTTTTAAGAGATTTGATGATTTTATAAATGAATTTTTAACGTAAAATGATTTTCTGTAAAATGGTTTATACAACAGTGTTATTTCCGATAACTTGGATAAATTGAGGAAATTTTGTTTTTGATTTGTGTTTCACGGAACGAAAATGATTTTAAAAATGAAAAACGAACCTAGAGGCTGAGACGTTGGGGTTCTAGCATTTTATGGTGCGGACGGTGTGTCCTAAAGGTGAAGTTATGGACAACATGTCCTATAAAACGTTGTATTGATTTTTGTGCGCTAAAATCTACGTATCTAAGACTGGTGCATCGGTCTAGATTTCGTGATTTGCAGATTTGGACATGGAGTCCTTTTTATTGAAATGGATGATAAACTTAAATGTTTAAAAGTTGGGTTGGTCATGAGCAGTTGAGCTTCGACAAGGAAAGAATGAACACATAGAAAATGACGTGAAAAAAATGTTTTACATGCATTTTTGGGGCAGACGTGCCTATGCATTTGGACTTAAATTCTTGATGGCAAGTATTTATGATGTTGCATCATTGTGCCTTGATGGACAATGAAACCATATACTATAAATAGTAACCACTGTGACTCATTTTGGACAGTGTTATGCTTCAAAAATCCGGTATGCCTTATTTGGCAAAGAGAGCTTGATCAGCTCATTTATTTGGTGAGTGAATCTCCGGAGATTAAATACAAATTTTATATGGTGAGTATAGAAGTATCATGATTTTAAAAATGACGACAACTGACGGGTATGAGACCCTTTGATAATGAACATCTACGTTTTTATATCTATACATGTATATGATGTTTGTGTGTCGTGCATGTAGTTATCGTTTTAAAATCCATATATTGGTTCTCGCCCTTGCGTGTTTTATTGTTGGTTTCTTTTTCGTGTGGAATATATCGATGTCTGAGTACAGATGGAGACGGGAAACCCACTAGCCCGTACGAGGGTACGTTCCCTCCGGTTTGAGGATGCAGATAACATAGGCGCATGGGTGATAAACTCGGGAGCCCACAACACTACATATACTAGGCCTATATATATAGTAGACGGCACGATTACGACAGGACCTCAGAGAGAGACTTGTACAATGGAGACCGTCGAGGTATCTTTACCTCCAATGTGGTTTCTGCTACAGCACTTGGTAGACCAAGGAGAGCTTGATATCATTCCTCAGGCTACGCAGCCTTTGAACGAGGCAGCACCTGCACCACCTCCGGAGTCTATGGCTGTGGATCCAGATATTGAGGAGGTTCCTGATGAGTTTATCGAGGATGAGCCGGAGTACATTCAACTCGACGATGACGACGATTCACCTAATGAGGGAGTAGTTGTGCCTTCATCAGACACTTCTACTGAGAGTGGGAATGATCATCCTGGTCTTCCCAATGGGTATCATTAGGTATGACCAGCTGTAGGAGGATTCCATTTTTGGGGTAGTGACATCGTCAGTCTACTTTTGGCTACTGAGAGCCAGGTTTTTTGTATATGGTCATAGACAATTCGCTACGTGTCAGTTATGTTTTTATTTTCTTTACCTTGTTGTCTTGAAAATGGTCTGCTCTAATAAAGGCCCAGTGTAGTGACCTAGTTTTTATAAAAACTGCTGATGCATACGTAGATATATATGTGTGTGTGTGTGTGTGTGTGTGTGTGTGTGTGTGTGTGTGTGTGACTACGTTGTTGTATGTTAAGTTAAAAGAAAAAAAAATTCACCATTTTTGTATTAAGAAAAGTGTTAGAAAATCTTATTTTCCGCAACGGGTTACCACGTGATATCCCAAGAAGGGGCTTCGTAGGGAAGACCACCATGATTCTCTCCAACTACAGGGGTATCATGTGGGGGTACCTCTACTCTCGCTTTAGCAGGAGGGCCCACCACACCATTATCCATAGGATGATACTCAGGAACATCCGCATCCTCCTGCGGATCCTCCTTGATCTCCTCATCTACCTCGGGTCCAAGAATAAGAGGTACTGGGGGTGACAGTGGTGCTCCCTCCAGAAACTGCTGGACGGGTGGAGGCTGATGTACAAGATCTCCCTGCGCCACTAGAGCTCCCAACAACAACCACATCGGTGGTATTGGAACTTCCACAATCTGGGTAGTGTGGGTGCATCGCTGTGGTCTTGCTGAATGTGTGCCCTCAGTAACACACACTGGGCCAGTATACGTTACGCTGCGAGCTCCCGGATTAATCACCCACGTGCCTCCATCATCTACGTTATCAAACATCAGGGACATAATCCCTGAATACGACAGATCCCCCAAGTGGTTCATCTGTACTCAATTATATTTAATACCATAGTAGAAACCCAATAAGAATAATACAAGGGTGAGATACCGACAAATGAGTTTTATCATGATAACTACATGCACTACACACAAATAACATCATATACATTCTCAAGATAATCATAATATTTTAACCAATGGGATTCATACTCGACAGTCGTCGCAATTTTGTAAAAAATGCATGACACTTTAATGTCCACCATCTATTTTTTACATTTATTCTCCGGAGATCCTAACTTCCCTTTGTCGAGTAGAATAGGTCGCAATAATCCCCATACCACAATTGTTTCGTGTTGGGTTGGCCTTTCAATTTAGATCTGACCCCCAATTGCTCAAAGGCATCACGTCTCACCTAAATAATATTAAATAGTTCCTTATTGAGTACATCCGTGCAGGGTAACTGAGTTCCATTACCCGAGATTGCAAAGCCCCGAGTATTTCATGGATTTCGAGCCCGAATGTCCCTATAGACCCAAGAACATATCTTTGGTTCGTAACTATCCAATTTGTCAATCAACCCTTTGTGGATTGTAGCTCAATACACAATGGTACGTCTGCTATAATGGCGCATCTGCCAGACAATGCATGTAAACCAGTTGTTTTCGTCGCTTTTCTTTTTCGTTCGTTTTTTCTTTATCGAGACTTAAAGCTCACGACTACTTTTACTCAAGTATTAAATTCATTTTCTCACCAATGTAGGATTTTTAAAATCCGCGACTATAATTTCTTTCTCATAGTAACACTAGACCGACGTCTTGGTTATCTAGGTCCTTATCTCTTTCCTCGGTTTTTCCACAGGAACACTAGCCCGATGTCTCGGTCATCTAGTGTCCTTACTTTGTTCCTCAATTTCCTTTTAACACAGTTTTCGTTCTGCGAAACACAAATACCAAAAACAAAACTCCGAAACTTATCCAAGTTTATCGAAAATATTTTCGTAAATTTAAAACCCTTTTTGCAGAAAATCTTTTCCGATAAAATTCATTTATGAAACGTTAAATCACAACGAAATTCATTTTCCCTCAAATTCATTTTCTTTTTAAAATTCATTTCCGAAAAACCAATCAAACTCTTGAAATTCCTTTCTAACATGTTTTTCTTCAAAATAATACAACTATTTAGTGTAGTTTCGCTGTAAATCACTTTTCTAAATTATTTTTCGTTTTGAATAAAATCATTTATGAATCAAATAGCTTTTTCTTTACCAAAAAGTTTTCTACTATCCATATTAAAATTAGTTTTGAAACTTAATTTATTTTAATTACTATTTATTTTATTTTTGAATTTATTTCGGGAAAAATTAACGTAAGTAAAATTTTTTCACGATTTCGTCCTCATGTCACTCATTGATTTACTCTTTCACCAAAATATCAATAAATAATATTATTTTCAACATTTCTTACACTTCCATAAATCAAAATATTTAAGTTTCTCCTCAAACTTTTTTAAAGTTTTATCCTTAATTATAATTGAGCACTGACCGCTGTCAGGCTTTCAGTCAATAAATCAACCAACAGTTAATCCATACATACAGATATCCATACATCACAATTATCACATGCTTTCACAGATAACATAAAAAATCACATAAACAAGTATATAATAATTAAATTAAATACCACACATCACTACGGATAATTTTACATACGACACACAGATAGCACGTAGCTATCAAAACCCCCTAAGGTAAACTCCCCTTACCTTTGGAATTTTGGTTTCCTCCTTGAAAATAGCCTCTTGAATTTTTGTTTCCTCCACACAACTCAATACACCAAAATATCACTTAATCCTTGACAACAACGTAGAAAACAAGTTAAAAATTGAAACAAAATCTCATCTAACCTATATGATTAGGTTCAGTCAACATGAGAAAAATAGGTTATGGATCTCTAAATTTTTCAAGCTCTTGGATCTATGATCCTAGAGTATTAGAGAGATAAGAACAATTGTCATATTTCAAAATTTTGTTTTCTATGATTTTCTAGAATTATTTGAAGAAAATCAATGAAAAATGAAATAAGATGAACAAGACATGAATGAATGGAATTAAAGGATTGAAAGAGTATTCATACTTATAAACTACAAGAGTTTACCTCTTGATGATGGAAGAAATGAAGAAATTGATCCAGTCAACAATGGTGATTTCTAGGGTTTTTGAGAGAAAAATGATTTTGAAGAGATAAAGTGAGCAAAAATTGAAATTGTTAAGTGTTGTTAATGGGTTTGGGCCGTGTAATGGGGTAAAAGGGTCCAAAATTTTGTGGGACAAAGTTGACATTTCAATGAAAGTTCAAGGACAAAATGGACTTTTCTCAAAATCGTCATCATTACAATGGTGAGTCATATACATGACTCACCATAATGACTCACTAAAATGAGTCATCCATGACCCACTATCCTAATCCATTAGCGGGTCTTTGCAGTTCCGTATCCGGCTCCGTCGTTTACCTGATTTAAATTCTCTCGCGCGTTTTCTTTGAAAATTCACTCGAATAAAATATAATATTTTATTTTTGAGCAAAAATTTCAAAATAACCTATATTGTTGAAAATATGATATAAATCTAAATCGTTTCGTTCACGGGTCAAAATTAGGTTTTCCGATCAGTAAAATCTTACGGTCGGTGAAAAGGCAGACCGAGTTTCGTCTGAATTTTCAACCAAAAATTTAATCGTAATATTCTACTATAGAGTAGAGTCTAAATATGATTTTTTTATATCCAAAATCATTTTCTAGATCTCGGATAAAAAAATAAACATATATATATATATATATTACCGATATTGAAAAGCAATAAAATCGGGGTGTTACAATGTAGGAAGGACAAATGCCATCTAGATCAGTCACACCCCTCCGCATGACTCATGGTGTACCCAATGACCGACTTTATAGTCATCCTGTTACAAATGACGTTTGTCGGTATTAAAGCACACAACTCCTCATGTAGGGTTCGTAGTGATTTCAGGTCGAATGATTGCATACACCATTGTCACTATGAGAACTACTTCTAATGCTCACATAACATTCCATGTAATGTTCTCATGGTGGGTCAATCCAGTACATAATTACTATAATGTGTACCGATGTGCGTGACTTTATATCTCATATCCATGACCCGTGAGAAGTGGTAATCACTCATCAGTATAAACAGATAATAGTCTCGATGTATTATTATCGTCCTTATTAATAATGATACTTGACTATGGATATTTAAGAATATAGTTCTATTGCTTAATAGCGTCTCACTATCAAGTCATATACTTGATATTCTTTTTTTCTTTTTTTTGATAGGCAAGTGTTAGTAGTTAGTTGTTATATTAATTTTTCCCTCCTTTGTCATGGTTTAAACCTTAGACCTTCTACTCCTTAAATCCTTAGCTCAAACCAGTTGAGCTACCCAACCCCCCGTATACTTTATTCTATTAAATAGAACTTTCTATTCTAAGGACTTTATAACGTTTAAACAAACAACATAATAAACTGAAATTCCTCATATCATAAATAATAGCAAGATATAAATGTAAGTGCAAAGGAAAAATACTGGCCTCTTGGGCTTATACCAACAAATATTAAGTGCTCATATGTCATGTTAGTCATCTATTAAATTGTCAGTTGTGTTATTTGAACACAAAAATAGGACAACAATTTTTAACAACAATTTGGTAGATTAACTTAGTTCAAATATATGGTTAATTAGGTTCAGTGGATGATTAATGGACATAACAAAGTGTCGCAACTCATTAAGCTTCTACTGGAAGTAATTAAGCACGATTTTGAACGTCATTAACCATGATACCCTAGGAATTTGAACGTCATTGTTTGAATACTGGAAAATTGTGGTTAATGACGTTCAAAATCATAGTTAATTACGTTCAGTAGATGGTTAATGAGTTGTGATACCTTGTTATATCCATTAACCATCCGTTGAACGTAATTAACCGCGTATTAGAACAGCGTTAACCATCCAAATTGTTGTCGAAAATTTTTGTCCAATTTTTGTGTTCAAAAACCATTTCTCTTAGATTGCCTATATGGAATGTTAAAAGTGGAAGAGTGAGATGTGACAAATATGACGTTGTTTTGATGTGAGAAGAAGTATGAGAAATAAGTATGATAGAAAGAAGTGTTGTGAATTTGTAGGCAAGCAACTCAGTAAATCACGAACCCGTGTCCAAAAGCCAATAAAAGTTTATAGTCTGAGACGTGTGAAATCACACCATCCTCAAAGATTTATTCGCCTAGGACGAAACCCCCCCCCCCCAAAAAAAGATTTAACAGACTCTTCCTGATTAAAACCGAGGTGCAATTTGAAACCTCTGTTTATTTTTAGATGCAATCCGTGCAGTTAAAATTAGCACGTTAGAAATCATTTAAACCACAATAATGTAATTAAATATCATCAAGAAAATAAGGTATGATAATAAAATATAAAAAGCCTTTAATGATAATAAAAGAGAATTAAAACCTTTAACTTTTTACTTCAAAATTCTAATTTAATTTTTTTGAAATACTTAAATATGCAACAATTCCCCCACATATTTCAAAAAATTAAGAAAAACAAAATTTTGAAATAAATCTTTCCTGGGTTAACACAATGGGTGTAAGCACATCGAATTTGGTGTCTTTTGGACTATGAACCAAACCTACACTGATGCGACTTAACATACAAGTGAGTTAGTGAAGTAAACTTCTATGAACCAAAACACTTTGGTGTATGATAGAGGTCTACCAATCACACCACACCCCACAATTCTCGCTATTAACGCTGTTTTGCACTAATAGGCCATATGCGCTCCTGGTAATTCATGAGTGCTCTGGAGACTATGCCACAATCTCATACAAGCGGCTCCACTTGTAACACCCCGATTTTTACGGTTTTTCAATATCAGTAAAATATATTTGTTTATATTATTTTTATTTGAATAGTAATTATTTGAGAATTTATTTTTGTTTATTTTATTATGCTTGATCTTGGGTAATTTTATTTGCTCTTTTAAAATTATTTTATTAAGTACGTCAGTACTGCCTTATTCCAGTAGAAGTACTTTTACTAGACAATAATGTTATGTTATTGTCACTACTAGTATTTATTTAGAAAAATATTTTAAATGGTATGATTGAAAGAAAATTATTTTCATATTTTATTCTATTTATTTTTATATTTGAAAATAAACTTGTTTGACATTAATTGAAGATTAAATGTTGGACCGTGAATTTTCTTAGCTGATCGATTCAACTATCAATCTTTACACTAATTTAAATTTTGAAAGTATATTTTTGTCATTCATTATTTTTAGATCAAAAGTTAAAAACAAATATCGTTTTCTAGGTACAATCTTAACCACTAATTTTCTACTTATCACAAAGTTCAGTAAAAGAAAAACAAAAAGAATCCCCCCGTCTATTTTCATGCTAACAGACCCCCCCCCCCCCCCCTCTTCTTTTACTTCTTCTTCCTCCCTTCACATCTTCCTCCCCACCACAAACCTTCTTCTCCTCCCTCTCCATATCTCAGCCGCGATCACCACCCTAGAGAGCCGCTGGCCGCCGCTCAACATCAGGGGAAAAGACCCGCGCGCGACGTCGTCGCTGCCGCGAGAAAAAAGTCGTCCGCCGCCGCGAGGAGCAACACAGCACCACCTCAACTTTTTCTTCTTCACCTTGGGTGAGTTTCTTACCCCTAATCCTTTGTGATTATGAAAGCCCCAAATCAGTTTGCAAACCCTAACCCTAACTCTTGGATTTCATACTGTGATGTGAAATTAAAACTTGTTTTTGTGCAATTGGGACCGTGAATTGATTTTTCCCTAAACATATTTCATTATTCTTTAATTTAAAATGAATTTTCCCCAAATTGATTTAGGAACCCTAAAGTCCCAATCTGATTTTAATTGAAATTAGTTATGTTTTTGTGAAATAAAGTGTTTTAATCAACTTAGAGTAAGTGTTTGATGATGAATGATCGACTGTTAGATTTGTCTGATTATTGAAACTACTTTGACTCCCTCTACGGGATGTTGTTGTGGTTGTGGTTATTTGGGGGAAACAGGTTTTATGATTTTCGGGAGTGGATAGGAGCTATTTAGAGGAAACTGGAACGTCGAGTTGAGGATTGAACTTGAGCAGTTTCGTGGTGAGAGGAGCAAATCGTTGAATGCGTCGAGAGAATATTTTCTGGTCTACAAAGGTAAGAGGAGTTTACCTGCAGAGTTTTAGTAGTTACATACTTATTGTCGTGTTTGAATGTATGTTAATTTTAAAATCTTTGTTATGTCTTGCTTGAATTGTTTAGAGTTTGATTGGAGTTTTAATGTTATTATTTGTTGATAATATTACTGTTTTGTTTGACTGTGATTAGCTGATGGCTTGACACTGGTCATTGCTTGTTAATCAAGATTAAGACATTAAAGTACCTTAACTCAGAAATATCGAAAAAGTGGTGTTTTGTTTTCTTTGGAAAATGAGAAGAAAATCCTAAATGATGAAAGTGTGAAGATAGAACAAAGTTAGGAAAGAAAGAAAATGGGAAATATCAAAATTAATGAAAAGGTTTAAAGAATTTTTGAAAAGAAAAGTCTTTTGAAAACAAAGATTTTCTTTTAGGCTTTACAAAAGTGGATTCAAAAATGGAAAAATTTAGAGAAAATGCCTCTGTGATAAGTCGATTTGTAAGAGTTTCGTAGTTGGTTTTAAAGTGAGAAAATGATTTTTGAAGTTTTCTAAGTTTACGGTAAGTGTATTTATAAAAGAAAAGTCTTTGGTGAAAAATGCATTTCTAAGAATGAAAACGTATTTGTGGCACAAAGTTGAGAAGACTTTGATATTGTGTTTTTCGATTTAGTTTTCACTGAGCGAAAAGAAAATCATGTGGAAAGAAGTGAAAGTGGAAAGGATCTAGTGTTCCAGATTGACGGGCTAGAGTTCCTATTTGAGTTTCGAGAGTGAGAAACAATTGGATTTTATTTCGATTTTTAGTTTTTCACTGAACGAAAACTTCTGGAAAGAGAGTGAAAAAGAAAGGACCTAGTGCTCCGGATTGACGAGCTAGAGTTCTTGTTTTGAGTTTTGAGTTTTGAGGAAAAGAAAGGACCTAGTGCCCCGGATTGACGGGCTAGAGTTCTTGTTTTGAGTTTTGAGAAAGTAGAAATGACCTAGTGTTCCAGATTGACGGGCTAGAGTTCCTATTCTAGTTTTGAGGAAAGATAGAACCTAGAATTCCGAGACGTCGGACTAGTGTTCGGTTGTGAAGTAGATTGTGAATCATGTATTTTATTGATAAAATCCTATGTGAGTATTAAAGTTTAATTTAATACTTGATTAAAAGTAGTCAAGAGCGTAACCCTTGACGAAGAAAGAAAGATGCGAAAAAGAAAATGAAAAATGAGAACACCTTGTTTTACATGCATAGTCCGGCTTTTATACCGTTGTGGCAGACGTGCCATTGTGTATTCGAGCTACAGTTTCACAAAGGGTGAACTGACAAACTGAATAGTTACGGACCAAAGACGACTCCTTTAGTTTTTGGGTCTTCAGGGACATTCGGGTTCGAACTCCACGAAATGTTTGGGGCTTTGCAACCTCTTGTCGTGGAAATCGGCTACCCTGCTCGAAATGCACTCAATCAGGAACTATTCTGTATTATTTAAGTGAGATACGATACCCCAGAACAATTCGGAATCATACCTAAATTGAGAGGCTGACCCAAAATGCATGAGACAATTGTGTTATGGGAATTATCGTGATCCTATCATGCTCGACGAAGGGAAGTTAAGATCTCCGGAGATAGTGAACTAGATAGTAAATATTAAAGTGACATGAAATGTTTTTACAAAATGCATTTGATTGTCAGGAACGGATCCCTGTGTTTATGGTTATGATATATTGTATGTCATTGTGTGAGAGTCGTGTCTGTGACTGCTATGATAAAACTCACATGTCGGTATCTCACCTTTGCATTAGTTCTGTTTGGTTTCTTTTGTGGTATTTTGGGTTAAGTGTACAGATGATGCTGAGGAGTTTTTTGCCCCACTCGGAGGGATTGGTCCCAACTTTTGAAGAAAGTTGATTTACTGGAATAACCATGGAGTCTTTTTCCAGTAAGAGTCTCATAGTGCGACCAGCTTAGGTTATTAAGTAAATTTTATTTGGAAAAGTCATAGTTATAGGTATTATGACTTTGAGAGTCTTTTATTGGATCACTGTTATGCGTATGTATGTTTACGGCTCGGAGAGCTTCTATTGTGGATAGGATGTTTATGGCTCGGAGAGCCTTTATTTTGGGATGAAAATATAAACATTTCAACAGGTGTTTTTATTTTTGAGATATTGGAATTACGGAGGAGTCTCTGTCGAAAATTTTGGAAAAGTTATAGATCTGTGTTCAAATATAATTCTAAGATGTGGTGTTATTATTTTAAAATAGGTTTAAGTGTTAACGCAACCGCATAAAAAAATTGTATACACACTTTCATGACCTATAGAGAATTACATGAAATGTTTTCCGAAAGCAACCCGCAAATATTAATTTATTTTAATATGTTATTATGAATTTGAACTAGTCATGTAATGCCCAAGGGGGGTGTTACATTAGTGGTATCAGAGCTGGTCGAGCTTTCGGGAACCTTGGGGAATAGGCCTGTTATGTTTTTATTGTGTGATCTCTGATTGGTCATTATTTGAATTGTTTCCTTATCGAAGCAAAGTGTGTGGCTTATAAGTATTTTGTTTCCTTGATGGGTTTTCACTGGTTTTACCTTGTAGGAAACCATAGCTAGTAAGTTGTGTTTTGGTTTATGGGTGACATATTTGTTTATCCTTTGGGATTGTGTCAGACATTTGATGTAGTGTGCCTGTTGTAGAGGATTTTCCAAGAGTGTTCCCTGGAAATATTATAGGTTTGCTGCTTGCGTAGGATGTTGATTTTCGATCGATCTAGTTTCTAGATTCGGTTTTATCTCAATAGCCTTGTGTGTGATGTCAACTACAACGTTTGTCGAGTTAGATGACTCAGTTCAACTTAAAGATCTGTGGTCTAAGCAGCTTGTTGGACTGAGTGTTTTCTGTAGGAAGCACCAATGTTTTGTGATGGTTCGAGACACCGCGTAGATTTCTGACAATCTCAACAAAATGATGATCAATAATGAGTATTCTCTGCCATGCATAGTTGATTTGATAGATCACTTGCGAGGAGTTGTTGCCTTCTCAAAGATCGATTTGAGGATGGGTTGTCACTGGATTAGAATGGGGACCTATCAAAGATTTTTGCGTCGTTGACTCAGCTTATGAGAAAAAAATCAACTCTTCACGTGTCTGAGAGACTGACTAAGTTGTCTGTGAGCGTACCAGATTCAAAGTAGCCATACTAAGCGTGTCTGGAAAGACCTGTGTGCTTGTTGGAACCAAGGCAAGATGATTTGAATCTTCAACCTTGGATGAGTGTCTCATGTGTAAGAAAAACTCTTCACTGTACTATTCGATTCTTATGAATTTGCAATTTGACAATTTGTCTCTTAAGTTCCTATGGTTGTATTAGACAATCACAGGGGTGAAGTTTGTAAGTGTTATATAGACTTTTCTGATTTTGATTTGAAATCTGTCAAAACTCATAAATTAATTATGCTCGTTCTTTGTACCAAGAACGAATTCTCTTAGGATTAGGAACTATTAATCCTTTGATTTCCTAAGTACACTGGAATTTCTTATGAAAGAAGGAACTTTATTAGAGTCATGGTTGTAAATATGTATTAGCTATGCATTTTTACACTCACGAACCTAATTGAATAATCTTTTTCATACCTTCCGGTATCTTTCAAATTGATGGAATTCTTCTTTATGCTTTTGTGAAGGTGAAATCAAGAAATTTCTTTCCGTGATCTCCACCATGTCTTATTGTAGTTCGAAAGGACTTGTCACCCTTAATCAACTTCACCCTACGTATTTTTCCAAACGACATTGACGTGACCTACCTCAAGAATTATGAGGATGGGTATCTGATTCATATCAGCAAGTCAGAGTTAGTCGAGTATAGTGAAAGAGAGATATCTTGATGTTAGGGACCTCCCTTGCTAAAGATGTTAGCATCGCAATGAAGGTTGTCGTGGATTTACCGAGTGTCTTCAAGAGTTTTAATTAGTTCGAGTGATGGTGGTCAGGTTGATGAAGTCAACACCCTTCTTAGCTGTTAAGATCCACTATGCAGCGGAGAAGCTAAATGAAGTAGGTATCAGAGGACTGAACAGACTTAATGGAGTATCTTCCATCATCGTTCCCAAATGAAGATCTGAAGTTTACCAAGGTTTGTCGGTAAAGTTTGCTCTAAGTGTTGAGGACCAAGTTGAGGCTAAGTCCAACTGATCACCTTCAACTTGATTGATAATTAAGAAACGATCTATCCTTAGAAGGTTAGCTGAGAGTAAGTGTAGTACGTAAGTATGATCATCCCTATAGTAGGATATACAAGAGTGATAGGAATTTTGTTGAGGTGTAGATGTGACTGGTGGGATGAGAACCCCTAAGCTCAACATCATTAAGTAAGTTGATTTCAATAGATTTTAACATGATCAAGGCATAATATCGTTAAGGGAAATCTAGGGTAATGATCAATGTTCGTAGCTAAGATTTACTGTAAGGGTTTGAGGATTTACAGGAAAGTGTCTATAGTAAGTTCACCTAAGTGGACTCGATCGAAAGAGATGAACTTTTCTGTTATCTAAGATTACTAAGGAAATTCAAAGTTGATGAGTTAAATAATCTTACATTGCGTAATGTATTTTGATTTTAGTTTATCTTCAGAAGTTTTATGATGTTTTGATTTGAGACTTGCAATAGGTGATTTTGATATATCCTGGAAAAGTAGACTACGTTCAAAGGAGCTAAGACTACAATCGTATACTTTGAATAGGAAGTTGATGCATATTATGGTAAAGTAAGTTTTGATCTTGGTAATAACTATGAGAATTAGATGTGTGGAAATCAATTTTTCTAGTGGACCCGTAATTGAGAATAGAAGTGATTAAGTTTGATTTAGCCCTTCATATGAGAGGAACGTATATCTTAGTTAAATCTTGGTGTTAAAAGTGAGAGTTAAGGATGTAGAGGACAATTTTCTAATGGATTAGTATTGAATGAAGAAGAGATTAAGTTCTAATTATATCTTTATTTGCGGAAGATTAAGATAGTATGGTTGAGGACAGGGAGAGTATGAATTGAGGATAAGCAATTTGATGTTGAGGATAAATAGAACGAAGACTAAGTATGAATTTCATTATTAAGTTATGAAAGTCATCCAAGGGAAGGTGAATACGGGAAGTATAAAGTAGGATCTTGTGATTAAGAGGTAATTACAAGATCCTGTCTGGTTTCGAGTCACTAAATTTCGAGGACGATTTTTTTTAATGGGGTAGTAATGTAACATCCCGGTTTTTATGGTTTTTCAATATTGGTAAAATATATGTTTATATTATTTTTATTGGAATAATAATTATTTGGACATTTATTTTTGTTTATTCTATGATGCTTGATCTTGAGTAATTTTATTTACTCTTTTAAAATTATTTCATTAAGGGCGTCAGCACTGCCTTATTCCAATAGAAGTACTTTTACTAGACAATAATGTTATGTTATTGGCACTACTAGTATTTATTTAGAAAAATATTTTAAATGGTATGATTGAAAGAAAATTATTTTTATATTTTATTCTATTTATTTTTTATAGTTGAAAATAAACTGGTTTGACATTAATCGGAGATTAAATGTTGGACTGTGGATTTTCTTAGCTGCTCAATTCAACTATTAATCTTTACTCTAATTTAAATTTTGAAAGTATATTTTTGTCCTTCATTATTTTTAGATCAAAAGTTAAAAACAAATATATTTTTCTAGGTACAATCTTAACCACTCATTGTCTACTTAACAACAATTTGGATGATTAACACAGTTTAAATATGTGGTTAATTATGTTCAGTGGATGATTAATAGATATAATAAAGTGTCGTAACTCATTAACCATCTACTGGAAGTAATTAAGCACGATTTTGAACGTCATCAACCATGATACCCTAGGAATTTGAACGTCATTCTTTGAACACTGAAAAATTGTGGTGAATAACGTTCAAAATCATAGTTAATTACATTCAGTAGATGGTTAATGAGTTGCGATACTTTGTTATATCCATTAACCATCCGCGTAATTAACCACGTATTTGAATAACGTTAACCATCCAAATTGTTGTCTAAAATTGTTGTCCCATTTTTATGTTCAAAAATCATTTCTCTTAGATTGCCTATATGGAATGTTAAAAGCGGAAGAGTGAGATGTGACAAAGATGAAGTTGTTTTGATGTGAGAAGAAGTATGAGAAATAAGTATGATAGAAAGAAGCGTTGTAAATTTGTAGGCAAGCAACTCAGTAAATCACGAACCCGTGTCCAAAAGCTAATAAAAGTTTATAGTCTGAGACGTGTGAAATTATATCGTCCTCAAGGATTTATTCGCCTAGGATGAAAACCCCCCAGGATTTAACAAACTCTTCCCAGTTGAAACCGAGGTGCAAGAAAAGTAGAAGACAAAAGTGTTTAACCAAAAAAGAGAAGAAAAATCAAGTCTCAAATATTTTAAATATTTTTTTAACAATGCTCCGCTAGTAAGGAAATTTCTATCACACATGGATCCACTTCCAAGTTGAAAAGTTCCACCTTTTATCAAAATCTGCATCCACCTTGTAACGTAAAAGATTAATTCAATGATTTTGATTTCAATTTCTTTAAAAGCTTTTTCATAGAAAAATTCAGTTTCAAAACTGCAACTCCTGCTGGTTAACAAATAGGACCACGTTACTAATTTGCATATACAACTATAGGCATTTAAATTCTTTTAACACGATTAAAGATTGCACATTCAATTTGAAAACCTCTGTTTATTTTTAGATGCAATCTGTGCAATTAAAATTTGGACGTTAGAAATCATTTAAACCACAATAATGTAATAAAATTTAATCAAGAAAATAAGGTATGATAATAAAATATAAAAAGGCTTTAATGATAATAAAAGAGAACTAAAACCTTTAACTTTTTACTTCAAAATTCTAATTTAATTTTTTTGAAATACTTAAATATACAACAAGAAGTATGAGAGAAGAGAAAATGAGTAGAAAATAAATAGATTTTTTGATTGTTTGGATTAAAAGAAAAAATAAAGAAGTAAAGAGTTTTCTCTTCACTTATTTGGTTGGAGAGAAAAGCGAGAAGAAATAAAATATGTATAATATGTAATTACATGTTTTTCTTTAAATAAAATATTGATTAAAACTTTGTACTAAGATAAAGGGATAATATTGAAAAGATGAAAAACCAGCATAGGGAGATGTGAAATCTCTTTATTGGAGAAGAGATTTCATTTTCGTGATCCTGACCACAAAAGTTTTCTCTCTTTTCTAACTTTTCCCCGCAACCAAAGAAACTCAAACCTACTTTTATCTCCCACTTCCATCATCTCCACTTCTCTATTCCCAAAATCCATGTAAACAAACACAACCTAAATCTCCTCAAACATAATTATCTAATACCAAAGCTTGAAAAATGAAAGTTTTCCTCTCTCAAACATAGTCAGTTGAAACTATATTTCTAATGGCCATGTTTGAAATAGAAAACAATAAGTTATTCATATTATATTCTGCCAAAGCTCCATTAATTTCAAATATTTCCCTAATTTCTCAAACTGTATGAGATATCAGAGATTTACTAATTATAATGGGAAAATATTTCCCTAGTGGGTGTGATTTACTAATTTTGATGGGAAAATCAAGCAGCAAACCTTTGTATTAATCTCGTACTGTAACCCCACCACGATTCAATCTGATTTCATTCCCAAAAACTTGCTATTCCAAGTAAATCTCACCTCCAAATAAATTTTTTTTATTAACTTACCATTGATAATTATATTATAAATTTTTTAATGAAACTTTTAAATTGTAATACAAGCATGATTATTTAATGCCGCTCTAAAGATACCAATATACCATGTTATATTATGAGTTTAATTATTGTTATTATTATTTTTTTGCTAAAAGAAGTTGGCAACAAATACAAGCTAACCAACACCATAGGAAAATGCTCCTCTCGTGTCCTCAACTAAAAGGCAACCCAGGAGAAGAAAAACACTCTCAACTATAACCAAAGAAAAAGAAGAGGAAGATAGATCCTTGTGAGCTAACATGTCAGCACATCTATTACTAAGGGTGGCAAAATGATCCATTTGTTCACCATCCATCCAGTCCATTCAAGCATAAATCTATCTAATCCATCCTTACAAATATTTTTTGTTTAATGGATTGGATCATGTTCCGTCCAAATACCTCAAATGAGAGATACTCGGCTGGAAAGAGTTAGGAGGGATGTTTTGGAATATGCTTGACAGAATTGAGATTCTGCTCCTACGTATCCAAATGGGAATCAAAGCAAACGTAGTTCTGAATGAGGGGGTAAGCCCCCTATTTATAGAGATCTTTCAGGATCAGGCTCCAAGATATACGGAGAGGTATTAGGATCAGGCTCCGGGATATTCGGAGAGATATTAGGATCAGGTTCCTGATTATGCGGAGTGATATTCGGATCGGTCACTTATGACTGATCCGTAAGGGACCGAGGTGTACTTGTCCTTGACTCATGACAGGATAAGTCCGAGTATTTGTCCTCGGCGGTCCTAGTGTACTGATATGTCCTCGGCTTTGGAGGAGTTTGGGTTAAGGCCCACTGCCGGGGCAGGCTCGGTCAATCCGAGGTATAGGCAAGTCCTCCGGATTACATTCTCGGCCAGTACACAAGTCCCCCCGACCTCCGAGCTTGAATAAGCGAAGGAGCTGATAAGTATGAAACTGAGCTTATTCTTCGGCCACACAAACTTCTGCATTCCCAGCTGTCATTTCAATCAAATCTTTCCTGTTTGTCAGGGAAAGCAATCATTCCCCCTAATACTTCTGTGGCACGCTTTAGGTAAGAAACCCTAGGGTTTCGCGCCCATTTAATGAGGGGAAAATCAAAAAGTCACGCCCTTTTGGGCCTGATGGGACGTGGGCCGTCAACCGCAGGCTACAAATATCCCTTCGGACTCCTACTCCCTTCTACCCTGCTTATCCTCCTTGGCCTTTCACCTTCGTCTTCCAGGTTTCTGCCATCACCCTTGTGCTTGTCATTTTTCAGGTACGCCCAGTCTCCTTCTTCCCCTCGTACTTCTCAGTTTAATTTTTGCTTACCAGATGAGTTCATCCATGTCCTCTGAGTCAAACACCTCGCCTCTAATTGAGCGCGAGGTTTCCCCCATTGGGGGTTCTCCCTCCACCTCTTCGGTTCCTTTTACAATTCAATCCTCCAAGAAGGATGTTAACTGGGAGAATGGCAGTCTTCGGGCGTCGAGAAAGGGGTAGAGTCCGTCTACTCCCGGAGCGGGTCGAGCACCTCATCGTCCAGCTTTCTCAGAGGGAAGTGACTACATCCTCCCTTAAGAGAGAGTCGTGGCATTGGATTGGGGGATCGGGGCCGATCGGACTTGCCCTGCTCTAATGGGGGGAACAATCGCCCGCCGAGCTGCCCTTATTTTCAATTTTTGCGCTGTGCTCGGTTCCCTTAATATCTTCACCTGTTTGTACTTTTCAAGAATCAAACTTGGCCTTATTCTTGTTTTACACGTTGTACTCGGTTTCCTTAATAAAATCACGGCTCATATTCAGCCTTTAAATCCGAACTTTGTTCTTTTTTAATTGCTATTCGTATTCGATTTCCACAATTTCGCAGCTCGAACTCGGCCTTAATAACTTGACAGCTCGAACTCGGCAAATAGGCTCAAACTTGGCCTAAATAACTAAAACGGCTCGAACTCGGCCTCCAGGCTCAGACTTGGCCTTTAAAAATTTAATGGCTCGTACTCGACCCTCAGGCTCACACTTGGCCTTTACAAATTTGATGGCTCGTACTCGGCCTTCAGGCTCAAACTTGGCCTTAATGATTCAATAGCTCGAACTCGGCTAGGAGGCTCAGACTTGGCCTTTAGAAAGTTAATGGCTCGTACTCGGCCTTCAGGCTCAAACTTGGCCTTTAGAATTTAACGGCTCGAACTCGGCCTCCAAGCTCAAACTTGGCCTTTAAAAATTTGATGGCTCGTACTCGGCCTTCAGGCTCATACTTGGCCTTTAAAAATTTAATGGCTCGTACTCGGCCCTCAGGCTCACACTTGGCCTTTACAAATTTGATGGCTCGTACTCGGTCTTCAGGCTCAAACTTGGCCTTAAGCATTTAATCGGCTCGAACTCGGCCTTCGGGCTCAAACTTGGCCTTTAAAAATTTAATGGCTCGTACTCGGCCTTCAGGCTCAGACTTGGCCTTAATCGTTTAATCGGCTCGAACTCGGCCTTCAGGCTCAGACTTGGCCTTTAAAAATTTAATGGCTCGTACTCGGCCTTCAGGCTCAGACTTGGCCTTAATCGTTTAATCGGCTCGAACTCGGCCTTCAGGCTCAGACTTGGCCTTTAAAAATTTAATGGCTCGTACTCGGCCTTCAGGCTCAAACTTGGCCTTGAATAACTGGAACGGCTCGAACTCGGTCTTCCAAATGAGACGTTTGCAGAGTAAATACATCGGCAAAATAAGAGAACATAATGTTCATAATAAATTCTTTTATTGAATAAAAAGAAGGTCTGCGGTGTGCCTCGTTAAAACCTTTTCGGTCAAAACCCTTTTTGGGACAAAATACCGTGGTAGGAAAAAGAGTACATCACCTGACTATATACATCAACTGTAGCTTAGTGCACTGATCGGGCTGTGATCCAAGCTGGAACTTCTCCAACTCCTCAATGGGTTGTGGCCGTTGTTCTTGCATGTCAATTCTCGGGTCTAGTTCAACAGAGCTGACAGAATTTACAGACTTGTCTTTTCCCCTGTCTAGTGTTTCTGCAGGTGTAGGTTTGAGCTTGCTTACACGCAAACTATCAGCATAGCACTATCTGGCCATTTTCTGATCCGCCCGGATAGCAACTATGTCTCCCGAGTTGGAAGGGAATTTCATCGTGAGGTGGGGAGTAGAGACCACAGCTCCTAGCTCGTTCAAAGATGGTCTTCCGATGAGAATATTGTACGATGTTACTGCGTTTACCAACACGTACCTGACCATGATAGTCTTAGACGCTTTGCCATCCCCAAAAGTAGTCAGGAGGTCAATGTATCCTCGGGTGTCCACCTGTTCCCCAGCAAAGCCGATGAGCTTACTGTCGTATGGCTGAATAGATTTCTCTGGGATCCCGAGCTTCTGGAATGTCGAATAGTACAAAATATCTGCCGAGCTCCCCTGGTCGACAAGAGTTATCTTGACCGAGAAATTAGCCAACTGCACTGTGATTGCCATAGGGTCATCTTGATTAGGATCCACCCCAACAAAGTCTTCGTCAGAAAAGATAATAGGTGGGGAAATCCTCAGGGGTTTGCCGGATACCGAGTTGACAGCCCGAATAGCCCGCAGGTGCTTTCTCCGAGCTGAACTTGTTGTGCCTCCCCCTGCAAACCCACCTGAAATAGTGTTTATCACACCTCGGACCACATTATCCTCCTCTCGTCTTTCATTCTGGCCCTCTCTGATCTCTGGTCTTTCATTATTTTGTCGACCGCCGCCCCTTCTCGGGCTTTGGTCACCTCCTCTCCTTCTGCCTCTGCCACGCCCCTCCCCATTATTGTGGTTTCTCTGAACAAAATTATTGAGATGGCCAGCTTGCACCAACTCTTCAATCTTATCTCGCAGGACCCAGCACTCCTCGGCGGTATGCCCGTAATTACGATGGTACCGACAATATTTCTGTCTGTCAGCATTCTGGGACGTGTGGCCACGGTTGGGGAGCTGCAAAAGTTCCACGTTGTATGCTTCCTCAAACACCCGAGCTCGGTTTATGTTGAGGGGAGTGCAGTGCTCATACTTCGGCCCCCTATGCAAATGCTCGGATGGGCCTTTGAATTTCGGCTTATCACCTCCAACCCTCCTCTTCTCTCTCCCTTCTCGCCTGTCAGCATCATCAGTTCTCTCCCTTTTCTTAGACTCCTCAACCTCCTCCATATTAATGAATCCCGCAGCCTTTCTCCTCAATTCATCCATACTGGTTGGTGGCTTCCGAGCCAAGTGTCGGCGAAAGGGCCAGGCCTTAACCCGGTCAAGATGGTGTGTAGTGCAACATCGACCGAGATTCCGGATGAGGACCGTCTCCTTGCTGAATCGGCCATGAAATCACGCAGGACTCATTCTTTTCTTGCCTAAAGTTTACCAATGAGGCCGAGGGTTTTTTATGAGCCCGGCTCGTGGCAAACCGAGCATTGAACTTAGCCATGAATGTGTCAAAGGAGTCAACCGATGGCGGCGGTTTGGGTGTACCAGGTCAACGCAAAGCATCCTTGAGTAGTCGGAAAGACTTTACACATGACAGAATCGTCGTCGGTAAAGAGGTACATCTGAGTAGTGAAAGCGTCCAAGTGACGCTCGGGGTCCGAGGTGCCATCATATCTGTCAATGCTTATTGGTTTGTAGTTGGCTGGTAGGGGAACCTCCATGATAGTGTTTGTGAAGGGATGTCTCGGCCTCCGCACGCCGGTCCTTTCGTTAAGTCTGTTTTGCACGAAGTGACAGCTCAGGGGCCTGCCTAGGAAATTCCTCCTCGTCTACTCGGTCCATACGATGAGAAGCCCGGAGTTGTGGGCCTCCTTCTCTGTGCGAGTTTCTGGATCCCTCATTCTCAGTTGTCCGACGCTCTTTCTCATGAGGAGAAGAGGCAGACCTTTCCTTGCTTTGCTCTCTTTCGCGATGGCTGTTCTGACGGCGGATCTCTTCGTTTTCCCTTCTCGGTGTTGCAATCTGCGCGAGAAGTTCTTGAACGATGGGATTGTCAGCCATCATTGCTGGGCCAACGGATCGTTCTCTATTACCCCCATTGTTGGCATTCTCTGGCTCCTCCCTCCTGCAGTTTCCGCTCCTTGTTCTCACCATGGTTCGTGGTATGGGAAAGTTTTACTTCGATTCCCACAGACGGCGCCAAATGTTCCATCCAAATACCTCAGATGAGAGATACTCGGCTGGAAAGAGTTAGGAGGGATGTTTTGGAATGTGCTTGACAGAATTGAGATTCTGCTCCTACGTATCCAAATGGGAATCAAAGCAAACGTAGTTCTGAATGAGGGGGTAAGCCCCCTATTTATAGAGATCTTTCAGGATCAGACTCCGAGATATACGGAGAGGTATTAGGATCAGGCTCCGGGATATTCGGAGAGATATTAGGATCAGGTTCCTGATTATGCGGAGTGATATTCGGATCGGTCACTTATGACTGATCCGTAAGGGACCGAGGTGTACTTGTCCTTGACTCATGACAGGATAAGTCCAAGTATTTGTCCTCAGCGGTCCTAGTGTACTGATATGTCCTCGGCTTTGGAGGAGTTTGGGTTAAGGCCCACTGCCGGGGCAGGCTCGGTCAATCCGAGGTATAGGCAAGTCCTCCGGATTACATTCTCGGCCAGTACAGATCAAATTGGAAATTTATTGTAAGGATGGTTAATGGTCCATCCACTAATTTTCTAAATCCATTGGATCAAATCATGAAACCAAAAAAATCCACTAGATCACTTGAATTAAAAACAAAATCCATTCGATTACTGAATCATAATGTTCAAAAAGAAAAAGAACTCGCGCTTTTTCACTCCTTACGTTTGTAAACGGTAGATGACACGAAAATGTAATTGGTTTATGTTTGCGAAAGTGTAACTTTAATTAAAAAAAAAAGCTAAAATCTTAATAAAAAATTCATTTAATTGGTTTGGTCAATTTTTTTTCTTTGATTCACTGAACATACATATAATGTTTAAGTGTGTTCCGTCCAAATACCTCGGATGAGAGATACTCGGCTGGAAAGAGTTATGAGGGATGTTTTGGAATGTGCTTGACAGAATTGAGATTCTGCTCCTACGTATCCAAATGGGAATCAAAGCAAACGTAGTTCTGAATGAGGGGGTAAGCCCCCTATTTATAGAGATTGTTCGGGATCAAGCTCCGAGATATACGGAGAGATATTAGGATCAGGTTCCGAGATATACAGAGAGATATTAGGATCAGGTCCCTGATTATGCGGAGTGATATTCGGATCAGTCATTTATGACTGATCCGCGAGGGACCGGGATGTACTTCCCTGGCGGGGCGAGTTCGAGTACTTATCCTCGGCTGGCCCGGTGTGCTGATATGTCCTCGGCCTTGGATGAGTTTGGGCTAAGGCCCGTAGCCGGGGTAAGCTCGGTCAATCCAAAATATAGACGAGTCCTCGGCGTTACCTTCTCGACCGGTACACAAGCCCCCCGAGCTCCGAGCTTGAATAAGCGAAAGAGCTGATAAGCATGAAACCGAGCTTATTCTTCGGCTACACAGGCATCCGCATTTCCAGCTGTCATTTCAATCAAGTCTTCTCTCTTTGTCAGAGAAAGCAATCATTCCCCCTAGTACTTTTGTGGCACACTTCGGGTAAGAAACCCTAGGGTTCCGCGCCCATTTAATGAGGGGAAAATCAAAAGTCGCGCCCTTTGGGTTGGACGGGACGTGGGCCATTGATCGCGCCATCAACCGCAACAGCTATAAATATCCCCAAGTCTCCCCTTATTCCCCCTCTCAGTCTACCTCCCTTCACTCTTTAGCTTTGTCTTTCCAGCCTCTGCAACTATCTTTCTGCCTCTCACTCTCCAGGTACGCCCAGCCTCCTTCCTTCTTTTAAAGTTTATCTTTGAATTCCGGTCATGAGTTGTTCTGATTCCACCGAATCAAACACCTCTCCTCTGGTGGAACGGGAGGTTTACCCCATTGGGGACTCTCCTTCTGCCTCTCCTATTTCTCCCCAAGGGCCGAACGTCGGTCCGGTGGGGTCGTCCTCCTCCGGGTCGTCTTCTTCTGGGTCTGGTTCTTCTGAGCCTGGGTCCCCCAGGTCTGGTTCTCCTTCCCCACAAATCTCCCAACCCACCACGCGCAAACGACGCCGGCGGGTTCCAAAAGATCATGTTCCCGATATTACCCTCCCTGGGTACACTTGGGTCAAGGGCGAAGTTGGCGGTTACCTTTCTAGTTATCAGACTTTGGACTCAATCGCTCATCTCCGATCCCAGATTGCCATTTCGGCCTCTGGGGACGAGTCCGAGTTCATCTGTTCTCCATGCTCGGATACCGAGTATGTTTTCCTCCGGGCTCGTCCTTCCGAGCCTCCTTTTACGTATATGTACAAAACACTTTTCTCTCATCTGCGTGTGTCTCTTCCTTTTACCGAGTTTGAGTGTGACGTTCTGAGGACTATGAACGTCGCGCCTACTCAGCTTCACCCCAATAGTTGGGCTTTTTTGAAAGCCTTTCAAGTTTTGTGTGCATACATCGGGATGGAGCCTACTACTCCCAAATTTTTGTATTTTTATCAAACAAGGTTTGGCGAGAAAACCGGGTGGATCTCCCTCAACGGTCTGAACCGAAGAGGGTTGATCAGTTTGTTTAAATATTCGTACAAGGACTTTAAGATTGGTTTCTTCCGAGTTCGTCCCTCAGATTCTCATCGTTCTTACTTTTTTGATGAGAACGGGTGTGCTAAGTTTCCATTGTATTGGCAATCGTCTCCCACCAAATTCGTCGGTTTTGAATATGAGTCCATTCCTGCCGAGGAGAAAAGGGATATAGACACCCTAGAGAAACTTCCTCGGCCTCTCCCTTGCAGACGTCTCCTGAAACTCCCCTTCTCCTCCACCCCAAGGGCCGACCTTAAAAGTAAGTGCTCGGTTTTTTAGTTTTTTTGAATATTTTCTGTATGTGTTGCTGTACTGACAACTCTTGCTTTTTTGCAGTCATTATGGGGAAATTCGACTTCTCCAAGCTTGTAAAGGCTGCTGCAAAAGAGGGTCAGGGGCCCTCCTCAACTGAGAAGAAGAAAAGACCTCCTCCAGCCAAGGCCTCTACGAAGGGGGCTTCATCATCAGCCCCTCAAAAAAGGAAGAGGGTGGAGGTTGTAGTAGACACCGAAGATTCTCCCCTTCCTCGCCCAAGTCCCCCACGCCCGACTACCCAGGAGACAGGAACCGCAGGGCGAGAACAACCACCTCCTCCCCCCACCGAGCTGAAATGGTACAATACTTCTCTAAAGGCAGGGACTTCATCTCTCTGGGGTGAAGACTTCAATCCCTTCCCTTCTTTCGACTCAAACTTCTTAAAGCCCGCCGACCTCCGGCTAATTAAGCAGCAGGGGACCCGATCTAGCATGGAGGCCCTCTCGGTCTACTTCCTTCGGGCTGCCGCTCTGGCTCGTTTCTGTAACCGAGAGTTAACAGAGACCGAGAGGAAGTCCCAGCAGTTGGAATCTGAATTTGCTGCAATTGAGAGGCTGAAGGGGGATCTCACCCGGATTTCCTCTGAGCGCGAGGAGCTGGCCCGCGGTAACGAATGCCTGACTGCCACCCTTGCCGAGATTAATACTCGGAACTCCGAGCTGGATTCCCGAGCGAAATCGGCTGAGGAAGACAAAGCTCGGGTTGAAGAGGACAAGGCTCGCGCTGAGAAAAAGCTCAAAGAGGCTCAGGCTGAAATTGAGCTACTTAAGGCTGCCCTGGAGGTCGAGACCAAGGCTAGGATGGAGCTCCAGGAGGATGTAAAAGAGGCCACCAGCTGTATTATCATCGAGCATCGAAAAGGTTTTGACAAGGCCATTGCGCAAGTTGAGGTTCTAGCCCCTGGTGTTGATCTTTCTGGAGCCGATGTAAATAAGGAGGTGGTGAATGGGGAACTTGTTCCCATCATTCCTGAGGAGGAGGAGGAGGTGGACGTGGTGGGGGATTCTCCCGAGGGTCACATTGAGGCCGAGGAGAGTCGTAGGGGCGAGTAACTTAGCTTTTTGTTTTTCTTTATCCCTTGTATTGGGCTTGTGCCCTTGTAACTTGGTTTTACTTAATGAAAATTGTTACCGTTTTGATGACTTTCCGTTGTCTTGTAGCCTCTTGTTTGGCCGAGATACACTTGTGTTTGGCCCGTTTAAGCAAATCCTCGGTTAGGACCGAGGTAATCAACCGTCTATGTTAAAAATGGACGGTGGTGAAACACATGTTTCACGCCTTACGCGTGCGTTCACGCATTTTATGCTTTGGAAAACTCACGCATTTACTGCTTCTTGCAGAGTTCCAAGATTTATGCTTTTCAATGTGTCATTTTCCAATGAACATTCATTCTTTCCATACGTTTATTCCCCGCGCACCATTGCTCCTTTCACCGTCCTTTTCTCCTTATAAATAGGACTGCTCATTTGTTTCCCTTCTTCATTCTTCATCCTCTTGATCTACCAAGCTCGTTCTTGTGTGACCCGAGTAACCCTCACCCCGAATACTTCCACAATGTCACCAGGGGTTTACGTTCCTATCTCCCAGTTAACATCCTTTTTTGAGCTCAATAGCTGCCAAAAAGGATGTAATTGGGAGATAGGATCCAAAATTCCTTCCACACTTTAATCCAACAAAAAGGATGTTACCTGGGAGAAAAACAGGCTTCGGCCGTGGAGAAAGGGGTAGAGGCCGTCTACTCCCGGATCCAGCCGAGCACCTCATTGTCCAGCTTTCTCAGGGGGAAGTGACTACATCCTCCCTTAAGAGAGAGTCGTGGCGTTCGATTGGGGGGACTTGCTCCTGCTCTAATTGGGGGAACCACTATCCCGCCGAGCAGCCCTTGTTTTCAATTTCGGCGCTGTGCTCGATTCCCTTAATGTACTTTTCAAGAGTCAAACTTGGCCTATTTTTGCTTTACGCATTGTACTCGGTTAAAATAATGACTCGTACTCGGCCTTTAAATTCGAACTTTGATTATTTGAACTCGGCTTGTAACAATTTAACGGCTCGTACTCGACATTTGTATTGAAATTTTAATTATTCGAACTTGGCTTTTAAAAATTTAATTGGCTCGTACTCGACCACCAGGCTCAAACTTGGCCTTTAAAAATTTATTTGGCTCGTACTCGGCCACCCGGCTCAAACTTGGCCTTAGAAATTTAACTGGCTCGTACTCGACCACCAGGCTCAAACTTGGCCTTTAAAAATTTAATGGCTCGAACTCGGCCACCCGGCTCAAACTTGGCCTTAGAAATTTAACTGGCTTGTACTCGGCCGCCAGGCTCAAACTTGACCTTTAAAAATTTAATGGCTCGAACTCGGTCACCCGGCTCAAACTTGGCCTTAGAAATTTAATTGGCTCGTACTCGGCCACCAGGCTCAAACTTGGCCTTAGAAATTTAACTGGCTCGTACTCGGCCACCAGGCTCAAACTTGGCCTTTAAAAATTTAATGGCTCGAACTCGACCACCCGGCTCAAACTTGGCCTTAGAAATTTAATTGGCTCATGGAGCACATACATCGGCTAATTAGGAAGACAAAACAATATTCATAATAAATTCTTTTATTGGATGGAGTCTGCGGTGTGCCTCGTTAAAACCTTCCTGGTCAAAACCCTTTTTGGGACAAAATACCGAGGTAGGAAAAAGAGTACATCACCCGACTGTATACATCAACTATAGTAAAACTTTAAATGAGAAGCATTCCAAGTCCTCGGGATAGGCTTCCCTGACAATTCTTCTAACCTATATGCCCCGTTACCCAGGTTTTCTACTACTCGGAATGGCCCTCCCCAATTTGCTGCCAACTTGCCTTCCGTGTGATCCTTCCTTGCCTCTCCTTTTATTCTCAATACCAAGTCTCCACGCAGGAAACTCCTCGGCTTCACTCTTGAATTGTATCTCCTAGTTGCTCTCTGTTTGCAAGCTTCCTCTCTGATTTTGGCCTCATCCCTGATCTCCTCTACCAAGTCAAGTTCAACCCTCAAATTGCTTTCATTGTCATTTGGTTCATGTTGCATACGTTGGAAAGACGGCTCACCGACCTCAACAGGGATCATGGCGTCTATTCCATATGTCAGCCTAAAGGGTGTTTCCTGCGTGGTAGATTGGGGCGTGCAGTGGTAGGCCCAGAGGATGCTTGGTAACTCTTCTACCCAAGCTCCTTTGGATCTCCCCACCCTCTTCTTCAGTTCTCCGAGGATGACCTTGTTAGCTGCTTCGGCTTGCCCATTGGTTTGGGGATGTTCAACCGATGTAACGTGGTGTTTAACACCGAGGTTGTCATAGAATTCCCGTAATGTCTTATCTACAAATTGTCTTCCGTTGTCTGTGACGATTGCAAAGGGAATTCCGTGCCTACAGATGAGGCTTTTCCATACAAATTTTTGCACTTTCTCGGCGGTAATCTTCGCCAAAGGCTCTGTTTCAATCCATTTCGTGAAGTAGTCTACTGCTACCAGGAGGAATTTGACTTGACCTTTGGCCACAGGGAATGGCCCCAGTATGTCCATTCCCCACATAGCAAAAGGCCAAGGCGAGTTTAATGTGTGAAGTTCTTCAGGAGGGGTACGATTTATATTGGAAAATCTTTGGCACTCATCACACTACTTCGTCCACTCCATGCAATCAGCTTGGATGGTAGGCCAATAGTACCCTGCTCGGACTACCTTGGAGGCCATTGATCTGCCCCCGCAGTGAAAACCACAGATTCCTCGGTGAACTTCTTCCATGACGTACTTGGATTGTGCCTTCGTCAGACATTTTAGCAACTGATGAGAATCCCCGTTTATACAACTCTCCAGGAGATGATAACAAAGTGACTTGCCCCGAGCCTGATTTTTAAGCTCGGCTATGATCCGGGGGCAGAGTTTCTGAGGATAAGTATTCCCATATGGGTGTCATCCATTCTCGGTCAACTAGCTCGCTGGCCATCACCTCTTTTGACCCGATGCTCGGTTCATTGAGGGTTTCTTGAATAACCGTTCTATGGTGACTCGGTTTCTTTGTACTGGCTAGCTTGGACAGCAAATCAGCCCGAGTGTTTTCTTCCCGGGGAATGTGCTCAATAGCGAATTTTTCAAAGCTGGAAATTAATTGGTTGACCTTACACAAGTACCTGGTGAGCTGAGGCTCCTTCGTTTGATACCATCCAGATATTTTCCCAGTGACTAGCTGTGAATCACTCCGGCATCTAACAGCCTTCGCCCCATTTCCTTTGCCAGCATTAATCCTGCAATCAAATCTTCATATTCTGCTTGATTATTTGAGGTCTTGAACTCGAACTTTAGTGACTGCTCCAGGATCAGGTCTCCCGGGCCTTCCAGAATCACCCCAGCTCCACTGCCCCTGACATTCGAGGATCCATCCATATACAAATTCCACCATACATCCTCGGGTATCGGCTGCGGGTAGAGCTCGGCTATAAAGTCAGAGAGACATTGAGCTTTCAGAGGGCCTCTCAACTCGTATCTTAGGCCGAACTCGGATAACTCTACCGACCATGCAATCATACGTCCTGCCAATTCGGGCTTTTTGAGGATCTGCTTAATCGGGTGGTCAGTCTTGACAATCACCTGGTGACTTTGGAAGTACGGACGCAATCGCCGAGCTGCGGTTACCAGGGCCAAAACCAGCTTTTCAATGACTTGATACCGAGTTTCGGCATCATGAAGGACCCTGCTGATGAAGTACACCGCCATTTGAACTTTCTCTATTTCCTGAACAATGACTGCGCTGATGGCATTCTCGGAGGCTGACAGGTATAGGTATAACTCTTTCCCTGGGATGGGTCGAGTTAATATCGGCGGTGAAGACAAAAAGGCCTTGAAATTGATGAAGGCCTTCTCGTATTCCTCGGTCCACGTGAAGGTTTGGGGCCTCTTTAGTAATCTAAAGAAAGGCCGAGATTTCTATGCAGATTTGGGTAGAAACCGAGATAATGATGCCAGCCGTCCTGCAAGTCTTTGCACTTCTTTAACATTCTGTGGGCTTCTCATTTCCATCACGGCCCGACATTTGTCAGGATTGGCCTCGATTCCCCTGTGTGTCAGCATGAAGCAGAGGAATTTTCCACCTTGGACACCGAAAACACACTTCTCCGGATTCAATCTCATATTATACTTCCTCAGCTGCTGAAAAATTTCCTCCAGATATTTCGAGTGGCTGTTGGGGTCACTGGATTTCACCACCATGTCATCCACATAAACTTCCATAGTTCTGCCGATTTGTTTTTCATATACCCGGTCCATGAGCCTTTGGTATATAGCTCCAGCGTTTTTCAGTCCAAACGGCATCACCGGGTAACAGTAATTCGAACCCTCAGTAATGAAAGCTGTTTTCTCCTCATCCGGGGGGTACATTCGGATCTGATTGTACCTCGAGTATGCGTCCAAGAAGCTCAGAATCCTGTACCCGGAAGCTCCGTCCACCAGTCTGTCAATACTCGGCAAAGGATAGGAGTCCTTCGGGCAAACTTTATTCAAATATGTGTAATCGGTGCACGTGCGCCACTTGCCGTTTGCTTTTTTGACCAGAACAACGTTGGCCGGCCAGGTAGTGTACTCTACTTCTCGGATAAAATTGGCCTTGACCAACTTCGATGTTTCCTCTTCCACAACTTTTCTCCTTTCTTCTCCAAGTCTCCTTTTCCTCTGGGCCACTGGTTTCGCCTCGGGACAAATTGCCAGTTTATGGCATAAGAAGTCGGGATCAGTTTCCGGCATATCGGATCTGGTCCAGGCGAACAAATCGGCATTGCTGCGTAGCACTTGCTTTATTTCCTCTTTCAAATTCGGCTCAAGGTGACCGCCGAGTTTAGTGCACTGTTCAGGCTGTGAACCGAGCTGGAACTTTTCTAACTCCTCAATAGGTTGTGGACGTTGTTCCTGCATGTCCATCCTCGGATCCAGTTCGACGGAGTTAACGGAATTCACCGACTTGTCTTTCCCCCTGTCTAGGGTCTCTGCAGGTGTAGGTTTAAGTTTGCTCACACGCAAACTATCAGCATAGCACTGTCTGGCCATCTTCTGATCTGCCCGGACAGCAACTATGTCCCTCGAATTGGAAGGGAATTTCATCGTGAGGTGGGGAGTAGAGACCACAGCCCCTAGCTTGTTCAAAGACGGTCTTCCGACCAGGATATTGTATGATGTTACTGCATTGACTAACACATACTTGACCATGATAGTCTTGGATGCTCTGCCATCACCAAAAGTAGTCAGGAGGTCGATGTATCCCCGCGTATCAACTTGTTCCCCTGCAAAGCCGACGAGCTTACTGTCGTACGGTTGAATAGATTTCTCTGGGATACCGAGCTTCTGAAATGTTGAGTAATATAAGATATCTGTCGAGCTCCCCTGGTCAACAAGGGTTCTTTTGACCGAGAAATTAGCCAACTGAACGGTAATTACCATGGGGTCATCTTGATTAGGATCTACCCCTACAAAGTCTTCATCAGAAAAGATAATGGGTGGGGAATTTCTCGGGGGTTTGCCAGATACCGAGTTGACAGCCCGAATAGCGCGCAGGTGCTTTCTCCGAGCTGAACTTGTTGCGCCTCCCCCTGCGAATCCACCTGAAATGGTGTTTATCACGCCTCGGATCACATTATCCTCCTCTCGTTTTTCATTCTGGCCCTCTCTGGTTTCTGTTCTTTCATTATTTCGTTGACCGCCACCCCTCCTCGGGCTTTGGTCACCTTATCTCCTTCTGCTTCTGCCACGCCTCTCACCGTTGTTGTGGTTTCTCCGAACAAAATTATTGAGGTGGCCAGCTTGCACCAACTCTTCGATCTTATCTCGTAGGACCCAACACTCCTCGGTGGTATGGCCAAAATTACGATGATACCGACAATGTTTCTGTCGGTCAGCACTCTGGGGGGTGTGGCCACGATTAGGGAGCTGCAAAAGTTCCGCATTGTATGCTTCCTCAAACACCCGAGCTCGGTTTGTGTTGAGGGGAGTATAATGCTCATACTTCGGTCCCCTCTGGAAATGCTCGGACGGGCCTTTGAATTTCGGTTTATCACCTCTGGCCCTCCTCTTCTCTCTTCCTTCTCGTCTGTCAGCATCATCAGTTCTCTCCCTTTTCTTCGACTCCTCAACTTCCTCCATATTGATGAATCCCGCAGCTTTTCTCCTCAACTCATCCATGCTGGTTGGTGGCTTCCGAGCCAAGTGTCTGGCGAAAGGGCCAGGCCTTAACCCGGTCAAGATGGTGTGTAGTGCAACATCGGCACTGAGATTCTGGATGAGGACTGTCTCCTTGCTGAATCTGGCCATGAAATCACGCAAGGACTCATTCTTTTCTTGTCTAAAATTTACCAATGAGGTCGAGGTTTTTTGGTGAGCCCGGCTGGTGGCAAACTGAGCATTGAACTTAGCCATGAATGTGTCGAAGGAATCAACTGACGCTGGCAGTAACTGGGTATACCAGGTCAACGCAGCATCCTTCAGAGTAGTCGGAAAGACTTTACACATGACAGCATCGTCATCGGTAAAGAGGTACATCTGAGTGGTGAAAGCGTCCAAGTGGCGCTCGGGGTCTGAGGTGCCATCGTATTTGTCAATGCTAATTGGCTTGTAGTTGGCTGGTAGGGGAACCTCCATGATAGCGTTTGTGAAGGGATGTCTCGGCTTCCGTACGCTGGCCCTTTCATTAAGTCTATTTTCCCGCAGTGACTGTTCGGGGGCCTGCCTAGGAAATTCTTCCTCATCTACTCGGTCCATATGATGAGAAGCCCGAAGTTGTGGGCCCCCTTCTCTGTGCATGTTTCTGGACCCCTCATTCTCAAGTGTTCGACGCTCTCTCTCAGGAGGAGACGAGACGGACCTTTCCCTACTCTGCCCCGGTTCGCGACGGCTGTTCTGTCGCCTAATCTCCTCATTCTCCCTTCTCAGCGTGGCAATCTGTGCAAGAAGTTCCTGGATAAGGGGGTTGTCGGTCGTCATAGCCGGGTTTATGGACCGTTCCCCATTATCTCCATTGTTAGCATTTTCTGGCTCCTCTCTCCTGCAGTTTCCACTCTTTGTTCTCACCATGATTTGTGGTATGGGAAAGTTTTGCTTCGATTCCCACAGACGGCGCCAAATGTTCCGTCCAAATACCTCAGATGAGAGATACTCGGCTGGAAAGAGTTAGGAGGGATGTTTTGGAATGTGCTTGACAGAATTGAGATTCTGCTCCTACGTATCCAAATGGGAATCAAAGCAAACGTAGTTCTGAATGAGGGGGTAAGCCCCCTATTTATAGAGATTGTTCGGGATCAAGCTCCGAGATATACGGAGAGATATTAGGATCAGGTTCCGAGATATACGGAGAGATATTAGGATCAGGTCCCTGATTATGCGGAGTGATATTCGGATCAGTCATTTATGACTGATCCGCGAGGGACCGGGATGTACTTCCCTGGCGGGGCGAGTCCGAGTACTTATCCTTGGCTGGCCCGGTGTGCTGATATGTCCTCGGCCTTGGATGAGTTTGGGCTAAGGCCCGTAGCCGGGGTAAGCTCGGTCAATCCAAAATATAGACGAGTCCTCAGCGTTACCTTCTCGGCCGTACAAAGTGCATATTCAATTTTCAAGTTGGATATCTTTTACGTCAGAAAGAGGGAGAGTGGAGGGATAGAGAGAGTGGTGGAGAAAATATTTTAAAATTTATAAAAAATATTTAGTTTTAAAAAATACTTTTGTGGATAGAAGAGATAAATACTATTTTAAGGTAATCACAAAAATTATTTAATTATTTAAAATGATTTTCATGGATGGATTGAATATCCATCCTTAAAAAAATGTAAAATCCATCCTTAAAAAAAATGTTAATGGATGGATTAAATGGATTTTATTAAATGGATTACGGATGGATTGAATTTTTTTTATAAATTTGTAATTGATCATAATGGATTAATGGACTACTTTTAATTTATTTATTATGATCCGAATTAAAATTTATCCAATCCGTCTATTTGTCACCCCTATCTATTAGCATTTCTATAAATACGGGATACTGAAGAATTCCAATCAACAAGTCGCAACAGCTTAATAATCTCTTCCAAGAGAGGTTGGAGATGGGTGAAAGGAGTGAAGCCTTTATCTACCATTTGATACATTATAGCAGAGTCAACTTCAAAAGACACACTTTGAAGAGCAAGTCTTCTAGCTATTCTTATGCCATATAATAAGCCTCACATCTTAGCCCATAAAGCATTAGGACGACTATTATTATTATTATTATTATTATTATTATTATTATTATTATTATTATGAACTTAATTATATATTATTAGTATAAATTATTTTACCTTTTTAATTAATTAAATTTTTGTTTTAAAGTTAAATAGGATGTAATCAAAATGTATTGTTGGTTAATCAATTTTTTTATACTATCAATTAATTACAAATTATGATATTATTAAAATTTTAAAGTATTTAGCTCTTACTATAATCATATTAAATATTATATTTATATATAAAATAATTTGATTGAGAATATAAAAACTCTGCACTCACTAACCACTTAAACTAAAATGAAACTCAAATCTCTACCAAAAAATAATAAACTCAAATCATACTTTATATTTAAAATATTCTGTTTAAAAAAACAGGATGGCATTGCAGTGAGGGTAATATCGTCATTCCAGTCACGACGCGTGGTCGCGTATAGATCACGAAACCGCGTCTCACTCAAAATCGGTTACTTTGCCTATAAATACAACCCTCAAACCTCTTCTCAACCCCTATTTCTGCTTTGGCGTTTCAGATCTTAGGGTTTCCGTGGATCTCATAGCCGCCAGAGAAGACTCCTTTTTAATTCATTCTTGTTCCTCGAAACCTTACCTCACGCACACACTTCGCTTCAGATTCACACCGTACCCGATCGATTTGAGGAAAAAGAAAAACCACTCAGTTTTCTTACTTCGGAAAATCGAAGATGTCGCGTTGCTTCCCTTTCCCTCCTCCTGGGTATATAAGGAATGGAGCACGTAGCGATGCCTTGATCGAATCGATTAAGGTTGGTTTGTTGAGCAATTTTGTTTTCGCGTTTGTGCTCAACTCTGCATTTAACTTACGCTCCTTTTTTCATTCAATGAAATGAGACTTGGGCTTGGTTTAAAATCGAAACAAACGACGCTCTCTTAGGTTTTCTTGATATTTGATATATTCTTGAATGAACTTTATCACGAGCAAGATCTGGGTTCCTTCTGGGTCCTTTTCTAAAATTGATAAAACATTAGGGTTTTTATAATAAAATAATTTGAGATAAGACTTTCGGATTCTAGGGTTTATTTCTTGGGGTGTTATTTTCCAATGTGATTTTAATTGCCTTGAAAGAAAACAAATTATGCTTTCTCCTTTTGATACTTCTCTACAATTTTAAAAGGTGGATCCCAATCTTGGACCAGTTTTCTTCGATTTAAATACCTGTGTTAGGTTTAGATTGCAATTTGAGACAAGTCCTTCGGATTCTAGGGTTTGTTCAAATTGCTAGCAATAGTTTTTATTGCAATTTGAGAAAAAAGATTTATTGCTTCGTTTATAAAATATAATAGTTTTCTGCATTTTTAAAAAATGATGGATCCAGGCCAGTTTCTTCGATTTTAATATCCATGTTAGGTTTAGGTTACAAAATGAAATCATAAAGATGTGAGATCTATATGAAACTAAATTATTTCACTTTAGTGAGTAATTGGGTATGCTTGATATTGATATTTCAAATGAAATCTCTTAATCTTTTGAGGTTTTCTACACACTTTGTGGCATGATGACAGTGTTTGATTGGTAACTGGTAAGTGATAAAATAATTCTTGGAATTGCTGAAACGATTGTTCTTGAATACCCAATAATGAGATTGGTTAAATGTTGTATGGGCCAAAAGACAAGATTGAAATGCTTGCATAGCATGTTTGCTTCTTTGGACTTCCCTATCTTGTATTTGAAAATGTTATTCTGGTGCTCTAAAGCTCCAAAGGGAGATGGAGAAGGCCAAGAAAGACAGAAAGAAGGAGAAGAAGGAAAAGAAGAAGGAGAAGGAGGAGAGAAGGAAAGAGAAGAAAGAAAGGAAACTAAAAGAAGGAACAACCTCTCATTGTGGTGACAGTAAAAAGTTCAAGCACATTGATGAATTGAAAGACATCAAAGCAGATGGGAAGTTGCTAAAGGCAGATGGGAAGTTGCTAAAGGGAGAAGACTTTGAGAATGAACAACTAGAGAGGAGTGGTATCACAGAGGAACATGACCAACCTGTTTCTTCTCGGGATCCTTGCTGTTTATCCGACAGTACCGAAAGCAGCAAGAGGAAGAGGAGCAGCACCTCACCATCTACTAGTCATGATCATGGTGAAGAAGCTGTGAAACTGATTGTTTTATTATTTTACTTTTGTGTTTGGCAACCCACATTTTAAAGTCTAATTGATTTGATTTTGGTTTCTTTGAAACAGGAACTGCCATTAGGATTCGACTTCCATTGAGGAAAAACAGAGAACCTGAACAAGCTAAACCAGTTCAATTGGGGTCTTCAAATTCCTTAATTCAAGTGACTGGTTCAAGTGTTCATCAATTACAACGTGTCCCAAATGCTGAGGGCAATCAGTCTATTGGAAACTCTGATTCTAGACATTGCAAAACATCACTGAATTCAATTCATGGAGATGCTCTGGTAACAAATTCAACACATGATGTTGAAGGTCAAAGGATGGAATCACTATACAACTCTCTATTACAGATTCCTTTGACGGGTGAGGGACTGGGTTCAGATGATCAAGATTGGTTATTTAGCTCTGATCTGACAGAAGCAAAGCGTGTCTCTAAAAAAGTGAAGTCTGTTACTGATGCTGTCCGATGTTCAACTCCATCGCTATGGCCTCATGCTCAATACTTGCATGAGGTTGATATGTATGCGTTGCCGTACACTGTTCCATTTTGATTCTTTGGAAATTTGGTAGAGAATAGTTAGTTTGAAGTAGGGTGCTGGGTTCTGCTAATTGAAAGAACCGGCGCATATTTTTTTAAAGAGAGACAAGCACCTACTAATACATTCTTTTGTCAACATGGTTGGTGTAATTTTGGTCTTTCATCCCAGTAGTATTATGGCAGTAAACAAATTTTGTTAAATTCAACTATTTTTATATGAGAATACAGGTGAACGTTCAAAATCAAAATTCAATTATTTACTTGACTGTAATGAGTTGTAATTTTCGGCTATTAAAAATCTAGTGGGTTTTACTATTACTTTATTTGCTAAAACTAATGGCATTATTAGTGGTCTTGTATTGAAGAGTTAATCTACGCGTTAGTCCAGTGGAAGAGGTTTGTTATGGAGAAGATATTGTCGAGTGTTTTCAGGTGCTTGACCTTGATGTGAGATATCAGTTTCTCCTTTATCGGATAATCTCGAAATGAAAGGTGAAAAGTTAAATTTTATATTAATCAACCGTGTGACTCACTATCATCACATTGAGAAAGATCAAATATGAAATTCAAAATCAAAACCGATAAAATTAATTAATCCAAGGGATTAGAATGTTTTAATTAAAAAAATCAGAAGAATTTAAAAAATAATCACGTGACCCTTATCTTCGCATGTTTTTCTACCTGATATCTCGTTCTTTCTATCTAACGCCCTGAACCTTCTAACCCCTGTTTCAGGATGTTAAAGAAAAATCTCCACGATCAAATCACCCATTTTTTCTCTATAAAAAAACAATGGCATCTGCACCTTGCTAATAGCAACAGTGATCTGTCTCCACTTGTTGCAAGATTCTGTTCATTGAACGCCGCCATTCTAGAACATCTCGACAAGGTTCTGTTCATGGAACACCGCCGCCGCCGCCGCCGCGTGACTTCTTTCATGTTAATAGTGTCGTCGCTGCCCATTCTAGAACACCTCGACAAGGTTCTGTTCATTGAACATCGCCGCCTCCGCCACGCGACTTCTTACAACATGTGCTACGACACTCGTTACAGGGTGCAGAGAGAGATTATCAAACAACATGTGCTTATATAATAATAAAACTCAGAGCACATCTGCCGAGAAGCTGGCCTTAGATTAACCAAAGTTACAGGAGGATAGAGCTTCAGAGCGGGGAAATGGCCGATTTCAGTTATGCAACCCTGGTGATTTTGCAATCAAAGACTGGAAATACCAAAATGCCAAATAGAACAAGAGATTACATACAAATAAATTAATTACAGAGGAAATAATTATCAATACCAGTGAAAGTTAATGATGATGACTTGTGGGAGCTTTAAATGGAACTCAATGTTTGAGTTACACAATCTATCCGAAACAGAAAAATTGCAGAGGAAGAGGGAAAAGATTGGATCGAGAAGGAGAAAGATGTTACCCAGGAGGAAGACATGAACGTCCAGTGGTGGTGCAGTTTGGTGGTCTGAAACCTGGGTTCAGAATGTCCAGCGGCGGCGGTGGAACGCGATTGCGTGGTGGTGCTCATGTACGACTACTCCTCGACTGGTGCAGGGTGGTAGCCGCGACGGCACAGGGTGGAGGGCGATTGGGCGTGGTGGCTGTGGGTTGGTTCTCCCTGTTGGTGGTGTTTCACGATGGAGGATGGTGCTTATCGGAAAAAAATTATGGAGGCTGGTGAGTGGAAGAATGAGAGAGTAAATGGCACGTGACACTTTTTAATTTCCTTCTTATTTTTTTATCAAAATTATTTTAACCATATGATTAAATGATAATATATATATATATATATATATATATATATATATATATATATATATAAAAGATAAAAGAAAGGTTGCCTGTTGTAGGGGTTGCTGATTTTGGTGGGGTATAGGTGTTCCTTTATTTGTTGGTTTCGTTGGTGGCGGTTCTGTGCAGGGATGTGTTGGAATACTTTTGTGATGGCTTTATATTTGGACAGTTTCTATCATACCCTAAAAATTTGATGGTTCGGTACGGTCAGTTTTAAAAAATAATAAATAATAAATTTATTCGAAGAAATAACAATAAAATTTGATGAAATGGAGAAAATTATGAAAAAAATAAATAAAAATATCATCCAATTAATAAAAAATATCCATAGAATTGTAAATTATAGATACAAAAAGGATAAAATGAAATAAATAATATAAAAAACACACTAAATAATATAAATAAAGGAAAGGAAATAGATGAAAATAAATATATTGAGAAAATAAAGATAGTTCTCGAACAATTAGAAAATCTTTTAGAATATGAAGAAAAAATAAATGTATAACAAGAAAAGAACTAGAAGATTTATTAAATATAAAAGATTCAGAAAAAATAATAGTAAAACAAGAACTAAGTGGTTAACCTTAAAAAATGCCTACACTAGTGTTTGCATGGAAAGGTAAAAGAAAATACACAAAAAAATTAAGAAAATCAAATGATTTAGAAGAGATTCAACAATTACTAAAACCAGGGCCGACCCAACAACCCTTGAGGCCTAAAGCAAATTTTAGGATGAGGCCTTTTTTTAAATTAATAATAATATTTTATTAAAATTATTATATTTTTATTTAAAGTTTATCTTTTGAATTTTTTGGTATGCTAAATCATTTATTAAATTACTATTTTTTTTATGAACCATCCTAATTAGGGCATTTAGCTCCCTAGTAGCATCTTGGGGTATTCCTCAAGCTTCAACCATTTGGACCGGCTATGACACTAATCTATGATCGTTTGCTTAGAACATGAAATTAACCATTGGTTTTCGCAACCTCCCAACTAGAGTGTCTACACCAGGATTACTATATAGTAAATTACCATATATTAACTACTAACTAGTAAGTAAATATTTTTTTAAAATAAAAAATACTACCTAATTATATAGTAATTACTAACTAGCAAGTAAATTTTTTTTAGGCCTAAAGCCCTTGCTGGGTGGCTTTACCCAAGGGCCGGCAGTGACTAGAACAGAACAACTCAAAATAATTGAGGAAGAAAATAATCAAATACATAAAATAGAACATATTGATCAAGTAGATAAAGAAAATGAAAATGAATAAATAATATTAAATTATAGTTCCTCTTCTGAATCTGAAGAAAACTATATAAGAATGGAAAAATGTGAATATAGTGGAAAAAGTCCTAAAAGAAAATGGGAAGAATATATAAATATACACCCAGTGGAGCTTGGGATAAATACGAAGAAGAAACTATGTATAATAAAGGATATGCAAGAAAAGATAATAAATGGACGAAAATTCAAGAAGAATTTAAACCTCGATATGATAATACTAATACAGGAAATATATTAAATCTTGATTGTGTAAGAAATAAAGAAGAAATACTTTTGAAATGGACTAATGAAATGATATTAATAGTTCTAACATATGATAGATTTAGAAAACTAAACTTTATAGAAACCAAGAATTTTGTAACATTCAAAACATCAGGAAATGTACAAAAGTTCTTAGTAGGAATTAAAGATGAAGACTGGATTCAATATGGAAGAATGGTAAATAGCAACATGAAATATGTTAAACTAGTTATGACATTAGTTCATCAAGAATTTTTAGGATATAATATGATGGAACAAAGAAAAAAAACAAATAAAACCTTACTTGAAAATGCTGATGGGTGTGATTTCACCTCATATTTGCTTATCATATTGCATGCATTTTCATATAGTTTAGGCATTTTTAATTTTATTTTGGTTAGTTTTTACCTTGGAACGGGTAAGGCGGTTTTGTGGTGTTGTTGTGCAGGAATTAAGGATCAAAATGCTCAAGATTAGCCATGATGGAGCTTGCATGAAGATGGGGCTTAAAAAGTAAAGAAAATGAGCCAAACAGAGCCCATCACGGCCTAGCCGTGACAGCCATCACGGCCATGATCGAGCAAAACTGACAAGAAAGAAGGCTAATGTCAGAACTGGTCACGGCCAGCCCGTGATGTCCATCACGGCCGTGACATGTCAGCTGAACCAGACCCTCACAAGGCAGAATCGGTCACGGCCTGGCCGTGATGGCCATCACGGCCGTGACGCGCAATATTTGGATATGAAGAAACGGATTTTATCTGAATTTGTGTTTGATTAGGATTCAAATTACCCTAATCTATAAATAGGGCAATTAGGCAGAGATTTAGAGGACTTTTGCGCTGCTACCACTTAGGCAAATTTTTAGGATCTCTCTTCTTCTTCTTCTTCTTCTCTTATTTTTATTTCATGTTTTTGTTAACCAAGCTTGTCATCACCATGGCAATGCTTGAGTAGTAGCTTTATTTCTAGGGATTAGGGCTATGCCCAAGATCTAGTTTATGTTATGAATTGATGTTTTACCTTTGTTAATTTCGATTTTGCTTTAGATATGATTTCTATTGTTTTAATTACTCGTAAATTCGGTGGCCACTTATTTGTGTGTCGTAGAGATTCTAAGGAGGAATCTAGCGGTGAACTTAGGTATCGGATCTATAGAATCAGACTTAGGACTTAAATCACGAGAGTTAGAAGCGGTCCTTCGAGGATTAACGAATTGTCACAAAACTTTAAGGGTTCGATCTAAACTCAACTACCACGAGAGTAGGGGTTGGTTTAATTGGGAACGGTTTTTGTAACCCGAGAGGGAGCATTAACTTATTTAGGATAAATTCGCCTTCAAAGCAATTTAGATAATTAACAAGGGGTACTCAATTTAGTAACATAAACAATCTTGTTGGTAACCCAATTCCTAGGAATTCCTTTTGAATTTGAAAACCCCCAATTTGAATTGTTTTCCTGTTTTGTTTAATTGCGATATTAAATTTGATTGTTACTTGATTCTTATTTCAAAAATCAAAACCTTTTCAAATCCTTTTTTATGTAGTCCAGTTTTATCGATTTAATAATTAGTTGTGGTTTGAGATCACGGTCCCTGTGGGATCGATCTTTTTATTACTTGGCAACGAATCCGGTACACTTGCCGGATCCTTACATCAAGTTTTTGGCACCGTTGCCGGGGACTGTGCTTTCTTGAATCTCAATTTAATTTTTAAATTGATTTTTCTGGACTTTTTCTTTTTAATTGTTTTTTGTTAAAAAAAATTTCTTTTTTCATTTATCTCTTTTCCTTTCTAGAGTATCTATCTCTCCGTGTTATTCTCTTTTATGCAAAGATCACTAAGTCTTGGAACCCTTATTGAGGTTGACCCCGAAATCGAAAGGACCTTTTATAGACGTAGGAGACTACAAAGAGAGAGAGGGGTTGATTCCCATTCCACTCATGGCAAATCTACAGGATACCGAACCATTGAAGGACTACGCAGCCCCAAATACGAGGGGTCTGTGAACTGGGATTTCTAGGCCAGAGATCGAGGCGGAGAACTACACTATACTACCTATGCTAATTAGCATGATTAGGCAACATCAATTCGGAGGATTTCCCTCGGAGGACCCGACTGATCATGTGGAGACATTCTTGGAGTTCACCGATGCAATTAGGATTCATGGTGTCCCAGTCGATGCTATACGCTTGAGGTCATTCCCCTCCTCTCTTACTGGAAAGGAAAAAGCTTGGCTGAAGCAAGTTCCCGCTAATACCTTGTCGACTTGGGACCAACTGGAGCAGGCATTCTTGGAGAAATTCTTCCCTCCATCCAAGACGGCTTACCTACGAACCCAGATCACCGGCTTCTTCCAAAAGGACGGAGAATGCTTATCCGAAGCTTGGGATCGCTACAAGGGATTGCTGGAGTCTTGCCCACGTCATGGACTCGAGAGGTGGTTGTTAGTGCACACCTTCTACAACGTATTGGATTACTCTTCGAAGGTGTCACTTGACTCCGCAGCTGGTGGAGACTTTATGAATAGGTCTCTGACTGAGGCATTCAACATCATTGAAAATGTGGCCACCAACTACCACCAATGGGATTCAGAAAGTGGTAATAACCCTAAAAAGATTTCGGGGGGTAAGTTTGAAATGAATAGCACTGATCTTATTATGTCTAAAATTGACTCACTGAATAAATGCTTTGATCAGCTTGAAAAGGCTAATGTGAGTTCAATAGGTGCTACTAATATTGTTTGTGAGATTTGTAGAATGCAGGGACATGACATAATGGAGGGCCCACATGGTATTGCTCATGGATCTGACGCTTCGGGGGAACAAGTGAACTTTTGTCACAACTTCTACGACACGAACCCGAAGTTGCCAAACTACATTCCCCCAAATTCTTACAACCAAGGATGGAAGAACAACCCTTACCTCTCCTACGGGAACTACAGCAACACGCTGAACCATGAATTCCAAGAAGGCCAAGGTAATAGGAAACCCGCATCGGGGTATCCTCAGGTACAAAAGTCTAAACTTTAGTCTCTTTTGGAAAGTTTTGTTGAAACTCAAACAAAACAAAATGAATTGTTTAGGTAACAAGGTAGGGCAGTCAACGAGGCAATAAAAGAGTTAGCATCTGAGGTAGATAACTTAGCTATCCATAATAAGATGTTAGAAACTCAGATTGCCCAACAAGCTAGTACATATTCTAGACCTAAGGGTACATTTCCGGGACAACCCGAAGTTAATCCCAATGAACATTGTAATGCCATATACTTGAGGGATGATAAGCTTGGGGTAGTTGAAAAGGATGTGGAATGTGAGGAGGACATGAGCGAAGATGAAGAGATAGAGCCAAAGTATGTCCCTCCACCACCTTACCAACCCCCAATACCTTTCCCACAAAGGTTGGTCAAGAGAAAGCAAGTAGAAATAGAAACTAAGAACTTAATTGAGGAGCACAATGTCATGATAAAAACTAATATGCCTCGTAAACTAAAAGATCCAGGTAGTTTCTCTATTGCTTGCTCAATTGGAGAAGTGAAAATAGACCAAGCCTTATGTGACTTAGGGGCTAGTGCGAGCTTGATGCCACTTACTATCTTGTAGAGGTTAGGAACCAAGGAATTGAGTCCATCCAAATTCTCTTTACAATTTGCGGATGGCTCAACTAAAACTCCTCTAGGCATACTAGAGAATGTTCCCATAAGGGTAGGGAAATTTTTCATTCCTACCGATTTCATGGTGTTGGATATGAACGGGAATTCTAAATTCCCCATCATTCTAGAAAGGCCGTTCTTAGCCACATCTGGAGCGATAATAGACATAAAGAATGGCAAACTCTCTCTGAATGTAGAGGAAGGTAGGGTAGATTTTAATTTGACTAACTCATATAACAACCCTCCTTTTGAGAGTTATGTGTGCAGGATCAATATAATGTCTCTAGAGGTGAAGGAAGAGCTTAACATGGAAGCGACTTCGAAGCTTTTCAAGACAAATGATGCACCAAATGGTGATGAAGTTGGAGTTGCTCATCATGTGGAAACAAAACTTCCGCCGGGAGGGAGTAAGACCATGAAAATCAGAGTGAAAAGAGCAAAGCGAAAGCGCAATTGGCCATATGAGCAAAATCGGCTCTTTGAAGGACTTCTATGGAAGAGAAGTGTTCTTTCACTTCTAGGCCCAGCCGACCCCGGTTGATTGAAATAAGTATGGTCAAGCTTAAGATCGTAAATAAGTGCTTCTTGGGAGGCAACCCAAGTTTTCTTTCCCTTTTCCATTTGTTTTTGAATAATTTGAGAAGATAAGAAAAGAAAGATCACTAATTGATGGATTTTCCAAGTATTTTCAGGTTATGACGGAAGGAAGAGTAAAAAAAGGCAAGGACAAATAAAGTCAGAAATCATCACGCCCAGGTCGTGACGGTGGTCACGGCCGTGATTAGCTAACCGGAGAAGATCAGAATGGATCACGACCCAGCCGTGATATCCATCACGGGCGTGATGAGAAGGACCCTGAAGATCAGAATGTATCACGGTCGTGACACATTTTCCAACTTCTCTTTGACTGTCATGTGAGCCAGCACCCTCTACCACCTCGGCGAGTTGTTCCATTTTTCTCCTCTCTCCGACTTGATTATTTACATTGGGGACAATATAAGTTTTTAAGCTTGGGGTAGGGGTATTTTTGCAATTTTTTGCATTTTTAAATTTTTCATGTTGCATTCATATAGGCATAGTTTTGCATGATCACATGATTAGATTGCCCCTTTGCTTAGAGTATGCATCCAATCGTGAGAACTTGGTGCCAAATAAATTGAGATAGTGAATTTTTTAACCCAATTTTTTATTCTTGTGAAAGCCTAAAAATAAAAATGCTTGAGATGATCTTTTGATAGTTGATAATTAGCATGTGGTTCCTTAGATTTGTGTTTCTCATTGATTTTAAACTACTAAATGTGAGATTTTTGAGCCTAAAAAGGGTACTCACTAAATCTACCCCATCCTTTGTGATAGAGTGTTTTATTCCTCTTGGATTGTATTCTCTAGAACTTGACTTGAAACCATTTTGAAACTTAAAATTTTTTGAAAACGTATTTGAAAATGATTGAGGCACTAGGTATTTTTTCAGTCTTCTGAGCTTTGATTGATTCAATGCTACCCCTTAGTTACCCAATTTTGAGCCTAAAAGAATAAAATACTTTTCTTGGTACCTTGATTTATTTTGATGAATAATGCTTGGTATGACACCTTTTAAAGTATTGCAAAAATGGTAAAAAGGTAGTTTGAAAAATAAAATTGTGGGATGAGAAAATTAGAAAAATATTTCTCTTGAATTTAAAACCCCCTTCTCCAAATAAATAAAATAAAATAAACAAAAAAAATGGAGAAGGGGATGATAAAAAGAAAGTGAGAAATGAAAAAAAAAAAGAAAGAAAGAAAGAAATGTGGAAAAGTGAACTAAAGCCCAAAAAGATATTTTAGAAGGTTTTCATGCTTTGTATTGTTTGAGATTTTGTTTAGCCTTCTTGAAATTTCCTTTCTTGATTTCCCCACCCAACAATTAATCCCATGGCCCCATCACAACCAAAATAAAGACCTCTTGATTCTTTTGTGTTTTCATTAATAAAGTAGAGATTTGGTTAATAGTCAAGCTTATGGTAGAATACCTTCCTTGAGGAAATTGAGCGAATTGTCATATATCCTTAAACACTTGAGTGAGGTGAGAAGAGTGTCCGAATCAGTGAGAATATGAATTTAGGAAACCTAAGCTTCTAATTGGACTTGAGATTGATTGTCTCTTGTTTTCTTATTTCAAAATGCCTGTCACTTGGATTAGTTACTCGGGTTCTTGGTTCACTATCCATGCTCTGATTGTTATCTTGTCTGGCCTTAGTGATTGCTTGAGGACAAGCAAAATCTTAAGCTTGGGGTGGTTTGATGAGTGCGATTTCACCTCATATTTGCTTATCATATTGCATGCATTTTCATATAGTTTATGCATTTTTAATTTGATTTTGGTTAGTTTTTACCTTGGAACGGGTAAGGCTGTTTTGTGGTGTTGTTGTGCAGGAATTAAGGATCAAAATTCTCGAGATTAGCCATGATGGAGCTTGCATGAAGATAGGGCTTAAAAAGTAAAGAAAATGAGCCAAACAGAGCCCATCACGGCCTAGCCGTGACAGCCATCACGGTCATGATCGAGCAAAACTAAAAAGAAAGAAGGCTAAAGTCAGAACTGGTCACGGCCAGCCCGTGATGTCCATCATGGCCGTGACATGTCAGCTGAACCAGACCCTCACTGGCAGAACAGATCACGGCCTAGTCGTGATGGTGGTCACGACCGTGACTGACCAATCAGTGAAGCAACGCCCAAGGCAGAATACGTCACGGCCTGGCCGTGATGGCCATCACGGCCGTGACGCGCAATATTTGGATCTGAAGAAACTGATTTTATCTGAATTTGTGTTTGATTGGGATTCAAATTACCCTAATCTATAAATAGGGCAATTAGGCAGAGATTTAGAGGACTTTTGCGCTGCTACCACTTAGGAAAAATTTTAGGATCTCTCTTCTTCTTCTTCTTCTTCTTCTTCTTCTTCTTCTTCTTCTTCTTCTTCTTCTTCTTCTTCTTCTTCTCCTTCTCTTCTCTTATTTTTATTTCATGTTTTTGTTAACCAAGCTTGTCATCACCATGGCAATGCTTGAGTAGTAGCTTTATTTCTAGGGATTAGGGCTATGCCCAAGATCTGATTTATGTTATGAATTGGTGTTTTACCTTTGTTAATTTCGATTTTGTTTTAGATTTGATTTCTATTGTTTTAATTACTCATAAATTTGGTGGCCACTTATTTGCGTGTCGTAGAGATTCTAATGAGGAATCTAGTGGTGAACTTAGGTATCGGATCTATAGAATCAGACTTAGGACTTAAATCACGAGAGTTAGAAGCGGTCCTTCGAGGATTAACGAATTGTCACAAAACTTAAAGGATTCGATCTAAACTCAACTACCACGAGAGTAGGGGTTGGTTTAATTGGGCACGGTTTTTGTAACCCGAGAGGGAGCATTAACTTATTTAGGATAAATTCGCCTTCAAAGCAATTTATATAATTAACAAGGGGTACTCAATTTAGTAACATAAACAATCTTGTTGGTAACCCAATTCCTAGGAATTCCTTTTGAATTTGAAAACCCCCAATTTGAATTGCTTTCCTATTTTGTTTAATTGCGATATTAAATTTGATTGTTACTTGATTCTTATTTCAAAAATCAAAACCTTTTCAAATCCTTTTTTTATATAGTCCAGGTTTATCGATTTAATAATTAGTTGTGGTTTGAGATCACGGTCCCTGTGGGATCGATCTTTTTATTACTTGGCAACGAATCCGGTACACTTGTCGGATCCTTACATCAAATGCTAAATCACATTTAAATAGAATGCAAATTTGTGATATGTGCCAAATTGAAAGTTTTATCTGTGAATACCAAAAATACTATTATCAATTGAATGAAGCATCTAAAGAAACATATAAATATATTTTAATAGACAAACTACCATATCCACTTAACTCAAAAATTAATAGATAATGGGAGTCAACACCAGATGAAACAACAAATACTTTAGGAGGAGTTTCCAACTCTTATACCAAGAATTAGGAGAATAATGTTTAACTAGAGAAACAATAAGGCAATTAAATAGAGGAAGTACTGTCATTTGTTGTGACATTCCAGAAATAGAGAAACCAGGAAAATATGGTTGTGAGAAGTTAAAACGAAAAAGAAAGTATTATAAGAAACCAAAATTACAAAGAATAAGTCCTAGAAAGAAAACTTATTATAAAAATAATAAGAAGAAATATTTTAGAAGAAAGAAATCAACACCAAGAAAATTCTGCCCGAAAGGGAAAAAGAAATGTGTTTGTTGGATATGTAATGTTGAATGACACTATGCAAATGAATGTCCTTAAAGAAAAGAAAAATATTTTAAAGAAAAATCAAAATTAATAAAACAAGTATTTCAAATATATGAACTTGAGCATTTCGAAGAAGAACTAAGCGATTCAAAAGTAAATATATATGAATATACAGAATTTGAACTATCTTCAGAAGAAACAGAATCCGAATAATACTTATATAAAAATACTAGTAGAAAAAAGTAATAGAGAAACAAAAGCCTATATAGATACTGGAGCAAGTCTTTGTCTAGCGATAGAAGCACTCTTTGATAAATGGGAAAAATTAGAAAAGCCATTAAAAGTACAAATTGTAGATGGATCTATACATCCGCTATATTGGATAGCCAAAAGAATTACTTTAGTTATACAAGAAAAATTATTTATAGTACCTACAATATACAAACAAGAAACAGGACTAGACATGATTATTGGAAATAATTTCTTAAGACTATACACACCATTTTGCCAATATTTGGAATATATAACTTTAAAAACACCATATATAAACCAAAAGCAACACCGTGAAATTATAAAAATTCCAATTACTCATTTTTCTAAATGTACTTACTCTCAAATATCACAGTCTCGCAAGCTAAATCGTGGTGAGATAATTAGTGAAATTTGTACAAAAATTCACCACGTACTAATAAATTTAGAACCAAATAAAATAATTCCAGCTCATATAGAAGAACTTTTAGATAAAGTATGTAGTGAAAATCCTTTAGATCCAAAAATTAATAATAAAAATACTGAATTAATTATTTTAAAACTAAAAGATCCAACAAAAGAAATAAAATGTAAACCTATGATATATACAAAACAAGATAGAGATGAATTTGCAAAAGACATTGAAGAAATGAGCAAAAAGGGTCTGATTAGACCTTCAAGAAGTAAGCATTCGGTACTAGCCTTTTATGTAGAAAATCATAATGAAATCAAAAGAGTAAAAAGAAGGATGGTAATTAATTATAAACAAATAAATGATGCCATGGAAGGAGACACATATTTTCTTCCAAGAAAAGATCTAATTATTGAAATAATTAGAAATATGAATTGGTTTATTACCTTTGATTGTAAATCAGGTTTTTACCAAATTAGATTAACTGGAGAATCTAAAGCATTAACAACATTCAGTTGTCCTCAAGGTCAATATGAATGGAATGTACTTCCGATGGGGATGAAGCAATTACCAGGAATCTTCCAACGAAGAATGGATTCCATACTCAAAGAATTTAAAGACTTTTGTCTTATTTATATTGATGATATATTATTCTTCACCAATAGAGATATTGTTCCGTCCAAATATCTCAGGTGAGAGATACTCGTCCGGAGGAACTCTGTGGGAGTGTTTTTGGAATAGCTTGACAGAATTGATATTATGCTCCTACGTATCCCAAGTGGGAATCAAAGCAACGTAGTTCTAAGTGAGGGGGTTGATCCCCTATTTATAGAGATTTTTAGGTATAACAGTTTTAGTTGGACTGTTATTGAGATTGTATCTATCTGATAAGGTTATGTTGTTATCATAACTAGATAAAGATAAGGCTCCGAGTTATACGGAGAGATATTTGAATAATCGAGTAAGATGTTTGACCAAGTTAGTTGTGACTGGATTGCATGGGACCGAGATGTCTTCATCCGCGGCCTATGATGGGATAGGTCCGAGTATTTATCCGCGGCTAACAAGTATATTAACAAGTCCTCGACTTTGGAGGAGTTTGGGCCTAGGCCCATTTACAGGGGTAAGCTGCGTCGACCCGGCCTTATATCCTCGGTCAGTACACAAGCCCCCCGAGCTCCGAGCTTAAATAAGCGAAAGAGCTGACAAGTATCAAACCGAGCTTATACTTCGGCCACATGGACTTTCTTCCTTCCGTGTTTCAAACTGTCATTTCAACTGACAATGTTCCTTCTCCCCCCGTTTTTTTTGTCAGAGAAGGCAATCATTCCCCTTCATCCTTCTATTGCACGTTATAGGTGAGTAGCCCTGGAACTCCGCACTCACTTAATGAGGGAGGAAAATTAAAAGTCGCGCCTTTTTCCTTTTTTTTTATTTAGAGGAACGTGAACCGTTGATTGCGTCTCTTCATAAACGGTTGACATTTTTCTTTTATAAATACCTCTTCTAATTCCACCTTGTTCTCCCTCGTCCATTACCTTCTTTCGCTCTTCAACTCTGTTCTTCGAGTTTCTTCAATCTCTCGTTCTTCAGGTACGCCCAGCCTTCTTCCTTATTTCGTGTTTCTAAGTTTTATTTCTTGCTTCCGGATATGAGTTCATCTGAGTCTACTGAGTCGAACACTTCGCCTCTGGTGGAACACGAGATTTCTCCCATTGGGGTTTCTCCTTCCAATTCTTATGTTCCTTCACAGGAACTAAACGTCGGCCAGATAAGGCCGTCTTCCTCCGGGTCGTCTTCTTCTGGATCCGGTTCTTCTGGGTCTAGTGCTTCTAGGTCTGGTTCTCCCTCCCCCCAAATTTCCAAACCTAGAGCACGTAAACGACCCCAAAGGGTTCCTGAGGACCCTATTCCTGATATTACCCTTCCTAGGTATACTTGGGTTAAAGGAGAAGTTGGGGTTTATTTTTCTAGCTACCAATCTTCGGATTCAATCACTCATCTTCGGTCCGAGATTACTATCTCGGCATCTGGATACGATTCTGAGTTCATCTGTTCTCCTTGCTCGGGTAACGAGTATGTTTTCCTCAGGGCCCATCCTTCCGAGCTTCCTTTTACATATATGTATAAAACACTTTTTTATCATCTACGTGTGTCTCTCCCCTTTACTGAGTTTGAGTGTGACGTTCTGAGGACCATGAATGTCGCACCTACTCAGCTTCATCCTAAAGTTGGGCTTCTTTAAAAGCCTTTCAAATTCTCTGTCAATACATCGGGATGGAGCCTACCACCCCCAAATTTTTGTACTTTTACCAAACAAGGTTTGGTGAGAAAACTGGGTGGATCTCCCTCAATGGGCTGAACCGGATAGGGTTGATTGGTTTGTATACATCATCGTATAAAAACTTCAAAGTTGACTTCTTTTGAGTTCGCCCCTCGGATTCTCACCTTTCCTTCTTTTTTGAAGAAAACGGATGTGCCAAGTTCCCTTTGTACTGGCAATCGTCCCCCTCCAAGTTTGTTGGTTTTGAGTATGAATCTCTTCCTGGCGAGGATAAACGGGATGTAGATATCTTAGAAAAACTTCCTCGGCCTCTCCATTGTGGACGTCTTCTGAAACTCCCCTTTTCATCTACTCAGAGAGCCGATTTTAAAAGTAAGTGTTCGGTTTTTTAGTTTTTAAACCTTTTTTGTATGCGTTCCTGTACTTACAGCTTTTCTTTTCGGCAGTTATTATGGGGAAATTCGACTTTTCAAAGCTTTTGAAAGCCGCCCCGAAGGAGGGTCCTTCAGCGACCGATAAGCAGAAGAAGAAAAAAGTTTCTTCGGCCTCTGCTAAGGCCGCTGCTAAGGGGACTTCGTCGTCTGCCCCTCACAAAAGAAAAAGGGTGGAGATAGCAATTGATGCCGAAGATTCTTCCCCTCCTCACCCGAGTCCCAAACGTCCCACCACACATGAGACGGGTGCTAAGGAGCGAGAGGAGCAACTTCCTCTTCCTGCCGACTTGAAGTGGTATAACACTTCTTTGAAGGCAGGGACCTCGTCCCTCTGGGGCGATGACTTCAATCCCTTCCCCTCTTTTGACTCGTATTTCCTGAAGGCTGCCGATCTCCGCCTAATTAAGCAGCATGGGGCTCAGTCTAGTATGGAGGCCCTCTCAGTCTATTGTCTCCAAGATGCTGCTCTAGACCGTTTCTGTAACCGAGAATTGACAGAGACTGAGAGAAAGTCTCGGCACTTGGAGACCGAGTTTGCTTCGATTGAGAAGCTGAAGGGGGATTTCGCCCGGATTTCCGCGGAGCGCGATGAGCTGGCCCAAGCCAATAATCTCCTGAGTAATACCATCGCCGAGCTTAATGGTCAGAATTCCGAGTGGAACTCTCAAGCAAAATTAGCTGAGGAGAATAAAGCTCGTACTGAAGAGGAGATCTAGGAGGCTCGAGTTGTAATTGAACAACTTAAAGCCGACTTGAATGCTGAGACTAAGGCTAAGCTGGAGATTCAGGAAGATTTGAAGGAGGCCACCGATTGCATCCTTGAGGAGCATCGGGCAGGTTTCGCAAAGGCCATAGCTCAAGTGCAAATTCTCGCTCCGGGGATTGATATCTCGGGTGCCGATGTACACAAAGAGGTACAAAATGGGGAACTTGTTCCCATTATTCCCGAAGAGGAGGAAGAGGAGGAAGGGGGGGAAGATTCTCCCGAGGATCAAATCGGCGCCGAAGATAGCCATAGGGACGAGTAACTGTATTTTTGTTTTTCATACCCTTGTAATGGGTTTTCCCTTTGTAATCCTTGTTGATTTAATGAAAAACTCTTCCAGCATTTTGATGACTTACTCTTACTCTAATAGCATTTGTTCGGCCGAGATATTCTTCGAATACTTTGAGTAAGACCGAAATATTTCTATATTCCGACGTTGTTTGTATTGCGTGCTCGGCTGTTTAAACGAGACTTCGACCAAGGCCGAGGTATTTTGTTATTCGTATCAAAAACGAATAGTTGTTATCAAATGTGAAATGCATGATTCACGTTTTATATATGTGTTCACACGTTATGTGCCTTGGAAATCCCAGTGGGTTCATGCAATTACTGCTTTTTGCTGAGTTTCGAGATTTATTTTTTCAATAAACCTTTTCCCAGCGCATATTTCCCCTTTCCAACGCCTCTTCCCTTATAAATAGGGCTGTTTGTTTGCTTCACTTCTTCATTATTCATCTTTTCGACCAGCAAAGTTCGTCCTCTCTTGACCCGAGTAATTCTTTTCATAATATTACTAGGGGTTTACGTTCCTCTCTCCCAGTTAACATCCTTTTTTGAGCTTTATAGCTGCCAAAAAGGGTGTAATTGGGAGATGGGATCCAGAATCTCTTTCGTGATTTAATCCTTTTAAAAAGGATGTTAGCTGGGAGAATAACGGTTTCCGGGAGTGGAGAAAGGGGTATTAACCATCTCCTCTCGAAGCAGGCCGAATGCCTCATCGTCCAGCTTTCTCAGGGGGAAGTGATTACTTCCTCCACCGAAGGAAAGTCGTGGCGTCCGAGTGGGGGGACTACCGACCAATCGGTCTTGCTCCAGTTCCGAGGATTTTGAGGTCGGCTCGGCCTTACTTTATTTTTCAGATCTGTAACTTTTAAGGCTCAAACTCGGCCTTATTTTCAATTTTAGCATTGTACTCGGTTCCCTTAATAATTTATGGCTCATGTTTGGCCTTTGGATTCAAACTTTGTTCTTTCCTTAATTGATGCTCGTATTCGATTTAACAATTTCAAGGCTCGAACTCGGCCTTAATAATTTAATAGCTCGAACTTAGCTCGTAGGCTCGAACTCGGCCTTAATAATTTAATGGCTCGTACTCAGCCTTTAGGCTCAAACTTGGCCTTAACAATTTAAATGGCTCGAACTCGACCTTTAGGCTCAGACTTGGCCTTAACAATTTAATGGCTCGTACTCAGCCTTTAGGCACGAACTCGGCCTTAACAATTTAATGGCTCGTACTCGGCCTTTAGGATCGAACTCGGCCTTAACAATTTAAATGGCTCGAACTCGGCCTTTAGGCTCAGACTTGGCCTTAACAATTTAATGGCTCGTACTCGACCTTTAGGCTCGAACTCGGCCTTAACAATTTAAATGGCTCGAACTCGGCCTTTAGGCTCAAACTTGGCTTTAAAGAATTTAATGGCTTGTACTCGGTCTTTAGGCTCAAACTTGGCCTTAAACAATTTAATGTTCGCGGAATAATAGTAAATACATCGGCAAAATAAGAAAATGGACCAATATTCATAATAAATTGTTTTATTGGATAGAAGAAAAGTCTGCGGTGTGCCTCGTTAAAACCTTCTCGGTCAAAACCCTTTTTTGGGAAAAAATATCGAGGTAGGAAAAAGAGTACATCATCAGACTATATACATCAACTGTAGTAAAATTTCAAATGGGAAGCATTCCAAGTTCTCGGAATAGATTTCCCTGACAATTCTTCTAATCTGTATGCTCCATTTCCTAAGTTTTCTACTACTCGGAATGGTCCTCCCCAATTCGCTGCTAGCTTGCCCTCGGTATGATCTCTTCTTGCCTCTCCTTGCATTCTTAGCACCAAGCCCCCGTGCACGAAACTTCTCGGTTTCAGCTTTGAATTATACCTCCGAGTAGCTCTTCGTTTGCAGGCTTCCTCTCTGATTTTAGCCTCCTCTCTGATCTCCTCCACCAAGTCAAGTTCGACCCTTAAGTTTCTTTCATTCTCATTATGCTCATGTTGCATTCGCCGAAAAGACGGCTCACCAACCTCAACTGGGATCATGGCATCTGTTCCGTAAGTCAGCCTGAAGGGTGTTTCTTGAGTAGTGGATTGTGGTGTGCAGTGGTAGGCCCAAAGAATACTCGGCAATTCTTCTACCCAAGCTCCTTTAGCCTTTCCCACTCTTTTCTTCAGCTCTCTGAGAATGACTTTGTTGGCTGCCTCGGCTTGTCCATTGGTCTGGGGATGTTCCACCGATGTGGCATGATGTTTAATACCGAGATCGACATAGAATTCTCGCAATGATTTATCTGTAAACTGCCTTCCATTATCGGTGACAATTGCAAAGGGAATTCCGTGCCTGCAGATGATATTTTTCCAAACAAACTTTTGTACCTTCTGGGCAGTAATTTTTGCCAAAGGTTCTGCTTCAATCCATTTTGTAAAGTAGTCTACCGCTACCAAAAGAAATTTGACTTGACCTTTGGCTATAGGGAATGGTCCGTGTATATCCATACCCCACATAGTAAAGGGCCAAGGCGAGTTCAATGTGTGATGTTCTTCAGGCAGTGTACGACTTACATTGGCAAATTTTTGACATTCATCACATTGTTTCATCCACTCGATGCAATCTGCTCGGATGGTAGGCCAATAGTATCCTGCTCAGACTACCTTGGAGGCCATCGATCTGCCCCCGCAGTGAAAACCACAGATTCCTTTGTGAACCTCTTCCATTACATATTTTGACTGGGCTTTAGTCAGACACTTTAACATCGGTACCGAGAATCCTCTTTTATACAGCTCTCCGGAAATAATAGCAAAATGACTCGCTCTGAGCCTGATTTTTCTGGTCTCGGTGTGATCTGGGGGCAAATTACCTGAGGATAAATATTCCCATATGGGTGTCATCCATTCTCGATCAGCTGGTTCATTTGCCATCACCTCTCTAAGTGTAATACTCGGTTCATTAAGAGTTTCCTGAATAACTGTCCTATGCTGGCTTGGCCTCTTCGTGCTGGCCAATTTTGACAGTAGATCGGCCCGAGCATTTTCTTCTCTGGGAATGTGTTCAATAGTAAATTTCTCAAAATTGGAAATTAACTGATTTACTTTACATAAATACCTGGTAAGTTGAGGCTCTTTTGTTTGGTATTCTCCAGAGATTTGTCCTGTGACCAGCTGTGAATCACTTCGGCATCTAACAGCTTTTGCTCCCATTTCCCTAGCCAGCATTAACCCTGCTATCAAGGCTTCGTATTCAGCTTGGTTGTTTGAGGTTTTGAACTCAAACTTTAATGATTGCTCTAGGATTAGCTCTCCCGGACCCTCCAGTATTACCCCAGCTCCACTACCTTTGACATTCGAGGATCCATCCATATATAAATTCCACCATAAATCTTCAGTAATTGACAGCGGATTGAGCTCGGCTACGAAGTCAGAGATACATTGAGCTTTCATGGGACCTCTCAATTCGTACTTGAGGCCAAACTCGGATAATTCCACCGACCAAGCAATCATGCGGCCTGCCAACTCAGGCTTTTTGAGAATTTGCTTAATAGGGTGACCAGTTTTGACAATCACCTGGTGACTCTGGAAATATGGACGCAATCGTTGAGCTGCAGTTACCAGAGCTAAAACTAGCTTTTTTATGACTTGATACCGGGTTTCGGCATCATGAAGAACTCCGCTGATGAAATACACCGGCATTTGCGTTTTCTCTACTTCTTGTACAATGACCTCACTGATGGCGTACTCGGTGGCTGACAGGTATAAATAAAACTCTTTCCCTGGGATAGGTCGAGTTAATATTGGCGGTGAAGACAGAAAGGTATTAAAATCGACAAAGGCCTTCTCGCATTCCTCAGTCCACGCGAAGGTTTGAGGTCTCTTCAATAATTTAAAGAAAGGCCGAGCTTTCTCTGCAGATCTGGGGAGGAACCGAGATAATGATGCTAGTCGCCCTGCAAGCCGTTGCACTTCTTTAACATTTTGTGGACTTCGCATCTCAATCACAGCTCGGCATTTGTCCGAATTGGCTTAGATTCCCCGGTGTGTCAACATAAAACCGAGGAATTTTCCGCCTTGGACACCAAAAACACACTTTTCTGGATTCAGTCTCATATTGTATTTTCTTAATTGCTGAAAAATTTCTTCCAAATCCCTTGGATGATTGTTGTGGTCATCGTATTTTACAACCATATCATCAACGTAAACCTCCATGTTCTTCCCGATCTGTTTTTCAAACACTTTGTCCATGAGCCTTTGATAGGTTACCCCAGCATTTTTTAATCCGAATGGCATTACCCGATAACAATAGTTTGAGCCTTCGGTTATAAAAGCTGTTTTTTCCTTGCCTGGGGGATACATTAGTATCTGATTGTACCCCGAGTATGCATCCAAGAAGCTCAAAATTCTGTACCCGGAAGCACCATTTACCAACCTGTCAATACTTGGTAAAGGATAAGAATCTTTTGGACAAGCTTTGTTTAAGTCTGTATAATCGGTGCACATGCGCCACTTGCCGTTTGCTTTTTTGACTAGAACCACGTTGGCCAGCCAAGTAGTGTACTCTATTTCTCGAATAAAGTTGGCTTTAACCAATTTTGCTGTTTCTTCTTCTACCACTTTTCCTCTTTCCTCACCCAGTCTCCTCTTCCGCTGAGCTACCGGTTTTTCTTCGGGGCAGATTGCCAGTTTGTGATATAAGAAATTGGGGTCAATCCCCGGCATATCTGATGTTATCCAGGCGAACAAATCGGCATTGCTCCGGAGTACTTCCATTATTTTTTCTTTTAAATTCGGCTCAAGTTGACCTCCTAGTTTAGTGCACTGATCGGGCTGTGATCCAAGCTGGAACTTTTCCAACTCCTCGATGGGTTGTGGCCGTTGTTCTTGCATGTCAATCCTCGGGTCTAGTTCAACAGAACTAACTGAGTTTACAGACTCGTCTTTCCCTCCTTCTAGTGTTTTTGCAGGTGTAGGTTTGAGTTTGCTTACACGCAAACTATCGGCATAGCACTGTCTGGCCATTTTTTTATCAGCCCGGATAGCAACTATGTCTCCCGAGTTGGAAGGGAACTTCATAGTAAGATGGGGAGTAGAGACCACGGCTCCCAACTCATTCATGGATGGTCTTCCGATCAGGATATTGTATGATGTCACTGCATTAACCAACACGTACCTGACCAGAATAGTTTTGGACGTTTTGCTATCTCCAAAAGTAGTTAGGAGGTCTATGTATCCTCGAGTATCCACCTGCTCTCCAGCAAAACCGACGAGTTTACTGTCGTATGGCTGAATAGATTTTTCTGGGATCCCGAGCTTCTGAAATGTTGAATAATATAAGATATCAGCTGAGCTTCCCTGGTCGACGAGAGTTCTCTTGACAGAGAAGTTGGCCAATTGCACAGTGATTACCATTGGGTCGTCCTGATTAGGATCCACACCCAAGAAGTCTTCATCGGAGAAAATAATCGGCGGGGAAATTCTCGGGGGTTTGCCAACTACCGAGTTTACATCCCAAATAGCCCGCAGGTGTTTTCTCCGGGCTGAACTCATTGTGCCCCCTCCCGCAAATCCACCTGAAATAGTGTTTATTACACCTCAGACAGTATTATCCTCCACCCTCCTTTCACTCTGCTCTTCCCTATTTTCTCCTCTTTCATTATTTTGCCGACCGTCGCCCCTTCCCGGGCTTTGGCCACCTCCTCTTCTTCTACCTCTGCCATGCCCTTCACCATTGTTGTGGCTTCTCCGAATGAAATTATTCAGATGACCAGCTTGCACTAACTCTTCAATATTGTCACGCAAGACCCAGCACTCCTCGGTGGTATGCCCGTAGTTACGATGGTACCGACAATGCTTCTGTCGATCAGCATTCTGGGGCGTGTGGCCACGGTTGGGGAGCTGCAAAAGTTCTGCGTTGTAGGCTTCCTCAAATACCCGAGCTCGATTGGTGTTGAGGGGGGTATAGTGCTCATACTTTGGCCCCCTATGTAAATGCTCGGATGTGTTTTTGAATTTCTGCTTGTCACCTCCAGCTCTCCTTTTCTCTTTCCCTTCTCGTCTATCAGAATCATCAGTTCTTTCTCTTTTCTTAGACTCTTCTATTTCCTCCATATTAATGAATCCCACAGCTTTTCTCCTCAACTCATCCATGCTGGATGGAGGCTTCCGAGCTAGGTGTCTGGCGAAAGGGTCGGGTCGTAATCCGGTCAAGATAGTATGTAGTGCGACATCGGCACTGAGATTCATTGCTGAACCTGGCCATAAAATCACGCATAGACTCGTTTTTTTCTTGCTTAAAATTTACCAACGAGGCCGAGGTTTTTTTATGAGCTCGGCTCGTGGAAAACTGAGCATTGAATTTAATCATAAACTTGTCAAAGGAATCAATTGATGCTGGCGTTAGCTGGGTATACCAGCTTAATAGAGCGTCCTTCAGAGTAGCAGGGAAAACTTTACACATAACAGCATCATTACTGGTAAAGAGATATATTTGGGTGGTAAAGGCATCTAAATGAAGTTCTGGATCCGTGGTGCCATCATACCTGTCAATGTTTATAGATTTGTAATTGACTGGTAGAGGAACTTCCATGATGGCATCAGTGAAGGGATGTCTTAGCTTCCGCGCGGTAGCCCTTTCATTGGGCCTATTCACCTGAAGTGAAAGTTCAGCGGGTTGTCTAGGAAATTCCTCCTCGTCTCCTCGGTCAACATGATGAGAAACACGGGGTTGTGAGATTCCTTCTTCTCTGCACGTGTTCCTGGATCCTTCATTCCCAGTTGTCTGACGCTCTCTCTCATGAGGAGAAGAGGCAGATCTTTCTCGGCTTTGCTCTCGTTCTCGACGGCTGTTCTGCCGACGAATCTCTTCATTCTCCCTTCTCAGCATTGCCACCTGCGCGAGAAGTTCTTGAATGATGGGATTGTCGGTCATCATCGCTGGGTTTATGGATCGTTCTCCATTATCCCCATTGTTGACGTTCTCCAGCCCATCTCTCCTGCCTTTCCCGCTCCTTGTCCTCACCATTGTATGTGGTATGGGAAAATTTTGCTTCGATCCCCACAGACGGCGCCAATGTTCCGTCCAAATATCTCAGGTGAGAGATACTCGTCCGGAGGAACTCTGTGGGAGTGTTTTTGGAATAGCTTGACAGAATTGATATTCTTCTCCTACGTATCCCAGGTGGGAATCAAAGCAACGTAGTTCTAAGTGAGGGGGTTGATCCCCTATTTATAGAGATTTTTAGGTATAACAGTTTTAGTTGGACTGTTATTGAGATTGTATCTATCTGATAAGGTTATGTTGTTATCATAACTAGATAAAGATAAGGCTCCGAGTTATACGGAGAGATAAGAATAAGACTCCGAGTATTACAGAGAGATATTTGAATAATCGAGTAAGATGTTTGACCAAGTTAGTTGTGACTAGATTGCACGGGACTGAGATGTCTTCATCCGCGGCCTATGATGGGATAGGCCCGAGTATTTATCCTCGGCTAACAAGTCTATTAACAAGTCCTCGGCTTTGTAGGAGTTTGGGCCTAGGCCCATTTACAGGGGTAAGCTTGGTCGACCCGGCCTTGTATCCTCGGTCAGTACAGATATGAATGACCACTTCAATAAGACAAAGTTAGTACTCAATAAATGTCTTGAGCATATAGTAGTTTTAAGCAGAAAGAAAGTTGTTCTAGCACAAAATAAAATTAATTACGTAGGATTAGAAATTGAAAAAGGAAAAATTATTATGCAGCAACTTGTATTAAGGAAGCTTTAAGATTTTCCAACAAAATTAAAGGATACAAAGGATTTGCAAAGATTTCTTGGATTACTAACATATGTTTCAAATGAAGGTTTCATCAAGAATCTCGCAGCAGAGAGAAAAATACTTCAACAAAAACTAAAGAAGGATGCCCTCTGGTCATGGACCGAGGAAGATGAAAGACTTATTATTAAATCGAAATACTTATGTCAGGATCTTCCTGAGCTATATCATCCATCAGATGATGATTTAATTATTATTGAGACTGATGCCTCAAATGACTGTTGGGGAGGTGTTATGAAGGCAAAACCCCCTGGATACAAAATTGAATTACTATGCCGATACATGTCTGGAAATTTTTCAGACAGTGAAATTAATTATCCTACTCCTGAAAAGGAAACACTGGCACTAATCCGAATGTTAGAAAAACATCTGATTTATATACTGGATAAAGAATTCATTGTACGAACATATTTGACTTATGTCGCAGGTTTTAAGAACTTAAACCATAAAGGAACTTACAAGCAAGAAAGATTGATTAGATGGCAAATGAAACTTGCCGAATATAATTACTCAATCTCCCATATTAAAAGAGATAAAAATGTTCTTGCAGATATACTATCAAGAGAATGGAGCAACAAACAGTTGAAGCAATAAAAAAACAGCTACAACTTCAAAAAATACTAGAAAGACATAAATTGAAGGAATTAGATCTGATCAAGACAAATATTGAAGTACTAGAATTTCAACTACAAGCCAAAGGAAATCAAACTGCAGGTACAGGAAAGCACTAAGGAAAAATGGTATACTATTTTCAATGGACCATTTCCAAGAATTTATGATGATTGGCACAAAGCAGCCCCTCATTGTATAGGGATTTCTGGAGTATATCACAAAGGATTTCGAACACAAGAAGAAGCGGAAAAAGTATTGAAAGATCATCAGAAAAAATAAGCATTGAAGGAAAAACAAAATAAGGGTAAAGAAATTTATCTTGGCCTTGGAACATTTTCCGAAGCTATAAAAAATCCACCAGAACCAAAGACTTCAATGAGAGTACTTGGAAGAATTCCTTCTTCCATTGACGACTACCAAATTACTTCCAGAAAAGACCATGAACTTCAAGTCCAGTTTTCAAAAGAAAAATTCTCTGAAAACATAAAAAGATTGACCAAATGGTCTGAAAAGGAAAAAATTGATAATTTTTACATGGTAAACCGAAATATATTTGGAGTTAAAGCTATAATTACTCCAGGAGCATCATCAATACTGGCGTTTAATATGTTCCAGTTTGGACTTATTGAATGTCTTTATTTAAATAAAGATTCAGAAGAAATTAGTCTGTTCCCATATAGTTTGAAGGAAGCCGTTCATAATTACAAAAGAAATGTTGAAAAAGAAAGGACTATCTTCTTGAAATTTTACTCAGCCTATCATGACTTCGTCACTAGGCAACCTGCAAAGCACTTAATCTTTAATGGAGTGAGCAACAATAGCTTCTCCTTGAGAGATGAACCAACTGGAGAAAACTACAATGAAGACCAAATGACTACAATTCTGGCCAACCAGCTAGCAAGCATTTTCACCCAATGTCAAATAATTGGAAAAGATTCCCTCATCAAAGCATTATACAATGGACCACATGCTTTGCTTCTAAGCAAGACAAGTGGTAAAATAATTAAAGAAAAAGACTTAGCATTACTGACGAATTTTGAACTACCTTTGTACACACTTCAAGGACTATCAATGAACTACCGTCCAGCTGTCCTCGATCAACTTTGCTCGATGATAAAGCAAAATGGAAATCATGCATGTGAAAGATGAGTGGCAAAAAAGGACAATAATGAATGTCGGCAGGAGGATAAGGACTCAGACGATGCAATAATAGAAGAATGACGTAAGCACATACGTCAGCATGTGAATTATTGAAAGTCTGATTAAAGAACTGATGTATATAGTAAGGACTTTTATGTAAATTACCTAGCACCCTTAGGTGTATAAATAAGTCATCTTATGCTAAGGTAAATTAGAGTTTTCATTCAGAAAAACCTCTCTTGTCTAAGAAGTTCTCCTTGATAGATAACTGTGCTAGTCTCCTCAAGAGTGTGAGTTGGATTCTTAAGAGTGAATCCATTATGTTCCTATGTATTTCCCTCTACTTATTATCAATAAAAACTACTTCTTATTACTAAAATTCCCAAATTACTTTACTATTGAATCTCGATCAACTCGACTAAGCTGAAGCGGCAGTGGGCAAAAGAATTCATGGCTAATCTTGAAAAAAGACCAGTCAGGTATGATTTATCAACCCTTTCAGTTATTTTATTAGAAAATAATGATGTCTACAATTGAAAGAGAAAAAATTGATAATAATGACATAGAACATCTACAAATTACTGAAGAAGATGGAAACTATGAAGGAAGTATCTTAATAGATCCAAAATTATTTCAGAAGATACAAAATGAAGATTTAAACTTAGCAAAAGATGCAAATATGAAGAAACTTGGAGGAATAATGAAAAGATTTAATCAGAAAAAAAATTATATACTATGGAAAAATAGTTAATGAAACTCCAATTGATATCTCAGAAGCATAAGGGAATACTTGTATACAATTACTAAATAAAAAGAAATTAACCGAATTAAAAAGGAATTTAAGAAAGGAAGAGCATAGAAGAAAGATAGGATATATTCATATAGGAGCCATACAGGTTTTAATTAAGGCTACCTTTCAGGAATGAATAAATTCACCTATAGAGTTAGTTCTGAAAGATGATAGAATAACTGATCCAAAGGACAAAATACTAGGAGTTATTGAAGGAAATTTAGCTTATGTTAAACTAAAATTCGAAATCCACCCAAATATTGGAATTCCTTTAGATACCCAAAGATTAGATCAATCTTTAACCTTAGAACATAGATTCTTAAGAAATAATTTAACGAGACCAGGAGATAAAATCTTCTCAATTACTTACTGTATTAATTATGCATTAAAAATTCTCATCATAGTGTTACTTTCAGAAATAATGATAGAATAGATATACCAATACTTTCTGAAGAAATAGGAAAAATTTATTATCCTAAAAGAAATGAAATAACTGAACTAGGAATATCTATAAAAAAAATCCAAAATCATTAAGTTTTAGATAAATTCCAAAACCAATTACTTTTCCTGAACCAGAAAAAACTGATGAAGATGAAAATATTAATAAATTATCGAATCAAGTAAGAGACCTAACTCAGTACTTAAGGAATAGAATATGAAAAACATAGAGGACCTTTGTATGTTTAACTTTAAGTCAAGAAAAAATGAAATTAAAAATGAAATAAGAAATCTTACAGAAACCTTAGATTATTATCTAGAGAAAGACCCAAATAATAGATATAGAAAATGGATTGAAAGAAGACTAATAGAGATAGAAAATGCATTAATAAATATGGAAAATTATGAAGAAACCAGAAAAACTATAAAACAAGAAAGTAATTCATCTAACTCTATTAATTAATAGAAATATACTCATAGTTTGATGATCAAACAGAGAAATAAATAATAAGTGTGTTAATTATGGACTTACCCATTGACTGTAAACAATTAATAATTGAGAAAATAAAAGCTCAGTATAGACAAGAAGACTATTATTTAGCACATATATCATTAGATATAGAATAGAACTACATGGATGAAATAGGATTAGCTTTTGAGTATGATAGACTATCATTATCTGATATATATGAAGAATATGACTTATTAGATGATTAAATGGATCAGGAAATATTAAGTATATTAACTATGAAAATACCCAAAGATTGTAAGCAAATAATAATTAACAAATTAAAGCACCAACATTGGCAAGAAGAACTTTATCTAAAACAAGTACAACAAGGAGTACAATTAGAATTCTACAGAGAAGAACGAAAATAGATAATTAAAGAATTAGTAGAAATAGCTGAATCTATAAGTGAATACGGGTATGAATTATTAGTGACCCAAATTATGCATGACCACTACCCACACTATGTATAAATACTTCCCTGAAACTGAAAATAAAATTATAAACAAAACAAAAAAGGAAATTAATAGGGTGGTACCATTTTGGTACCAGAGCTAAGTACTTATGGATTCTCAAAATATAGAAAAATTTATACACAAATTAAGTATGCTAGATTTAACTAATCAAGATACACTAAAAGAATTAATACATGAATTAAAAGCTGAAGCTACTGATGCATGCAATAGACATATGGAATATCATTGTGAATACTGTGATTGTAAAGAATATGATAGAGAGATAGATTTAATAAAAGTTATAATTACTAAACTAGAATTATGGATCGAATAATAAAACTAAAGGTACCAAAACCGTTGAAAATGTTGGGGTACCGTAGCAGTCCCCTTATATTTGTGGGATTGAACTCTAGTTATGTCACAACCCATTAACATCTGTATAGGCACTTATGGTTGTAAAATACCTAAAGTTCCCATTCACTTGTCAGTTTTTGGATCAATCTTGTAAGGGTTAGAGTACCCCTGTACTCTAATTAATATATTCTTTGCTTATCAAGAAAAAAAAAGCAAAAATGTTATTGTGGCAACCAGGATGGACAATATATGGTGACAACCCATACATGACCGTATATCAGTGCAGTGGGGGAGTCATTGACTGGTGGCAATTTTGATGTTATAAGCAAACCAGTGACATTTTTGAAAATAATAAAAGATTGTATGTTTTAATTTCATTTTCGGTTCAACTCTTTCTCCCCTCTCCCACCCTGTTCATTTGCGCGCCAACCACACTCCCTCCAAGTTATGATAAACGATGCCCTCCCCCCTGCAAGCCAGCAAGCGCAACTCCTCCCGTTCGTAGGGCGTAGCTGTGTTATATTGTTTTGGGCTCAATTTGACTCTTTGTGAGTGCTTCTCTGTTTGGGTCCTTGTCTCTATGCGGATATGTTTGGGTGTGGTTCTGGTTCAGCCTTTTTTAGTCTTTTCTTTCTTGTGATGCTGGTATATTTTAGTGCTTGTTTGTTTCAAATTGCTTTGAACGCAAACGGAAAAAATACAGTTTCCAATACACATGAACTACCTTTTATGCAACGCTCCAAATTGGAGCTTTAGTTGAACGTTGCCTTGAACGTTGTGCAAAACCTGGTTTACGGCAAGGAGAATTTAAAACAAACAGACCCTTGGTGGTTTCTTGGTTGGTTCCTTTTCTTTGTATAGCTTACTGTTGTTTCTACCTGGGATTTCATATTTTGGTCTTTTAGTGTTTGTTTGGGATGTTCTCTGGTGCTTATTATTGTGGTTTTTTAGTATGTGATTTTTTGTGACAAGGATTTATTTTTTTAATAAGTAAATACCCCATGTGTTAGGCAGAAAATAGTTGTAGTTGTATCAATAATATTCCTCCATCTTCTCATAGCAAATTTCATAATAATGTAACTTATAACATTTTAGTTTATGAATGTTGCATTTATGGACTGACTGAGACAAAGCAAACAGGGTTGGTCTTATTCAGGGTCCGTTTTTTCTTTGATATATCATTTAAAAATTCAAACATACTTTTTTTTCATTTTTCTCTTTTAAGTTCTATCCACTTATGGAGATAGGTGGAGGGAAAAAAAGGTGATATGGAGTGTGTTCTTATCCTTATATTATTTCTTTAACCTTTTTTTTTTTTGAGTTTTACATTTACATGTGAAGTTGAGGCAATAAATTTGGCTTTGAGTTTTGTTGTGGTTAGTTATACTTGTAACTTGCCACTCACTATATAAGTTGTAAGCTTCATGATAACCAATTAACCATATATTGAATTGAATTAATCAAATATTTGCAAGTGAATAACCATATATTTTCATTGTTGTACAGTTTTGGTGTGACATCCACTATTGAAAGTCCATGGATAGTTCAAACAATTTGGAAATCTGTGCTATTGAAGTACGCAGCTTTATTGATGATTGTGAAAGATGGGAGCCTGCAAAAGATATGTGCTTTTCTTCCATAGACGAGGTGAAGTCATTTTATGGAGAGTATGCCTCGAAGAAGGGTTTTGGGTGGAAGGTTAGAACATCAAAAAAAGGAGAGGATCGTGAGATAAATTACTTAATGCTAGCATGTTCAAGAGAGGGATCTCGAGTTTTAGAAGTTCCATGTACGTTGAAGACATTACCGACAAAAAGGAACAATTGCCAAGCAAGGATTACTATTAAGTTGGGAGAAGATGGATTGTGGTACATTGAAACTTTTGTAGCTGAGCATTCCCACGAGATCATCCCTACAAAGGCAAGGTTCTTCAAGGCTAACAAGAAAACGAACTTGCATGCAAGGAGAACAATCCACATAAATGATGATGCAGGAGTGAGGATCAACAAGACTTTCCAATATCTTGTTATGGATGCAGGAGGACATGAAAATATACCATTGTGTGAGAGAGACGTGTGAAATGCGTGCAATTGTAAAGGGAGGTGATGACAAAGCCTTAGTAAGCTATTTTTGTCAAATGAGTGAACAAAATAGTAATCTCTTCTACGAGATAGATTTGGATGATGATTTTCACATAAGGAATGTGTTTTGGGTTGATGCAAGAAGTAGGGCTACTTATGAATCTTTTGGCGATGTTGTTACTTTTGACACAGCATATTTGACCAATAAATATGACATGCCTTTTGCTGCATTTGTTGGTGTGGATCATCATGGTCAATCAATATTATTTGGATGTGGTCTGGTTTCAGTTGAAGACACAGACACATTTGTGTGGCTTTTCCAATCACGGCTTCGTTGTATGTTAGGAAAGGCCCCTGTGGGCATTGTGATTGACCAATGAAGGCTATGCAAAATGCCATTGAGATAGTCTTCCCTACATCTCGCCACAGGTGGTGCTTATGGTATATAATGAAAAAAAATCCTGAAAAGCTGAGTGGATATGGTGAATATAAAAGGATTAAGCGTGCAATGAAAGAAGTGGTTTATGATACTTTCACACCACCTGATTTTGAAGATAAATGGTGTTCTTTCATCTAAAAATTTGAGCTTGGAAAGAATGATTGGTTGAGTGGGTTGTACGAGGAGCGTCATAGATGGGCACCAACCATGCTTAGGAAATATTTTTGGGCAGGCATGTGGTTAATTAGGTATCTTGATTCTTACAGTCATTTCCCACAGTTGTTTTAATTATATGGTTAATCACTTGTAAATATCTGGTTAATGCTACTCTTTATTTGGTTAATGGGTCATCCTGAAACTTTGACGTCATGTTCCACTCCCGTTATAATATATGGTTAATGACGTTCAAATATCTGGTCAATACAGTTAGTTATTTGGTTAATGGCTCATCCTGCTACTTCGATAAGTTTTCCACAACATTTTAAATAATTGGTTAATCAGTTGCAAACATTTGGTTAATCATGTTCATTATTTGGTTAACTGGTCATCTGGTCATCATTAATCATGTTCATCTCCATCATTTTTTGGGCAGGCATGTCAACGACGCAGCGAAGTGAGAGCATACATGCTTTCTTTGATGGATATATCAATTCAACAACGATAATGCTATTAAAAGTAGAGCAGAAAAATAATTTCAAGCTGATTTTCAATCAATGGATACAACTATTCATTACGGGTCAAACTCTTCAATTGAAATGCAATACCAAGGCGCTTACACTCATGCCAAGTTTAAAAGGGTTCAAGTTGTATTTCGAGATAAAATGAATTGTAATGCCTCGTTGACGACTGTGGAGGGTTGCCTTGCTACTTATCATGTATTTGGTTAATCAAGTTCAAATATCTTATTAATGCTATTCATTATCTGGTTAATGGCAATTCCTGACACTTAAGTCTTGGACATTGATCCATTGAGTTATTTGGTTAATCAAGTTCAAATATCTGGTTAATGCTATCCATTATCTGGTTAATGGCAATTCCTGACACTTAACACAAGTCTTGGACATCCCATTGAGTTATTTGGTTAATCAAGTTAAAATATCCGGTTAATGCTAAGTCTTGGACATCCCATTGAGTTATTTGGTTAATCAAGTTCAAATATCTGGTTAATGCTATTCATTATCTGGTTAATGACAATTCCTGATACTTGACACAATTCTTGGACATCCTGTTGAGTTATTTGGTTAATCAAGTTCAAATATCCGGGTAACACTATTCATTATCTGGTTAATGGCAATTCCTGACACTTAACACAAGTCTTGGACGTCCCATTGAGTTATTTGGTTAATCAAGTTCAAATATCTGGTTAATGCTATTCATTATCTGGTTAATGGCAATTCCTGACACTTAAGTCTTGGACATCGATCCATTTAGTTATTTGGTTAATCAAGTTCAAATATCTGGTTAATGCTATTCATTGTCTGGTTAATGGCAATTCCTGACACTTAACACAAGTCTTGGGCATCCCATTGAGTTATTTGGTTAATCAAGTTCAAATATCCGATCAATGCTAAGTCTTGGACATCCCATTGAGTTATTTGGTTAATCAAGTTCAAATATCTGGTTAATGATATTAATTATCTGGTTAATGGCAATTCCTGACACTTAACACAAGTCTTGGACATCCCGTTGATACTTAACACAAGTCTTGGCTAATGACCTATCCTGATACTTAACACAAGTCTTGCACATCCCAATCAGTTATTTGGTTAATCATGTTCAAATATCTGGTTAATGCTACTCATTATTTGGTTAATGACTTATCCAGATACTTAACACAAGTCTTGCACATCCCAATCAGTTATTTGGTTAATCCTGTTCAAATATTTGGTTAATGCTACTCATTATTTGGTCAATGACTTATCCAGATACTTAACACAAGTGTTGCACATCCTAATTAGTTATTTGGTTAATCCTGTTCAAATATCTGGTTAATGCTATTCATTATTTGGTTAATGACCTATCCTGATACTTAACACAAGTGTTGCACATCCCAATCAATTATTTGGTTAATCATGTTCAAATATCTGGTTAATACTATTCATTATTTGGTTAATGACCTATCTAGATACTTAACACAGGTCATGCATATCCCAATCAGTTATTTGGTTAATCAAGTTCACATATCTGGTTAATGCTACTCATTATCTGGTTAATGGGTTGTCCTAACACTTAACATCAAGTCTTCCACAACCCATCAGTTATTTGGTTAATCAAGTGCAAATATCTGGTTAATTCATTTTATTTTCTGGTTAACGAGTTGCCATGAAACTTAACACAAGTCTTCCACAACCCATCAATTATTTGCCTTGAAACTCAACACCAATTTTCCACACATATACATCGTAATGTGAAGCCTGTTAACTCGGTAAGACCTCCTATTACATATTACTCAATCAATGTTCTAAACATGATCAATCACCATAAACTTTTCCATTCAATCTTGCATACATAACCATAAACTTTTCCAAAACAACCCAAAAAAGACAACAAACAGGAGTTGCATTACTTTCACTTCCATATCCCAAAAAACAAGATCTGCATTACCCAAAAAAGATGTCCCCCACCCTATTTCCTAAATCTATATCCTAATTAACAACTATTCCTTTGTGGTCTTCTTGTTGTTTCTTGCATATACCCTGGTGATATATGGGGAGGCAAGTATAGAACTTTGGGTACGCGTCCTAGGGTCACCCTTAATTCTTGTTGCTATGTTTGAACTAGGATTTGAAGCACCCTCCCCATTATCTTCAGCAAACAACAGTCAAAATTGTAGATGGTAAGTAGGCTTTCTTGTTAATACAATGGTACTTTGATATTGTGCATTCACAAATCATTACTAACCAGTTTGGCTTTCAACAACTGCCTCCTCAGGTCCACCAACCATTACTCCTAGAGGATCAACATTTTCATCATCAGCTACCATCCGAGGAGAACTTAGCATTTGCAAACCTGCATATAAAAATATTCTCAATGTGCTTTCATCAAGCAAACTATATAAACATGATTTTCAATATACTAACGCTCGTTTAGTAACCACGCACCTATTTGAACATTTGAACCTCCTATACCACCCATGTCACGATACATATCATAGACGGGAGTTTGGTGAAGAGGAGATGCATCATGCCCACCTAAACTAGAACAACCCCCATACTCATTCACAGGCTCCGTGTGTGATCGGCGACGAGAAGCACCAGCTTTCAACATTCTAACGTTCGCCTCTAGATCCTTAATCTTCTCTTCATGCTCCCGAAGCTTTGCCAACACCTTCTCATGTTCATCAACATGTACATAGCCGTGTTGTTGGCCCAGCTGCAATGCTTCCCTGACAATGTGTTCCTTAATCACATCATCTGTTACTGTTAAAGCAACAATTACCTACAAAAATGAGAAGCACATCAAATACACATTGCGTATATAAATTTCAGCATTTTATATAAACAACAGACATCCATAGTTACCTTAGCATTCTGGAATGCTTCCTTCATTCTCTTCTTTCTCAACGTCACAATTGGCCAATTGAGAAATCGTGGGAAAAGGTGCGCTGGAGGGGTGCTAGGTGGTTGCCCAATCGACACGTGGTTCATCGCCCATATCTACACCAAAGATTAATGACCAATTATTATCTATAAAATTTTGAAAACACAACAAAAGATGGTGATATAACATATGCGAAAATAGATACCTGTAGGATAGCTGCACAGCCACATAGATGTGTTTGATGCTCATTGTCCCATCATGAATGGCAACAACAACTCTGCTCAAGCTGTCAACCAAGTATTCATACACCGCACGTGCCCAATTGAAGCTATGGATGGCATCCAGGTCATCTAGCAGCCTAGCATAATCTGTAAACACCAACCTCCCTGTTCTTGGAAAGTAAAACTCTCTGAAAGCAAGAAGTATGCATGCCCTGCAAACATCTCCCACATTATCCTGAACCACGAGAATCTTGTTAAGACAATCCTCGATGGTCACCTCAGCCCCTCCAAACATTGACAGTGTATAACATTGATCATCCTCTGCAGCTACCACAGGCTCACCCGTGACTGGGAGTCCCAAAGCCAAACATACGTCAACAGGGGTAAAAGGGATCACCGTACCCCTAAAATTGAATCCTCAGTCCCCCTCATCCCACCTTATCACAAGTTCCCCCAATAGCACACTTGAAATCTTCACTTCTTTCGACAATTTACTCACCCAATGGAACGGGGTGGTCTCCAAATGTTCCAGCTGCTCCTCGGTAAGTTCTTTATTAACATCAACCAAGCTTGTTGTACCACAAGCATGCCTCACACGAACCTGTCAAGTATCATTAAATGTCAGTTGGATTGTAAATAGATCGCACACGGGTAAATACAAATAGTTACGAAGTTTCCTTATATCATTATCATTTGATGCTGCCATTTTCCTTTCTTTTTTGTTACATGTTTATAGATGATCCAATAGATGCTCAGTTAGAATCACATTAAATTCTATTATACTCACACTACACCTCACATTTTTTAAACAACAATTCGCACACATAGTAAAGAAAAGGAAAACACAACTCACACAACACACACTACAAGAAAAACTGGTTTTAGCGACCGAATTTAGCAACCGATTTAATCCGTTGCTATCAGCGACCGAATTTTCGTCTGAATTTACCTTTTTCTGGAATTGGTCACAAATTCTATTCAGCGACCGATATCATCGGTCGCAAAATATTCAGTCACTAATTCAGTCGCTAAGCCAATGTTTGAAAAGTCAACCAGTTTTGCTTATTTTACGACTGTATTAGCGACCGATTTTATTTTAAAATTAGTGACCGATTTGTTTTCGGTCACTGAAAACAAAATTTAATGATTAGCGACCGAATTAATTCGGTCGCTAAATAAAACCTAAAATCTGCACCTTTCATATTCCCCCCATTCACTCACACTCGAGAACTCTCCTCCCCTTTCCCTGCAATTTTCGGCGCTGCTCCCAACCACCGCGAAGATCGGCGCTGCTCCCCTGCACCATGAAGAGCGGCGCTGCTCCCTCCTCACTGCAAGCCACCCCTTTCTGTTTATCTTCGTCCCCACCTTTCCCCGCTGTGAAGCCACCCTTCGCCACTGTGAAGCCAGCCTTCCCCATGCCGAAGCCAGTCTTCCCCGCCGTGCCTCCCTTCACTGTTGTTTATGGTAAGCACCAATGTTAGGGTTCTGATTTTTGTTTATGTTAGGGTTCCATTAGGCTGTGTGTCATGATTTTGTGCAAAAGGATTTCGCTCACTGGTTGTGTTTTCCTTCTTTATGCTTCCTTGCGATTCACCCACTAGTTGGTTTTGCTGGTTATTGTGTGTTTTATGCAGATTCGAACAGCATGGGTTCTGTTTTGTTGATGTTTCAGCCCTGCTATTTTCTATTTCTGCTACTTGTATACAAATTGCAGGTCTGTTCTGTTTCAACTGTACATTATGATTTTCCTTTCATGTCAATTACGCCTACCTTGATTTTGAGGATGCACTGTTTCGTCAAGAACCAATTTTGTCTCGGGCTATTCAAGGCTTCTTGCATAAGGTACCTATTAGGAACAATTTACTATGCATAGTCTTACTTTCATCTGGCTGGATTATTGAAACAGATTGGTCCGGTGTTGGTCCTAAAGGCTCATTCATGTTAGGATGAATATGGGATGTTTGCAGAAAAAGAATAGGAGTGAGCTTGAAAGAATTGACAAAAAGAATAGGAGTGAGCTTTGTATTGTCCTAATAATTATGTTTCATTTTGTGTGTGTGATTTCTTTTTTCCTTCTTTTTCTTTTTCGTTCTATGCAGGTTTATAGATCAAGGTTGCTAAATTGACATTGACTGATATATTGGAGGTAGAAATGGGTTGTGGTTTTGTACTGCACTTTCCTTCCATGCTCTGCACATGATTGTTGGAGACACTTGACATGAATAAGTGTCGAGACCGTCCCGTTCGGGAGCCGCGAAAAAAAGGTAAAAACAGAGGAGTCGCCACCAATAATTTTAAATTGAAAAAACATTGGAAAACCAAATTATTTAGGAAACTGGTCTTTAAAAAAGAAAGATTTGGGTTAGGGAGTCGATTACGAGTAAGGAAGGTGTTAACAACCTACGTCGCCCGTTTAAAAACAGTACCTCAAGTTAATTGTGCAAAACATTTTAATAACTTTTAAATATTTATTTTACCGCAAAAATTATTTATAAGAAAGAAATATTTTGTTATTCAATATTTGTATTTCTTTATTGGTTTTGCATTTTTAAATTTATTATTGATTAAACCTAAATGATGTTGAACATGGCACAAAAGTTCACAGGACAACCTCAAATCTAAGAGACTGGACATGACACCCGAGTCCACAGAACATCCCTAAAAATAGATAAGTTTAAATATTTTGATTAATTATTTTAACAAAAAAAGAGACACAAAAAAAAGGGAAATTTAGTTTTGGCTTGACAAGATGATTTATCTTGCACCTACGTGTTCCCGGGTGCGATGGGAAACTCAAAGCCACGTAGTTCTCTAAAAAAAACTAGCATGGTTGGTTGATTTTAATTTTGAAAAGATTTTTTTCTTTTTAGATTTTTTTATTAAGGAAAAAAGAACTAGAAATCTTTTTTAAATGACCTTTTTTGATTTTTTTTTTGAAAATGATTTTCGAACTTAGAAATTTGAAAACAGCTTTTATTTGCAATTTGAAAATATTATTTCATTTTTATTAGATGTAAAGACATTTCACATAGACTTGTCAAAAAAAAAAAGAACCAAATCAGAGGGGCCCATTTTATTTTTTCTGAAACATTCCTAAAACCTTTATTGGGAGGCCCATCTGAAACCAAAGCCCAAGTCAGAAACCTAAAACAAACAATATTAACCAATTAAAACATGAGAAAAGTTGATCTTAACGTTCAAGAAAGAAGCACCAGATTGTTGGTGGAGATGCAGATCTGCGCAGAGATACGGGCACAGAGGCGAGGTGGAGGAAGCGGATGGCGGCGGTGCTTGGGGACGTCGAGGCGACGTGCGTGGCGGCGATGGATGATGTGGGTTGGGAGTTTCTGTGATGGTTTTGGACAAAGACGTCGCGGCGGCAGCGGACGTCTCTAGTGGAGGTGTTCGTGCTGGTGGTTCGAGGTGGCGAGGGTGTGTGAGTGGCGGACTTGGTGGTGACTGGTGGAACACGCAGTAGACAGGGGTGGAGGTCAACGGCGGAGGTGGACGGAGAGGAAGGAGCAGACAGCGGCGACATGGGTTCGTGACGGAGACGGAGGAACAGTGCTGGTTCGAATGAGACTTTGGGAGTCACGGTTATGTCCTGTTTTTTTTTTCCTTTATTGTTGTTATTTCTTTGCTTTTTTGATTGTGAAAGTGGTGATGGCTTATGGTAAGTTGAAGAGGATGAAAGGGTGTTTGAAATAAGGATGAAGATGATGGTTGAAATGGGTTTACAGTGTAAGATAGAGTGTGTGGTTCATGATGTAAAGGAGGAGGAGCCTCTGAGTTTTATTTATTTTATGAAGATGGAAGATGGAAGGTGGAAGGTGGAAGGTGGAAGGTGGAAGGTGGAAGGTGGAGTAGCAAATGAGATAGAGTGATGAAGAGTGGTTTTAGAGGTTTTTCTGAAGGCTCCCCCCTATGCTTCTGTTCTCTCGAAAATATATTCGCCAACAAGGATGGAAAAAGACAATTTGTCATTGCTTTTTCTGTGAGGAAAGGACGTTGATGGAGGCAAATCAACTTTTGTATTCTCCAATGCCTGGATAGTGCCGCATTGGTGGTGCAATGTGGGCAGAGTGCAGATACCATTTTTGTGAAAGCAAATAAGGGGCCAACACATCAAGGGAAAACACAATGGGTTCATACTTGAAAAAGGTGGAGAAGGACAAAACGTGGATGATCCAGAAGGCAAAACAAAAGTTCAATTTTTTTTTAATATTTTTTATTAGTAATTAGAAACTTTTTTTTTTTCTCTTTTTATTTTAAAACTTAATTTCATTTTTGTTTACTTGGGCTTGAGCCTTGGGGCTCAACAAAAACGTGCAACTAAAAAAATGGCTATATTAACTAATTGGGCCAAGAACAATGAGCAATTTTTTATTTTTTATTATTGTAATTTTAATTTTCAAAATATTAATTAATAGGATAAAATATCCGGACAAAATTAGGTGTTCACAGCTGCCCCTCTTTACTTGTTTCTTATTAGATAATTGGTGTAACCGTAGTTAACCTATTATTGTTATAAGGAATGAGTAAAGACATAAACTCCAATTTTGTTCGTGGTATACTGACAAGCAAAAGGACCTGTGACTACAACGCGATTTCCTGTAAAGAACCCACGGGTTGGATTGCCCACTGAGGTTTGCACATAAAAGCTTGCAGGGTGGATTACCTGCTGAGCTTAAAAAACAAAGATAAAGAGCTTACGAAGTGGATTGCCCGTCAGAAGCTCGAACAGAAAGATAAAGAACTTACGGGGTGGATTGTCCGATTGCCCGCAGAAGCTCGAATAGAAAGATAAAAGAGTTTACGGGGTGGATTACCCGTCAGAAGCTTGAACATAAAGATAAATGAGCTTACGGGATGGATTGCCCTTGCCCGTCAGAAGCTCGAATAGAAAGATAAAAGAGCTTACGGGGGATTGACCTTCAGAAGCTCGAACATAAAGATAAATGAGCTTACAGGGTGGAAAGCTCGTCAGCAGCTCGAACACAAAGATAAAAATGAGCCTACGGGGTGGATTACCCGTCAAAAGCTCGAACAGAAAAATAAACGAGCTTATGAAGTGGATTGTCCGTCAGAAGCTCAAACAGAAATATAAAAAGAGCTTACGAGGTGGATTGCCCGTCAGAAGCTCAAACAGAAAAATAAATGAGCTTACGGGGTGGATTGCTCGTCAGAAGCCCGAACATAAAGATAAATGAGCTTACGGGGTGGATTGCCCGATAGAAGCTCGAACACAAATATAAGTGAGCTTACAGGGTGGATTGCCTGTCAGAAGCTCGAACTGAGGTATAAAAAAAAAGCTTCCGGGGTGGATTACCCGTCAGAAGCTCGAACATCAAGATAAATGAGCTTACAGAGTGGATTGCCCATCAGAAGCTCGAACAGAAATATAAAAAAGAGCTTACGATGTGGATTGCCCGTCAGAAGCTTGAACAGAAAAATAAATGAGCTTACGGGGTGGATTGCCCGTCAGAAGCCCGAACATATAGATAAATGAGCTTACGGGGTGGATTTCCTGTCAGAATCCCGAACACAAAGATAAGTGAGAGCTTACGGGGTGGATTGCCCGTCAGAAGCTCGAACAGAAAGATAAAAGAAAGCTTACGGGATGGATTGCCCGTCACAATCTCGAACAGAAAGATAAAAAGAGCTTACGGGGTTTGGTACCCACCGTAGCTTGACAACAAAACGCAGCTTACAAGGTCTGGTACCCGCTGAAGTTTGAAAATAAAAAGATAGACAGCTTGCGGGGTTAGGTATCCGCTGAAGCTTGATAACAAAACAGGAAGGAACTTACGGGGTCTGGTACCCGCCGAAGCTTGAAAAGAAACAGAGCTTACAAGGTCTGGTACCCATTGAAGCTTGAAAACAAGAAGTAGCTTACGGGGTCTGGTACCGGCCGAAGCTTGATAGCAAAACAGAAAGGAGCTTACGGGGTCTGGTACCCACCGAAGATTGAAAACTTGCGAGGCCCTATGCCTACAGAATCTAACAAAGGTATAGTTTATGGACCCTGTGCCCGCTAAAGCTAAACAAAAACAAAACAAAGCTTATGAGGCCCTATGCCTGCTAAAGCTAACCAAGACATGACTTTTGGGGCCCTGTGCCCGCTAAAGCCGAACAAAACAAAAGCTTATGAGGCCCTATGCCTGCTAAAGCTAAAAAAGACATGACTTTTAGGGCCCTCTACCCGCTAAAGCCAAACAAAACAAAGCTTATGAGGCCCTATGCCTGCTAAAGCTAACAATAACATGACTTTTGGGGCCCTGTGCCCGCTAAAGTCGAACAAAACAAAGCTTATGAGGCCCTTTGCCTACTAAAGCTAACAAGACATGACTTTTGGGGCCCTCTGCCCGCTAAAGCCAAACAAAACAAAGCTTATGAGGCCCTATGCCTGCTAAAGCTAACAATAACATGACTTTTGGGGCCCTGTGCCCGCGAAAGTCGAACAAATGCAAGAATTGATGTTGACTTTGTTGATGCATGAAATGATGAGACAATGCATGATACGAGATGATTTTTTATTTGGTTGGTGAAAATCCTCTTCTTTTTTTTATGCATAATGCATGAGATGCTTTTGATGAGTGATGCACACCTTGATTATAATTTTTTTTCAAATGCAAGATGCATGAGATGCTTTTTATCAATGATGAAAAAACTCTGATTTTTTATTTTTCTTTTTTGCAAACACCTCTTTGATCCTTAACTCCTTAGATTTTTTATTGCAGCCGAGATTGAGGATGAGCTGGAGTGAGACTCCTTGATTTAGATCATCACTTATTTGTTGAACTGATGTTTTACTTCTTGCCTGAGATATGCTTCTTTGTGATGATTATCCCAATTGGATGAGATTGCCTGATCAATCTTTCAAGGATGTGACTTGCCCCAGCCTTCATGTATTGGGAGTTTTTCATGTCTGGTCCTCTTAAACTGCCCCAGTTTATCAGTTTGAGGAGACTTCTTGTACTTTGTTTGTATTTGACCCTAATTTTTGCATAGGTCGCTCTTTGCGAGTTTTCAACCTACCGGGTCGCTCTAACTTTTGCCCAGACTGCCTTTTTAGGTTTTCAGTCTAGCGAGCCTTTTTTGTTTACTTTTCTTTTTCTTTTTTGATTTTCTTTTTTCTTTTTTTTCTTTTTTTTTCTTTTTTGGGATGTAGACAATTTTGTCACCCTTATTTGTGAAGATCAAAGCTTCTTGCTTGATTGCCAACTTAGATGCCACTTTCCCCTTGTATTAAGAATTCTTCTGGCCAGAGTTGTTCATCAAAGATTTAGCATTAGATGGTTAAATTGTATTGTTGAACTCATGTTTACCTTACCTAAAACATCATGTAACAAACTTGCATGGATTCAAAAGTATGACAGGAAAGGACAATATGGCCCGAACAACTTCTCGGTTTGTGTGGGAAGTTTGACAACTCAAATGATATTCAAGAGAACAAAAATAAAGCAAGATGCACAAGAGGTGATATGAAGATCAGAAGGGTGTTGCCCCACTTTGGGTTTATTTGATCATGGCGATTAACTCGACATATGTTGCTTGGGAACAAATTTGCCTAAGAACAATTCCCTTGAGAATTGAGTGACCCTAATGTAGGGTTCCCAGAATGAAGCTGCCCCAGTGTGGGGCACTTGATGAGGAAAACTTGAGAATAGTGTTGCCCCCAGTGTAGGGTATCCAATAATGGAAATGCTCTTGGATAAGGCCCTTGAAAGCACAGCTTTGTCCCATGTAGATCTTGCTCTAACTTTGGTTAGACTGCCCTTGAGGGTTTTCAGTCTAGCGAGCTTTCCTTTTTTTTTCATTATTTTCTCTTTTTTTTTTGATTTTTTAGAGGAGCAATTAGTTAAAATCTCAAAAGAGGACAAACATTTTTGTCTCAAAAATAAACTTGATGAAAAAGTAGCAATCATTCATTGATCAGAATGGACTTTTCAGGCTTGTAATGTGGCCAATGGTTGGGGGTCATGAAAGGAAGGATATAAGGTTCAAACAAATATGTTAAGGTTGAATAGGATCAAGGATTCATGCTCTTTTTCGATTTTTTGTGAACATTTACTTTCTTCTAACTTTCCTTTTTTTTCCTTCCTTTTTTTTTTTTTTTTTTTGCATGAGGTTTTTCATCCTCTTTCTTTCTCCATCTTTATTTTTCTTCTTTTTCTTTTCTATTTTTTTTCACTTTCTCACTTTATGTTTCATAATCACCATTTCTTTCATAATTACCCCTTGTTTAGGGGTGATCCTTGTCCAAGGTTTCTTTGAAGAAAAGTTTCAAGCTCAAAATGGGTAACTAGGGGTAATGATGATATTTTGTTAAGGATAGAGAAAGACGACCAATCTTCATTTCAAATCATGATTGATTATTTTTTAAAACTTTATTTTAGAGACAAAGATGGTACTCACCAAGTTTTTATTTATTTGCTCCTCTTTTATTTTCTTTTTCTTTTTCTTTTCTTTTTTTTGAAAAGGCGTGGGCCCAGGTGGGCTTCATTGTCGTCCACAAAGAACTTTCAAGATAGTGGCCTTATTAACCAAACCAAAAAGGTACTTGGGGAAGAAAAAAAAAGGGAAGATGAGATATGGGTATGACGAGAGAAACATTATGGTGGGGATGGATATATAAAGAAAGGATGAGACAAGGTACGCATGCAAATACATTACATTAATGCTTCAAGAAAGTGAACATGGTTCAATTATCTCATGATAGAATACAACATAACCATTGTGTCATGATAAATCCCGGATAAACAAATCTAGCCTTGGTTGCTTGGAAATTCTCAAGACGGGATCACAAGGTATTGCCTCTTTTCAATCACAAGGATGTGACTCTATGGTGATGTTAGCATAGCCTTCATCTTGAACTCTCCATAGTCGATTGGGACTGTCCTTATCAAGATTTCTTTCTTCCTCAGTCAGGGCCTTATTATCCTAAATTTGCATGATTTTCCAAAGATCACTCCATAAGAGCCTGAATATACGCTACCTGACTCCAGTAGGACGATATGAAATCTTTCGCATTGACATCCAAACATCCATGATTAGACAAAAGGTTGTGCCTTCATTTTTCGGCCACTTGAGCAAATATTGTTTCCAGTTCCCCCTCATGATCCAAGGTTTAGTTGACATTCTTTTTTATTGAAAATGCAATGGTTCACTTTTCTCCAGGAAAGGAGCACAATTCATGCAATGCATGGAATGAATTATTTTTAATAAATATTCAAATTAAAAAGAAATGAGCATATGAGACGCAAAAAAAAAAGTTTTTTTTGAGCCAAGTACTAGTGCGTGAGATGTATGAAATGAATTATTTATGTTATTTTATTTTATTTTTAACTAGAGAATTGTATGAAAAAAGAGTTGTTTTTTTTATAACAATGGCAATGCATGCGTTTTTTTTTTATGTATGAGATGATTGATTTGTTTTTATATTGACCCAAAGAGACCTGAAATGCATGTTATGGATTATCCTTTATCAAATTTTCTTGAGAGATGCATAAAAAAAATGAGATGAATGAATTTTCATTTTTATTTCTTTTGTATCCAAGAGGTCAATGAAATTGATGCATAAGATGCATGAAGAAGATTGAGTTTTTTTTCACCATTTGCATGACATGAATTTTTTTCTTTTAATTTTTTCATATGGTTAGCATAGAAAGTAATTGATGCATGCAATGCATGAAAAATGAATTTTTTATTTCTTCATATTGACTCAAAAAATTAATTAATGTATGAGATGCATGGATCATCTTTTTTTATTCTTCTACAAAAAATATGAATGAGTTACAAAAATGTGGATGAGTTACAAAAAAAGATTTACATAAGCCCATTTTTTTATGCAGGTTTGTAGATCAAGGTTGCTAAATTGACATTGACTGATATATTGGAGGTAGAAATGGGTTGTGGTTTTGTACTGCACTTTCCTTCCATGCTCTGCACATGATTGTTGGAAACACTTGATATGAATAAGTGTCGCGACCGTCCCGTCTGGGAGCCGCGAAAAGAAGGTAAAAACAGAGGAGTCACCACCAATATTTTTAAATTGAAAAAACATTGGAAAACCAAATTATTTAGGAAACTGGTCTTTAAAAAAGAAAGATCTGGGTTCGGGAGTCGATTACGAGTAGGGAAGGTGTTAGCACCCTACGTCGCCCATTTAAAAACGGTACCTCAAGTTAATTGTGCAAAACATTTTAATAACTTTTAAATATTTATTTTACCCCAAAAATTATTTATAAGAAAGAAATATTTTGTTTTTCAATATTTGTATTTCTTTATTGGTTTTGCATTTTTAAATTTATTAATGATTAAACCTAAATGAGGTTGAACATGACACATAAGTCCACAGTACAACCTCAAATATGAGAGATTGGACATGGCACCCGAGTCTACAGAACATCCCTAAAAATAGATAAGTTTAAATATTTTGATTAATTATTTTAACATAAAAAGAGATACAAAAAAAGGGAAATTTAGTTTTGGCATGTCAAGATGATTTATCTTGCTCCTACGTATTCCCGGGTGCGATGAGAAACTCAAAGCCACGTAGTTCTCTAAAAAAAAGTTTGCTTGGTTGGTTGATTTTAATTTTGAAAAGATTTTTTTCTTTTTAGATTTTTTTATTAAGGAACAAAGAACTAGAAATCTTTTTTAAAGGACCTTTTTTGATTTTTTTTTTTAAATTATTTTCGAACTTACAAATTTGAAAACATATTTTATTTGAAATTTGAAAATATTATTTCATTTTTATTAAATGTAAAGACATATCACATAGACTTGCCAAAAAAAATAACAAAAAGAACCAAATTAGAGGGGCCCATTTTATTTTTTTTGAAACATTCCTAAAACCTTTATTGGGAGGCCCATCTGAAACCAAAGCCCAAGTCAGAAACCTAAAACAAACAATATTAACCAATTAAAACATGAGAAAAATTGACCTTAACGTTCAAGAAAGAAGCACCAGATTGTTGGTGGAGATGCAGATCTGCGCAGAGATCCGGGCACAGAGGCGAGGCAGAGGATGCGGATGGCGGCGGCACTCGGGGACGTCGAGGCGACGTGCGTGGCGGCGATGGACGACGTGGGTTGGGAGTTTCTGCTCTGGACAAAGACGTCGCGGCGGCAGCGGACGTCGCGGCGGCAGCGGACGTCTCTGGTGGATGTGTTCGCGTTGGTGGTTCAAGGTGGCGAGGGTGTGTGAGCGACGAACTTGGTGGTGACTGGTGGAACGCACGGTAGACAGGGATGGAGGTCAACGGCGGAGGTGGACGGCGAGGAAGGAGTAGACAGCGGCAACATGGGTTCGTGACGGAGACGGCGGAACAGTACTGCTGGTTCGAATGAGATTTTGGGAGTCACGGTTATGTCCTGTTGTTTTCCTTTATTGTTGTTATTTCTTTGCTTTTTTGATTGTGAAAGTGGTGATGGCTTATGATAAGTTGAAGATGATGAAAGGGTGTTTGAAATAAGGATGAAGATGATGGTTGAAATGGGTTTACAGTATAAGATCGAGTATGTGGTTCATGATGCAAAGGAGGAGGAGCCTCTGAGTTTTATTTATTTTATGAAGATGGAAGGTGGAAGGTGAAGTAGCAAATGAGATAGAGTGATGAAGAGTGGTTTTAGAGGTTTTTCTGAAGACTCCCCCTATGCTTCTGTTCTCTCGAAAATATATTCATCAAGAAGGATGGAAAAAGACAAAATTTGTCATTGCTTTTTCTGTGAGGAAAGGACGTTGATGGAGGCAAATCAACTTTTGTATTCTCCAATGCCTGGATAGTGCCGCGTTGGTGGTGCAATGTGGGCAGAGTGCAGATACCATTTTTGTGAAAGGAAATAAGAGGCCAACACATCAAGGGAAAACACAGTGGGTTCATACTTGAAAAAGGTGGAGAAGGACAAAACGTGGATGATCCAGAAGGCAAAACAAAAGTTCAATTTTTTTTTTTTATTAGTAATCGGAATTTTTTTTTCTCTTTTTATTTTAAAACTTAATTTCATTTTTGTTTACTTGGGCTTGAGCCTTGGGGCTCAAAAAAACGTGCAACTAAAAAAATGGCTATATCAACTAATTGGGCCAAGAACCATTATTTTTTTATTTTTTATTATTGCAATTTTAATTTTCAAAATATTAATTAACATGATAAAATATCCGGACAAAATTAGGTGTTCACAATAAGTAATCTTTTTAACTAATCTCCATTGATTGAAGAACTGATTGACTATTTTTAACGCCACATTGATTTCGTGGAACGACTAACCATGAGTAGTGATGCTTCTTTGGGTGCAGGGAGCCAGGGACCATATCTTTTCATCATGCTCGTATATTTGGACTTGCATGTGGAACTATAGGATTTGATAATACTACTCCTTGAGAGCTTACATGTTCAACAAAATGAGAGTTGTGATTTCTGCTACAATGAAATAAGTTCTTTCGCTTTAAATATTTTCCAATAGATATAATTAATGGAAGATATGATTTGAGTAATCACTTGACGTTGTCTTTGCAGCATCAAGAGGTATCAATGTGTGCACTTTGGTGTAGGCTGCATATAAATGGCTCCTGCATTGTACTCAGTTTCTAAATTAGAGGAAAGTTTATCAAGATTTGAACCAAGAAATGAAATCTTTGTCTTAACATTTTTAAGCAATGTGTAAGCCCTTTTAGTTTGCTTTATACTTAGCCTTCTTCCTGATTTTTTTTAAGAGTTCCTTAGGTCAATTAATAATTCAAATGCTATTTGGTGCCACAGAAAGAATGTCTTTGGAGTACAACACATTGAAGAGTTCTTCACTCCAGTTTTTGAAACATGGCAGGTCAGATTATTCTATTACTCAAGAAACATCAGTTTATCCAGTACTTGGGAATATTAGTCACAATATATTAGAGTTGCTTCTTCACTTGTATTTTAACAAAATTCATGTGACTCTATGGATTTATCTAGTACTTGAAGATAATAGAATTTAGATAATGATCAAACTGTCAAATCTTTTATTTGGTGCAAATGTGCAATATTGTGTGATGCTGGTCATTTTATTGTGTTTTGGAGTTTCTTAAATAATTATCATTTAAATTTAATTTTTAATGAGTTTCTTGTGTTACTCTTATCTGCCGACAGGGGAGACAGGATTAGACTGCATGGATGATGAACCTTGAAGTACCTAAACAAATCTTGTATCTATGTAACTTTGGATTTAAGTAGTTCTTGTATACTTAGAATCTCATGAGAGAAGGGTAATAAGACAAGCGTATGTTTTCATATTGAATGTATTTATCTACTTAGAATTATTTCTGGCATTTTATTTAATTGCTTTTTTATGGAAGTTCTCTCTCTTTTTTTTTATATTAATATTGTGACAGTGACAACTTAAAATAAGTATTGGTTTGTTACATGCTTTTAAAAAAATAAGTCACTAAATCGGTCCCCAGAATAGGTATTGGGGACCAATTTAATGACTGATTTTTTTTTAATTTGTGATCAATTTAGAGACCGAATTCGCGACCAATTTTTTCTTTAGCGACCGAATTAACGATTGAATTTTTGGTCGCTAAACTGGTCCCATAAAAGGGATTGGGGGCCAATTTTGCGACCAGTTTTTATGATTTAGAGACCGAATAAATCGGTCGCTATTAGCGACCGATGCCAAAATCGGTCGCTAAACCAATTAGCGACCAAGGTTTTCGCAATTGCTAATATTCGGTCGCTAACATATTTAGCAACCGAATTTATACCATTGGCGACCGATTCCGGTCGCTAAATTCCTTTTTTCGTGTAGTGACATACATGCTTCTATAAATACAGTTTCAACTTAACGTAAAGAATAACATACTAATAAAATTACAATGAAACTTACAAGTACCAGTACCAACTTAGTAGCTAACTACATGATTTTAGCTAACCACTTACTTCATGCAATTGGACTTCTTTCTTAATTTCTGCAAACAAGTGAAGATATTGTGCAGTCTAAACTCTAAACATTAATTCCAGTTACTTGATGAGACAGTGTAATTGCACCTTTCTAGACTTCATTTGCTTCTCAGGTCCACCCAGATAAGACAAATTACTGAGAAAAACACAAACTCATAATAAATTGAGGGCTATGTGTTATGTCATTATTAACATTGAAGATGCTACCACTAATTCAACTTTCTTTCAACTCACAAACCCTAAAACGCAGAATCAACCATAAACAACATAAATATCAAATAAACCCTAAAAATAGACAAAGTTTACCTAGCTCTGTTCTTCACAACTGCCTAAGGAATGAGAGCTTTTGCCAAATCGTCTTCACCACTATACTGCCAGATGTTATCGAGAAAGTTCCATTAACATGTTTTGCTTTGGGAAACAACACAGAAATAGTAACTGAAGAGGATATTGAAAATAAGATAGAAGGAGGGGAAGAAATCGATACCCCTAAGATAGAGTGGTGCGCCGTGTAAAGAAGGGTTTGGAGTGGGTTTCAGCTTCATGAACGAGAATGAAGAAGAGGGAGTTTACGGTGAGAAGGAGAGGAGAGGCGGAGGGAGTTTGTGGTGGTCTTCAAGCTGCTATCGTCTACACAAAGGGGAGCGCTGGTCTTCGAGAAGCAGAAATGTAGGGCTGAATGGAGTGAGCAGAGATGCTTTGTGAACGAAGAAGGTTGGAGGCTAGAGGGAGTTCACGGTGAGAGTGTTTCGTGTGATTGGGTTTCAAAAACTCAAAATGAGGTAAATCAGGTGGGACCCAAATTTTACTTGTTAATTTCGAAAATGCCCCTGAGTACATACGGTTGTCACCGCATGTTGTCCATCCATGATTGTCACAATAACATTTCTGAAAAAGAAAGGTTGGGGCATTTATAACTTGAAGGGTTGGTTGGTTTCATATTAATACTCGTGGAGATACTAAGATACAATCAAACACAAAAATTAGATGTAGAAAATGCCTTACATGCAATTATCAGGATTCAGGGGGCAAAACCTTTTATCCTACGACTTCAAATAAAATAAAATCCGTATAATAATGATAAAATATGGTTATATAAAGCCATTAATTTGATAAGAAATGGTATACTTAAAGGTTGAACTCCAGTTAGATATAAATTATTTTTGTAGCTCAAACTTGATTTGAACTGTTCCGTTTGGTTTGCGAAATGGAATTATATCAATCAATACACTATGAATCGAATCAACTATTGTTAGCTCGTGATGTTGCTTTATTAGCTTGTTGATAACTTCTTGGTAAGAGAACTTGGTTGAGAAGAACACAAAATGTTATTTGAAGGGAATCAAGCTCGGCTTTGGTTAGTTTTCTTATAATAATTAATTTACTTTAGAAAAATTACCAATCTCCAAAGGTCTTACCAGAAACACTGTTGTGTGACAAAGAGAGAACAACCAAAGATTGAAGAAATCCATAGGTTACTGCAATGCTACCAACAAAGGAATTGGATGTGAGGTTGAGTTACCTTAGTCCTTTAGGCCTCTTTGGAGTCTGGAGGGGAAGGAAAGGAGAGAGAGGGAAGGAGAACATGAGACTATATCCTTCTCCTTGTTTGTGAGTAAAATGAAAAAAGTGGGTTGAGGAGGAGAGTGAAGGATTAATTAAAATACCCTAAAACCTTTCCCTCTAATAAATAAAACTCACAAACAAGAATGGGAGAAAAATAACCTCTCAGGCCTTCCCCTCCCCTCCAAAAAACAACTCGCAAACATGGCCTTAGACTAACTACGCTGTTGAAACCTTCAGGAACAGCCCCAAATGAATGGTTTTTTTCAAGTGCAACAACTTGTAGACTTGATAATCCAAAAGGCTCAGTTGGCAACTCACCTGAGAAGTTTTGCTTGCTCAAATCCAACACTGTTAGTTTCATTAAACTGCCAAGAGTAGCAGGAATTCAAACCACAGTGGTTCAAATTAATTACCCGCATACCTGTCAAGTCCCCAATATCAATATGAGATAAAACTTGGCCAGAAAATTTGTTATTTCTGAGATTTAAAGAACTCTTGTTGCCTAATTGCATGATCTCCTAAGGTATAATCCCTGACAGCTTGTTATTGCTTAATCCAACATCTCTAGTGCTGAAAGTGTTCCATAACTCTTTGGTACAGAATCAGTAATCATGTTCCCACCAAGGGATAATATCTTGAGGCTCCTCAGTTGACCAAAAACGAAGGAACTTGACCAGAAAAATGTTCCCCTGAAGATCAAGAACCTATAATAACTGACATCTCACAATTTCACAAGGGATTCTTCCTGATAATGAACTACTTGCCAGCCATAGCTCCTCCAAATTTAACAGATTTCCAATATCAACGGGCAAAACACAATGGAGTTGGAGTCATAAAATGATCAATGCAGTTTGGGAGGTGAGACAAAGGTATTGGCAATAGGTATAAGGTGCAAGGTTCAAATCCTATCCCTGCTAACATAATAAATTAACAACTAACATTTGTCTATAAAAAAAAAGGCAAAACACCAGGAAAGGAGTTTCTATATGATAAATCAAGAAACCTTAATGAAGTTGCATTGGTCAACAACCACTAAGGAAATACTGTAGTGCAAATGCGATTCTCTTTAGGGCTCATTTGCTGGTCAGGATAGGATAGGGGCGGATAGGACAAGAGAACATGATAGGGATATGATAGGATATGAGCAGGATAAGCTGTTATTCTATCCGACGTGTGGTGTCCACCAGATAACCAACAGGATAGCATTATAATTTTAGTATGAATTTTAATTTTTTTTTATTCGAAATGTTTTCATATTTTAATAGATTTTAGTTTTTTATAATTTTCATTTTTTTAAATGATATAAAAAGACAAAATTATCCTTGTGATAAAATTACATATAACTTTTAAAATTTTTAAAATATTGATTAATTTAAATTAATTTTTTATAACGTTAAATATTCGTTTTTAGTTTTTAATTTACATAAATTTAAATTATTAGAATAATATTTTTTATTTTTTCAATTTTTTAAAATAATATAAAATAACAAAATTAGCCTTGTGACAAAATAAAAATATTTTTTAAAAATAACTATTAATATTTTTAAAATATTTTTATTTTATTGTATCTTTTTTTGTTAAACATGTTATATTTTATTATACTTTAAATTATTCTTTTATTATACTTTAATTATTTTATATATAAAATATTTTTATATTTTATTATACCTTAAATCTGTTAAGTCTCTAAAATGTCTGATGTGCATTTCCCTAAGTTTTGATGAGAACTAAACATTGGTTAATGATTTAATTAACCTTCATATTGGTTGCTAACGTGTCAATCTAGTGTGCAGATAAAATTGTAAGAATCATCCGTCCAACGCAAATAATAGAATCATCCGTCCAACGCAAGTGATAGAATCATCCATCCAACACAAGTGATTGAAACGCACGTCCAACATTGTAGTGATAGAAGCTCACGTCCAACACAAGTGACAGAAGCTCGCGTCCAACACTGAAGTGATTGAAGCTCACGTCCAACGCAAGTGATAGAATCTCACGTCCAATACTAAAGTGATAAAAGTTAGCGTCCACTTAAGTGATAAAAGCCAGCGTCCACTAAAGTGATAAAAGCCAGCGTCCACTAAAGTGGCAGAAGCGCTCGTCTGCTGAAGCGATAGAAGCGCTCGTCTGCTGAAGTGATAGAAGTGCTCGTCCACTAAGGTAAAAGAAGCGCTCATCCACACAAGTCTTTGGACTTGTTGAGTCCTTAATATGGAGCTCATCTACTAGGTTACGTTCAACCAAGTAAAGGAGTATCTGGCCAATGACATAACATTTGGAGCTCGTCTACTATCCCGAATGTAAAATCTTAAATGGCTAGATGGATGCAGCTATTTTCAAGATGGGCGCGCTTATCCTATGAACGCGAATTCTCTTAAAATTATCAGAATCTTATTTCAAGAACCAGAATCAAGAAAAGTCAGAAGTTACTCTCTCAAGCAACCTCGGATATCAGCACCAAAGACCAGTTAAAGAATGCTTCCAACATGCTTTATTCCCTAGTACCTCTGGTCCTTACACGAAAAGGGAATTGTACTCAGCAAAGTACAAAAAGCTCTCTGCACAACTCTGATATGGCTGTATCACGATGCATAAAGTCACGATCCTTCATGTTAGAGTACAATCAACGTTCCTATTGCGTTAATGGCTGTCCAGAACGATTCTATTGCATTTAATGAAGTTCTGCTAGAAGCCAACATCTGAGGGAATGTCTCTAACGAATCATAAATGCTTGAAGACCATAAATACATAAGTCATTGAAGATGAAGCACAGAGAATAGAGAATACACATAGCATCAAAGAGCCATTACTTTGCGCATTAATATCTTCATTCTTTCATTCTGTATTCTTCAATCATTTGAAGTTATTACGTAGACTTTCCTAAGCTTTACATTTAAATCACTCTCTGAGTGTTAGTGAAAGATCTGTCTGTGAGAAGTTGTATTTATTACAAACCAAATCTCTCAAACAAACCTGAGTGAGCCTAAAGAGGCTAAGTGTATAGAGAATACTTGTCTTGAGCCTGAAGAGGCTAGGTGTGCAAAGAATACTTGTCTTTGAGCCTGAAGAGGCTAGGTGTGCAAACAATACTTGAGTCTGTAACCTGATCAGTTATAGTGGATAAATCTTGGTGCTGCCAAGGACTGGACGTAGCTATTTGCTTTGAAGAGTGAACCAGGATAAATAACTGTGTCAATCTCTCTTTCCTTAAACTCTTTAGTTGCTTTAGTTTTCTTACGTCTATCAAGTGGTGTGTTTGCCAGAAGTCACCCGTCCATCCTGTATCCTTCCACTCGTCCAAACCTAGCTTCTGTATGCGAAAAGATTTCAACTTTGTTTAAATTATGATAAACACAACTCAATCCCCCTTCTCATGTTTATAGTTTTCTATTTCAAAATCACCTTATCCTATCCTGTTGAGTTCTAACTCAACCTTCCCCTCAGGATATAATTTTAACTAGATGGACATGATATGATAGGTGACATGATTGATTTATATCATATCCTGCTGGCTTACCAAACAATAGTTTCAGACATGATATGATAACTTATCCTATCCTGCCTCTCTTATCCTGACCACCAAACGAGCCCTTAAGGTCCAAAACCTAAAAAAAAAAAGGTAACACCTTCTATTATTTGGCGGCTTGGAAATACGCATGATGCCATTAAAGCCTAGTTGAACAATGCTAGAGACAAAGAATTGCAAAACAATGAAGGGTATGTTTAGATGCACTGCGGGTTGATCTTGGAAGTGTTTTTCCTTAAAGCTATTATAAGTAAATTTTAATTCTCATAAGTGATTCTGACCCTTGTTAACGTACATCCAAACATACTAGAAGTGAGTACCGAACCCGAGACTCGATTCTCCCCTGATCATATCTTAGTTCAACTAATTAGTTTTCTTATAATTAATTAATTTTAGATTTTAGCTTAATTTTAATAGATTGTTAGTATAACTTTCAACTAATCATAGATCATTCGATTCATTCTTCACTCTTGAGATAATTATTTTTTAAAAAATAACGTTTATAATGATGTGATAATTTATGATTAATTAAAAATGTAGAAATTCTTTATTCTTACTATGCATGAAAGTTAATTCCATCATTTTATTTTTTTATAATTTATTACTTTTTCTTTCAATTTAGGTTTAGATACCAAATTTACTTACTGTATTATAATTTATGGTAGAATGGGGTTCATAAGTACTCGGACTCGTTACGAGTGAAGCTCTTTCGCCCTTTCGACTCAGAGCTTGAGGGACTAATGTACTATTGGGAATATGTGGGCCGAGACTGGATCTGGTTTCTCTCCAGCAGCACCCTCTCCATCATCCCTCCAGCCTCTCTATCTCTCTCTTAACTCTATCCTCTCTCTTAATTATTTATCAATTTCTCTCTCCATTATCTTATATCCCCCCCTTCTCTATTTTTCTGCTGGAGAGGCAGGAGGGCTGGAGGCAATCCAAATTGGTCGAGACTTGGGCTGAGTAAGGTCAAGTTAGTAAGTTAGTCCAAGCAATAGATTAAATGGAGAAGTTCAGTGGATAGATGACCAAAGTAAGAGTTGATAGAACGTAGGGCCGAGAATGCATGCAAGTTGAGAGACAAATGCATGGAGGTTGAGAACATGAGAGAGATAACCGCTAACATGATGAGTGTGGTTACCTTCTTTAGAGGTGTTAGGAGTGTATTTTCAAATTTGAGTTTTCGTCAGATAGGCAGAAAGAGGCTACATGAAAATTGAGAAAGAAGTCCAAAAAATTGGTATATACTGGTTTGACTAAAAGAAAGTTGACAAGTACTAAATTGACAGACGTAAAGTTGACAGAAAAATTGGTCAAAAGCAAGATTGTCAAATTCATAAGGAATTCCCAAAGTAGACGAGAGTTGGATTAAAGAGAGGAAAATTGACCAAGTTCAAAGTCGTCGGGAATAAAGTTGACAGAAGAATGTACATAAAGAAGAACGTCAAATTCAGAAGATTATAGAAGAATCGACAAGTATGTAGTTGACAAGAAATTCCTCAGTTGACACGCCAAACAACGAAACCGTTGACAACAAGCAAGTTGACACAGAGCGGTTCAAAGAATTGAGCAGTTAGAGAAGTTTGTTTGTCAAATAGTTTGAATTTGAGTATGGCAAAATTGTCATACACGTGTCAAAGTAGATTAGGAAGTTACCTTTAGGAAGTTATCTACTTTTTCTATAAGTACTAGATTCTACGATGTAATAAAGGTTGGAACTTGAAACATCAGACACGTCTCGATCACACAACAGACTGACGGATTAACTCAAGTATTCCTTCCACCCTTTTATCATCAATACAATGTTCAATTTCAATACAATATTGGTTCATTTCCTTCAAGTTCTTCATACACTTTCCAGTTTATTCATCATGTTCTTCATATTCTTGCTATAACTTTCATTACTTTTCTGCACTTCATGTTTGTCAAGTTTTCCTTTACTCTAATATTATAAGTAGTTCCTAGTTTTTGACATATTTTATTTAAATTAACATTTTTTCATTCGTTTCTATTCAATTTCTCAGAAATTGTTCTTCATCAACTTTAATAAATAACTACCTTTTCTATATTAATTCATTTGTAGTGTTCTTACATTTCAAATCTAAGTTTTACTTCCTGTCAAGTATTCATACTTAATTACTTAGTATTTCAGAAACTATTTCATTATCTAGGAGGTTACTTGATACACATCCTACACATCTCGATCACACAGCAGATTGACGGATTACATTAAAGTATTCCCTCCATCCTTCTTATTTCAATACTATGGCAAAATTCAATGTCATTTTCATCCTTTTTGTTCAAGTTCTTTACTTGTTCCTTTTAATTTCCAGTGTTTCTCTCAAGTTCGTCTTTTAAGTTTATTTTACTTCTTGCAAGTAGTATCATTTAGATCTTTATCCACTTAATTTTTCTTTCAAACTTCCGTTTCTCTTCATCGTAAACCTAGTATAATTAGGTAGATATTGTTATTAAGAAACCATTTTCTACTTTCAAATTTCAAATTATATTTCAAATACATGCAGTTTTCATTGTCAAGTTTTATTATTGGCGATAATCCGTACGCCATCTTCTTTTAAACTTATATATGTGTCATAGCATCAAGTTCTTACCAGTATATTACTATAGTTGACCAACTTGTCAAATTTATACTTAGCAGACAATTCAAACATACATTTCGACGAGATTACCGCATAACTCGTAGGTCCCACACTCGTCTGATCTTTAATTATTTGTAACAAAGGGATTTTTGGACACCAACCAAAAACAAACGTTAACAAATTGGCACGCCCGGTGGGACGAGTTTAGAGTAACTCGTACAGTGTCACAAATTTGACATTCATTTGTATGCGTCTACGGAGTCGAAAGGTGGTTCAAACATCATCTATTTCCCAAAACTCTCTAAATATGAGTAGTGCAAGTGATGCAGGCATAGTAGGCACTAGCACCGCTGCGTCAACGGTGGATGCTATTGCACCAGTTGACAATATTCCTGCAACCAGGGATAACGCCACTAATGCAGGGAATAATAGCACTAATAGTTTAGGTGTGAGAAGGGCGTTTCTTACGCCCAAGTTGTCAATAGATTTGACGAAGTTGGCCAAGGAACACTCCCGTCACCAACTTCCCCAGTTTTACAGCAAATAAATCCATCAACTCCCGGATTGTCTCCACGAAGTGTTGTGAATTCAAACCCAAGAGGGACTACGCAACCTCTGTCACAACCTTTGTACATGATGCCTTATGGTTTGACTGCCGTCAATCCAAGTACCCCATTTGCATACATACCATATCCAAATGGAATGACGATGGTTGCCCATGCATCTGGGTAGGCAGGACCATCGACTGGGGGGCAAATTCCTGGTCATGCGAATGGGATAACAGGGTCAATGGTAATAACCCATTCTCGACAAGAGCAACCAGTAGTAAGACCACAAATATCCCCATTAAGACAACCCCCATAAAGTATTGTTGGTTTGCAGAGGCTACATTAGCCAACGTCCGACAACAAATCGACTCTAGTAACCATGACATGGTGAACATATTTACTCAACAAATGAGTACAGTGATTACGCCATTAATGGAAAACACAAATAATGCATGCTTGACATTGGCAAACGCGATACGTAGGTTAAATAGAGCCTTGGGCATTGTAACCCCAGGTGATAACCAAAATGCTAATAGAAATCTCAATGGAAATGTCAATAGGAATAATTAACCGCAGGTTGAACAACCACATGTTATACAACTTGACGGATCTGAACAAGATGACGAGCGGCAACAGTCCCATCGTCGGATTCCTTTGAGACGTGGAAATGTACATATTCTACGACCGGAGGAAGACGAAGATCTGGTCATAAACCAGGGTGCTTTTGGAGCATTTCGTCAAAACGTTCTAAATCAGAACGTCAATCAAGTTGTCGATCAAGCATTGAATAGGTTTGGTTTTAACATAGGTTATGCCAATCAACCATTTTTTGCCTCGGCATTTCCTGATTGGGTCCAACAGGCAGAAATGCCTCGAGGATACAAAATACCCAAATTGTCAAAATTCTCAGGAGAAAGTGGAGAGTCGACAGTCGAGCACGTTGTCCGATATACAATTGAGTTGGGAGACTTGGCTCTAGAGGAGGGATTAAAGATGAAGTTCTTTCCGAGTTCATTGACTAAGAATGTTTTTTCTTGGTTTTCAACTCTAAGGCCTAACTCCATACATTCCTGGAATCAATTAGAGAGGAGTTTTAATGATCAATTCTTCAGGGGTGACCTGAAAATAGGATTGACAGATTTATTTGGCATTAAAAGAATGTATAACGAGTCTGTCGATGACTACCTTGCTCGATTCCGTCAAATGAGGAGTCGTTGCTTCACCCCTATCCCTGAGGCAGAAATAGTGAAGATTGCTGCTGGAGGTCTAGATTATCATATTAGGAAGAAGTTGGTGAACCAACATCTAATTGATCTTGCCCAATTAGGAGATAAAGTCCGTCAAATTGAACAATTGAAAGCTGAAAAAGTTTTTAAGCAGAAGAAATTCCTCAAGAGAGAAAAGATTAACTTTGTCGGATGTAATGAATCCGACGAGGAGGGCGATGACTCTGAGGAATATGAGGTAGATTACATTGAATTAAAAAATGGTCCACCTTATACATGCCAAGCTTTGAAGCCTGCGAGGTCCAAAGAAAGGATCCCTTTCATTAATAAGAAAGTGTATACATTTGATGTGACCAAAACCGATCAAATATTTGACATATTACTCAAAGATAAGCAGTTAAAATTGTCAGATGATCATAGGCTTTTGAAAGCCCGTGAGATTAAAGATCGGAAGTACTGTAAGTATCATAACACTTTTGGTCATGTAACTAATGATTGTATGCATTTCAGGGACATTATTCAGAAAGGTTTGGCAGAAGGAAGACTAAACTTTTCAGACAAGAAACCGGACATGAAGGTTGACACAAAACACTTTGGTCCTGAAGTTAACAAGGCAGACCGCCAAGTCCCTATGGGAATAGGCATGGTCAACATCAGGACTGGGCAAAATATCCAGATGGATCTATCGGATCCATTTGATGTTTATCCAAAGCCAGGAGAACCGCTCGTCGATTTCATGGCACGCAAGAAATCTGACGGCATACTTAAAGTTTGCCCAAGATGCGAAATATTTTATGACGAAGTGGCTGCAGAGAAAGCCAGGGGGCAGAAGCCACCATCGTATCACACACGAGACAGAACTGAGCCTCGTAATGGTGGTAACCAAGGCAGATTTTCACACTCAATTAGCCATGCTGGATCCAACAGTGTACACAGAAGTGTTGCATCTGTTGTTAACAGGCAGACAAATAGCCGTCAACAACACATGCATCAGGCAAGACCTAGACAGCACCACACTGGAGGTTGGCTTAAAGAGCCTATCAGAGGATCAGTGGAAAATAACTTTGTCGGTGGCAAATTCAATTCCGGCAAGACCAGGAAACCCCCATCCAACGTAATAGTGGATCAATGGGTGAAGAATTCTGCCACGACTCGTTACCCAGAGTTACAAAAGCAGACATGGGTTAGACAAAACAAGTTCAGTGATCGCGGCCCACCCTTTTGGAATGAAAATTACCGAAAGGGCCAGTTAGCTCAGAATGCCCAAATGACAGGCCCTGGTTTGTCAAGACCATCAACTCAATTAGCCATCTCTAAGAGCCAAAAGAAGAGGCTGCAGAGGCTCCGGCTGTGCTCAAAAGAACAAGCCTGACAGGCAAAGAGTTATAACCCTAAAAGAGATGCCTTCGCGCGATACTGGTTGCTTGGTTGCAACAACTGACAACAAAGCTGACAAGAAAAGAGATGCCAAAATGAAAAGTATAATAGTGACACATCCCATGGAAGTTGATGCGATGGGACCCATTAATCAAGCTAGGAAGAATAAGCCTACATCACAGGTTTTCACAGAAAAGAAGGTGGCTTCAGGCCAGGCATCACCACTAGTAAGATCCACTGGCAAATGGCCTGTCGGGCTGGTAGAGATGGAAAAGGTTGCAGGACTCGAGGAAGAGTTTGAGGCCAGAATGGGAAAACAACAATTGACAACGTTCAGGCCTGAGTGTGATTTAACCATAGAAGAATTGTCATTCGATCTCGCCATCGGCTAATCGAATGATCCAAACGATGATATGAACATCAGCGGAGCCATGGACATGGATGGCCAGAATGAAGATTGGGCCGACATCATCGAGGCACTGGACAACTGTGGCGCAGGGATAGCCAGACCTCTGTCAGATAGTTTAGGATCAGATGATGAGAGTGATTTGAGAAGAAATCACGGCAGAATGGTTGGAGGTGCATTTTTGGATGAAGATCCAGAGAATGAAGTCATACTGGAACCGGGGATGGAAATGAAGATTGGGTTTATTTCATTCATTCCAGCAGAATATGAGGGATATCTTGAGATCGATTTTTCTGACGACGATGATGATGTCGTCAACAATGGAAGGGACCCAGGCGATTGCTGGATGTGTGTTCAGGAGAAATTGGTTACCGTATTCGACAATGTAGCTCAGCTGGAGAAGCCCACCGATGAGCAAAGAAACCATTTGAGGCCTTTACATGTAAAAGCCATAATAGATGGAAGACCTACCAACAGGGTTTTAATTGACGGGGGAGCTGCTGTGAACCTAATGTCAAGAGCAATGTTCAAAAAGCTAGGGAAGGATTAGTTGGATTTAATTCCGACAGATATGGTCGTCACTGACTTCAGTGGCAAAACTTCTCCGTCAGATGGCGTCGTTTTGTTAAACATACAGGTTGGCACCATCGAAAGGACCACATTGTTTTCAATAATTCCAGCCAAGTCAAACTACAACATATTACTTGGCAGGGATTGGATTCACGCTGTAGGAGCAGTTCCATCAACAGTGCATCAAAAAGTGATCTTATGGAATGAGCAAGATCAGGTAGAAATCGTGGAGGCAGATGACAGTGCTTGCTATGCTTAGCAATCACATGTTGATTTCAAGGTATATTCACCAAACGTCAGGCCTATAACTGCCAATGAAGGGGTCATTGACAAGGACGCGTTGGAAGCAAGTCTCCTCAGCCAATTCGGTGTTAAGTTAAAGGACGAGGCCGATATGACTCGGCCAAATTCCGGCAATGAGCCTTGAAACCCACTTGAAAAGGTTGTCGGCCTATCTGGCCAACAGAGAAGTACACACTGCAGAAAGTGTGTTGGCGGATTGTATCATTGACGACGACCCTTTGGGTTTTGAGAAATTAGCCGAAGCCAAGCAAAACGTGGAAGTAGAGGATCCTCTGGAAGAAATAAATTTAGGGACGAAAGAAAAGAAAAAGCCCATTTTTGTCAGTGCTTTTCTGCCAGAGGATTACAAACAAAAACTTGTCGGATTAATTGCAGAGTATAAATATTGCTTTGCATGGGACTACGATGAAATGCCTGGTTTAAGCAGAGATCTTGTCGAACACCCTGCTGCCACTTAGGGAGGATTGCAAGCCTGTTAAGCGAGGCCGAGAAGGTTTGCTCCAGAGGTAGTGCATAAAATCAAAGAGGAAGTGCAAAGACTGCTTAAAGCAAAGTTCATTCGAACAACCAGGTATGTCGATTGGCTTTCTAATGTAGTTCCTGTCATTAAAAAGAATGGCAAAATGAGGGTATGCATAGACTTTAGAAATTTAAATATGGCTACCCCCAAAGATGAATATCCGATGCCAATAGCCAACATGCTTGTCGACTTAGCATCAGGAAATGAAATTTTAAGTTGTATGGATGGCCATGCAGGTTATAATCAAATCTTTATAGCCGAAGAAGATGTGTCAAAGACTGCCTTCAAGTGTCCAGGAGCGATTGGGACATATGAATGGATTGTCATGCCTTTCGGTTTAAAGAATGCAGGAGCCACCTATCAATGAGCAATGAATACAATTTTCCATGATGTTATTGGAAAATTCATAGAAGTATATATTGATGACGTGGTTGTCAAGTCCAAAACCAAAGATGACCACTTGGAGCATCTGAAGCAAGGGTTTGAAAGGATGAGAAGGCATAACCTTAAAATGAACCCAGAGAAGTGTAGCTTCGGAGTGTCGGCTGCCAAATTCCTAGGATTCCTAGTCCACAAAAAAGGAATTGAGGTAGACAAGAATAAAGCCAAAGCGGTCATGGAAGCCTCGACACCGACAGATAAAAAGGAACTACAATCCTTCCTAGGAAAGGTTAACTTTCTAAGAAAGTTTATATCAAATCTGTCGGGAAGAACGAGAATATTTGCACCATTGGTCAAGTTGAAATCAGAGCAAAGCTTCATATGGGAACCTTGTCACCAAGAGGCTTTTGACCAGATCAAGCAATACCTAGTCAATCCACCGGTCATGATGCCAGCAGTGCCTTGTCGACCGTCGAAGTTGTACATATCGGCATCTGAAGACACTATAGGATGTCTATTGGCCTAGGATGATGATGACAATGTTGAAAGGGCCGTATATTATCTAAGCAGGGTCCTCAATGATGCTGATAGAAGATATATAGTGCAATAGAGAAGTTATGTCTAGCATTGTATTTTTCTTGTACAAAAATTAAATATTATATGATGCCATGCCATGTATTCGTTATTTCCAAAACGGATGTTATAAAGTATATGTTGTCAAAACCAGTCCTTAATGGACGTATTGGTAAATGGACCATTGCTTTGACAGAATATTCTTTACAATATGTACCATCTAAAGCCGTCAAAGGACAGGCAGTGACTGACTTTTTGGTAGACCATCCATGATTGGACGTGCCAGAAATAGATGTTGTCAGTTTACAACCTTTGAAACTCTATTTTGACGGATCAAGGCATCAAGGAGGGAGTGGAGTAGGAATTTTAATCGTGACTCCACAAGGAACTCCTACTAAGTTCATGTTTGAACTTAAGTATCCATGTTCCAACAATGAAGCTGAATATGAAGCTTTGATTGTCGGATTAGAGATACTGATAGAAATAAAAGCATGAAATGTGCACATCTTTGGGGATTCCCAATTAGTTATCAAACAACTTACTCAAGAATACAAGTGTGTCAACTACAACTTGACAAAATACTGTATCATAGCTAGTAAGTTAATGAAAAAATTCGATGACGTAATTGTCAAATATATTCCCAGAAATTTGAATCAAGAGGCTAATGAGTTGGCTCAAATAGCCTCAGGATACAAGATATCTCAAAAGGCTTTGTCAGGACTAATGGAAATCAGAGAATTATTGTATCAATTAGAAGAACGAGATATTTTGGTTAATGATGTAATTCTACCTAATGACTGGAGGTTGCCAATAATTAAATATTTGGAAAATCCAAGTCAGAATGTAGATAGGAAAATGAAATACAAAGCATTGAATTACACAATGCAAGGAGGACTGTTATATAGAAGATATGTTGACGGGACTCTACACAAGTGCCTGAGTGAGCAAGATGATTATTTGGCTCTATCAGCAGTCCATGAGGGCATACGTGGAGCCCATCAGGCAGGAGACAAAATGAAATGGGTTCTTCGACGAAGTTTGTATTATTGGCCAACTATGATTAAAAATTGCATTTCGTTTGCCAAGTCTTGTGAACAATGTCAGAAACATGGTCATATACAAAATGTACCGGCTAGCGAATTACATTCTATTGTCAAGCCTTGGTCATTCCAAGGATGGGCTTTGAATTTAATTGGCCAAATACATCTTTCTTCATCGAAAGGACATCAATTCATTTTAGTTGGGGTTGATTATTTTACCAAATGAGTAGAAGCAGTTTGCCTTAAAGCAGTCACCCAACAAGACATGATTGATTTCATTGAAAATCACATCATTTGTCGGTTTGGCATACCCCAAACTCTGACAACAGATCAAGGGTCAGTATTCGTCGGCAAGAAAGTTGTGGAATACGCTGGTTCTAGGCATATAAAAATGCTCACATCTACACCATATTATGCACAAGCCAATGGTCAAGTTGAGGCCATAAATAAGATCATTATTAGTCTTATTAAAAAGCATGTGGACCGACAACCTAAGAGTTGGCATAGTACTCTTGATCAAATACTGTGGGTATATAGAAACTCACCCAGGCAGTCGACAGGAACTTCACCATATCGGCTAACTTATGGACACGATCCTGTGCTACCTGTCGAAATCAATCTTCAGTCTACTCGCATTCAAAGGCAAAATGATTTGCCTACCAACCAATATTGGAATGCAATGCTGGACGAATTGGATGAGTTAAGTGATGAAAGATTGATTGTATTAGAAAATTTGATTCGATAAAAAGAAAAAATTGCAAAGTTCTATGATAGTCGAGTTAAGTTCAAATCATTTAAGGTAGATGATCTGGTGTGGAAAGTCATATTGCCCATGGATAAAAGTTGTCGAGAATATGGCAAATGGTCACTTAAATGGGAAGGACCATTTAGAGTTGATAAAGCGTTTTCTGGGAATGCTTATGCACTTGTCAATGTTGATACTGGCTCGAAAATTAAGTCAATTGATGGAAAGTATTTGAAGGAATATAAACCGACAATGTTGGAAATAAAAATTGACAGTAAATGAGATAGAACATAAGTTTTGTTCATTGATTTGGCAATACAATTTTACATTGTCAAAATTACATCCTGTCAGTTTAAGCTGACTTATTCCTAAGAGAGCGGGCTGGAAAGTGACGGTTGGCATACACAGATGTGTGTCGAATTATGAGCATTCAAAAAGATAAGTTAAAAATATGTTCAGTTGACATACAAAAAAAAAATGTCAACTAAACTAAGATTGAGAATTTCTGATTTCTTCCCAAGCCTTCTCTAGAGCCTCTCTGTCAGCCTTGGCTTCCAAATATTCAGATTGCATGGCTATTAGAATGTTGACAATAGTCCTGGCAGTCACCCCTGACTTTTTAGATTCATCGTCAATTTGATTGACCTTTTCTTTGCTGGCCGACAGAGTTTGTGCAAGTGGAGGTTTTTTCTCTTTAGCTTGAGTTAAAGCAACTTCTAAGTCAGCAATCACTTTGTCTACTGCCAAGTCAGCTTTGACGTTGTCAGCAATGACATGAATCTCTTGTTCTCTTGTGGCCTTCATGGTGCGTAGAGTCCCCAACATATTGTCCCTGCTGATTTTTTCGACTTCAAAAGGGGACATAACATCATTGATGGTTGACAATTTGTCTGTCAGACCATCAAAGTAGTCTTGGACAGAAACCAAAGTGCCCCTGCTTGAAGTTGGCAGATTGTTCTTAATTGGATTAAGTTGTTGGAGAAGATTGGTCATGGTTGAACGGACGACTGAATCTAAACATAGGATGTCAAGTGGATGCTTGAAAAGGGATTTCAGCTCTTGCACAAACTTGACAACTTGATAATCACTCAAATCTTACCCTGTCAAATTTGAAAAATGGGTAGATCTTGATGAATTCTGATGACCAGCCTCTGACCAAAAAAAAAAAATCAATGAAGTTTTCAAGTTTAGAGGCAGGAACTTTCAGTGGTTTGACGACAGTAGACAAGGTGTCTGTCGAAAGAGGTGGAATATGTGACTGAGAATTAGAGTTTGTTGAGGAGTTGGTGAAGAGTGAATTGATTGTTCAGGAGGATTGATGGCATCAAGATTGGCGATTGTTGAAGTTTTGCCTCTCTCCCTTAGCCGTTGAAAGACAAAACTTGGGGGACATCTGTTAGGAGTGTATTTTCAAATTTGAGTTTTCGTCACATAGGCAGAAAGAGGCTACATGAAAATTGAGAAAGAAGTCCACAAAATTGGTATATACTGGTTTGGCTAAAAGAAAGTTGACAAGTACTAAGTTGACAGACGGAAAGTTGACAGAAAAAATGGTCAAAAGCAAGATTGTCAAATTCATAAGGAATTCCCAAAGTAGACGAGAGTTGGATTGAAGAGAGGAAAATTGATCAAGTTCAAAGTCGACAGGAATAAAGTTGACAGAAGAATGTACATAAAGAAGAACGTCAAATTCAGAAGATTATAGAAGAATTGACAAGTATGTAGTTGACAAGAAATTCCTCGGTTGACACTCCAAACAACGAAACCGTTGACAACAAGCAAGTTGACACAGAGCGGTTCAAAGAATTGAGCGAGTTAGAGAAGTTTGTTTGTCAAATAGTTTGAATTTGAGTATGGCAAAACCGCCATACACGTGTCGAAAAGTAGATTAGGAAGTTACCTTTAGGAAGTTACCTTTAGGAAGTTACTTACTTTTTCTATAAATACTAGATTCTACGATGTAATAAAGGTTGGAACTTGAAACATCGACACGTCTCGATCACACAGCAGACTGATGAATTAACTCAAGTATTCCTTCCACCCTTTTATCATCAATACCATGTTCAATTTCAATACAATATTGGTTCATTTCCTTCAAGTTCTTCATACACTTTCCAGTGTATTCATCATGTTCTTCATATTCTTGCTATAACTTTCATTACTTTTTTCGCACTTCATGCTTGTCAAGTTTTCCTTTACTCTAATATTATAAGTAGTTCCTAGTTTTTGACATATTTTATTTAAATTAAAATTTTCATTCGTTTCTATTTAATTTCTCAGAAATTGTTCTTCATCAACTTTAATAAATAACTACCTTTTCTATATTAATTCATTTGTAGTGTTCTTACATTTCAAATCTAAGTTTTACTTCCTGTCAAGTATTCTTACTTAATTACTTAGTATTTCAGAAACTATCTCATTATCTAGGAGGTTACTTGATACACATCTCGATCACATGCAGATTGACGGATTACATTCAAGTATTCATTCCATCCTTCTTATTTCAATACTATGACAAAATTCAATGCCATTTTCATCCTTTTTGTTCAAGTTCTTTACTTGTTCCTTTTAATTTCTAGTATTTCTCTCAAGTTCGTCTTTTAAGTTTATTTTACTTCTTGCAAGTAGTATCATTTAGATCTTTATCCACTTAATTTTTCTTTCAAACTTCTGTTTCTCTTCATCGTAAACCTAGTATAATTAGGTAGTTATTGTTATTAAGAAACCATTTTCTACTTTAAAATTTCAAATTATATTTCAAATACATGCAGTTTTCATTGTCAAGTTTCATTATTGGCGATAATCCGTACGCCATCTTCTTTTAAACTTATATGTGTCATAGCATCAAGTTCTTGCCAGTATATTACTATATTTGACCAACTTGTCAAATTTATACTTGGCAGACAATTCATACATACATTTCGACGAGATTACCGCATAACTCGTAGGTCCCACACTCGTCTGATATTTAATTATTTGTAACAAAGGGATTTTTGGACACCAACCAAAAATCAACGTTAACAAGTGGGGCGAGATTTCGAGTAATTTGAATTATAAGTCATGTATATATGTGATGTAGTAGAGTAGAGAAAGACGGGCTATTTTTCCTGTAATCGACTGCTAGTTTGGAGATAACTTTTAATATATTCGAGTTCCTTTGAATTAAACAATTTCATAAAAAATATATTTTTAAAAAAAAATACCCAACTTAATTTTAATGCCCTAAGCAATAATTCAAAGCTAAGCAGTTTCCACACCCAATACCCATCCCGAGTTTTAAGTTCATATTCATATCGATTTCAAAAAAGAAAAAAAGTTCATATTCATATTATGTTTTTTTTTTTAACAAGAAAATTTGGAAAGATTCATATCATGGTTTGTTTTATCATATTATTATCATGAGAAATGCTGATGAGTATCCTAAGATGAAGAAGTTAAATACTTAGTTTTCCAAGAAAACTTGTTTATTCCCTTCCTAAGCATTACCTATAATTATAAATGAATATAATAATAATATAACGCGTCAAACCATCTTCCCCAGAAATTCAACCTTTGATCAAACCCCGACCACATTATTTGTGAGCTGGTTCCAACTTGCAGTGTAGGCGAGCGAGCTCCCTCACAGCCATATCGATCAATTAGAAGAGGAAATGATGATAGCAGAGGGAATAATCGAAGATGAAGAGAAATGGCTCGCAGAGGGTATTGCCGGAATTCAACACAACGCATTCTTCATGCATCGCGCTCTGGTTCTTATCTTTTTCAATTCTCACCAATTCCATCACAGATCCTTCGTTTCCTTAACCCTAATTCCCTTTTTTCATTCACCAATCTCATCGCATTCGCATTTCGCAGGATGATAGCAATCTCAGAGACGCTCTCAAATACTCTGCGCAAATGCTATCGGAGCTTCGAACTTCTAGACTCTCCCCTCACAAATATTATGAACTGTGTAAAATCTTCTTCTCTTTTTCATAATTCACAATCATATCATATATACACATAGTCCTTATTCACAATTCAATTATTGATTCGGATTTTTGTGTTCTGTTTCTGTTAAGATATGAGAGCCTTCGATGAACTGAGGAGGTTGGAGATGTTCTTCAAAGACGAAAGCAGACATGGCGTTTCCATAGTTGACCTATATGAGCTTGTTCAACACGCTGGAAACATATTGCCTAGACTGTAAGTGGAACCTTGTCGCTTTAATTGAATCATTGCTACCTTTTGGATGATCTTGAATTGTTGTGCAATTTTATTTTCGGACAATTGTGTGTGTTTCCATCATATACATGTGTTAATTTACTGGCAGGTATCTCCTTTGCACGGTAGGATCTGTTTACCTCAGATGTAAGGATGCTCCTGTAAAGGATGTTCTTAGAGATCTAGTGGAAATGTGTCGTGGTGTTCAACATCCAATGCGTGGTTTATTTTTGAGGAGTTATCTTGCCCAAGTCAGTAGAGATAAGTTGCCTGATATCAGCTCTGAGTATGAAGGAGGGTAAGGCCATTACTTGATTGTTATGGTAATTCATTTAGGGTGTGTTTGTGTGTTGTTGTTTTTTTTTGGAAGGAAATGAAGGGAAATGGAAGGTTAATTGGAAGGACGCCCTTGTTTGTGAGTTCAGAAATTTGGAAGGGAAGGTTTTCGGGATTTTAATAAACCCTCCAAACCCCTCTTCTTCCCACTTTTTTATTTCCCCAATTTGGGGTATTTTGTAGAAAAACTAACTTAAATTACTAATTTGGGGAATTTTTGGAGAAAGATGTTTTTATTTTATTTTTTTGCATTAATATTATTTAAAGAATATTACTTATGTTAATTTTTTAAATAAGGGTAAAATTGTGAAAGCATGTCATAAACCCTCAATTTCCTCCCCTCACATAAAACATACTCTCAAATAAGGAGAAAGATAACCCTCTCATTCTTCTTCCCTCCCTCCCCTTCCTTTCCCTTTGATATCCTCCATTTCCTTTCCCTCCTAGCTCACAAACAAGCCTTATAGATTTTGAATATCTTGTGTTCGTGTATCTTTTTAATAAAATAATAATTCATAATATATATATATATATATATATGTGTGTGTGTGTGTGTGTGTGTGTACACATATGGAATGTAAGTTCAATAAGAAAAAAATTAACAATAGCGTGGAAGTGAAAATTAAATATCATACCATATCACAAGTCACACAATTTAGTTATCTTTGTTCTATCATACAAAATAACGAAGGAATAGAGGGAGATGTAAACCATCGGATTCAAGTTGAGTGGATGATATGGATAAGTGTTTCAGGTGTTATTTGTGATAGAAAAGTGTCTATCAGTCTAAAACTTTTCTGCATTGTTATAAGACACGTGATGCTTTATGGAATTGAATGCTAGGCGGTAAAAAACCAATAAGAGCATAATTTTAGCATTGCAGAGATAAAGATGTTGCGTTGGATGCATGGAATATAAGACAAGACAAGATTAGGAATGAATAAGTTAGAAAGAAAATAGGGATAGCACCACGACCTATTGAGGAAAAGATGGTAGAGTTAGATGGTTTGGGCAAGTGTGGAGAAGAACTGTAGAAGCCCCATTAGGGAGAATACATTGGATGAAGGGTAGCCCAATAGCTAGAGATAGAGGGAGACCAAGAAAAACTACAGGCTTTCTCATTAAGAAGGATTTAGATGTAAGTAGTTTGTCTATAAACATGATTTATGATAGGACATTATGAGTTTGTTTGATCCATGTAATCGACCCCGCCTAGTAGGGAAAAGTTTGCTTCTTGTTGTTGGTATTTCTACTTGTAAACATGTCTATGGTTTCAATTTTGAATGTGGAAAATTTATACTATAGGTAATATGTTTGGGTGAACTAGAGTTAAAAAGAGTTGAGATTGAATGGTGCTGTTGTTTCCATGCAGGGATTCTGAAAGTGTGATGGACGCTGTTGAATTTGTTCTACAGAATTTCTCAGAAATGAATAAGCTTTGGGTTCGATTGCAGCATCAGGTTCATTGAACATCTTTAAATCATATCTACTTTTATCTTTTGAGATGCATAGCACCACAGTACTTGCATGCCATAGCCTTAGAGGTAAAAATAAATCATGAGAACATGATTTCTGGCCATGCAGGTGTTATGGTGCTTGTGAATCATGCTTATTCTTTGGCGTTCCTGAGCTGAGGTCTTCAATTGGGCTTTGTGGTCTGCAGGGACCCGGCCGGATAAGAGAGAAGAAGGAAAAAGAAAGGAACGAGCTTCGCGATCTTGTAATATAAAATATGATACTATCACCTGATGAAGTAGTGTGTTATACATTTTGATAGATAAGTTATGTGATTTTCTTTTCTCAAATTATTAGGTAGGAAAGAATCTCCACGTTCTGAGTCAGATAGAGGGCGTGGACCTTGAAATGTACAAAAACACTGTCCTTCCAAGTGTCTTAGAGCAGGTCTAATAAAGTACTTTTTCTCCCCCAAAAATAATTTCCCCCTAATTCTAAGCCTTGATGTTATAATATTCTTTCTAATTACCCCTCAACTGTATGAATTGGCCTGAGCAGGTTGTCAACTGTAAAGATGAGCTTGCCCAATTTTATCTCATGGAATGCATAATCCAGGTTTTCCCAGATGAGTACCACTTGCAGACTCTTGAGACGCTGTTAGGTGCTTGCCCCCAATTGCAGGTGAGTAAGTGGGTAACATGATTGAAACTAGAGCTTGAGATGTACAACACCCACCTACACATATGCATGCGCGCACACACCCAAAGCGGTGACTGGTCAACCTTGTAGAGGCATAGGAATTTTCTTTATTTGTTGTGACAAACATATACCAAATGGTAAATTTCCTCTTTTTTTTTTGTTTATAATTTCGTAATGTGGATTTTCCTTCAATCTGTGATGCTGAGATTTTAACAATTTGTAGTTGTTATGTACTTATGTTGAGTCCATTCTTAATGGAAATATGACTCACTAAGGGTTTTGTTTTAAAAGTCTTAGTAAGATTCAGATCATAACTCTGCTCACTGAGGTAAATTTGCATGTGAAGCTCCATGACTTATAAATAGTTGAGTTGATCATACATTTGATTGGTCATGATTCTGATAGAACTGGTTCAACAATTAGGGATTCTAGATGAACTTTATTCTGTGATAGAAAGAATTTCTCCGGGGAAATGTTCCCAAAATCAGAGAAGTATGAACAACTAATGAGAACAGTAGAGAAAAATGAAAATACAATGTGTTTCCCTCCAAGATTCCTGATCTTGGCCCTTTCCTTTTGATTCTAGTTCCAACTAACTTCCTAACTAATTTCCCCCTCTGCTCTCTATTTATCCCTAACTAATTTGAGGCTGGCCCATTTTGTGTGGACTGTTTTGGCCTCCTCCTCTCATATACTTTCTTAATAGGGGGTCTAACAATACTCCCCCCCAAAAGATCCACCTTGTCCTCAAGGTGAAAAGAGGGAAACTGGGTTGCAATTGTTTCATAAGGTTCCCAAGTGGCCTCAAAGTCGGGAAGATCCCGCCATTGTATCAAAACTTCAGCTGTACGAGTTGTTGTTTCGGATGGCTTGGACTTCGCTTTGGAAAAACCCGAAGTTCCAGCCTCTTGAGAGAGTATCTTTGGAAAAGGTTGAGGTGTGATTGAAGGAGAAATGGCTTTCTTCAATGATGATGCATGAAAAACAGGGTGGATTCTGCACTCATCGAGGAGTGATAGCCGAAAAGCAACTGGACCAATCTGTTTGCTGATTTGATAGGGACCATAGTAGCGAGGGCTCAACTTCTCATTCCTTTTCTTTGCAAGAGATTTTAAGCGATATGGCTGTAGTTTCAAATAAACCCAATCTCCCACTTGCTAGATTGATTGTTCTGCGAGATTGATCAAAGATCTTTGTTTCATCTGTGCTTGAGCCTTGAGAAATTGTTTTTTAGATCATGCAACAATTGATCACGGGCCTCGATCATGCTATTTACTTCCTCAATGAAGATGGAATGGTTGTACCTTTAAGTAGGTGTGGGGGGCTCTCTTCCACGGGGGGCTTTGAAAGGAGTTAATTTGGTGGAGCTGTTATAGTTGGTGTTGAACCGCACTCGCCCAACTCAACCAACGGGGCCCTTGTTTGGCTTAGAACCCGTAAGGCATCGCAAGTAGGTTTCCAAACAACGATTTACAACTTCAGTCTGCCCATCGGTTTGCGGATGATATGCAGAACTGAATTTGAGTTTAGTGCCAACTAACCGAAATAGTTCCTTCCAGAAATGACTTAGGAAAACCTTGTCTCTATCGGATACAATGGTAGAAGGAAATCCATGTAACTTTACCACTTCAGCAATGAAAACTTCTGCCACATCCTTGGCAGTGAATGGATGGCTAAGAGGGATGAAATGGGCATATTTTGTGAACCTGTCTACCACCACTAGAATAGCATCCTTCCCTTGTGCTTTAGGAAGTCCTTCAATAAAATCCATTGACACATCGGCCCAAACTTGAGTGGGAATAGGTAGAGGTTGGAGCAAACCTGCTGGTGACAATGTTTGATATTTATTTAACTGGCATATCTCACATGAAGCCACAAATTGTTGGATATCTCTTTTCATTCCTTCCCAGTAAACTAGTCCAGCTATGCGTTTATAGGATCTAAAGAATCCTGAGTGTCCCCTCTCTTTGAACTATGGAATTCTTTCAGTAAAATAGGAATCTTGGAAGAAGATTTTGGTAGTACTAGCTTCCCTTTATATAGCAGTTTTTGTTTGGAAGGAATAGCCAGGATGAGAGTGAGTCTTGGATTAAGTCTTGTATGATACTCTGCGGTTTAGGATCGTGCTTGACTTCCTCTTCCCATTCTTCTAATTCGAAAATTGGGACGGTGGACAGGGCAGCAAAAGTCATTTTCCTGGAAAGGGCATCTGCTGCCTTATTCTCTGTTCCTGGCCTATATTGAATCTCGAAATCAAAGCCCATTAACTTGGATGTCCACTTGAATTGCTTCTCTCCCAAAACTCGTTGCTCTGTGAGGAATATTAAACTTTTCTGGTCATGAACAATGACAAAGTGCCCGCCTAATGAGATAATGCCTCCATTTCTCAGACCGCCATCACAATAGCCATTAACTCTCGTTCATAAATAGATCTTGCCCGAGCTCTCTCGGATAAAGCTTGGCTAAGGAAAGCCACAGTCTGCTCCCTTGGAGAAGAACTGCTCCAAGACCCTTATTCGAGGCGTCTGTCTCAATGGTGAAAGCTTTAGAGAAATCCGGATCGTCAAATCGGCAAGTCAGCCATCAACATTTTCAATTTTTTGAAGGCACCTTGAGCTTCTATAGACCAAAGAAAATTATCTTTCTTTAACAATCGAGTTAAAGGTCCGGCCATCTTACCATAGTCTCTAACAAACCTTCAGAGTACCCAAGTAAGTCCCAAAAAACCTCTAAGTGCCTTAAGGTCCTTGGGGATTGGCCAATCTAACATTACGACCAACTTCTTGGGGTCTGTGACTACACCTTTAGCCGAGATAATGTGGCCTAGATACTCCAGTGCTTTGCTGTCCAAAGTGGCATTTCTTCTTATTTGCAAATAATTGGTGTTCTTTAAGAAGGGCTAGCACGGCTGCAAGTGTCTCTTGTGATCTTCTTGATTTTGCTATACACTAGAATATCATCAAAGAACACTAGGGTGAACTTCCTCAAATATGGTTTCAGCATCTCATTCATAAGAGATTGGAATGTTGAGGGTGCATTAGTCAAACCGAAGGGCATGACCACAAACTCATAGTGCCCCTCATGGGTCCGGAATGCCGTTTTTGGAATATCTTCTTCTCTCATACGAATCTGGTGATAACCGGATCGAAGGTCTAACTTAGAAAGTACCACTGCTCCTCCTAGTTCATCCAACAACTCATCAATAATTGGTATAGGGAACTTGTCCGGAATGGTGATTTTGTTAAGAGCCCGGTAATCTACACAGAAACGCCATCCCCCATCCTTCTTTTTAACCAAAATGATCGGGCTCGAGTAAGGGCTCACACTTGGCCTAATGATTCCCGAACTCAACATATCATCTACCAGTTTTTCAATCTCAGTTTTCTGGTAGTGGGGGTACCTATAAGGCCTGAGATTGGGGATATTGGATCCCTCCTTTAGAACTATGGCATGGTCTTGGCGCCTAGGGGGAGGTAACCCTTGTGGTTCCTGAAATACCTCAGCATAATCATCAAGGACTGAAGTCAGCCACTGAGGAATGGAGTGCCCCTGCTCTGCCTCAGTTTGCATACTGTGGTAGTCTAGAATGAAGCCTTCCCCTTGATCAGCTAGGGCTTTGAGAATTGATTTAAAAGAAGCCTTAGTTCTGGTTAGTGCAGGTTCTCCCTTCAACAACTTTATACCTTCCTTGGTGGGAATCTTAAGTGAAAGCTCTTTGAAGTTAGCCCGAATCTCCCCAAGGCTAGATAACCATTCCATACCAAGCACTACATCAACTCCTCCCAATTCGAAAACAAAAAAGTCTTGCTGTATTTCTAACCCTTGTATTAAAAGCATTAACTGTGTACACATGCCTTTACACATAATTTTCCTTCCATCCCCTACTTCTACTGAGTATTGAGGGGTTGGTGATACCTGTAAATCACAGTCTTTTATTGTGGTGGCAGAGATGAAGTTATGAGAGGCTCCACAATCCACCAAAATGCATCACTGCCTACCAACGCTATGATGCCCAACATCTTGATTGATTTCTTGGAGGTCAATCCTGTAATACTATACAAGGATAATCAGAATCGTTTCATCATCAATTCTTCCTCTGCTTCTTCTTGTTTTGTTATCCTCTTCTCCTTCGCCCAAGATCAGAATCAGTAATTGTTTATTACCACGTGTGGCCTGGGCCCCATTTCTCATCACATCTCCAAACAAAGACCTCTTCTTGATCTTTCTTGGAGTTCTCGCTTCACTTAGCCTTCGAAAATTCTTTCCTTTGAAGGATCCTGTAGATTTCGGATTATTGGAATCGTTTCCGAACTCCCCATCCATCAAGCAGTTGATTTTGATTCTTGTTTCCGATTCCCATGTGATCATCTTGGTATTACTTGCATTTCTTGTTGTAGCCACGTTTCTTGGTACCGATTGACTCCTCCGCTCATCGCCAAGTTCTTCTCATCAATACTACTGGGCAAAATCCATTAATTCCGCTATGGTGTGTCCGCCTGTGCAACTTCAACTCAGCCCTAATCACTTCCTTGAGTCCGTTAAGAAAGATCCCCTTCAAATAATCTGGTTGAGCTTCTTTCATCGCCGGTCCCGCATATAGCTTGAATCGTTCCTGTACTCTTCGATTGTCCCAATCTGTTTGAGACTCAACAATGAGTTCAAAAGGGCTATGTATCATCGAGGGCTGGAACCTTCGAATCACATCGGATCGAAAGCTGTTGCCATGTAGGGTTCTGGGCGCAATACTCCCACCACTGATACCAAGTCAAAGCTTTACCTTCCATGGCCACCATCACAGCTTGTAGCTTCTCTTCGTCACTCAATCCCTTCAACTCAAAATAACGTTCCACCCTATTCGCCCACCCATACGCACGCTGCCATCGAAGACCGGTGACTTCTAGTTTCCTCCATCTTTCATCTCGAATCTGAGATTCGTTGGCAGATCCTCCTCCGTTTCCTTCCCTAGCGCTGCGACTTGTCAATCCTCGCACGGTCTCGAGGAGTTCTCCAAGTTGTCTTCTTGTTTCGATTCTCTCAAGTCGTTCTTCATCAACGACTCTTCTCAGTTCTTGCAGTTCTTCGCGTGTAGCCATGATCGTCTCATACCCACGCTCAAGAAACTCCACTCTGGTTTCCATTCCTCTCGTCGAAACCATGAATCTTCCCCCAAGATCTAAGAGCTTTGATACCAGTTGATAGAACTGGTTCAACAATTAGGGATTCTAGATGAACTTTATTACTGTATAGAAAGAATTTCTCTGGGGAAATGTTCCCAAAATCAGAGAAGTATGAACAACTAATGAGAACAGTAGAGAAAAATGAAAATACAATGTGTTTCCCTCCAAGATTCCTGATCTTGGCCCTTTCCTTTTGATTCTAGTTCCAACTAACTTCCTAACTAATTTCCCCCCTCTGCTCTCTATTTATCCCTAACTAATTTGAGGCTGGCCCATTTTGTGTGGACTGTTTTGGCCTCCTCCTCTCATATACTTTCTTAATAGGGGGTCTAACAGATTCCTGAATATAGGCAATTTGGAATTGTGACTTTACGTGGCGTAAAAAAATTGCATTCGATATGACTACAGTCAAACATGGTTATTTTATTTTTTGTTTCTTAGACATACTTGACTAGTGATGGGTTTCCTTGCATGGATAATAATGTTCAAGATTTCGGCTGGATGGCAGTGGGTCATCCATCAGACTTGCCATTTAGAATATTTACGGGGATTCTCTTTTAAGTGAATAGTGAACTAGTTAGGGAATACAAAAGCTTTTCAATTTTCATAGACCAATTTTCTTCTTTTTATCTCCGATTTTCTTAAAGCTGAAAACATTTTCTCTCTCCTCTTTGACTGAGTTGATTGTCTTTGCAGCCAACAATAGACATCAAGACAGTGTTATCTCAGTTAATGGACAGGTTGTCAAACTATGCTGCCTCAAACACTGAAGTAAGTCAGTCTTAAGCACCATGTTGTAAGTTAAGCTTCCATATGTTGTTGATATCGTTTCTGCCTCAGGTATTACCCGAATTTCTCCAAGTAGAAGCATTCACCAAATTAAGCACCGCAATCAGCAGAGTAAGCTGGCTTTTCTTGAGTTTGCAACTTTTACTAACTAGTTTTGGGAGAACTTGATTTTGTCCAAAAATTGTCCAAAAATGTGGCCTTTCCCCCTTCATGGTAGATATTTTACAGGAGTTCCTTCTTGGTAATTTCCCTTTTGTAATTTAGTATCAAAATAAAACCTAACTGATTCGTATAGTGGTACTTTTAGACATTCCTGTAGCATGGGTTTCTTCACTATTCTTCTTTTTTCTTGTTTTAAATATAAATGAATTCGTATGTTTAGAAGTTCTACAATTTGGCCATGCAGTGTTGAAAGTATTTCCAATCAAAGGTTAATCTTCATGGTTGTTCTAGGTATATAACTCGTAAAGCAGAGGCTACATATTGTGGCCATGCTGGTTCATGGTAGAACTTGTGTAATAGGATAAGTACTTCTCGACTTTTGTATGAGCAAAACAAAATATTGGTTATAGTCACTTGATTTAATAGGACTAAAGCTTATCCCCCTGCCCCTGCCCCTGCCCCCGTCCCCACCCCCCCAAAAAAAGAAGAAAAAGAAAAAGGAAAGGAAAGAATGGTGTAACTTCTTTGTGTCTGCCTTCTATTGTTTGGACTATGAAATTGCAATTCAAGACCATAACCTGCATTTGATGCAGGTAATAGAAGCACAGGTTGACATGCCTATTGTGGGTGCAATAGCTTTGCATGTTTCTCTTCTTACATTTACTCTCCGTGTTCATCCAGATCGGCTTGATTATGTGGACCAAGTGCTGGTATATTACCTTTCAAACATGATCTGCTGTATTTTATAAAGGCATTGTGTGGACAGGATTTGCATCTTAACTTAGATACTTCTTGTATGGAACTTATGCAGGGATCATGTGTCAAGAAACTTTCTGGAAAACCAAAGCTTGATGACAATAGAGCAACAAAGCAAGTTGTTGCACTTTTAAGTGCTCCACTGGATAAATACAATGACATTGTGACTGCCCTGACTCTTTCTAATTATCCCCGTGTAATGGATCATCTTGACAATGAAACAAATAAAGTCATGGCCATGGTTATTATCCAAAGCATTATGAAGAATGATACTTGCATCTCTACTGCTGATAAGGTAATGATACCTTGCTGTTGGTTCAACATGACAAATTTACCTCCTTGTAACAGTGTTCAATATGCTTTGTAGGTCGAAGTGTTATTTGAATTAATAAAAGGGCTTATTATGGATTTGGATGGAACAGCTGTGGATGAGGTGTGCCTTAAGTTTTTTTTTTTTTTTTTGGTCTTTTGCTTCTAAGGATACAATTGCTTTATGAAATCTGTAAATTTTGACTGATTTATTTGAAATTTATTAATATGACCAAACTTATCAAATTATCTTTACTTGTTTCCTACATGAATATAATATTTGTTCAAGCTCAGAACAATTTTAATTTTTTTTTAATCTTATCCATAGGTTGATGAAGAAGATTTCAACGAGGAACAAAATTCCGTTGCTCGCCTCATACACATGCTTCATAATGATGACCCAGAGGAAATGTTTAAGGTAGCTATAAGTATGTTCAGAGTCAAATAGATTTCCTCTGGTGTTTTTTCCATTATGTACTTCGTATAACTCATGACTCAATGGCCTTCAGATACTATGTACCGTAAAGAAGCATATTATGAGTGGAGGACCAAGGCGACTACCTTTTACAGTTCCTTCCCTTATATTTTCTGCTCTTCGGGTATCTTTCTTCCTTGATTGTACTATCCTGTTGCTTTGTTTTCATCTCTACCATATTTAACATGCTTCTAGAGTTAAATTTTATATGATGGTGGATTAAGAATTATTTGAATGGAGGTGCCAGATATTTCAGGTCCATGATAAAGCCACCTATTGTTTGTACAAGGCCCCTTTGAATCACAGAGGTTGGAGGCCAGCACATATGCAAAAATAAATTACAAACACTTTAATCTTCTCTCTCTCTCTCTGTTTTTTTTTTATGCTTAATCTTTTTTCTCTTTAATCAACTCCATAAAGGAGTTCTGAAGTATTCTGTGAACATTTACAAGAGTTTACACTTTGGCAATAAATTCACCTTTAGAGTCTTGAGGTTTTATAAATGTGATCTAATGGTTAACCCTCATTATTTTTATAACCTTGAGATGCTTTTATTGTGTAAAATGTTATAAGTAATTAGATTTATAAAAATCTAGAGAGTTGGTTTCAACTGGATATCCTTAGGGCAACAAGGACTGAAAATATTCCTTTTCTAAAATTGTATGTGGCTTTTGTATAATTGGGAGTTTACTTCTTGAGAATGATATATATAGGCATGAAGAACTCAATTCTTTCTTGGTCTTCTTTTGCCTTATCGAATCATGTTTTGCCGCAGTTGATCAGGCAATTGCAAGGGCAGGATGGAGATATAGTGGGAGAAGAAGTTCCTACAACACCCAAAAAAACATTTCAGCTTTTAAATGAGGTGATTTAAATGTACAATCTTAGTGTATAAGAATAATTTAGTTTCTCTTTATCTGCATATGGTGTAATGCATTAAGTCACGTATGATATTTATTTAAGACTTTATGCACCATATATTGTTAATTAACCACAGTTATTTTGTTGCAGATCATTGAAGCTCTTTCTTCTGTATCATCTCCTGAACTGGCCCTGAGACTGTATCTGCAATGTGCTGAGGTATGCTTGACCCTGCAAACTTAGGATCAAATTAGTTTCACTCTTGTTTCTCCCTTTATTCCCAAATAGCAATCAGAAGAACCAGAAAATGGGATTACAGATGAAGTTGAGGCTTGAAAACTCATTCTCTACCAGACTACCACCCAAACTTGATTATGTGGCATGGTTTACTTATTTGTTGATTTATTCAAATTGAAGGTTTAGCTCTTTAGTCTGAGTGGGGAAATGATTTTTAAAGGCTTTGCTCAAACAGGACTTGGCTATAATCACACTGCTACTAACTTAAATGTTTTCCTGCCATTATCATATGACTCTTTAGTCTTTATCCTGACTATGACAAGTCTCTCATTTTGCACAGCTGTTTTAGTGAGTAACTTTTTCCTCTTCTTTTGGTTTGTTTTGTGATAATCAGGCTGCTAATGACTGTGACCTTGAGCTTGTTGCTTATGAATTTTTCACTCAGGCATTTGTATTATATGAAGAAGAAATTGCGGTAATTATTAGTAAAGCATTCCAATTCAAGATTTTCTTAATGCGACTAAGAAGTGGCCTTTACCTATTCATTTCTTGATAATGGTTTAGGACTCTAAAGCCCAGGTGACTGCAATACATTTAATTATTGGGTCTCTTCAGAGGATGAATGTCTTTGGTGTTGAGAACAGGGATACATTAACACACAAGGCCACAGGGGTATATTACCGTTGACTTTTCTATTTTTTTTTCTTCCTTATCTTTTTCCATGTAAGAGTCTGTTTGGATGAGGGATAATGAGGGGCATGGAATCATGGAAGGTAAAAGGATGAGAAGGGTAGTTCCTCTTGTTTGGGGGTTTAATAGTTTTTGAAGGGAAAGGGAATGTGAGGGCAACCGTTCAACCCCTTCCCCCTCAAACTAAGCTACCTAACAAATTAATTGGGATTATATTGAAATGTTACACATAATGACCCTTTCTCTTTGCCTTCCTTCACTAAAAATAATCCATATGTGGGGAAGGCAATTTTTTTCCTTTTACCTCTTCCCTTTCTATTTTATTCCATCCCCCCAAAACTTCCAAGTTAGTGAAAAAATCCATTATAAATTTATAATTTAAAGCTATGTGATGAGTTTTCTCAAGTGGATGGCCATTAGATAAATGGGGTCGTGGCAACTGTTATTCAGCCTTTTGATGTATTCGTGCCAAAACCTAAAATGATCTTTCTTTCTGCAGTATTCAGCAAAGCTTTTGAAGAAACCTGATCAGTGCCGAGCAGTTTATGCATGCTCACATCTCTTTTGGGTTGATGATCAGGATGGTATTAAGGATGGAGAAAGGTATTAGGGTAAAGGCTCAATTAGTTTACTTGGGATGGGTTGATTGGTTTTGTGCATCAATGCATCTGCATGTGTTTCTTGAAGTAGTAATGTCTTTTATTCAACGTGTCATTAAAGTTCAAGAAGTATTTAATTATTTATCCCTCTGCGTGATTCACTCAATTTAATTATGCCTCTGCATAATTGATGCATGGGTTTAGTATTGCTTGATCTGCCTACCTTTTGTTTCAACAAGAGTCTTCAAATTGACATTTTTCTTGTTCTCTGTTTTTTTTTTCCTCTTTTGGGTGGGGGTGGGGGGGTGTTGTTGATGTTTGATTACAGGGTATTGCTTTGCCTTAAGCGTGCTTTGAGGATTGCAAATGCTGCTCAGCAAATGGCCAATGTAGCAAGGGGTAGCAGTGGTCCAGTGACGCTTTTTGTTGAAATACTGAACAAGTTGGTCACCCTAATCTATGATACTATGATGCTTGGTATATTATATTCACGGCTTTCTTACTTAAAATAAAAATGTTCCAGGTACCTTTACTATTTTGAGAAAGGAAACTCTCAGATCACTGGTGCTACCATCCAGGGGCTGATAGAACTAATCACAACTGAGATGCAGAGTGACTCTGGATCAGCTCTTCCAGTTTCAGATCCTTTCTTTACCAGCACTTTGCGGTACATCCAATTCCAGAAACAGAAGGGCGGTATACTGGGTGAGAAATATGATTCTATCAAGGTCTGAATCCCTGTTTTGTACTGAAATGATGTGTCCAAGATGCACAAATGAAGTTATGTGAAAAACCAAGCATGCAGTTTGTCAGAGTTCACCACTCAGTGCATTAAATTGTTTACGGTGACGTCAGGGTCATTTTAAAGGACAATTGGCATTTGCAGTTTAATGTTTCATTAAAGCCATATAATCTGAATGTATCCATTTCACTCATCAAAGGTTTATGTAAGTGTTCCATTCCTTCAAATTTTTATCATTCCCTGTCATGGTTTCGAGTCAAAGGCCCCAATACCGCGGATGAAAGGGTAAGCCCATGATCAGAGCCTGAGTCGACGACACATCCACTGAACTACTAAATGTCTAAATATTAACATCTATGGTTCGCATTATGGTATTTTATCCCTGACAACATAGGCCAAAACCATATGAAGACAAAGAGAGATGAAATCATAGCTCGGGCTATGAGTATGATCAAATTCACATCAGCAAGCAGTATTTCTGGTAGCACCTGACATAAAACCGCAGCGGCGCAGTTGTATGATCAAATTGACCGAGCCGGTTGGACTGGCAAATTCGAAAGACCGCCTTTTGGTTAATTTGGTCCATACTTGATGGCAGGTTCTCTATCGACCTTTGACTCCGTCTAATCCCAATAACGATCCATCTGGAGCAATTTGATAAAACTTTGAAAATCCTACTTAGGAAATTTGAATCTGGTACATGAATTATCTCTGTAGTGGAATGCACTGTCTCTAAACTACACATTCTTATTGAGTTGTGTTATTACTTTTTAATTCATATTATTATCCAACTAATATGATTTTTGAACATAATATTGGACTATCATCATTGTTAGTTTTTTTAATGATAAATTTTAAAGTGTAGACCAACACATAATGTGTTGATTTATGAACAAAGTGCCACATCCCTTGTCTCAGTAAAATGAGCAACACACCTCTCGTACCAACAATGGAGTCGCAGGGAACAAGCTTGTAAGAGAAACCGCAAAGATATTTTAAAGTGTAGCTAACAAAAAGACAGGCCCAAATAAATTTGGATCAAGCCCACTCACGCACACGGACGAGACCGGGCAGGGTGAACATAAGTATGAAGGCTAAGGTCAAGTTCACAATCCTAACGGGATAAAGGTATGTACTCATACAATACATCCCCTTAAAAGTCAATGTGGAGGCTGAAGTCAATTTAAGTCAATATGGTGGCTAATGTCAATGCACCATGGTGGCCTGTAAGAAATTGCTTTTGATATCGAATTTAGCATTTATAAGTTGTTACAATTTGGATAAAACAAGGGACACTGTCAACTGTGCAACATAGCCGGATGAGTATGCATCCTACTTGCTTATGGCCTTGTGTTTGGGCTTCACTGCTGAGGCTACTACGGCATGTAGCAAATAGGATGATTAAGATTAAAAGTTATTTAATAGTTTTAAATATCACATTACCATTTAAAAAAGTTATATGATTTTATATTTTAATTTTAACCGTTTAAAGTTGGATCCAATGCCTATGATCTAATTATCTCACTCCCACATAAAAAATGTCCTCTCACTAGATACATCCCCATATATATATATATAGACCTCGAAGGATGATGAGGCAGTAAGTCTAATTTGTCGATGCTTAAAGCAAGATAAATCAAAGTATGAATAGCGAGTAGCAGTAAGTCTACTTTGAGGTAACTTTTGGTTAAATTAAGTAAATCATTTTTTCAAAGGTAAGGTAGGACTATGATTAGGAATAATAAGATCTAATGATTTTTGTAAATTCATGTAAAGACTTTATTTTTGAAATTTTTATGAAAATATTCAGCAGGGTACGGCTTAGATCACTACTTATTGTTGTTATGGAACCAAAGGAAGGCAATGGTATGTCAGATAATTGAAAATTATGTTATCCCGCTCCCTTTCCAAGCTTTCTTTCCGTTCTTCTCAACCTTCTTATTCTCTTCAGGAATCTGATATTCCTACCAATCCAAGCAGTATTTTCCAGGAGGAAATATGCTTTGAAAATATCAATCAAGATATTGATAATTGGGTAATTCCCAAAATACCCACAGAAGAATTATACAAGTCAAAAGAAAAGTTTTTTTACTACTTCTGATCATGTTATCAAGACTGAAGAGAAAAATATTCCAATCAATCCTGAGAGTGGGGAATTTCATCTTCTCTTAATGGATACGATAAAAAATCACAAACAAAAATACAGGTACTTACACATAGGATGCGTTCAGGTAGCTGTCAAACCTTTAATCCGTGAAGGATTAAACGCCTCAATCTTGATGTGCTTAAGAGATATTAGGCACAATAAATTTCAAGACTCCCTCTTAGGTACGGTAGAAACTAGCGTAAGTCATGGTCCAATTTATTTCAATTGTTATCCAAATAGAACTTTGAGTCTATAGGATCTAAACATCCTAAATTCTTTGTTTCTAAATCTTAAGATCTGTGGCTTAGACATGAAGCCTGGATCAATCCCAGCAGGTTTGCTTTATAGAATTCAATACAAGGTTATGAATTCTTGTAATTCTAAAGTTCTCAAAACTAGAACATTGGGAGAGACAACCTTGTTTCTTACTGATGTTACTAAAGCAAATGTGATTGTCCCAAAAACAATCATTTGGAAGGACGTAGTCCTACCAGAAAGATGGATTTTGGATAAGGCTGCACCAGCTTTACCAAGGGAAATGACAGATTTCAATAATATTATTCAAACTCCAACTGGACGAGTTGAATTAATCTTTGAAAGAAGAAATTCTTTCAGTTCTGTCAGATCTTCTAGTATTAGATCAAAAGACTTCAGATTTGTTCCCTCAAGACAATCCTTCTCAACTGCATCTCAAATGACAACCATTAATCTTCAGGGATTAGATACATCATCTACCATCCCTAGACCAATTTATCAGACAAAAGATGATCAATGATCAATTCAGTCTCCAACCTTTTCTTCTCTTAATGAATCTTATAATGATTTGTAAGTTCATTATTGATAAGGAATCCTTTCGAAAGGACTTTTACTCTGAGGAATGGAAACCTCAAAGAGAATGGTTCTTACAAGAATTTAAGGAAACAAACAGGATAAATATTCAGGAAGAATATTATCAATTTCTTAACAATGTTAAGACAAAGGTTTTATTTTTTGACTGGTTTCATGCTTACTCAGTCAAACACTCAATCAACTATCCTTGGAAAACAAGGATAGATGTTGATAAAACCACTAATGTCATTACTGTATGGCATTTGAAAAATGGTGAGTTAGTCAAGATAGAGTTACCACCAAATAACTCTTTCCAACTCCCTAGTGTTAAAGATCCTTTCACCAACAAACCTATCATGGCTGCTCCATTCAAATCCAAAAATCTTGATGAAGCAGTCTCTACTCATGACATTAACAAGTTAATGGAGCAATCAAACTATACGAATAAATACCTACAAGTGTTAGGGGAACACTTGATTAAAAAAGATGCATCTACCCAGGCATCTACTTCGGGAATTAAGAAAGTTATTCCCTTAGAAAACCCTTGTTCAAACCTTTTAAAATGAATAAGAGGATCAAAGAAAGTTTGCTTCTTCTTAATCCTGAGGTAAAAAAGGAAAAACAAGAGTTGGGGGAGAAAATGGAAGAAAAATCGAAACAATTAAGTGTTCCAGAGTCTCCATCCGATGATCAAGAAGGAAGACCTTTAATCAGGAACAAAGGTCCAACTATCAATGTCATTAATGAGGATGGCTCAGAAACAGAATCTGCAGCCAGTACTTCTAAACCTAATCCACAGGAAAAACTCTCAATCAATATCAATCCTGTCTATACCCAATCTTGGAAAAAACCTTCAAAGCTTTATTATCCTAGAGCAGCCCCTCCATATCTGCTTCTTGAGGAAAAAGCTCCAACTTTTAAGAGCTTCAATGCTAACAACATCTATGGATGGAACATAGATGGTCAAACGGAGTATCAAATCCTCCAAACAATGCAGCATATGACAATGATGGTTACAACATATCAAACTATAAATGATTGCTCTGAGGAAGCCATTTGCAATATTTAGTCTGATGGTTTCACAGGCCAATTAAAAGGTTGGTGGGATTATTCTTTCTCTAAAATACAGAAAGAACAAATGTTCTCTGCAATCAAAACTAATGCAGAAAGGAATCCAATCTATGATAATGAAGGTGAAACAATTTCAGATGCTGTCAACACCTTAATCTTCTCAATATGAGGACATTTTATGGGCAATTCTTCCACTTGGAAGGATAGATCTACTGATTTATTGTCCAATCTTAAGTGTAGATCGTTATCTAGTTTTAGGTGGTATAAGGATACTTTCCTAACTAGAGTTTACACTAGAGAAGATTGCTATAATAGATTCTGGAAAGAAAAATTCATCGCAGGTCTCCCAACATCGTTAGGTGATCTTGGAAAAGATGATCTTATAGCCCAATCTCCAGATGGAAATATTCCATATGAGCAATTGAGTTATGGACAACTCATTGCAGCTACTCAAAAAATAGAAGCAAGACTTTGTCAGGAAGACAAAGTCCGTGATCAGTTCAAAAAATAAAAGGCCGCCAAGAAGGATTTGGGGTCTTTTTGCGAACAATTTGGTATACCCCCTTGTCCAAAGGATAAGACAAATCTTCCAAAAGATACGAAAACAAACCCCAAAAGGCTAAGTATACCAAGTATACTAAGTAGAAGAAAAACAAATGGTATAACAAGCCTAAACCAGAGTTCAAACCAGAATTCAAACCTAAGCCAGCTACTGGTGATAGGTTTTCCAAGAAAGCGGTTACCTGTTATAACTGCGGCAAACCTGGCCACATCAGTAAATACTGTAGGCTAAAGAAAAGGATCAAAGAGTCGAATCTTGAACCATCAGTCTGAATAATCTTTTGATTCAATCAGATACTTCAAATGAGTAAGATGGTGATTTTCTTGAAGATATCAATCAAGTCCAAGAAGATGATATTGGAAGTCTTCGTTCCAATTCATCTCCTGAAATTAATGTCTTAACTAAGGAGCAAGATCTCCTTTTTGAAGTCATTAATTCAATAGCTGATCCAGATGAAAGGAGGAAGTATCTAGACAAGCTTAAATCTTCAATGGAATCCTCAAAGGAAAAGGATTTCAAAGGAAAAGGCAAAGTTATAACCAAAGATCATTTTGACTTCAAATAGATTCTTAAGCGGCTGGATGCTGCTCAACAAACAAAGCCTGTTACAATTCAAGATCTCCAGCAAGAGATCAAGAATCTGAAACAAGAGGTTAAAGAGATCAAGCAAGAACAAACTATTCATAAATTTATTTTGTCTCAAATAGCAGAGGCTCAATCAGATGAATCTGGTTATGAAGATAAACTGGAATCAAGTGCTATCAAATAAGATGAGCATGATAATCTTACTAAGGTTCAGGATAATCAAGAAGATGAAGCATTCCTTAATTTAGTAAATCAATTAAGGATTCAAAAGTTCCATATCAAGATCAAGATTATTATTGGAGAAATTGTTCTTGATTCTACAACACTTTTTGATACAGGTGCTGATTCAAACTGTATTCAGGAAGGATTAATTCCTACCAAATACTTTAAGAAAACCTCTAAAAGTTTAAGTGCAGCTAATGGTTCTAAACTTAGAATCAATTATAAGCTGTCAAAAGCTTTAATAGAAAATCAAGGTCTCCAGGTTGAAACCCATTTTCTATTAGTTAGAAATTTAAAAAATGAAGTGATTCTTGAAACACCGTTCATAAGATCACTTTTCCTCCTTTCCTTACTCATAATGGAATCACAACCCAACATTTGGGAAAAGACATAGTTTTTCCCTTCATCAGAAAACCAATCATTCGAGATTTAAATCTTCTCGATTATAAAATTAACCAAATCAATTTTTTGAAAGAAGAAATTTCTTTTAAGAACATTGAGTTACAATTGCAACAACCAGACATCAAAGATAAGATCCAGATCCTCTTTGATGAAATCCAAAAATCTATCTATTCTGATTTGCCAATAGCATTTTGGAATAGAAAGAAATACGTTGTAGACTTGCCTTATGAATTAGACTTCAATGAGAGGAAAATTCCAACTAAGTCTAGACCAATTCAAATGAATCATGAACTCCTTAGATATTGTCAGAAGGAAATTAATGATTTCTTAGAGAAAGGTTTAATCAGGGAAAGTAAATCTCCTTGGTCCTATTCTGCCTTTTATGTCAATAAACAAGCAGAAATTGAGCGAGGAACACCCCGCTTAGTTCCTTTAAACCAAGCTATTAGGTGGATAAGATACCTAATTCCTAATAAAAAGGATTTGCTTAACCGCTTAAACACAGCAAAAATATTTTGCAAATTTGACATGAAATCTGGTTACTATCAAATAGAAGTCAAAGAAGGTGACTGTTACAAAACAACATTCACTGTTCCTTTTGGGAATTACGATTGGAATGTGATGCCCTTTGGTCTCAAGAATGCTCCTTCAGAATTCCAGAGAATTATGAATGAGATTTTCAACCCTTATTCAGACTTTACAGTCGTCTACATTGATGATGTTTTAGTCTTTTCTCAATCTATTGATCAAGACTTCAAACATGTGAAAATATTCATATGAGTGATCAAAAGAAATGGTTTAGCTGTGTCTAAAACCAAAGTCAGTCTCTTTCAAACAAAAATTAGATTTCTTGGTCATAATATTTTCCAAGGGACTATTATTCCAATCAATAGAGCAATTGAATTTGCTGACAAATTTTCGGATCAAATAATAGACAAAACTTAGCTTCAGAGATTCTTAGAATGTCTCAACTATGTCGCTGACTTTGTTCCAAACCTTAGCAATATCATCAAACCTTTGCACAACCGTCTAAAGAAGGAACCTCCTCCTTGGACAGATGAACATACAAAGGTTGTCAAAATTATCAAGTCTCGGATAAAGAATCTTTCATGTCTTTATCTTTCAAACCCGTCTGCCCTCAAAATTGTTGAGACCGATGCCTCTGACATTGGTTATGGCGGTATTTTGAAACAAAGAATTTCAGGAAAAGAGCATATCATTGCTTATACTTCTAAACATTGGAATTCTGCTCAACAAAATTGCTCTACTGTCGAAAAAGAAATTCTGGCAATAGTTTTATGTATTTCAAAATTTCAATCTGATTTACTTAATCAAAATTTTTTGGTTAGAGTAGATTGTAAGTCTGCAAAAGATATTTTACAAAAAGATGTTAAAAATTTAGCATCAAAACAGATTTTTGCCAGATGGCAAGCAATTTTAAGTGCTTTTGATTTTCAAATTGAATTTCTCAAAGGCTTTTCCAATTCTCTTCTTGACTTCCTTACTCGTGAATATTTACAGGGTAGGTAAGAGAGTGAGAGTGGCAGCAATGCCAAAATCAGAGTCTTCCTCTACAATGGGGAAGGGTAAAGGAAAGCTGGTCCTCAAAGGACTCAATCACCAAGTTGCAATAAAATCTGGGTCATCAACCCAAAAACCAACAATCAATCTTGGGTCTTCAACCCAATCTGGGTTATCAACCCAGTAAACTGCCAAACAGTCAAAAAAAGACTATGGCATCCCTAGTCAAACTTTGTTAGCCTTTCAAAATCAAGGGCTATCCAAACTCCCTAAAGGAACTTTGGGAGATAGAGTGGAGGAAGAATCAGGTTCTCCACCCTCTCTCAAAGACCTAATCAAAGAGCCAGCCCAAATAGCTACTCCTTTAAATGTTGTCAAGCCAGATACAAGATTATCAAAAGACAATACCCAAACCTAAACCGCTGCAACTAACTATGTTACAAAAAACCAAACTCAATTTGTTGTTCAAATGGAACCAGGATTTTGGGATAATAACCCTAATAAAGTTCCAGCCAAAATCTTTCAAAATGGTTCTCATTTTCAACAAACACAATCAAATAAAAATAGAAATTTTTATGAGTTTATTTTGATTGATACAGATTCAGTCACGATTAAACATTATCGAGACCCAAAGGATCAATCAATATACACTCATTCAACTTTCCAAATTTTAAAGGTTTTTACACCTGAGCAATTCGAAAAGAATTTGAATGTTTTAAAAAAAAAATCTCAAACTTTTGACTCCATTGGTTTTAATTACTGGGATTATCAACAAGCTTGGTACAATATTTTCTGGTACCAAAACAATCAAAATAAACATTCTTGGTTGATTTATTTCAAAAAGAATGTCAATTACAAATTTCCACATTGGTTCATCCATTGGTGGAGGATTTTTGGTCCAATCAAACAAATCCTTCCTGCAGAAGTCCTAGAAGTATATCAAACATTTGAAAAATATTTTGACATCAAGGAAAGTCCTTTTCCTGTCAATTTAATATTTTTCTCAAAATTCTCCCTTTCATGGGTGTTCAGCTAGCAATACAAATACCAGAAGCAAGATCATTATCTTGGTATATTGCCCATTTTACAAAGAGCAACATATGTTAAGTGGTGGGCTCAGTTCAACTATGCGACAGCCACCAGTGACAATGTCAAAACATGGTTCCAGCAGAATCCTAAATGGATGAAAGCAACCAATCCAGAAACATGAGAATTTCTGAATCAGAGATCGTAGATAGTTTCAGTCTTGGCAGGATCCAAATCAAAAGAAAGTTTCCTTCAGAATATGGAAGCTATCTTAAAACTGGCAAAGGAAGAAATAGCCTCTTCATCAAAATCATCCCAACAGAAGCTCCCTCAGTCTGATGAAGATGAAGACCAGGAGGATGACAGTCAATGTTCGGATCCTTTCTATCAAAATGAAGATGACTGTTATGGAATCAACACTACAGTCAACCTGAGTGATGACGAATAATTCCAGTCACTCAATCGACAATCTCAAACAATTTTCTGATATGAATAGTTCCAGTTGCCCTTAAGTACTGTTTACCGACAGTCACAGTTCCAGTCAAGATACCGATACTGTTCATCATCGACACTATTCATTACCGACAGCACAATCCCAGTCAAGTTACCAGCACTGTTCTTCAATAGTTGCAATAGTACAGGTCAATTTTACCGATACTGTTGTAATAGTAATTTTTCAATCTTTTATAAAAAGGATGTTAGGCTCAGTTGTTAGACATCCGAAGTTTTAGAGAGAGTTTTAGAGTGAGAAGCTCTGAGTAATCTGAGAGTTCTCATATTGTGAGTTCCTCATTTTTTCTTCTTTCTCTTTTCTTTCTTTCAATCTTGTAGTTTTCAAACGTACAATCTATAAACACATGGTTTAAAAACATTCTCTTCTCCCTTCACCGGTCCTGGTGAGGCTCCGTTCCGGTTTCTTTTTATTTTTCCCAGTTCTTGGTCGATTTTACCATCTTTCTTGGTTTATGCTTTTAATTTTTTATATTTTCTGTTTTAATCTCTATAGTATTTGTTTTTCCTGTTTTCATGTTTTAATTTGCATATTTTAATTTTGTTTTATTATATATGTAAAACTCAACCTGTTCTCCTACTTCTCATCATTCTATTATTCTTCCCCCTTTCCCTTCCTTGACCCCGTGATCCTCTCTGGCGCATATATATATATATCACTTAAAATATATTTCACATAAAGTGATGTGTAACCGACATATGTGTAGATGGCAAGATTAGAATGGATGTATGCAAAATGTTAGATTATATGGATAAGGGTCTTGCTAACTAGTGATCTAAGGATATTGGTTAATGATTTTATAACAAACAAGTTTTTCTTGGAACGTTAGATATTTACCTTCTCAAGATATTAAATATATAACTTTCCAATAAAAATTTTCTTCTTTTGATTCATTAACCATTATCCTTGAGACATTGGTTAGCATTCTCCAATGGATAGTATATCATAATATTTTATTGTATGTTGGAATATTTGAGACGATGTCTTGAGAATTATTTCCTATATGTTATATAATAATTTATTTCCTTATTTAATTAGGACAGAATTCCACTATTGATCTCTTATGTCGTGACGTTTGGTATAATGTATATTTTGACATGAGAATAAATTTTGTGAATGAAACATAAAAATTCTATTCCCATCATCTCACTCTTTTCCTTAAACTTAATTTCTTCAACATGATATTAGAACCTCGATACCCACCTTCAGGAGAGTTTCACCTTTTCGCTACATAGAGTGATGAACTCATTAGAATCGTTATTCACCAGTGCAAATCAAAATCTCCTGTTGTTGTTTTCCTCATCTCCACTCAGTTCTGCCTTAGATATGCATCACTGATATGCATCTTCAATAGATCTCGTGTCTCCAATCAGTTTCACCTTATCCAGTGGTCTTGTGAAGCTCATGAAATTAAAGAAATTGTAACATTATACAACAAACAAGAAACAACCAATTATAAGCTTTGAATTTTATTCTAGTATTCGTGTATATAAACAAATAAACAATTTGTTGTATGAGGAGCATATTTTATGGTTCGATTGTCCTCAACCATGCTCTTAAATATATATATATATATACTAGGCCTTGCCTCAGTTCAAGTTGCAAAGGCTTTGATTCTATACGTACTTCAAAAATAAAAGTACAAATGAATTCATTAATGGTTTTCTTGATCACCCTTTTCTTGCTGCAAACTAACCAATTGCTTATAGATGCTTCCGGGTTTGGCAATCAGGCTATCATGGCTGCCTATTTCAGCCACCTTCCCATGTTGCAGCACTGCTATGCTGTCAGCATTGCGAACAGTTGACAGCCTGTGAGCTACCAAAATTGTCGTTCGGCCTTCCATAAGCTTATCAAGTGCCTCTTGGACCAGCCTCTCTGATACTGTGTCCAGTGCACTTGTTGCTTCATCCAAGAGAAGAATGGATGGATCTTTCAGAATAGCTCTAGCTATTGCCACCCTTTGTTTTTGTCCCCCTGATAACTGCACTCCTCTCTCACCAACCTGTGTGTTGTACCCTTCTGGCATTCTACTGATGAATTCATGAGCATTTGCTGCTTTGGCTGCCTTCATTACCTCTATTTCTGATGCTTCCTCTTTTCCATACTTGATGTTTTCATAAACTGTGGTAGAGAATAAAGCAGGTTCTTGCTGTACCAATCCTATTCTCATCCTTAAGGATCTCAAGTTTAGGCTTTTGATATCACATTCATCAATCAGAACTGATCCAGAAGTGGGGTCATGAAATCTCATTACAAGAGCAATCACAGTACTCTTCCCTGAACCACTTTGCCCCACTACTGCAAGACTCTTTCCAGCTGTGACTTTGAGGTTTAAGTTCTGAAATATGGTGATATCAGGTCTCATTGGGTACTTGAAGCACACGTTTTTAAACTCTATCTCTCCTTTGATATTAGTTACCATCTTGGAGTTGGGGTCATTGGGGCTGATGGCTGATCTCCTTTGGAGAACACTGAAAACTGATCCCAGTGCTTGTGACCCCTTCACAATGTCTGGGGTAAGAGCTAGTGTTTCTGCTATTGCTAGAGCCGTTATGATCAAGACCATGAACGCCTTCATGATGTCTCCAAAATTCGACTGTTTATGCTTGATTAAAATGGATGCATACCAAAGGCCTAGTGCATAGGAGCAGAAAGCAAACAGCTGTGTTATGCCATATCCAAAACCTGATATATGGCCTCGTAATAGTGCTTGCTTGTTAGGCTTGTTCAGTTCAGATGCAAATTGGAATGAAATTCGATCTTCTGCACCAAAAGCAGCAACAGTACGTATGTTGGCAATAGCTTCACGTGCCAGAGAAGTTGCTCTAGAGTAAGCATGGCTGTAATCTCCTCCAAATCCCTTGAGAAATAGTTGCTGCATAAAATACTTAGAACTAAGCTATTCTGTTGATTATATAGTGAAGAATGAGTAAATGAATAATGCATTACAGCATGCTGCATAAAAGAGCTTATCATTAGTGAAGTGGTTTCTGAGATTAACCTCAGTAATAGATGCTCCTACGAGAAGAGGAAGGCAGGCTACAACCACTGATGTTAGTTTCCAGCTCAATGAGAAGGCGATAGCAAATGCTGTTACGGTGAGAGCTACATTTTGCACAATGGTTGAGAGTCTATCAGCCAGAGCACTTCTTACTAATGTTGCATCTGCAGCTAGCATGGCTGTTAGTGAGCCAGTGTTGTTCTCATCCAAGTCAAACCACGCAACTTCATTTGTAAGAATAGCTGCAACTCAAATTATTTTTAATGGTTTAGTAATGCAAAAATAAATCAACAACAGGCCAAAAGATGCCTTAAATAAAATTAATGCACATGATTCTGATAGCAATGCAGTGCTATTGCAACTTTGGAGTACCTGAGAACATTAATAAACGCACACGCGCAGTGAGGCGCTCTCCCATCAATGTATAAAAGTAGTGTAGCAATAGATAAATAGGTATAGTAACAACAGCCACTCCAACAAAAACAAGAGCTACCCGATCAACTTCTTGCTTGATTTTAGAACCATTAGGAGAGTAAAATGCAGTCAAAATGTGGGTGATTCCAAAGGCAAAGAGAGGAGCTTCCATGCCAGCCAAAACTGCACCCACTGACCCGAGTATTGCATAAGGCCACTCAGGAGCATTCAGTTTTAGTAAATCCAAAATTGATGGAATGGAAGCAGTGTTTGATGACAAGCCTTGATCACTTGATTGTAGCTCTCTTGTTGTACTCAACTTCAATTCCTCCATATAGTTCCGGTTGTCTGAAAGTTCTCTAAAACTAGAACTTTTTGAACTTCCAGAGCGAGATATTGAGAGAGAGCTTGTGAGGTTTTGTGATGCCTGCAAACTCACCAGATTCATATAGTCCCCATTTTTGGACATCAATTCCAAATGAGTCCCATTTTCAACAACCTGACCATTCTTCAACACAACAATCATATCTACATCACGTATGGTGGATAATCGGTGTGCAACAATTATTGTTGTCCGGTTTGACATTATTTTTTCCAATGCCTGCTGGACAATTAGTTCTGATTCAGCATCAAGAGCACTGGTGGCCTCATCCAAAAGCAATATTTTTGGATTTCTGAGCACTGCTCTTGCTATAGCAATTCTTTGCTTCTGCCCTCCTGAAAGTTGGGTACCACCCTCTCCAACCTGAATTAAAAACAACATTTCAACCTTCAAGCTTAAGGACATATTTACCAATATGAAAGTGACTTAGATATAAGAAAATCAACTTAAGGACATATTTGCACATTTCTTCTGGTAAAAAGCAATAACATTGAGATTAATTTACTCAGTATTTCCCATTTCTGGGCCATAAGAATAAGGACTGCATGATTCACCTGAGTTTGATAACCATCAGGTAATCCTTCAATGAAAGAATGAGCATTTGCAGCCTTGGCAGCTTGCATAACTTGATCCATGTCTGCATCTTCTTTTCCAAATAAAATGTTTCCAGCTATGGTTGTGGCAAATAGTGCTGGTTCTTGGCTAACCAAACCCATCTGTTCTCTCAACCATTTCAATTGAAGATTCTTTAGGTCATGTCCATCCAACAGGATCTTACCTAGTGAAAATTTATGCATTAGCCTCTCCTCCTAAATGTAGGAGTATAGAACTATGCATTGACAAACAACACTTGCTATGCACTATTCAAATGAATAATGTACTCTATAGTAAGATTAATTACCTGAAGTGGGGTCATAGAACCGTTGAATCATGGAAATGATTGTGCTCTTTCCAGAACCACTGGGACCAACAACTGCTACAGTCTTCCCAGCACTTACTGAGAAGCTCAAATTTTCGAAGACCATATTGGATCTTGAAGGGTAAGCAAAACAGACCTCACAAAAATCAATTTTCCCTGCTACTTGTGGCAAAACAGTGCCATCTTCCAACCTTTTAGAAGTGTTCGAAACGGATGCAATCATGTTCATGATATTGGCTGCAGCTGCACGCCCTTTCGCAATGGAACCAAGGTTTGGAGCAGCTTGACCAAGAGCACTTCAAAGGAACAAGAGTCAACTTTGCAATCCAGAATAAAATCATGTAAGTTTTTATCATATCATATCAGTTTTCATGGACTTACAATCCACTAAAGATGACATTGATAATTGTTGTGAATGCTTTCCCTCCATTAGTCTTGTGATGCCTCACAAGTATGCTTGCATACCAAAGAAGCAATGCCCAAGCACAAAATAACAGCCCATATGTAAAGCCTACTCCAACTCCTTTGGCAAAACCACTCCTCTTGCTAAGCTTCAGAGCATTATCAAGTGACTTGGAGTATTCAGCAACTGCTTTCTCTTCTCCTACAAATGAGTAAACAGTACGCACTTGAGAAATTACCTGATCCACACAAAATCACAGAGAAAAAGATACATTATGCAATGCATAGTTAAGATATCTATTTAATTTAACTGTTGAAATTGAAATTGACTCTCAATAATAAACTGTATGGTGACAACTCCTATTTTAGTCTTTGCAACAAGGTAGAATAGCAGAAACAATCCACACACTGATGAAATTAAAGCAAATCACAAATGGTTTACCTCTTCTGCAACCTTCCCAGCTTCGGCATAAGCTGCCTCACCCTTTTCTGATAAAGTAGACATAATTATAGTGTAAGCTCCCCCTGCTATAGCTATCAATGGAACAACACCCAAGGTGAGTAGTGTAAGCTGCCACACTGATGTAAATCCAATTGCAAATCCAACAATGAATTGAGAAAGGTAACGCATCGCATGGCCTGTCTGCATTAAGCACAATAAATAGGATCAACCAAGGAACCATCATCAAAGTTGCATCAAATATATCTAATTGAGAATTACACATATTTTTGGTTACATACTGATAGAACTGGACCACATTGAATGGAAAATATTGTATTTCTTGAATGAATTCTGGACTGTAAACTCTCTTTCTATCCACTCCATGTATTCGAGAGACCTAGCTAGGACTCTCTCTTACCTTTCATTTCCAATACAATCGATGACTCTTACTCCTCCCTATGACTTATTTATAACCTATCCCTCTCAACTAACTAACAACTACCTAATCATAACAGGTGCTAGCTGTTATATTCTTATTCTGCTATTTCTAGGTATCTAACACATACCTTGTCACCAATTGCATCTTGTACCAATATTGCATCACTAGAGATGTGGAAAATGATATTAGCATCTCTGGCTTCATTGTCAAAGAAATTAATATCCTTCTTTAACACTGACTGCAAATACTTTAAGCGCAAGCGAGTTGTTTGCCTCTCCCTGTTAGCATCCAGAATGCAACACCTGAAGAATAGTAGAGATCATGATACTGATAGCCAGTATGGTGAATATTGATATCCACACCATTTTTTGTGTTATTATTTGGTTAAGGATGTACAAGTTTTGGTTATCTAGTTAATAACAATGTGTATTGTTTGGTTAATAGACTAATGATCATTTGAACAAACAATACATGTTAACCAGAAACTTGTACATATTTATTCTTGCAAAAATGGTATAAACAATTGTGCAAGAATCATTTTTCTTGAACGAAAGAGATCAGATCCAAGTTATAAGATGTACCCATCCAAGCTGATACCAGAACAACGAGTCCAAGATAGACCAAGTACAAAGCATGCTGCAATGGAGACGGAATTAGCATTAGCATTTTACAAGTTACATAAACCTACAGAAAATTAAGTCTAACACAAACAGGTTAGAGGAAATTATTAGAGAGGTTAGAGTCATAGTTTACTTTAGAAATAATGCATGAAGCAACCAATTAAGTAGTAGACAAACCAAGGTTTATTATCATTTATATATTGTATGTACCTCAGAAATGCGTGAGTACAATTTGTGAGGATTGTTAGAAAGATGCCCCAAAGAATCAATCATACGGCCAAACAAAATAAAGAAGACAGGAAGAGCTGCACCATGAACACATGCACCAACACTTCCTAGGAACATTAAGACATAGTCAACTGTATCAGCTGCAGAAAACAAGCCAAAGAACGAAACACTCTTTGTTTTGTTAGAGGGTGGTTGGTCCATATTAGAAGTTAGGCCTTGTTCTAAACGGGAATCAGAGGCAAGCTCCACTTCTTCCATTGAACTTCAATCTTGCAAGTACAAGTTGTACACACACGGACAACAAAACCTAGCAGAAAAAGTGGAAGGTAGTAAGATTGGCTTGGTTGGAGTAGGTCCAGCCAATAAATATAAAGTGATTTAGCTCAACTATTCCAACGACCAGTTCGGCTACATAACCACCTTGTAGGAAAATATTCATCGAGTAATAAATGGTTAATGAGTAATAGTGGAAGGGAGCAAGTGATGTGTACTTATACACCCTACACCATTATTAACACACGTAAATCTCAGTTATTATTAGCCCAACAACCTCTATATGCCGATTTTGTGGTTCAAAGAGCCCATCTTTCATCGATGCTATCATGCATGATGTGATTGTCACTTAATGCCCCCATCCTTCTTTTACAATCAGGTTAATAATCCACTTCATTTATTTCTTGGGTCAGGTGTACACACATATTTGATTATAGCTGGACTCAATTCATTTTTGTAGACATATCAGGTGATGTATGTAAGTGAAGTGAATCTTGGTTAAACTTTTATGTTGCACCAGAAGAGAAAAAAACTGGTGCAACTTGCACCATTTTGACCAAACAATCTTAACCAATACTGTACTGGCCGAGAATGTAAGATCGAGAACTCGTCTATACATCGGACCAACCGAGCTTACCCCCGCGAATGGGCCTTGACCCAAACTCCTCCGAAGCCGAGGACATGTCAGCACACCTGACACCCGAGAATAACTACTCGGCCCCAAGCTATCCATCCGCAGCTAACTGGGCCGAATATCTCGCGGGCCATAATGCCATTCCGGACAATCAGGCTCCGGATATCTCTCCCCATGATCGCGATCTGATCCAAATATTCCTCCGCTTATTTCGGAGCCTGATCCTGAGAGAACAACTATAAATAGGGGGCTTACCCCTCATTCTAGAACTACGTTTGCTTTGATTCCCTTTTGGATACGTAGGAGCAGAATCCACATTCTGTCAAGCACAATCCAAAAACACCCCACTAATCCTCGTTCAGCCGAGTATTTCATACCCGAGATATTTGGCTGGAACATTTGGCGCCGTCTGTGGGAATCGAAGCAAACATTTTCCCATACCACACAAAAATGGTGAGGACGAGAAGCGGAAATTGCAGGAGGGAGGAGCCAAGGAATGCCAACCACGGAGTTAACGGAGATAATGGAGAACAATCAGTAGGCCCAGCGAGAATGACCGACAACCCGGTGATTCAGGAGCTTCTCGCATGAAGTCGCAGCCGCTAAGAAGGGAGAATGAAGAAATCCGCCGTGAGAATGACCGAGTCGGGAGAGAGGCCGAGTAGGGAGAGGTCGGTCTCCTCCTCACATGAAAGAGAGCGCCGACCTCCCGAGGTTGAGGGGTCCAGAAACTTTATATCGGGAAGGAGGTCCTCGCCTCCCGGCTTCCCACCACAACAACCGAGCAGAGGAAGAGGGATTCCCAAGCGGGCCCCGGAATCTTCACTCCAAACGAAGCAGAGACTTAATGAGGGGCTAGCTGCGGAAGCCGAGGCATCCTTTCACGAATGATATCATGGGGGTCCCCTTGCCACCCAGCTACAAGCCCATCAACATTGACAAATATGATGGCACCTCGGACCCCGAGCGCCACTGGAGCGCCTTCACCACGCAGATGTACCTTTTTACGGATGACGATCTTTTGTCCGTGCAAAGTTTTCCCAACCACCACTGAAGGAGGCAGCGTTGACTTGGTACACCCAGCTACCCCAGCCTCGGTGGACTCTTTTGACACATTCGCGGCTAGGTTCGGTGCTCGGTTTGCCACGAGCCGAGCCCACCGAAAAACCCTCGGCCTCCCTGGTGAACTTGAGCGAGAGAAGAATGAATCCCTGCGCAACTTCATGGCCATATTCAGCAAGGAGGCGGTACTCATCCCCAATCTCAAGGCCGATGTTGCACTACACACCATCCTGGCCGAGGGTTGAGACCTGGCCCTTTTGCTAGGTACTTAGCTCGCAAACCGCCGCCGATATGGACGAACCGAGAAGAAAAGCTGCGAGTTACATCAATATGGAGGAGGTAGAGGAGTCCAAGAAAAGGGATCGGACCGATGAGGTGGCCGGTGAGAAGGCGAGAGATAAGAGGAGGGCAGGGGGGTGATAAGCCGAGATTGAGAGGCCCAAAGAGCATTTCCAGAGGGGACCGAAGTATGATCATTATACTCCCCTCAACACAAATCGGGCTCGGGTGTTCGAGGAAGCGTGCGCGTGAGCTTCTGCGGCTCCCAAAGGGTGGCCGCACCCCGAAATGCGGATCGCGGAAGCATTGTCGGTTTCACCGCAACTATGGCCATACCACCGAGGAATGCTGGGTCCTACGGGATAAAATTGAAGAACTGGTTCAGGCGGGTCACCTCAGCAACTTTGTCCGAAGAAACAACAACAACAAAGTGAGAGGCGTGGGGGAAACGAGGAAGAAGAGAGGGTGACCAAGCCCGAGGAGGGGCGCGATCGAAGAAATGAGGAGAGAGTAGAGACCAGAGAAAGGTAAAATGAAAGACGGGGAAGAGGATAATGTCATTCGGGGTGATAAACACCATCTCGGGAGGGTTCGCGGGGGAGGCACCACAAGTTCAGCTCGGAGAAGACATCTGCGGGCCATCCTAGGCGATTAACTCGGTATCGGCAAGCCTCCCGGAGTTCCCCCCTATTATCTTTTCTCGATGATGATTTCGTGGGAGTAGATCCCAACCAGGATGACCCCATGGTGATCACCGCACAGTTGGCCAACTTCTCGGTCAAAAGAACCCTCGTCGATCGGGGAGCTCCGCGGATATATTGTACTACTCAACCTTTCGAAGCTAGGGATCCCGAAGAAATCAATTCAGCCGTATGACAAGAAACTCGTTGGTTTCGCAGGGGAGCAGGTTGATACTCGGGGATATATTGACCTCTTGACCACTTTTGGCGATGGCAGAGCTTCTAAAACCATCATGGTCAGGTATGTGTTGGTAAACGCAGTTACATCGTATAATATCCTGATCGGAAGGCCGTCCTTGAACGAGTTAGGGGCCGTGGTCTCTACCCCCCACCTCACGATGAAGTTCCCCTCCAGCTCGGGAGATATAGCGGCTGTCCGAGCAGATCAGAGGATGGCGAGACAGTGCTACGCTGATAGTTTGAGGGTGAGCAAACTTAAACCCGCACCAGTAGAAACCCTAGACAGGGGGAACGACAAGGCGGTGAGTTCATTAAACTCCGTTGAGCTGGATCCCAGGATGGACGTGCAGGAACAACGTCCGCAACCTATTGAGGAGCTAGAGAAGTTCCAACTCGGCGCAGCGATCGAGCAGTGTACCAAGCTCGGTGGTCACCTTGAACCTACTCCGAAAGAAGAAATAAAACAAGTACTCTGCGCAGAAATGCCGATCTATTTGCGTGGACCACATCGCACATGCCGGGAATTGATCCCAACTTTTTATGCCATAAATTGGCAATCTGTCCCGAGGCGGCTGATGGCCCGAAGAAAGAGGAGATTAGGTGAAGAGAGGAGAAAAGTAGTCGAAGAGGAGACGGCGAAGTTGGTCAAGTCCAACTTTATCCGAGAAGTAGAATACACCACATGGTTGGCCAACGTCGTTCTCGTCAAGAAAGCAAACGGCAAGTGGCGCATGTGCACCGATTATACGGATCTCGAACAAAGCATGCCCAAAAGACTCTTATCCCTTGCCGAGTATTGACAGTTGGTTGACTGGGCTTCGGATACAGAATTTTAAGCTTCTTGGATGCGTACTCGGGTACAACCAAATTAGAATGTACCCCGGATGAGGAAAAAACAGCCTTCATTACCGAGGGGTCAAATTATTGCTACTGAGTAATGCCGTTTGAATTTGAAGAATGCGGGAGCTACGTACCGAGACTTATGGACCGAGTATTTGAGAAGCAAATTGGCGGGACCATGGAAGTATATGTGGATGACATGGTAGTGAAATCGATGACCCCTACCGCCACCCTTTAGATCCGGAAGAAATATTTCAGCAGATTGAGAAGGTTCAACATGAGGCTCAATCCCAGGAAAAGTGTGTTTTCGGTGTCCATGGGGGTAAATTCCTCGGCTTTATGCTTACCCACCGGGGAATTGAAGCCAATCCCGATAAGTCCGGGCCGTAATTGAGATGAGAAGCCCGCAGAACGTTAAAGAAGTACAAAGATTGGCGGGACGGTGGCGTCATTATCTCGGTTCCTACCCAAATCCAGAGAAAGCTCGGCCTTTCTTCAAGTTCTTCAAGAAGCCCCAAACCTTCAAATGGACCGAGGAGGCTGAAAAGGCTTTTTGTCGACTTCAAGGACTTTCTGTCCTCCCCGCCGATATTAACAAGGCCCATCTCGGGAAAGAATTGTATCTCAGATCTCCGTCGACCTCCGAGAATGCCATTAGCGCGATCATCGTGCGGGGAGGAGGTAGAGAAAGCCCAAATGCCAGTATACTTCATCATAGGGTGCTCCATGATGCCGAAACTCGGTATCAAGTTATTGAGAAGCTGGTCTTAGCCTTGGTGATCGCAGCTCGGCGGTTGCGCCCGCATTTCGTGAGTCACCAAGTGGTTGTTAAGACGGATCACCCCATCAAATGAGATACTCAAAAACCCGAATTGGCGGGCGTATGATTGCTTGGTGGTAGAGAGTTGTCCGAGTTTGGCTTGAAATACGAGATGAGAGGACCCCTGAAATCACAAAGTGCTGTCCGACTTCATAGCCGAAGCTCCATCCACGGCCCAGAGGCCGAGGATACATGGTGGAATCTATACGTGGACGGATCCTCAAATATCGGGCGGTGGAGCGGGGGTGATTCCGGAAGGACCGGGAGATTTGATATTAGAACAATCGTTGAAATTCCAGTTCAAAACCTCGAACAATCAGGCCGAGTATGAAGCTCGATAAGCGGGACTAAGGTGGCGAATGAAATGGGGGCGAAAGGCTGTCAAGTGCGAAGTGATTCACAACTAGTCTAGGACAAATATCCAGGGGGCTATCGACGAAGGAACCTCGACTCACCAGATATTTGTGTAAGGTTAACCAGCTAATCTCCGGCTTTGAAAAGTTCACCATTGAGCATATCCCCGAGAAGAAAACACTCGGGCTGATTTGTTGTCTAAGCTTGCCAAAGACAAAGAAACCGGGACACCACGTAAGCGGTTATTCAAGAAACCCTCAACGAACCAAGCATTGGGACAGAAGAGGTGATGGCCAACGAGTTGGTTGACCGAGAGTGGATGGCACCTGTCTGGGAGTACTGATCCTCAGAAGCTCTACCCTCGGATCGATGAAGCCGGAGAAAGTCAGGCTAAGGGCGAGTCATTTCACCATAATCGCCGGGGAGCTGTATAAGCGAGGATTCTCGTCACCTTTGCTAAAATGTGACCAAGGCTCAATCTAAGTATGTCATGGAAGAAGTTCACCGAGGAATCTGTGGTTTTCACAGCGGAGGCAGATCAATGGCCTCCAAGATAGTCCGAGCAGGTATTATTGGCCTACCCTTAGAGCCGATTGCATGGAGTGGACGAAGCGGTGTGATGAGTGCCGAGAGATGTTCCAATGTAAATCATACCCCCCGAAGAACTTCACACATTAAACTCGCCTTGGCCGTTTGCAATGTGGGGAATGGACATACTTGGGGCCTTTCCCAAAGAGCCAAAGGCCAAGTCAAATTCCTATCGGTAGCCGTAGACTACTTCACCAAATGGATCGGGCAGAGCCTTTGGCTAAGATTACCGCCGAGAAGGTGCAGAAATTTGTGTGGAAAAGCCTTATTTGTAGGCACGGAATTCCCTTCGCAATCGCATCGACAACGGAAGACAATTTGTGGATAAGAAGCTACGGGAATTCTATGACAACCTCAGTATCAAGCACCAGGTTACATCCTTTGACCACCCCCAAACCAATGGGCAGGCCAAGCAAAGCTAACAAGATCATCCTCGGGAGTCAAGAAAAGAGTAGGAAGATCTAAAGGAGCGTGGGCAGAGGAGTTACCGAGTATTCTCTGGGCCTACCACTGTACGCCTCAATCTACCACTCAAGAAACACCTTTCAGGCTGACGTACGGAACCGACGCCATGATCCCAGTAGAGGTTGGGGAACCGTCTTTCCGACGTGTGCAACACGAGCCGAACGACAATGAGAGCAATATGAGGATCGAACTTGACTTGGTAGAAGAGGTTAGGGAGGAAGCCAGAATCAGAGAAGAAGCCACGCAAACAGAGAGCCACTAGAAGGTATAATTCAAGGGTAAGGCCGAGGAGTTTTCTCTGCAGGAGACTTAGTGCTGAGAATAAAAGGGGAAGCAAGGAAGGACCGCACGGAAGGCAAGTTAGCAGCGAATTGGGGAGGACCGTTCCGAGTAGTTGAAAACCTGGGGAATGGGGCCTATAGGTTAGAAGAATTGTCGGGAAATCCTATCCCGAGGACTTGGAATGCCTCTCATTTGAAGTTTTATTACAGCTGATGTATATAGTCGGGTGCTGTACTCTTTTTCCTACCTCGGTATTTTTTCCCAAAATGGGTTTTGACCGGGGAGGTTTTAACGAGGCACACCGCGGACTCCATTCAATAAAAAGCAGAATTTATTATATGGTTCTATTTTTCCTTGCCTTGCCGAAGTCTTTATTTTGCAGACATCCTATTTTAATGGCCGAGTACGAGCGGTCAGAGGGGCCAAGTATGAGCCCGGCGGCGAGTACGAGCCGTTGTCGAAGGGGCCAAGTATGAGCCGGCCGAGTGCGAGCCGTTGTCGGAAGGGGGCCAAGTATGAGCCCCGTGGCCGAGTACGAGCCGTTGTCGAGGGGCCAAGTATGAGCCCGTGGCCGAGTGCGAGCCGTTGTCAGAGGGGCCAAGTATGAGCCAGGCGGCCGAGTGCGAGCCGTTGTCAGAGGGGCCAAGTATGAGCCCGCGGCCGAAGTGCGAGCCGTTGTCGAGGGGCCAAGTATGAGCCCGCGGCCGAAGTGCGAGCCGTTGTCGAGGGGCCAAGTATGAGCCCTTGGCCGAGTGCGAGCCGTTGTCAGAGGGGCCAAGTATGAGCCCGGCGGCCGAGTACGAGCCGTTGTCAGAGGGGCCAAGTATGAGCCCGGCGGCCGAGTACGAGCCGTTGTCAGAGGGGCCAAGTGTGAGCCCGGCGGCCGAGTACGAGCCGTTAGCCGAGTTCGAGCTAGTCAGAGGGGCTAAGTTTGAGCCCGGCGGCCGAGTCCGAGCCGTTCAATTCCAAAGGCCAAGTCAGAGCCTCATGGCCGAGTACGAGCCGTAAAGTTAAGTATAAAGGTCAGGTACGATCTTACTAGCCGAATCCGAGCTACTTTATAGTTATTTACGTTGAGTTCAAGCTACGAAAATAGTAAAGCTGAATGTGCGCAAAAAACAAAATTCGTAAAGGCCAAGTATGAGCCATTGTTTTATTAAGGAAACCGAGTACAATAAGGCAAAAATAAAGCCGAGTGATACATTCAAGGAAACCGAGTACAATGAGCAAAAATAAAGCTAAGTTTGACTCTTGAAAAGTACATTCACGGATCTGAGTGCGGGCGCTGAGGTTGAAAGCCGAAATTGAAAATAAGGGCCATTCGGCCCCTAGTCCCCCCGATTCAACGCCATCACGCTCTCTCAAGGGAGGCTGTAGTTCACACTCCCCCCTGAGAAAGCTGGACGATGAGGTGCTCGGCCAACTCAGAGAGTAGACGGCCGCTACCCCTTCCTCGACTCCCGAAGATTATTATTCTCCCAGTTGACATCCTTCTTGAAGGATCAAGGAATCTGGATCCCGTCTCTCCCACTTACATCCTTTTTGGCGGATGTGAAACCCAAAAAAGGATGTCAACTGGGAGAGGGGAACGTAAACCCCTGTTGTTAGCATAGAACTACTCGGGTGGAAGAGAAGTAAGAAGCGAGCTTGACTGATAGAAAAGGATGAGGAATGAACAAGTGGGAAGGGCCCTATTTATAGGCACGAAAGGAAGTAGAATGTGTGAGAATTTGTTGGGAAAACAAACCTCGAAACCAAGCGAAAGGCAGCGATTGCGTGAACCCATTACGGTTCCCAAAAGCATTTAATGCATGAAAACGCAAAATGAAATACACGTGCTTTTCGTATAATGACCACCGTCCATTTTGGACGGTAGAGTATTTCGGCCTTAGCCGAACATTCGATGGACAAGCCGAACATAACAAAGAATCAGCAAAATGATAATAATATTCATTCAAGTAATCGGGTTACAAGGGCATGAGCCCAGTACAAAAGAGGAACAAAAAACTATTAATGACTACTCCCCCTGTGGCTTTCCTCGGCCTCTACATGATCGTCCAGGGAGAGACCCCCACTATGTCCACCTCTTCCTCCCCCTCGGGAATGATGGGAACAAGCTCCCCATTTACCACCTCCATATTCACATCGGCTCCCGAAAGGTCGATGCCGGGAACCAGAACCTCAGCTTGGGCAATGCCTTTGTCAAAACCTTTCAGGTTCTAGATGACAATGCTGTGGGTGTACTCCTGTACGTCCTCCTCAATCAGTTTTTTGGCCTGTTTCTCAGACTCCAAGGGAGCCTTGAGCCGATCAATCTCGGCTGAGCCTCTTTGATCTTTTCTTGGCCACGAGCCTTGTCTTCTTCCACTCGAGCTCTGCTTTCCTCGGCTGATTTCGCCCGAGAATCCAGCTCGGAGTTCCGAGTGTTGATTTCAGCGATGGTGGTAGTCAAGCGTTCATTCTCTGAGGCAATCCGGAAAGATCCCCTTCAACCTCTCTATAGCAGCGAACTCGGACTCCAATTGCCGAGACTTCCTCTCGGTCTCCGTCACCTCTCGGCTACGTAAACGAGCCAAAGCCGCAAAGACGAAGGCGATGGACCGAGAGGGCCTCCATCTTTGGATCGGGCCCCTCATGCTTGATAAGCCGAAGATCGGCGGCTTTTAAGAGGGTCGAGTCGAAAGAAGAGGAGGGGTTGAAGTCTTCACCCCTGAGAGAGGAAGTCCCCGCCTTGGGGGTGGTGTTGTACCATTTCGGCTCGAGGGGGTAGAAAGTGGCTGTTCTCGCCCCACGATTTGCGTCCCCGAGTAGTGGGGCGAGGGGAGCTTGGGCCGAGGAAGGGGAGAATCTTCGGCCACCACTTCAACCCCCGCCCGCTTCCTTTTTGAGGGGCGGATGACGAAGCCCCTTTCGCAGAAACCTTGGTGGGAGGAGGTCTTTTCTGCTTCTTTCTCGTGAAGAGGGACCCTGACCCTCTTTACCAACACCAGCCTTGACAAGCTTTGAAAAGTCGAACTTTCCCATGATGACTGTCAAAAAGAAAGAGTTGTTAGTATAACAACACAGGCAGAAAATACTTAAGAAACTAAAAAGCCGAGCACTTACTTTTAAGATCGGACCTTGGGGTGGAGGAGAAGGGGAGTTTCATAAGGCGTGCACAATGGAGGGGCCGAGGAAGACCCTCTAGTACATCTATATCCCGCCTATCCTCGGCCGGCAGGGAACGATACTCGAAGCCGACGAATTTTGTGGGAGAGGATTGCCAGTATAAAGGAAACTTGGCATGTTTATTCTCGTCAAAAAGTGGGAAGTATGAGAACTCGAAGGGCGAACACGGAAGAAGCCAACCTTGAAGTCTTTATAAGACGAGGCGAATAAACTAAGAAGACCTCTTCGGTTCAACCCATTAAGAGATACCCATCCCTTTTTCTCGCCAAATCTGGTTTGATAAAAATACAAAAATTTTGGAGTGGTAGGCTCTATTCTTATGTATTTACATAGAATCTGAAAGGCTTTCATAAAAGCCCAGCTGTTAGGGTGAAGCTGAGTAGGTGCGACGTTCATGGTTCTCAGAACATCGCACTCAAACTCAGTAAAGGGAAGAGACACATGCAGTTTGTCAAAAAGTGTTTTATACATGTATGTAAAGGGAGGCTCGGAAGGGCGAGCCCTTAGAAAGACACACTCGGTGCTCGTGCACGGAGAGCAAATAAACTCGGACTCGTCCCCTGAGGCCGAGATATTGATATGGGACCGAAGTTCAACAATAGAATCAGGAGTTTGGTAGTCAGAAAAAAGGTTCCAACCTCCCCTTTAACCCAGGTATACCCGGGAAGGGTTATATCGGGAATAGGGTCTTTAGGAACCCTAAGGCGTTGTTTACGGGCGGCGGGTTTGGACACTCTAGGAGGGGGAGAACCAGACCTAGACGAATCAGAATCGGAAGAATCTGAATCAGTCGAAGATGACCCGGAGGAGGATGGTTCCGCCTCCCCAACGCTCAGTTCCCGCGAAGGAACAGAAGAACCAGAACGGGATCCCCCAATTGGGGAAACTTCACCCTCAACCAGAGGCGAAGTATTCGACTCAGAAGACATAGATGAACTCATGTCCGAAGGTCAGAAATAGAGCTTAGAAGCACGAAGGAAGAAAAGAGACGGAGCGTACCTGGAGGATAACAAGCAGAGGAACAAGGGCAGAAGCTTGGAAGACGAGGGTGAATGGCGAGAAGGGTAAGCAAAGTAGGAGGGAGTTGGCGTCGGAGAAGGTATTTATAACTCGCAATTGGTGGCCCATTGTCCATTGGGCCCAAAAGGGGCGCGACTTTTGATTTTCCCCCATTAAATGGGCGCGGAACTCTATGGTTTCTTGTCCGTGGCGTCGTAGAAGAAGTAATAGGGGAATAATTGCTTTCTCGTGAGAGAGAAGACTTGATTGAAATGACAAGTGAGAATGTGGATAATCGCATAAATCGAAGAATAAGCTCGGTTTTCATACGTATCGCGCTCCTTCGCTTATTCAAGCTCGGAGCTCGGGGGCTTGTGTCTGCTGGTCGAGAATGTAAGACCGAGAACTCGTCTATACATCGGACCAACCGAGCTTACCCCCGCGAATGGGCCTTGACCCAAACTCCTCTGAAGCCGAGGACATGTCAGCACACCTGACACCCGAGAATAACTACTAGGCCCCAAGCTATCCATCCGCAGCCTAATCGGGCCGAATATCTCGCCGCCATAATGCCATTCCGGACAATCGGGCTCGGATATCTCTCCCCATGATCGCGATCTGATCCAAATATTCCTCCGCTTATTTTGAGCTCCGATCCTGAGAGAACAACTATAAATAGGGGGCTTACCCCTCATTCTAGAACTACGTTTGCTTTGATTCCCTTTTGGATACGTAGGAGCAGAATCCACATTCTGTCAAGCACAATCCAAAAACACCCCACTAATCCTCGTTCAGCCGAGTATTTCATACCCGAGATATTTGACTGGAACAAATACAAATGCCAGCATGGCTTAGTTTTTTTTTTTTCCAGTCAAAGGTAATATACTACATGGCTGATACGTATTTGTCTTTCATCATTTATACATACAGTAGAAATTTCTTTCCATTTTCCCTCTCTCTCTCTCCCCTCCTCCGTCTCCCACTCGCCACTGCCGTCATCCTCCATTTCCTCTCCGCCACCGCCACAGCACACCTCAGCCATTCCTTCATCATCTCCTCCTACTCCGTCCGCAACCCATCCTTCGACACCTTCACCACCATCACCGAGATCCTATCTCCGCATCGCCGATATCAATAACAACCGACAACCTTCCTTCCAGATCATCGACGACACATTCTCTCCCGCGACGCCGCAGATGATGTGATCCGATCTCCAACTCGACCCTCGCGCGTCACTCTGCCAAAGTCCCGATCCCCTACATGCCAACGTCGGGTTCTCTACCAAGGACATCCTCAGCATCGTCATCGCCTTGCTCTTCGGCGTCGGATGCAGCGCGCTCACCGCCGCCCCCATGTACCTCGTCTGGTCCGTCTTTGCCGGCGGCCGCGGCTACCGTTCCTCCGCCTACGACGATTCCTCGTCCTCCAACGATGATAGCAAGATCCCGAAGAAAATGGCGCACGTGAAGATTCCGGCATCTGAGGCGGCGGCGGCGGCGGCACCACCACCAGCAGCACCGACAACTAAAGAGATTATGCCAAAACCGAGGATGAGAAATAGATTTACAATAATGCTAATTGAACACACTTCCTGCACACACAATCGCATTAATATTGCATCAACACTGTTTTTCATAGGGTGAATCATGTAGAAGTATTCGGTAAATCCCTGTGAACGTGTTTTTTTTTTATAAATAATTTTTTTTGGTTAATTATACCTAAATATTTGATGAATTAGGTATATGGTGAATTCACTTCATTATCTGGAATGAGTTTTTTTGAGAAATAAATTTTTTTGGTTAAGTATGTACAAATATCTGGTGAATCAGTTCATTATCTGGTGAATGAGTTTTTTTTTAGAAATAAATTTTTTGGTTATATATGTGCAAATATCTGATAAATCAGATACAAATATATGGTGAATTCAATTCATTATCTAATGAATGGATTTTTTTGATAAATAAATTTTTTATTTTTTTAAAAAGTCAAAAAAAAAAAAAAAAAAAGTGACACTGCAATCTTACAACTGTAGCATGATAACGGGTGTTGATGTCGAGCCGTGCGTTCAATTAGCACGACTGATAGATTTAACAGTGTACAAAATGCTGAAAGACTTTGATGTAAAAATAGGTATACTACATTGTACAAATACACTCAATAAATATGTTTGACCAATCTAGAGTCTTTGACGGGGTCAAACTCAAACAAAAGTAACTATAATGATGTGTCAAAATTGATGTATAGTATTGGTGCAATGAAGTGGAGCAAGGTTGCAACTTAGACAACACCTTGTCGGGTCATACGGGATTTCTTCAGTCTCCTCCAATTGAGATATACCCTCTTTCACCATAAAAAAGATTTGATTAAATCATCAAAATTGTTGAGCGTGAAGTATAATGAAGAGCAATTGAATCGATATTTTGATTCGGGTATCCTGATTAATATTCTAAATTTCGAATAATTTATGGTTGGCTTGCTTAGATCAATAAAATGAAGCATCCAAGCTCTGTTCAAAAAATACCAATCGGTTCCATTTAAGAATTTCTGGCTCAGGTCTGGGTGTAATGTGCGGCTGATCATTGGCATTGGTTGGAGAGCTTAAAGGAACCGCTGTGGGTACCAACGGTTGGGATGTTTTTACATCAAAAGTAGGGTAACCCTGGAACAACTAAGAATAATGAGAATGAGATGTTTTTTTTTCGTCTGGTCCATGGATTACTTATAGTCACAGCAAAACCAGTTAAACTATGTTGCGTTTTAGGCTTTTGCTGTAGTATACTGTTTGCCTTGTTTGACGTTCTACAGTATAATGGTGGCAAGGAAACACATGTTAGACTTTATGGCGTTCCTTTTTATCTTTTTTTTTATGGCGTTCCTTTTTTTCTTTTATTCCCTCTTTTTTAGGTTTTGCCGTTTTGGGCTAGCATATAACTGACCTCAGACTTCGAAAAGTAATGTTATCTTAAGCTTCATTCACATTGAGCTCAATATCTTACTTGTCATCATATTGTATTAATCATCATAAAAGTAGAAGCCAACCGCTCATTTAGGAGTTATTTGGCACCCAAACATATTAAATATTTTTTTTTTACTAAAAAAGATATTTATCCATTTAAATTGGTAAAATATATCGAAAACAATATAAATTCAACATCGCTAAAAACCGAAAAGGATGAATCTACGAACAAACTCAATGTACAACACCCATGTTAATAACGTAACACGACAAAATTCCTACAAATATAACAAAATCAAAGTGACCAGAATACCCATGCATCTGGATCTGTAACATTGATACCCAAGTCTTGATTGAATCTATAATGGATTAAAGCTGATCTGTCAATCTGAACCAAACGAACACCGCAACAAGACGGGAAACCAAACGATGCTGCAACAAGACGACGAACAAAACACCACCGTATGCAGACGACAAAAACACGAAAGAAAAACCAGATCTATGTGGAAAAACCACCTATTTAGATAAAAGGAGAGAAAAAACGATGTAGATGGGTGATTCTAGGCCAAAAAAATGGCTTAAAACCACCCCTTCCGATGGATGAGGAAGAAGGAAAAGAGAGTAGAGGGAAGGTTAGAGAACATATTAAATATCTAGGCAATTATCATCACAATATTTGGTATGATATCTTAGATATGTTTAAGCATAAATGATGCATTTGTTTAGTTTTGCACTTAATAGTATTGGATAATTATCTTAAAAATCTTTAAAAATATCACTTAGTTTGTATGCATAAATATTAAATAAAATTTCTATCATTTTTTTTGTATGATATGATAATGGATTTTAATAATGTAATGGCAATAAACATAGTAGAATTACTTTAATTAATTTTGTTTAATTTTATCGTGACAAAATGAAAAAGATGACTGATGCACATTAACTTTTGACTAAAAGCCCAAATCGGTCCCTGAAAAAAAAACATTAGTACACATTTAGTCCCTAATAAAAAAAAAGACCAAATAGTCCCTCACAATGATAAATCAGGGACACGTTAGTCCCTCCGTCCATGCAACGTTCGTTAGTTGTCCCACGTGTTCTGTTAAGTGTCCTACATGTACTATTTGATGACCTACGTGGCATGTAACTCATTTCCATGGTGGAAAACAATTTAAAATTGTAAAAACATGTAAAAGAAAGTGTCAGATTTAAAGTCATAAGAGCTAATATGTGGGTGGCCACTACAAGAAAACTATTAATTACAGACGAAAATTTACCGACAGACACTGTCTTTGTCGAAAATTGAGACATTACCAACGGAATTAGTCGTCGGTAATGATGAATATGAATAGTTTCCAAATTTACCGACGGAAAGGCCGTCGGTAATCTTTCCGAGGGGCTTTATGGCAAATTCTGTCGGTAATGATGGCGGGAAAGGCAATTTTTTGGCACGAGTGTTTACTGACGGAATTTTAGTCGGAAATGTTAAGGGCAATATCGACGGAATTTCTGTCGAAAAAATGATGGCACATTACAGACAGAATTTGCCGTCGGAAATTCAAAATTTTGAGTTACCGACGGAAAAGGTCGTCAGAAAGTTTAGTGTCCGTTAGAAAGTTAAAAATATAAACAGCACCGCTAACCCTCTCCCCCCTACTTTCCCTTTCTCTTTTTCTCTCACTCTCAGACCTCCATCTCTACTCTCTGCGTACCACCGCGATGAGCCACCACTGTCCCCCACCACCGCGACAAGCCACCCCCGCCACCCACCGTCTTCTCTTCTCGGTTTCTCCCTCTCCCCCACTGTTCCGCGCGGCCACACCCTCCCCCTACTCTCCGCCGTGCCTACCACCACTACCACCGCCCCTATTGCCTTATTTCCCCTTTCTGTCTTCTCCTTTACTCTCTCTGCCATCCACCATGCCACCACCACCACCGCCACCTCCGCGAGCCACCACACAGTCACCACCACCTCAGGTTTTTGTGGTATGCAAATTTTGATTTTTTTTTTTTATTCCTTTGGTATTATTCATGTGTATTTTTTCACTGTTTTGTGCATTTTCTGTTTGCACTAGTGTGTCTCTGTTTGAGGGTTGCCATTGCGGCCACCGCCGTGAGCCACTGGTATCTGTGTTATTTGCTCTTATAGGTAAGTCAAATCAAATTGCGTAGTTACTTTGTGGGTTATCTGTTTTGGGTTTCAATGTTGGGTTATTGGATTATTATCTATTTAATTAGTTGTTTGTCAGTTTCATAGTGTATATATGTGCCTATATTTTTTTATAAATCGACTTGCTAAATATGTACTTGTTGTTTGCTTAAACCCATTAAAATTTAATATTTCTAGCCTATACCATGAGATTGATTGTTTAGCTGAATAATTAGACTGTGGCACTGTTTGTTTGCCAATTGCTTTATATTGTAAAGTGCAGGGATTAATTAGATAAAATTACATGCTAAAGTTTTATCCCTCTTAGTTAAAGTTTATATTATTTTAGGGTATAATTAATATTTAACAGTAAGGTTAAATTAATTAATTAAATTAATACAAATAATGAGTAATTAATCAAGGAGCTAATTAAATCACTCATTTCACAAAAAAGTGAATAGCTGCTCATGGAGCATCAAGAAGCGTGCACGACGTAATCGACTGTGATTAAAATAGATATGTTCCGTACAAATACCTCAGGTGGGAGATACTCGGGCGAAGAAGGTCTTGTGAGTGTTTTGGAATTAGCTTGACAGAATTGGAATTCTGCTCCTACATATCCAAATGGGAATCAAAGCAAACGTAGTTCTAAGTGAGGGGGTTGGACCCCTATTTATAGAGATGTTTCGGTGTGATCGAGTGGGATCATTATTGAGATCCTATTTGTTAGGATCGGATTGTTATTGCAGTTAGACAATGTTAAGGATAAGGCTCCGAGTTATGCGGAGGGATATTAGGACCAGCGAGATATTCGGCCCAGTCAGTTGTGACTGGATAGCTCGGGGCCGAGATATCTTCATCCGCGGCCTGCCGTGGAATAGGCCCGAGTAGTTATCCTCGGGTGTCAAGTGTATTAATAGGTCTTCGACTTTTTGGGAGTTCGGGTCACGGCCCACCTATAAGAATGAGCTCGGTCGTGTTGACAATCCTCGTCCTTATATCCTCGGTCAGTACACAAGCCCCCCGAGCTCCGAGCTTAAATAAGCGCAAGAGCTGACAAGTATTAAACCGAGCTTATTCTTCGGAACCGAGCTTATTCTCCGGCCATATAGACTCCCGTATTCCCAGCTGTCAATTCAACCGAACCTTCCCTCTTGTCAGAGAAGGCAATCATTTCCCCTAATCCTTCTGCGGCACGCTACAGGTGAGCAACCCTAGAGTTCCGCGCCCATTTAATGAGGGGAAATCAAAAGTCGTGCCTTTGGGCTTCCTGAAATGTGGGCCGTTGATCATATCATCAACTGCAGCAGCTATAAATATCCCCTTTAACTCCAACTTCCCTCCACCTTGCCTATCTTCCTTCGCCTTTCGTCTCCGTTTTTCAAGTTTCTGCCATCATTCTCCTGTCTGTTATTCTCCAGGTACGCCCAGTCTTCTTCCCTCCTTCGTGCTTCTAAGTTTAATTTCTGCTCCCAGATATGAGTTCATCCGAGTCTTCTGAGTCTAACACCTCGCCTCTGATTGAGCGCGAGGTTTCCCCGATTGGAGGTTCTCCTTCTACTTCCTCCGTTCCTTCACAGGAACCGAACATCAGACAGGTGGAACCGTCCTCCTCCAGGTCATCTTCCACTGAGTCTGATTCCTCTGGGTCCGATTCCTCGGGGTCTGGCTCTCCCTCCCCCCAAATCTCCAAACCCGCCGTTCGCAAACAACGCCTAAGGGTTCCAAAAGACCCTGTCCCCGATATTACCCTTCCTGGGTATACCTGGGTTAAAGGCGAGGTTGGGAAATTTTTCTCTGACTTTCAGACTTCAGATTCAATTGCTCAACTTCGGTCCCAGATTAATATCTCGGTGTCCGGAGACGAATCTGAGTTTATTTGTTCCTCATGCTCGAGTACCGAGTATGTCTTTCTCAGGGCTCGTCCTTCTGAGCCCCCTTTCACATATATGTATAAGACACTGTTTGCCCAGCTGCGCGTCTCTCTTCCTTTCACTGAGTTCGAGTGTGACGTTCTGAGAACCATGAATGTCGCACCTACTCAGCTCCATCCCAACAGCTGGGCTTTTATGAAAGCCTTTCAAATTTTGTGTAAATACCTCGGGATGGAGCCCACCACTCCAAAAATTTTGTATTTTTACCTAACAAGGTTTGGTGAGAAAACGGGATGGATTTCCCTTAATGGACTGAACCGAAGAGGACTGATTAGTTTATATACATCATCGTATAAAGACTTCAAAGTCGGCTTCTTCCGAGTTCGCCCCTCGGGCTCTCACTCTTCCCACTTCTTTGACGAAAATAGATGCGCCAAGTTTGCTCTATACTGGCAATCATCTCCCACCAAATTCTTCGGTTTAGAATACCAATCCCTTCCTGCCGAGGATAGACGAGATATAGATATATTAGAAAAACTTCCTCGGCCTCTCCATTGTGGGCGTCTTCTGAAACTCCCCTTCTCATCTACTCCTAGAACCGACTTAAAAAGTAAGTGTTCGGCAATTTAGTTTTTAAATCTTTTCTGTATGTGTTGCTGTACTAACAACTCTTCTTTTTGGCAGTCATTATGGGGAAATTCGATTTCTCCAAGCTTTTGAAGTCTGCCGCGAAAGAGGGTCAGGGTCCCTCCACGACCGAGAAGAAGAAGAAAAGACTTCCTCCAGCCACTGCCAAGGCCTCTACCAAGGGGGCTTCATCATCCGCCCCTCAAAAAAGAAAGAGGGTAGAGGTAGTGGCTGACGCCGAAGACTCTTCCCCTCCTCTCTCAAGTCCCCCACACCCTATCACTCACGAGACGGGAAATACGGGGCGAGAAGGACAACCCCCTCCTTTCATCGAGTTGAAGTGGTACAACACTTCTCTAAAAGCAGGGACCTCATCTCTCTGGGGCGAAGACTTCAACCCCTTCCCTTCTTTCGACTCGAACTTCCTAAAGCCCGCTGATCTCCGGCTAATGAGGCAACAAGGGGCTCAATCTAGCATGGAGGCTCTCTCAACCTACTGCATCCGAGCTGCTGCCTTGGCCTGCTTTTGCAGCCGAGATTTAGTGGAGGCTGAGAGGAAGTCCCGGCAACTGGAAGCTGAATTTGCTTCTATTGAGAAGCTGAAGGGGGATTTTACCCGGACCTCCACGGAGCGTGACAAGCTGGCCAAGGCTAATAATCTCCTGAATACTACCATTACCGAGCTGAATGGCCAGAACTCCGAGCTTAACACCAAAGCAAAATTTGCTGAGGAGAGTAAAGCTCAGGCTGAAGAAGGTAGAGCTCGCACTGAAGAGGAGCTCAAAAAGGCTCAAGCTGAAATTGAGCAACTGAAAGCTGCCCTGGAGACCGAGACCAAGGCCAGGATGGAGATCCGGGAAGATCTAAAAGAAGCCACTGACTGCATTCTTATCGAGCATCGGAAAGGTTTTGAAAAGGCCATTGCTCAAGTTGAAATTCTTGCTCTGGGGGTTGATCTTTCGGGTGTTGATGTGAATAAAGAGGTGCTGAATGGGGAACTTGTTCCCATTATTCCCGAAGAGGAAGAATAGGTGGAAGGGGCGGAAGATTCTCCTGAGGATCATATTGAGGCCGAAGAGAGTCATAGGGACGAGTAACTTAGTTTTTTGTTTTCTTCATCCCTTGTAATGGGATTTTGCCCTTGTAACTTTGATTTGACTTAATGCAAATTCTTCTACCATTTTGATGACCTTTTATAGCTTTTGTTTGGCCGAGATATCCGTCGGCATATTTTTATATTCTGATGTTGTGCTTGACTTGTTTAAACAAGTCCTCGGCTAAGGCCGAGGTATTCTGCCGTCCGTATCAAAAACGGATAGTAGTTGTCACACGTGAAACACATGATTCACGCTTTACGTATGTGGTCATACATTATGTGCTTTGGAACTTGCGATAGGTTTATGCAATTACTGCTTTTTGCTGAGTTTCGAGATTTGTTTTTTCAACAAACCTTTTCCCAGCGCATATTTTTTCCTTTCCAACGCCTCTCGCCCCCTTATAAATAAGGCTGTTTCACATGCTTTACTTTATTCATTCTTCATTCTTTTCCAACAGCCAAATTCGTCTTCCTTCAACCCGAGTAGTTCTATAATAGTGTTAGGGGTTTACGCTCCTCTCTCCCAGTTAACATCCTTTTTCGAGCTTTATAGCTGCCAAAAATGATGTAAGTGGGAGATGGGATCCAGAATTCCTTTTATGTTTTAATCCTTCAGAAAGGATGTTAACTGGGAGAATAGCAGTCTTCGGGCGTGGAGAAAGGGGTAGAGGCCGTCTACTCCCGGAGCGGGCCGAGCACCTCATCGTCCAGCTTTCGCAGGGGGAAGTGATTACTTTCCCCCTTGAGGGAAAGTCGTGGTGTCCGATTGGGGGGACTACTGGCCACCTGATCTTGCCCCTGCCCTAATTGGGGGGACTACTGGCAAGCCGGGCGGGCCTTATTTTCAATTTCAGCTCTTTATGTAAGTCGTAGTACTTTATAGTACTCGACTCGTACCTTGTTTTTACTTTCGGCATTGTACTCGGTTTTATTAAAAAAATTTAATAGCTCGAACTCGGCCTTTGGATCAAAGTTTTGTTTTTCTTACTGCTCGTATTCTACTTTACTTAAATAATTTCAAATGCTCGAACTCGGCCTTTAGGCTCAAACTTGGCCTTAAATAATTTAATGGCTCGTACTCGACCTTTAGGCTCAAACTTGGCCTTCAAAATTTAATGGCTCGTACTCGGCCTTCAGGCTCAGACTTGGCCTTAAACAATTTAAACGGCTCGAACTCGACCTTCAGGCTCAGACTTAGCCTTAAATAATTTAATGGCTCGTACTCGGCCTTCAGGCTCAGACTTGGCCTTAAACAATTTAATTGGCTCGAACTCGGTCTTCAGGCTCGAACTTGGCCTTAAAAATTTTAATGGCTCGAACTCGGCCTTCAGGCTCAAACTTGGCCTTAAAAATTTTAATGGCAATGGCTCGAACTCGGCCTTCAGGCTCAAACTTGGCCTAAAAAAATTTAATTGGCTCGAACTCGGCTTTCAGGCTCAAACTTGGCCTTAAAAATTTTAATGGCTCGAACTCGGCCTTCAGGCTCAAACTTGGCCTTAAAAAATTTAATTGACTCGAACTCGGCCTTCAGGCTCAAACTTGGCCTTAAACAATTTAATGTTTGCGAAATACATACATCGGCAAATCAAGAAAACAGAACAATGTCCATAATAAATTCTTTTATTGGATAAAAAGGAAGTCTACGGTGTGCCTCGTAAAAACCTTCTCGGTCAAAATCCTTTTGGGGACAAAATACCAAGGTAGGAAAAAGAGTACATCACCTAACTATATACATCAACTATAATAAAATTTTAAATGAGAAGCATTCCAAGTTCTCGGGATAGGTTTCCCTGACAATTCTTCTAACCTATATGCTCCGTTTCCCAAGTTTTCTACCATTCGGAATGGCCCTCCCCAGTTCGCCGCTAGTTTGCCTTCTGTATGATCCTTCCTGGCTTCTCCTTTCATTCTCAACACCAAGTCTCCATGCAGGAAACTCCTCGGTTTCAATTTTGAATTATACCTCCTAGTTGCTCTCTGTTTGCAGGCTTCCTCCCTGATTTTAGCCTCCTCCCTGATTTCCTCTACCAAGTCAAGTTCGACCCTTAAATTGCTTTCACTCTCATTCTGTTCATGTTGCATACGTCGGAAAAACGGCTCACCAACCTCCACTGGGATCATGGCGTCTATTCCATATGTCAGCCTGAAGGGTGTTTCCTGAGTAGTGGATTGAGGCGTGCAGTGGTAGGCCCAGAGGATACTTGGCAACTCTTCTGCCCAAGCTCCTTTGGATTTTCCCACTCTCTTCTTCAGTTCTCCGAGAATGACCTTGTTGGCTGCCTCGGCTTGCCCATTGGTCTGGGGATGTTCAACCGATGTGACGTGGTGTTTAACGCCGAGGTTGACATAGAATTCTCGCAATGTCTTATCTACAAACTGTCTTCCGTTGTCTGTGACGATTGCAAAGGGAATTCCGTGCCTACAGATGAGGCTTTTCCACACAAACTTTTGTACCTTCTCGGCGGTAATTTTCGCCAAAGGTTCTACTTCAATCCATTTTGTAAAGTAGTCCACTGCTACCAGGAGAAAATTGACTTGACCTTTGGCTACAGGGAATGACCCCAGTATATCCATTCCCCACATAGCAAAAGACCAAGGCGAGTTTAATGTGTGAAGTCCTTCGGGTGGGGTACGACTCACATTGGAAAACCTTTGGCACTCATCACATTGCTTCGTCCACTCAATGCAATCTGCTCGGATGGTAGGCCAATAGTACCCTGCTCGGACTACCTTGGAGGCCATTGATCTGCCCCCGCAGTGAAAACCACAGATTCCTCTGTGAACCTCTTCCATGACATATTTTGACTGTGCCTTTGTCAGACATTTTAGCAACGGTACCGAGAATCCCCGTTTATACAATTCTCCGGAAACGATAGCAAAATGACTTGCTCTGAGCCTGATCTTCCTGGTCTCAGCTTGATCTGGGGGCAGAATCTCTGAGGATAAATACTCCCATATGGGTGTCATCCATTCTCGGTCAACCGGCTCATTGGCCATCACCTCCCCAAACGTGATACTCGGTTCATTGAGGGTTTCTTGAATAACTGTTCTATGCTGGCCCGATTTTTTTGTACTGGCCAATTTGGACAGCAGATCGGCCCGAGTATTTTCCTCTCTGGGAATGTGCTCAATAGCGAATTTCTCAAAGCAAGAAATTAATTGATTGACTTTACATAAATACCGGGTAAGCTGAGGCTCTTTCGCTTGGTACCCCCCAGAGATTTGTCCTGTGACTAGCTGCGAATCACTTCGGCATCTAACAGCCTTTGCCCCCATTTCCTTTGCCAGCATTAACCCTGCTATCAAGGCTTCATATTCGGCTTGGTTGTTTGAGGTTTTGAACTCAAACTTTAGTGACTGCTCCAAGATCAGCTCTCCCGGGCCTTCCAGTATTACCCCTGCTCCACTGCCTCTGACATTCGAGGATCCATCCACATACAAATTCCACCACATGTCCTCGGTTATCGGCGGCGGATTGAGCTCGGCTACGAAGTCGGATATACATTGAGCTTTCAGAGGACCTCTCAACTCGTACTTCAGGCTGAACTCGGATAACTCCACTGACCAAGCAATCATATGGCCCGCCAACTCGGGCTTTTTGAGAATCTGCTTAATCGGGTGATCGGTTTTGATAATCACCTGATGACTCTGGAAGTACGGGCGCAATCGCCGAGCTGCAGTTACCAGGGCCAAAACCAGCTTTTCTATGACCTGATACCGGGTTTCGGCATCATGAAGGACCCTGCTGATGAAGTACATCGGCATTTGAACTTTCTCTACTTCTTGTACAATAACCGCACTGATGGCGTACTCGGTGGCTGACAAGTATAAGTACAACTCTTTCCCAGGGATGGGTCGAGTTAATATCGGTGGTGAAGACAAAAAGGCCTTGAAATCGACAAAGGTCTTCTCACATTCCTCGGTCCACGTGAAGGTTTGAGGCCTCTTCAATAATTTGAAGAAAGGCCGAGCTTTCTCTGCAGACCTGGGGAGAAATCGAGATAATGATGCCAGCCGCCCTGCAAGTCGTTGCACTTCTTTAATATTCTGTGGGCTTCGCATTTCAATCACAGCTTGGCATTTATCAAGATTGGCCTCGATCCCTCGGTGTGTCAACATAAAACCGAGGAATTTTCCACCCTGAACACCAATGACATATTTAACCTCATATTATACTTCCTCAGCTGCTGAAAAATTTCTTCCAAATCTTTCGGATGGTTGTTGTGGTCATCAGATTTTACGACCATATCATCCACATAAACCTCCATAGTCCTTCCAATCTGTTTTTCAAACACCCTGTCCATGAGCCTTTGGTAGGTAGCTCCTGCATTTTTCAATCCAAATGGCATTACTCGGTAACGATAATTAGAGCCTTCAGTTATGAAAGTTGTTTTCTCCTCATCTGGGGGATACATTCAGATCTGGTTATACCCCGAGTATGCATCCAAGAAGCTCAAAATTCTGTACCCGGAGGCACCATCCACTAACCTATCAATACTCGGCAAATGATAAGAATCCTTCGGGCAAGCTTTATTTAAGTCTGTGTAATCAGTGCACTTGCGCCACTTGCCATTTACTTTTTTGACCAGAACTACATTGGCCAGCTAGGTAGTGTATTCTACTTCTCGAATAAAGTTGGCCTTGATCAACTTCGCTGTTTCCTCTTCCACCACCTTTCTCCTCTCCTCACCAAGTGTCCTTTTCCTTTGGGCCACTGGTTTTGCCTCGGGACAGATTGCCAGTTTGTGGCATAATAAGTCGGGATCAATCCCCGGCATGTCTGACGTGGTCCAGGCGAATAAATCAGCATTACTGCGAAGCACTTCCTTTATTTTCTTTTTTAAATTCGGCTCAAGTTGATCGCCGAGCTTGGTGCACTGATCGGGCTGTGAACCGAGCTGGAACTTTTCTAACTCCTCAATGGGTTGTGGTCGTTGTTCCTGCATGTCCATTCTCGGGTCCAGTTCAACAGAGTTAACAGAATTCACCGACTTGTCCTTTCCCCTGTCTAGTGTTTCTGCAGGTGTAGGTTTGAGTTTGCTTACACGCAAACTATCAACATAGCACTTTCTGGCCATTTTCTGATCAGCCCGGACATCAACTATGTCTCCCGAGTTGGAAGGGAACTTCATTGTGAGGTGGGGGGTAGATACCACAGCTCCTAATTCGTTCAAAGATGGTCTTCCGATCAGGATATTGTACGATGTTACTGCATTAACCAACACGTACCTGACCATGATAGTCTTGGATGCTTTGCCATCCCCAAAAGTGGTTAGGAGGTCAATGTATCCTCGTGTATCCACCTGTTCCCCTGCAAAGCCGACAAGCTTACTGTCGTATGACTGAATAGATTTCTCTGGGATCCCGAGCTTCTGAAATGTTGAATAATATAAAATATCCGCCGAGCTCCCCTGGTCAACGAGAGTTCTCTTGACCGAGAAGTTGGCCAACTGTATTGTGATTACCATAGGGTCGTCCTGATTAGGATCCACCCCCAAAAAATCTTCTTCAGAAAAGATAATCGGTGGGGAAACTCTCGGGGTTTTGCCAGCTACCGAGTTGACAGCCCGAATAGCCCGTAGGGGCTTTCTCCGAGCTGAACTTGTTGTGCCTCCCCCTTCAAATTCACCTGAAATAGTGTTTATCACACCTCGGACCACATTATCCTCCTCTCGCCTTTCATTCTGGTCCTCCCTAGCTTCTGTTCTCTCATTATTTTGTCGACCGTCGCCCCTTCTCGGGCTTTGGCCACCTCCTCTTCTTCTACTCCTGCCACGCCCCTCACCACTGTTGTGATTTCTCCGAACAAAATTATTGAGATGGCCAGCTTGCACCAACTCTTCAATCTTATCCCGCAGGACCCAGCACTCCTCGGTGGTATGCCCGTAGTTACGATGGTACCGACAATGTTTCTGTCGATCAGCATTCTGGGGCGTGTGGACACGGTTGGGGAGCTGTAAAAAAGCTCGGCGTTGTAGGCTTCCTCAAACACCCGAGCTCGGTTGGTGTTAAGGGGGGGTATAGTGCTCATACTTCGGTCCCCTGTGCAAATGCTCGAATGTACTTTTGAATTTCTGCCTATCACCTCCAGCCCTCCTCTTCTCTCTCCCTTCTCGTCTATCAGAATCATCGGTTCTGTCTCTTTTCTTAGACTCCTCAATCTCCTCCATATTAATGAACCCAACAGCTTTCCTCCTCAGCTCATCCATACTGGTTGGTGGTTTCCGAGCTAAGTGTCTGGCGAAAGGGCCAGGTCGTAACCCGATCAAGATAGTGTGTAGTGCAACATCGGCACTGAGATTCCGGATGAGGACAGTCTCCTTGCTGAATCTGGCCATGAAATCACGCAGAGACTCATTCTTTTCCTGCTTAAAGTTTACCAATGAGGCCGAGGTTTTTTGATGAGCTCGGCTCGTAGCAAACTGAGCATTGAACTTAGTCATGAAGGTGTCAAAGGAGTCCACTGACGCTGGCGGTAGCTGGGTATACCAGCTCAACGCAGCATCTTTCAGAGTAGTTGGGAAGACTTTACACATGACAGCATCATCGTCGGTAAAGAGGTACATCTGAGTAGTGAAAGCATCTAAGTGACGCTCCGGGTCCGAGGTGCCATCATACCTGTCAATGCTTATTGGTTTGTAGTTGGCTGGTAGGGGAACCTCCATGATGGCGTTTGTGAAGGGATGTCTCAGCCTCCGCACGTCGGTCCTTTCATTAGGCCTATTTGCCTGAAGTGAAAGTTCAGGGGCCTGCCTAGGAAAGTCCTCCTCGTCCGCTCGGTCCATATGATGAGAAGCCCGGAGTTGTGGACCTCCTTCTCTGCGCATGTTTCTGGATCATTCATTCTCGGCTGTCTGACGTTCTCTCTCAGGAGGAGAAGAGGCGGACCTTTCTCTGCTCTGTCCTTGTTCGTGACGGCTGTTCTGCCGCCGAATCTCCTCATTCTCCCTTCTCAGCGTGGCAATCTGCGCGAGAAGTTCTTGGATAACGGGATTGTCGGTCATCATTGTTGGGTCTATGGATCGTTCCCCATTATCCCCGTTGTTGGCATTTTCTGGCTCTTCTCTCCTGTAATTTCCGCTCCTTGTTCTCACCATTGTTTGTGGTATGGGAAAATTTGCTTCGATTCCCACAGACGGCGCCAAATGTTCCGTCCAAATACCTCAGGTGGGAGATACTCGGGCGAAGAAGGTCTTGTGAGTGTTTTGGAATTAGCTTGACAGAATTGGAATTCTGCTCCTACGTATCCAAATGGGAATCAAAGCAAACGTAGTTCTAAGTGAGGGGGTTGGACCCCTATTTATAGAGATGTTTCAGTGTAACAGTCTGAGTGGGATTGTTATTGAGATCCTATTTGTTAGGATCGGATTGTTATTGCAGTTAGACAATGATAAGGATAAGGCTCCGAGTTATGCGGAGGGATATTAGGACCAGCGAGATATTCGGCCCAGTCAGTTGTGACTGGATAGCTCGGGGTCGAGATATCTTCATCCGCGGCCTGCCGTGGAATAGGCCCGAGTAGTTATCCTCGGGTGTCAAGTGTATTAATAGGTCTTCGGCTTTATGGGAGTTCGGGTCACGGCCCACCTATAAGAATGAGCTCGGTCGTGTTGACAATTCTCGGCCTTATATCCTCGGTCAGTACAGATAGTATAAAAAAAATTGAAAACCAAACTAGTCAAATATCTATATAAAATTAATTATATAAAACAATATTAAAATTAAATATGCAAACAATTAAATAATTACATAATAATAAAATTAGATTGAATAAATAAATTAAAAAACGATTGAATAACAACATATAATTTATGGTTGGCTTGCTTAGATCAATAAAATGAAGCATCCAAGCTCTGTTTATAAAATACCAATTGGTTCCATTTAAGAATTTCTGGCTCTGGTCTGGGTGTAATGTGCGGCTGATCATTGGCATTGGTTGGAGAGCTTAAAGGAACCGCTGTGGGTACCAACGGTTGGGATGTTTTTACATCAAAAGTAGGGTAACCCTCGAACAACTAAGAATAATGAGAATGAGATTTTTTTTTCGTCTGGTCCATGGATTAGTTATAGTCACAGCAAAACTATGTTGCGTTTTAGGCTTTTGCTGTAGTATGCTGTTTGCCTTGTTTGACGTTCTACAGTATAATGGTGGCAAGGAAACACATGTTAGACTTTATGGCGTTCCTTTTTATCTTTTTTTTTATGGCGTTCCTTTTTTTCTTTTATTCCCTCTTTTTTAGGTTTTGCCGTTTTGGGCTAGCATATAACTGACCTCAGACTTCGAAAAGTAATATTATCTTAAGCTTCATTCACATTGAGCTCAATATCTTACTTGTCTTCATATTGTATTAATCATCATAAAAGTAGAAGCCAACCGCTCATTTAGGAGTTATTTGGCACCCAAACATATTAAATATCTTTCTTTTTTTTTACTAAAAAAGATATTCATCCATTTAAATTGGTAAAATACGTCGAAAACAACGTAAATTCAACATCGCTAAAAACCGAAAAGGATGAATCTACGAACAAACTCAATGTACAGCACCCATGTTAATAACGTAACACGACAAAATTCCTACAAATATAACAAAATCAAAGTAACCAGAATACCCATGCCTCTGGATCTGTAACATTGATGCCCAAGTCTTGATTGAATCTGTAAAGGATTGAAGCTGATCTGTCAATCTGAACCAAACGAACACCGCAACAAGACGGGAAACCAAACGATGCTGCAACAAGACGACGAACAAAACACCATCGTATGAAGACGACAAAAACACGAAAGAAAAATCAGATCTATGTGGAAAAAACACCTATTTAGATAAAATGAGAGAAAAAACGATGTAGATGTGTGATTCCATGCCAAAAAAATGGCCCAAAACCACCCCTTCCGGTGGATGAGGAAGAAGGAAAAGAGGAGTAGAGGGAAGGTTAGAGAACATATTAAATATCTAGGCAATTATCATCACAATATTTGGTATGATATCTTAGATATGTTTAAGCATAAATGATGCATTTGTTTAGTTTTGCACTTAATAGTATTGGATAATTATCTTAAAAATCTTTAAAAATATCACTTAGTTTGTATGCATAAATATTAAATAAAATTTCTATCACTTTTTTTTGTATGATATGATAATGGATTTTAATAATGTAATGACAATAAACATAGTAGAGTTACTCTAATTAATTTGTTTAATTTTATCGTGACAAAATGAAAAAGATGACTGATGCACATTAACTTTTGACTAAAAGCCCAAATCGGTCCCTGAAAAAAAACATTAGTACACATTTAGTCCCTAATAAAAAAAAGACCGAATAGTCCCTCACAATGATAAACCGGGGACACCATAGTCCCTCCGTCCATGCAACGTTCGTTAGTTGTCCCACGTGTTCTGTTAAGTGTCCTACATGTACCATTTGATGACCTACGTGGCATGTAACTCATTTCCATGGTGGAAAACAATTTAAAATTGTAAAAACATGTAAAAGAAAATGTCAGATTTAAAGTCATAAGAGCTAATATGTGGGTGGCCACTACAAGAAAACTATTAATTACAGACGAAAATTTACCGACAGACACTGTCTTCGTCGGAAATTGAGACATTACCAACAGAATTAGCCGTCGGTAATGATGAGTATGAATAGTTTCCAAATTTACCGACGGAAAGGCCGTCGGTAATCTTTCCGAGGGGCTTTATGGCAAATTCTGTCGGTAATGATGACGGGAAAGGAAATTTTTTGGCGCGAGTGTTTACTGACGGAATTTTAGTCGGAAATGTTGAGGGCAATATCGACGGAATTTCTGTCGAAAAAATGATGGCACATTACCGACAGAATTTGCCGTCAAAAATTCAAAAATTTGAGTTACCGACAGAAAAGGCCGTCAGAAAGTTTAGTGTCCGTTAGAAAGTTAAAAATATAAACAGCACCGCTAACCCTCTCCCCCTACTTTCCCTTTCTCTTTTTCTCTCACTCTCAGACCTCCATCTCTACTCTCTGCGTACCACCGCGATGAGCCACCACTGTCCCCCACCACCGCGACAAGCCACCCCCGCCACCCACCGTCTTCTCTTCTCAGTCTTTCCCTCTCCCCCACTGTTTCGCGCGGTCACACCCTCCCCCTACTCTCCGCCGTGCCTACCACCACTACCACCGCCCCTACTGCCTTATTTCCCCTTTCTGTCTTCTCCTTTACTCTCTCTGCCATCCACTGCGCCACCACCACCACCTCCGCGAGCCACCACACAGTCACCACCACCCCAGGTTTTTGTGGTATGCAAATTTTGATTTTTTTTTATTCCTTTGGTATTATTCATGTGCATTTTTTCACTGTTTTGTGCATTTTCTGTTTGCACTAGTGTGTCTCTGTTTGAGGGTTGCCATTGCCGCCACCGCCGTGAGCCACTGGTATCTGTGTTATTTGCTCTTATAGGTAAGTCAAATCAAATTGCGTAGTTACTTTATGGGTTATCTGTTTTGGGTTTCAATGTTGGGTTATTGGATTATTATCTATTTAATTAGTTGTTTGTCAGTTTCATAGTGTATATATGTGCCTATATTTTTTTATAAATCGACTTGCTAAATATGTATGTGTTGTTTGCTTAAACCCATTAAAATTTAATATTTCTAGCCTATACCATGAGATTGATAGTTTAGCTGAATAATTAGACTGTGGTACTGTTTGTTTGCCAATTGCTTTATATTGTAAAGTGCGGGGATTAATTAGATAAAATTACATGCTAAAGTTTTATCCCTCTTAGTTAAAGTTTATATTATTTTAGGGTATAATTAATATTTAACAGTAAGGTTAAATTAATTAATTAAATTAATACAAATAATGAGTAATTAATCAAGGAGCTAATTAAATCACTCATTTCACAAAAAAGTGAATAGCTGCTCATGGAGCATCAAGAAGCGTGGACGACGTAATCGACTGTGATTAAAACAGATAGTGTAAAAAAAATTGAAAACCAAACTAGTCAAATATCTAAATAAAATTAATTATATAAAACAATATTAAAATTAAATATGTAAACAATTAAATAATTACATAATAATAAAATTAGATTGAATAAATAAATTAAAAAACGATTGAATAACTACATATAATTTAAAAAATAAACGACGCGCTTCGGGAAGCGTCGATGAAATCGACCGTGATTAAAACAGAGAGTGTTAACAAAATTAAATACCAAAATAGTTAAATATGCAAATAAAATTAATTTTATACAACAATAATAAAAATAAGTTTGTAAATAACTAAGTAAATACATTACATTAAAAATAGAGTAAATAAATTAATAAAAATATTGAATAATTAAAATTAATATAAAAAACAAATGATTTATTCAAAAGTTAGACGTATAATTTAATAAATTTTGATTATGGTATGCGATTTTTTTTGTTAATGCTTTGTTTATGATGGTTGCTTAATTGTGTGTTTGATTGTTTGCTAATAATGTCAATGTTTATGCAAATTATCCCTATTACTTAAAGTTTTATTTTCTTATAGAGTATAATTAATACGTTCTTGAGAAAAACCGTAGTTTCCCGTTCAAGGTTCAATATTGTTGAGAATGTGTACTCGTGGTCATGGTATCGCTCATTTTATTGAATCTTGAATTGTCCAATTGGGACAATATGGGAAGAAACTTTTTCTCCACTGCTATACTAATTACTCGTTGATTCTCATTTGTTAAATAGTTGATGAAATTTAAGTTCAATGCATTTTCTTTTGTTCTCTGGGTCCATACTTAATTGTGGTATCTTACTGCATGCAAGTCGTGTACTTGGAGACCGATGGGAAATGCTGTCGAAATTTCGTCAGCTATAAGACATGAGAAGTAATGAGTAACTAGTATAAAACAATGGTGAAAAAGTTTTTTCTGAATGGGATAGGACCATACCTTTTAAAGAAAGGGAGCGATTCGGCGTCATACAATCATGTTTACATCATTTTATATAAAAAAATGCAGAAGGATGAAATATTATCCCTCGAGCCGTAGTTGGGTGTATGATAGGAACGAGTCTGGGAGACAGTGTCTGAAACAATCATTTATAGATGGAGTTGAGGAGTTTATATCAAAAACCAAGTAACATTGTGATTATGCCGAAGAGGGGGGATTAGATGTCCATGCATAAAGTGAAATTGTACAAAGGTTTTAAGTGATGATGACGTGAAGGTACACCTATACCGACGTGGGTTCAAGCCTAATTATTGGATATGGACTGATCATGGTGAGGAGTTGTCGGATATTGATCTAAATGAAGTCGGTGGTGATGATCTTGACATGGCTGCATCAGGCAGTGGATTACACGATGACTATGTCGAACAACTCCCGTCAATGCAGTGGATGGTGGATGATTGTCTCGGGCAACATTGGACTTTTGAGGTGAATGAGTGTGATGACATGGAAGAGCCTCCAAATGAATCAGCGCAGAGATTCTACAATCTATTGTTAGAGACAAATAAGCCATTGTTTGAAGGGGCGTCAGATTCAAAACTATCAATTTGTGTTAGGCTTTTAGCTTGTAAGTCCAATTGGAATGTCCTCGAGCAGTGTTTGGAATTTTTTGTAAAATGCTTCAAGATGTGACACCATTCAAAGAGATGTTACCAAAAGGTTATTATGATGCGAAGCAGTTGGTGTCGAAACTGGGGTTGGGGGCTAAGATGATTGATTGTTGTCTGAACAGTTGCATGCTTTATTATGACAGTGATTCAGACACAAATGACAGCTCACTGGAAGAACGTAAATTTTGTCAGACACCCAGGTACCGCGTTCAAAATAGTGACCGTAGTAAGAACAAACCAGCTCCTACAAAGGCAATGTTCTATCTACCAATAATTCCAAGGTTGTAGAGATTGTTTGCATCAATGCAAACTGCGGGACAGATGAGGTGGCATTATGAAAATAGAAGAAATATGGCCATTATACGCCACCCTTCTGATGGTGAAGCCTGTAAGCACTTTGATCGGGTACACCCTGATTTTGCATAAGATCCTCGCAATGTACGACTTAGGCTGTGCTTAGATGGTTTTACCCCGTACATTTAGGCATCAGTCTCGCCATATTCATGTTGGACAGTAATTGTTACACCTTACAATCTTCCTCCCGAGATGTGCATGTCAAAACCGTATATGTTTCTGACTTGTCTCATACCGGGCCCATCTTATCCGAAGGCTTGGATAGATGTATATCTGCAGCCTCTGATCGATGATCTGAAGAAGTTGCGGGCTGGTGTGTTGACGTATGACGTTTCAAAGAAGTGAAACTTTATGATGAGGGCGACACTAATGTGGACTATCGATGATTTTCCTGCATATAGCACGCTCTCTGGTTGGGGGACCCATTGAAGTTGACACAGGGAAATACAAGAAGGGGGTTGAATTGTATTTCCTAACAGTTTTTCGAAGAAGTTTTTTCTCAAACCTTTTAGCAAGTAAAATAAGGTAAGTGCACACAAACAATAAAACCTTCTTAAAAGAGTTAACAAAATCAGATCCAAAACCCCACAGTTAGTGTAACCAAATACTGTAAAAGACATGGAAAGAATATTCACACAAGTGATTTATCTCGGTTCACTCTCTTCCAACCAAGAGCTACGTCCAGTCCCTTCTACCTGAAGGTTTTCTCTACTATTCTCCACATAGATTACAAGTAATCAATACCTCTTCGGGCTACAAGTATTCTTTCTCTACCAAGTCTCTTCAAGATCTAACACTAACAAAGAGATTTACTGATTTGACCTAAGAACTCACTAAGTGTGAGAGTATGAAAGTTGAAGACCATTTAAGATTACAAGTAAAATTGCTTAATGAATTCCAGCAGAGTTTTAGCACGTTTTATATCCGAGCTTATGTATATTCTTTACTAGGGTTCTTCCAGTATTTATAGATGAAGAGCTTTGTTGTCTTGAACTTCTTCAACGGTCTTCAAATTGTATCCGTTTAGACATAGCATTAAATGTTAGGATCCTTTGAAACTGATAACTTGAAATGCTTCATGGAGAAGTGCTCTTGTTTATCAGAGGAATGCTCAAAGTAGAGCTGTCACTTACATGCTGTACTGAATGTTGTTTTATGACTTTCCTTCTTTTAATCAGTTTAAACTTTATAGCAACATAGGTGACAGAGTACAAAGTTTTATGTTCTCGATGGTACTACGTTTCTATTCTCAAGAAAAAAAGGGTTAACAAATGAAGCGGCAAGGGAAAGTGACATATATTCCTTTGAATTAAATATACGATCATTTGCAATAAGTACGCTTATACTAGACGGGTTCAGTTTTAGCTAGTAGACGCGCGTGTCTTTGGACGTGCAAGATTAACTTATCAGTAAAGCGGGCTCGTCTATTGATACTGCGTCTATAGACTCTTGCCTAGTTCCAAGTCTTTGGACTTGCTATTCTCAATAGCTCGTCTACTGACGTGGCGTCCAGTAAGACTTGTCTATTATCAAGTCTTTGGACTTTGTGTTTTTCTGAGAGTTACTTATTGGCTCGTCTGCTTATTATCAAATCTTTTCTTAAACTTAGATACTCGTCTAGCATCTATTACCTTAGCCAATTTTTAAGGCCTCGTCTTGCGATAACTTAATAGACTCGGAATTTTACCAAGGTTTGAAGATTCGTCTAGAGGATCAAATATAGAATCAGATTTGATTCCATAACACTAAGTTTCCATGCCTAGTATTATTCAAGCAGTCCTGCAATCTAAAACAAACAAGTTAGATCTTTGACAATACTTTGTCATACAAATTTAACCTTTTTGTTAACATCAAAACTTAATATATTATTTAAGTCAAAACCACTTTGGTTCTAACACCCATGGTAAATTGGCATGCCCGTATTGCATGAAACATGGAAAGGCTTTTACCCTAAGATATGGTGGCAAAAGTTCCTAGTTTGATTCTCATCATCGGTTCTTAGATCGTGATCATCCCCTTCTGAAGGAATATTTGAACATTCAAAAAGAGGGTAAAACGTGCCAGGTTTAAAACTCATAGGAATTGAAAACCGTCATAGGTGGATGCGACTTGTCTTCTCCATCCAACCCACATTGTCATATTGTAGGGTTTTATTTTGATTCCCTCGTATGTTTCACTTTCTGTTGATTTTATTGGTCGGCAGTAATGGGTCTTTGTTTTTGTACTAGAGATTTCTGTCTGGTAAAGCAGCTACCACTGTTAATAAAGAAAAACCCATCTCCAAATAAATCTACAAAAGATGATTTTGATAAAGGAAAAAAAGAATATGCATAATCACATAAAAAATCACCAACTGCTGAAACCAATTAGAAAAATGAGAAAAGTTATAAAACCAAAAGAAGAAAACTACGAATGGTCACTATACCGTTGTGTTCATCTTAAATTGTTATAATGTTATGTTTTTATTTTATAATTACAGGCTTAAAAAATCATTTTATTAAATATAATTGTTCCAGCCAAATATCTCGGGTATGAAATACTCGGCTGAACGAGGATTAGTGGGGTGTTTTTGGATTGTGCTTGACAGAATGTGGATTCTGCTCCTACGTATCCAAAAGGGAATCAAAGCAAACGTAGTTCTAGAATGAGGGGTAAGCCCCCTATTTATAGTTGTTCTCTCAGGATCAGGCTCCGAAATAAGCGGAGGAATATTTGGATCAGATCGCGATCATGGGGAGAGATATCCGGAGCCTGATTGTCCGGAATGGCATTATGGCCAGCGAGATATTCGGCCCAGTTAGCTGCGGATGGATAGCTTGGGGCCGAGTAGTTATTCTCGGGTGTCAGGTGTGCTGAAATGTCCTCGGCTTCGGAGGAGTTTGGGTCAAGGCCCATTCGCGGGGGTAAGCTCGGTTGGTCCGATGTATAGACGAGTTCTCGGTCTTACATTCTCGGCCAGTACACAAGCCCCCCGAGCTCCGAGCTTGAATAAGCGAAGGAGCTGATACGTATGAAAACCGAGCTTATTCTTCGGTTATGCAGTTATCCACATTCTCAGCTGTCATTTCAATCAAGTCTTCTCTCTCTGTCAGAGAAAGCAATTATTCCCCTATTACTTCTTCGGCACGCCACAGACAAGAAACCATAGAGTTCCGCGCCCATTTAATGGGGGGAAAATCAAAAGTCGTGCCCCCTTTTGGGCCCAATGGACAATGGGCCACCAATTGCAGGTTATAAATACCTTCTCCGGCGCCAACTCCCTCCTACTTTGCTTACCCTTCTCTGCCATTCACCCTCGTCTTCCAAGCTTCTGCCCTTGTTCCTCTGCTTGTTATCCTCCAGGTACGCTCCGTCTCTTTTCTTCCTTCGTGCTTCTAAGCTCTATTTCTGACCTTCGGACATGAGTTCATCTATGTCTTCTGAGTCGAATACTTCGCCTCTGGTTGAGGGTGAAGTTTCCCCAATTGGGGGATCCTTCGCTTTCTTTTCTTGTTCCTTCGCGGAAGCGAGCGTTGGGGAGGCGGAACCATCCTCCTCCGGTCATCTTCGACTCGATCTGATTCTTCCGATTCTGATTCGTCTAGGTCTGGTTCTCCCCCTCCTAGAGTGTCCAAACCCGCCGCCCGTAAACAACGCCTTAGGGTTCCTAAAGACCCTATTCCCGATATAACCCTTCCCGGGTATACCAGGTTAAAGGGGAGGTTGGAACCTTTTTTTCGACTACCGGACTCCCGATTCTATTGTTGAACTTCGGTCCCATATCAATATCTCGGCCTCGGGGACGAGTCCGAAGTTTATTTGCTCTCCGTGCACGAGCACCGAGTGTGTCTTTCTAAGGGCTCGCCCTTCCGAGCCTCCCTTTACATACATGTATAAAACACTTTTGACAAACCGCATGTGTCTCTTCCCTTTATCGAGTTTGAGTGCGATGTTCCCGAGAACCATGAACGTCGCACCTACTCAGCTTCACCCTAACAGCTGGGCTTTTATGAAAGCCTTTCAGATTCTATGTAAATACATAAGAATAGAGCCTACCACTCCAAAATTTTTGTATTTTTATCAAACCAGATTTGGCGAGAAAAAGGGATGGGTATCTCTTAATGGGTTGAACCGAAGAGGTCTTCTTAGTTTATTCGCCTCGTCTTATAAAGACTTCAAGGTTGGCTTCTTCCGTGTTCGCCCTTCGAGTTCTCATACTTCCCACTTTTTTGACGAGAATAAACATGCCAAGTTTCCTTTATACTGGCAATCCTCTCCCACAAAATTCGTCGGCTTCAAGTATCGTTCCCTGCCGCCCGAGGATAGGCGGGATATAGATGTACTAGAGGGTCTTCCTCGGCCCCTCCATTGTGCACGCCTTATGAAACTCCCCTTCTCCTCCACCCCAAGGTCCGATCTTAAAAGTAAGTGCTCGGCTTTTTAGTTTCTTAAGTATTTTTTTCTCCTGTGTTGTTATACTAACAACTCTTTCTTTTTGACAGTCATCATGGGAAAGTTCGACTTTTCAAAGCTTGTCAAGGCTGGTGTTGGTAAAGAGGGTCAGGGTCCCTCTTCAGCCGAGAAGAAGCAGAAAAGACCTCCTCCCACCAAGGTTTCTGCGAAAGGGGCTTCGTCATCTGCCCCTCAAAAAAGGAAGCGGGCAGAGGTTGAAGTGGTGGTCAAGATTCTCCCCTTCTCGGCCCAAGCTCCCTCGCCCCACTACTCAGGGGACGCAAATCGTGGGGCGAGAACAGCCACTTTCTACCCCCCTCGAGCCGAAATGGTACAACACCACCCTGAAGGCGGGGACTTCCTCTCTCTGGGGTGAAGACTTCAACCCCTCCTCTTCTTTCGACTCGACCCTCTTAAAAGCCGCTGATCTTCGGCTTATCAAGCAGCAGGGGGCCCGATCCAGCATGGAGGCCCTCTCGGTCTACTGCCTTCGTGCTGCGGCTTTGGCTCGTTTCTGTAGCCGAGAGGTGACGGAGACCGAGAGGAAGTCTCAGCAATTGGAGTCTGAGTTCGCTGCTATAGAGAGGTTGAAGGGGGATCTTTCCCGGATTGCCTCCGAGAATGAACGCTTGACTACCACCATCGCTGAAATCAACACTCGGAACTCCGAGCTGGATTCTCGGGCGAAATCAGCCGAGGAAAGCAGAGCTCGAGTGGAAGAAGACAAGGCTCAGGTGGCAAGAAAAGATCAAAGAGGCTCAGGCTGAGATTGATCGGCTCAAGGCTGCCTTGGAGGCTGAGATTCAGGCCAAGATACTGCTTGAGGAGGACGTACAGGAGGCCACCCGCTGCATTGTCATCGAGCACCGGAAAGGTTTTGACAAAGGCATTGCCCAAGCTGAGGTTCTGGTTCCCGGCATCGACCTTTCGGGAGCCGATGTGAATATGGAGGTGGTAAATGGGGAGCTTGTTCCCATCATTCCCGAGGGGGAGGAAGAGGTGGACGTAGTGGGGGGCTCTCCGGACGATCATGTAGAGGCCGAGGAAAGCCACAGGGGGGAGTAGCTGTTAATAGTTTTTTGTTCCTCTTTTGTACTGGGCTCATGCCCTTGTAACCCGATTACTTGAATGAATATTATTATCATTTTGCTGATTCTTTGTTATGTTCGGCTTGTCCATCGAATGTTCGGCTAAGGCCGAAATACTCTACCGTCCAAAATGGACGGTGGTCATTATACGAAAAGCACGTGTATTTCATTTTGCGTTGTCATGCATTAAATGCTTTTGGGAACCGTAATGGTTCACGCAATCGCTGCCTTTCGCTTGGTTTCGAGGTTTGTTTTCCCAACAAATTCTCACACATTCTACTTCCTTTCGTGCCTATAAATAGGGCCCTTCCCACTTGTTCATTCCTCATCCTTTTCTATCAGTCAAGCTCGCTTCTTACTTCTCTTCCACCCGAGTAGTTCTATGCTAACAACAGGGGTTTACGTTCCCCTCTCCCAGTTGACATCCTTTTTTGGGTTTCACATCCGCCAAAAAGGATGTAAGTGGGAGACGGGATCCAGAATTCCTTGATCCTTCAAGAAGGATGTCAACTGGGAGAATAATAATCTTCGGGAGTCGAGAAAGGGGTAGCGGCCGTCTACTCTCTGAGTTGGCCGAGCACCTCATCGTCCAGCTTTCTCAGGGGGGAGTGTGAACTACAGCCTCCCTTGAGAGAGCGTGATGGCGTTGAATCGGGGGGACTGGGGGCCGAATGGCCCTTATTTTCAATTTCGGCTTTCAACCTCAGCGCTGCACTCAGTCCCGTGAATGTACTTTTCAAGAGTCAAACTTAGCTTTATTTTTGCTCATTGTACTCGGTTTCCTTGAATGTATCACTCGGCTTTATTTTTGCCTTATTGTACTCGGTTTCCTTAATAAAACAATGGCTCATACTTGGCTTTTACAAATTTTGTTTTTTGCGCACATTCAGCTTTACTATTTTCGTAGCTTGAACTCAACGTAAATAACTATAAAGTAGCTCGGATTCGGCTAGTAAGATCGTACCTGACCTTTATACTTAACTTTACGGCTCGTACTCGGCCATGAGGCTCTGACTTGGCCTTTGGAATTGAACGGCTCGGACTCGGCCGCCGGGCTCAAACTTAGCCCCTCTGACTAGCTCGAACTCGGCTAACGGCTCGTACTCGGCCGCCGGGCTCACACTTGGCCCCTCGACAACGGCTCAGACGGCCGCCGGGCTCATACTTGCCCCTCGACAACGGCTCGTACTCGGCCGCCGGGCTCATACTTGGCCCCTCGACAACGGCCAGTCTTGGCCGCCGGGCTCATACTTGGCCCCTCGACAACGGCTCGTACTCGGCCAGGGCTCATACTTGCCCCCCTCGACAACGGCTCGCACTCGGCCAGGGCTCATACTTTGCCCCCTCGACAACGGCTCAGACTCGGGCCAGGGCTCATCTTGGCCCCTCGACAACGGCTCGTACTCGGCGCCGGGCTCATACTTGGCCCCTCGACAACGGCTTTCGCACTCGGCCGGGCTCATACTTGGCCCCTCGACAACGGCTCGCACTCGGCCGCCAGGGCTCATACTTTGCCCCTCGACAACGGCTCGAGCTCTGGCCAGGGCTCATACTTGGCTCCCTCGACTACGGCTCGCACTTCGGCCGGGCTCATACTTGGCCCTTCGACAACGGCTCGCACTCGGCGCCAGGGCTCATACTTGGCCCCTCCGATCGGCTCAGACTCGGCCATTAAAATAGGATGTCTGCAAAATAAAGACTTCGGCAAGGCAAGGAAAAATAGAACCATATAATAAATTCTGCTTTTTATTGAATGGAGTCCGCGGTGTGCCTCGTTAAAACCTCCCCGGTCAAAACCCATTTTGGGAAAAAATACCGAGGTAGGAAAAAGAGTACAGCACCCGACTATATACATCAGCTGTAATAAAACTTCAAATGAGAGGCATTCCAAGTCCTCGGGATAGGATTTCCCGACAATTCTTCTAACCTATAGGCCCCGTTCCCCAGGTTTTCAACTACTCGGAACGGTCCTCCCCAATTCGCTGCTAACTTGCCTTCCGTGCGGTCCTTCCTTGCTTCCCCTTTTATTCTCAGCACTAAGTCTCCGCGCAGAAAACTCCTCGGCCTTACCCTTGAATTATACCTTCTAGTGGCTCTCTGTTTGCAGGCTTCTTCTCTGATTCTGGCTTCCTCCCTAACCTCTTCTACCAAGTCAAGTTCGATCCTCATATTGCTCTCATTGTCGTTCGGCTCGTGTTGCACACGTCGGAAAGACGGTTCCCCAACCTCTACTGGGATCATGGCGTCGTCCCGCACGTCGATCCAAAGGTGTTTCTTGAGTGGTAGATTGAGGCGCACAGTGGTAGGCCCGAGAGAATACTCGGTAACTCCTCCGCCTGTGCTCCTTTAGATCTTCCTACTCTTTTCTTGACTCTCCCGAGGATGATCTTGTTAGCCGCTTCGGCCTGCCCATTGGTTTGGGGGTGCTCAACGGATGTAACCTGGTGCTTGATACCGAGGTTGTCATAGAATTCCCGTAGCTTCTTATCCACAAATTGTCTTCCGTTGTCAGTAACGATTGCGAAGGGAATTCCGTGCCTACAAATAAGGCTTTTCCACACAAATTTCTGCACCTTCTCGGCAGTAATCTTAGCCAAAGGCTCGCTTCGATCCATTTGGTGAAGTAGTCTCACGGCTACCAAGTAGGAATTTGACTTGGCCTTTGGCTATCGGGAAAGGCCCCAAGATGTCCATTCCCCACATTGCAAACGGCCAAGGCGAGTTTAATGTGTGAAGTTCTTCAGGGGGTATGATTTACATTGGAACATCTCGGCACTCATCACACCGCTTCGTCCACTCCATGCAATCAGCTCTAAGGGTAGGCCAATAATACCCCGCCTCGGACTATCTTGGAGGCCATTGATCTCGCCTCCATTGTGAAAACCACAGATTCCTCGGTGAACTTCTTCCATGACATACTTAGATTGAGCCTTGGTCGACATTTTAGCAAAGGTGACGAGAGTCCTCGCTTATACAGCCTCCCGGCGATTATGGTGAAATGACTCGCCCTTAGCCTCGACTTTCCTGGCTTCTCCTCGATCCGAGGGTAGAGCTTCGAGGATAAGTACTCCCGCACAGGTGCCATCCACTCTCGGTCAACCAACTCGTTGGCCATCACCTCTTCTCGTCCCAATGCTTGGTTCGTTGAGGGTTTCTTGAATAACCGATTCTCGTGGTGTCCCGGTTTCTTTGTCTTTGCAAGCTTAGACAGCAAATCAGCCCGAGTGTTTTCTTCTCGGGGGATATGCTCAATGGTGAACTTTTCAAAGCCGGAGATTAGCTGGTTAACCTTACACAAATATCTGGTGAGCTGAGGTTCCTTCGTCTGATAGCCCCCGGATATTTGTCCGGTGACTAGTTGTGAATCACTTGCACTTGATGAGCCTTCGCCCCCATTTCATTCGCCAGCCTTAGTCCCGCTATCAGAGCTTCATACTCGGCCTGATTGTTCGAGGTTTTGAACTCGAATTTCAACGATTGTTCTAATATCAAATCTCCTGGTCCTTCCAGAATCACCCCCGCTCCACTGCCCCTGATATTTGAGGATCCGTCCACGTATAGATTCCACCATGTATCCTCAGCCTGGGCCGTGGATGGAGCTCGGCTATGAAGTCGACAGCACCTTGTGATTTCAGGGGTCCTCTCATCTCGTATTTCAAGCCAAACTCGGACAACTCTACTGACCAAGCAATCATACACCCCGCCAATTCGGGTTTTTTGAGTATCTGTTTGATGGGGTGATCCGTCTTAACAACCACTTGGTGACTCTGAAAGTACGGGCGCAACCGCCGAGCTGCAGTCACCAAGGCTAAGACCAGCTTCTCAATAACTTGATACCGAAGTTTCGGCATCATGGAGCACCCTCTCGATGAAGTATCTTGGCATTTGGGCTTTCTCTACCTCCGCACGATGATCGCTGCGCTAATGGCATTCTCGGAGGCTGACAGATACTGAGATACAATTCTTTCCCGAGATGGGCCTTGTTAATATCGGCGGGGAGGACAGAAAAGTCCTTGAAGTCGACAAAAGCCTTTTCGCATCCTCGGTCCATTTGAAGGTTTGGGGCTTCTTCAAGAACTTGAAGAAAGGCCGAGCTTTCTCTGGATTTGGGTAGGAACCGAGATGATGACGCCGGCCGTCCCCGCCAATCTTTGTACTTCTTTAACGTTCTGCGGGCTTCTCATCTCAATTACGCCCAAGACTTATCGGGATTGGCTTCAATTCCCGGTGGGTAAGCATAAAGCCTAGGAATTTACCCCCATGGACACCGAAAACACACTTTTCCGGATTGAGCCTCATGTTGAACCTTCTCAATCGCTGAAATATTTCTTCCGGATCTAAAGGGTGGCTACCTGGGGTCATCAGATTTCACTACCATGTCATCCACATATACTTCCATGGTCCTGCCAATTTGCTTCTCAAATACTCGGTCCATAAGTCTCTGGTACGTAGCTCCCGCATTCTTCAGCCCAAACGGCATTACTCTGTAGCAATAATTTGATCCCTCGGTAATGAAGGCTTTTTTTTTCCTCATCCCGGGGTACATTCTAATTTGGTTGTACCAGAGTACGCATCCAAGAAGCTTAAAATTCTGTATCCGGAAGCCCCCGTCAACCAACCACTGTCAATACTCGGCAAGGGATAAGAGTCTTTTGGGCATGCTTTGTTCGGATCCGTATAATCGGTGCACATGCGCCACTTGCCGTTTGCTTTCTTGACGAGAACAGCGTTGGCCAACCATGTGGTGTATTCTACTTCTCGGATAAAGTTGGCCTTGACCAACTTCGCCGTCTCCTCTTCGACTACTTTTCTCCTCTCTTCACCTAATCTCCTCTTTCTTCGGGCCATTGGCTCGCCTCGGGACAGATTGCCAATTTATGGCATAAAAAGTTGGGATCAATTCCGGCATGTCGATGTGGTCCACGCAAATAGATCGGCATTTCTGCGCAGTACTTGTTTTATTTCTTCTTTCGAGTAGGTTCAAGGTGACCACCGAGCTTGGTACACTGTTCAGGCTGCGCGCCGAGTTGGAACTTCTCTAGCTCCTCAATAGGTTGCGGACGTTGTTCCTGCACGTCCATCCTGGGATCCAGCTCAACGGAGTTTACTGAACTCACCGTCTTGTCCTTCCCCCTGTCTAGGGTTTCTACTGGTGCGGGTTTAAGTTTGCTCACCCTCAAACTATCAGCGTAGCACTGTCTCGCCATCCTCTGATCTGCTCGGACAGCCACTATATCTCCCGAGCTGGAGGGGAACTTCATCGTGAGGTGGGGGGTAGAGACCACGGCCCCTAACTCATTCAAGGACGGCCTTCCGATCAGGATATTATACGATGTAACTGCGTTTACCAACACATACCTGACCATGATGGTTTTAGAAGCTCGCCATCGCCAAAAGTGGTCAAGAGGTCAATATATCCCCGAGTATCAACTCTGCTCCCTGCGAAACCAACGAGTTTCTTGTCATACGATCAATTGATTTCTCGGGATCCCTAGCTTCCGAAAGGTTGAGTAGTACAATATATCCGCGGAGCTCCCCGATCGACGAGGGTTCTTTTGACCGAGAAGTTGGCCAACAGATGCGGTGATCACCATGGGGTCATCCTGGTTGGGATCTACTCCCACGAAATCATCATCGAAAAAGATAATAGGGGGGAACTCCGGGAGGCTTGCCAGATACCGAGTTAACTGCCCGGATGGCCCGCAGATGTCTTCTCCGAGCTGAACTTGTGGTGCCTCCCCCCGCGAACCCTCCTGAGATGGTGTTTATCACCCCCCGAATGACATTATCCTCTTCCCGTTTTCATTTTGCCTTTCTCTGGTCTCTACTCTCTCCTCATTTCTTCGATCGCCGCCCCTCCTCAGGCTTCGGTCACCCCTCTTCTTCTTCTGTTTCCCCCACGCCTCTCACTGTTGTTGTTGTTTCATCGGACAAAGTGCTTGAGGTGACACTTTGAACCAGTTCTTCAATTTTATCCCGTAGGACCCAGCATTCCTCGGTGGTATGGCCATAGTTGCGGTGAAACCGACAATGCTTCTGGCGATCCGCATTTCGGGGGGTGCGGCCACCCTTTGGGAGCTGCAGAAGCTCCGCGCTGTACGCTTCCTCGAACACCCGAGCCCGATTTGTGTTGAGGGGAGTATAATGATCATACTTCGGTCCCCTCTGGAAATGCTCGGCTGGGCCTCTCAATCTCGGCTTATCACCCCCTGCCCTCCTCTTATCTCTGCCTTCTCGCCGGTCAGCCTCATCGGTCCGATCCCTTTTCTTGGACTCCTCTACCTCCTCCATATTGATATAACCTGCAGCTTTTCTTCTCAGTTCGTCCATATCGGCCGGCGGTTTGCGAGCTAAGTACCTAGCAAAAGGGCCAGGTCTCAACCCGGTCAGGATGGTGTGTAGTGCAACATCGGCACTGAGATTGGGGATGAGTACCGCCTCCTTGCTGAATATGGCCATGAAGTTGCGCAGGATTCATTCTTCTCCCGCCTGAAGTTCACCCGGGAGGCCGAGGTTTTTCGGTGGGCTCGGCTCGTGGCAAACCGAGCACCGAACCTAGCCGCGAATGTGTCAAAAGAGTCCACCGAGGCCGGGGTAGCTGGGTGTACCAAGTCAACGCTGCCTCCTTCAAAGTGTGGTTGGGAAAACTTTGCACCGAGAAAGCATCGTCATCCGTAAAAAAGGTACATCTGCGTGGTGAAGGCGTCCAAGTGGCGCTCGGGTCCGAGGTGCCATCATATTTGTCAATGTTGATGGGCTTGTAGCTGGTCGGCAAGGGGACCCCCATGATATCATTCGTGAAAGGATGCCTCGGCTTCCGCAGCTAGCCCTGTCATTAAGTCTGTTCGTTTGGAGTGAAGATTCCGGGGCCCGCTTAGGGAATCCCTCTTCCTCTCTTCTCGGTTGTTGTGGTGGGAAGCCGGAGGCGAGGACCTCCTTCCCGATATAAGTTTCTGGACCCCTCAACCTCGGGAGGTCGGGCGCTCTCTTTCATGTGAGGAGGAGACCGACCTCTCCCTACTCGGCCCCTCTCTCCCGACGGTCATTCTGCCGGCGGATTTCTTCATTCTCCCTTCTTAGCGCTGCGACTGTGAGAAGCTCCTGAATCACCGGGTTGTCAGTCATTCCTGCTTGGGCCTACGGATTGTTCTCCATTATCTCCGTTAACTCCGTGGTTGGCATTCCTTGGCTCCTCCCTCCTCCTGCAATTTCCGCTTCTCGTCCTCACCATTTTTGTGTGGTATGGGAAAATGTTTGCTTCGATTCCCACAGACGGCGCCAAATGTTCCGACCAAATATCTCGGGTATGAAATACTCTACGAACGAGGATTAGTGGGGTGTTTTTGGATTGTGCTTGTGAGAATGTGGATTCGCTCCTACGTATCCAAAAGGGAATCAAAGCAAACGTAGTTCTAGAATGAGGGGTAAGCCCCTATTTATAGTTGTTCTCTCGAGATCGAGCTCGAAATAAGCGGAGGAATATTTGGATCAGATCGCGATCATGGGGAGAGATATCCGGAGCCTGATTGTCCGGAATGGCATTATGGCCAGCGAGATATTCGGCCCAGTTAGCTGCGGATGGATAGCTTGGGGCCGAGTAGTTATTCTCGGGTGTCAGGTGTGCTGACATGTCCTCGGCTTCGGAGGAGTTTGGCTCAAGGCCCATTCGCGGGGGTAAGCTCGGTTGGTCCGATGTATAGACGAGTTATCGGTCTTACATTCTCGGCCAGTACAATAATAAATAAAAATTATGTTTTAAAGCATCGGTGACAGGGTAATAAAAAATTATAACATGATTGATTCTATTATCTTCACAAACAATGAAATAGAATAAAAATTTCATTTCATTCTATTCTATTATATTCAATTTCATTCTATTTCATCACCTCCCATCAATTCAAACACAACCTTAAAGTTATCACTAAGGTGGCTTCTAAGAGGTAAGTCCTTCAAAAGTGAGGGAGCAAAAGCAAAGTGGTCGGGTGACTGTGATCATTTAATGGTTACCTGAATTCCAGTTGCCTCAAGATTTATGAAATTGACCTGATATTTTTGAAAACTTTGACTTCCGCACTTAACAACCCATCAAAATCGAAAATCCCTATTTTTGTTCTGCAGCTTAAGAATCGTGAGTGGGAAAGTCTTTTACGAATATGATAAAAGTCCCTATGATCATCCAATATAATGGATTCTGAATGGATTTATCCAATTTTGTTTACAGAAAGCTCCAAGAACGAAAATAATATAGTTGGTTCTGAATGGATTTATCCAATAAGTCCCTATTTTCTCAAAGCCATGGATTTATCTTAACAAAATCCCCATGAACGATGAACTTCATCGTCGGCATCTTGAACGACGGGTTGCTATCGTCTACCTCAACCTTTGAGCAAATTAGAGCATGGCAATTCGGGTGGTTTGTTTATGTAGACAGGCATATTTACAAAAGTCTACTGTTAACATTTTAAAAAATGATATAAAGAAGGATTGAGCTAAGATGCATCACCTATATTTTGCACTATTCATATATGATAAATTTTGGACAAATCAAATTGTTATATGGGTTTGGTCACAATTTCAAACTTTCTAGTTGTATTTCTACTGTATTCAAATATATGAATACAGTAGTACAATATATGTACTTTTTGTATTCGTAAATTTAATCCATATTAAAATAATATTTTTATTAAAAAAACTCATTATATTACAAAATAATATTTTAACATGAATTAAAATAATGTTCGTTGTTAATAATATTTTACAATATAAACAAATTTTTTTAATCAAAAAATATTATTTTAATATGAATTAAATTTATAAATATAAAAAATACATATAATATATTATAATATACTTTATTCATATAGTTTAACTATAATATAATTCAAGTAGAAAATTTAAAACGTGACAATTGATTAGGTGAAAAATTAAATAATATAGTGACTAATATAAAATATGTAGTCGGCAACTTAGCCAACCCTACAAAGAACCCTGTGTTTACCTACTATACCGATCTTTTTTACTCCCTCTTGCTCCCTCACGTTAAAAGCCACGTATCACCGCCACAAAAACCTTCACCTCCACCAATCGCCACCCTCAGCCACTGCGCAGCCCACACCATTGATGCCTCCACCCCACCATCACCCAAGCCGTTATCAGTTATCATTATCCACGCTCCACCGGTATCTACCTTGTAAGCCACCCACCGTCCCACCCCTTAAAATTAAAGCCACCACTATGAACATAGCAAAATAGAGAAAGAGACGAAGAAGAACAGGGAGAAGGGAAAGAGGAAGAGGAAGTGGCAGATAAAAAGAGAAATAGAGGAAAGAAAAAACAAAAGAAAGAAGAAGAGTCCGAAAGAGAGAAACGGAAGCAAGGTGTCCCTTATCTTGTCAAATGTTAGATGTACGTCCAAGAAAAAAAAACATTATTGTTTACTTTTTGTGTGAAGGACAAATGAAATCTTATAAGGAGAAAGATCCACAGAACAGTTGCAACATAACATATATAGCTGATATTGATATATAATATTATATACCTAAATTAAAAGAACTTCACGTCATTGTTGTGCAACCCTAATTCAAAAACATAGGTGGCACACAAATTCGGCACAAACAAAAACAAACACATCATATCCCCTTCCTTTCGGAAAGTAACAGATACAATACAATGAAACAATGAAAGCAAGATCCCTAGCCTCGCAGATAGATCTTTTTATTCGGTTACTAGATTTATGAAAAATGATCCTTGCATACTATTTTGTTTACACCAATTTTGGTTAATAAATGTAGTGTTTAATAAACTGGTTAATATACAATTACTATATGCTAATTGATTACTAACCAATCAGTCAAACAAATACACTTTGTTAACCATGCAAGTTTTTTTTTTTTTTTTGCCATTGACCGGTGTAAACATTATTGTATGCAAGTTTTGGGGTGAAAACAACTTCATAGTAGGCGTAAAAGTCGCCGGAGATTATCTGTTGCTGCTCCGGTATCAACACCGGTCGTCGTCGTTTTGGCGTTGCAACCGAGCTTTGATCTCACAGAAAACTTTGGCAGCGGCAAGCTGCTTGGTGGTGGAGACAGATTGAACACCGAATCATCTGAAAACATGTCCATGTTTTCGATGCTTGGTGTATGCTTTGTTGCTTTCTTGGACGTGAGAGACATGTCTCTACTTCTTCTGTTTTTTCGACTCTTAACAAGACTTGGAGACAGCACAGGCTGGTGGTGAATTGGGGAAACAGTGGGCAAAGGAAGCAGAGGTTGTTGCTGGTTTTGTTGATATGAGGAAGAAGAAAGTGCATGTGGATGAGAAGGAGTAGTTAAGAGACCTGCATAGGTATCAAATTTCTCAGGATTGGAAATGGATTTACTTCTTGTGTTTTTGTTTGGGATTTTGATTCTGTTTTGCTTGTTGGGAGTGAAGGTAATTGTCTCATGATCCCTTGGGTAAGGTGTCAAAACAGCTTCCATTTGAACAAAGAGAAAAGTCTATATAGAGAAAAGCAATGATATTAGGCTTTCAAAAGTTTGTGAATGAGCTTGCTAGTTTGAACTAGTAATAGTAATCTCACAAGAAAACAATATACTACTATTACTGCCCTTCAAGATTAAATATACTAGATGAACACTTTGTTTCACCAGAATTTGGCAGAAAGAAAAAGAGATCAGTGCTTGATCTCAGAAAATCAGATCGGACCAACTATGTTAATAAAATTATGGATACGAAATATGGAATAGTTTTTTTAATTCAAAGGGATCCTGCTACTCAAAGGATGGGGCACCTTTTTATACGTGTCAATGTCAAGGGCCCAACGATATTTTCATTTGGAATAATAAAGTATATAATATAGAGAAATGATTGGAAAAACAATTCGCACTAATGTGAGATCACATGGACCTATAAAAAAAACGTATTGAAAATAAAAAAAGGTGTAAAAGATTGCGTTGGTATCATTAGATTATAATAATCTATAGAATACATGGTATCTAGAAAAATGATAAGAAATAGATAGGAAGATGAAGATTACTTGTAAATTACAGACAACCTCTGCGGTCGGCTACCTCCAAGAGCGGGGAAAGAAATACAGTGTGTGGGGCGGCAACCGCCGGAGTGTTGAGGACGGTTGGATTAGCCGCTGAGAAGAGAATGACCGTTGATAATAGTTCCTCGAAGTGAGTCTATAGTCAGACAAGGCGGGCGTATCCTAACCACACGTCTTTCGATGGTAGATGCATATAGTTGCTTTTTGTTTTTTTAATTTAAATAATAAAAGTTATTTTAAAGATTTGGGGAAGAGAAACTACCACATTCCAATATTAAGATATACTGCAAGCTTCAATAAGAACTTAACTGCATTGGTATTTATAAATATAAATAACTTATTAATAAAAATCTAACAAACCAATACATTTTCATTAATATAGTGAGTTTAGTTTTAGTATTTTGTTTGTACCAACCAATAACTTTTAAGATAGTTATTATGGGAATCAATATTTTTTATTATATAATAATTCATGATTGATTGATAGTGTAATGATAAATGGAATTGGGAAGTTATATATAGAGTAGGGCTGATCATCAACCTGAGCCCCGTCCAAACCCGAACAAACCGATTCATAATTTGGTGAAGTGGGCGGTTTCGGGCGGGTTAACGGGTTAAGCAGGTGAAAAAATTGGATTGTTATGATTACCGTCGGGCGTGTTCGGTTTCAGAAAATTACATCCATCTGTAACCGAACCAGACCGATCACTTGTAAAAAAATTGTTTTCTACTTTCCACCACTGTCTCGCTCGACGCACCCAGTCCCTTTGGGCTTTGGCTTTCCTTTCCAATACTCAGTGAGCTCCCCACCCACATCCCACATCTAGGGATGGCATAGGGGCAGGGCGGGTGCGGGTAGTGTTTCCCCCACATCCATCCCCGTCAATATCCATGGATATTTATACGGGTAGCGGATATCCATGGATATCCACGGGTATTTAAGAGTCTAAAATAAAATAAAATAAAATAAAATTATACAATATAATATAACAATATACTATATTAACATTATATAATATACAATATATATTTTAAAATATTTATTATTAAGGGTTTAACCACTAAAAAGTATCAAATAAGATAGAAAACAAAATTTATTTCATCTCAAAATGATAGAAATTGTCATAATATATTATATATTTAATAAAAAATATTTATTATAAATATGCGGGTATCCGCGGGGCGGGTACCATGATCTCCATCCCCATTTAGTATGTATCCATTTACTACCCATTGCGGGTAATTTATGCGGATACCCACGGGTGTGGGTAATTTTGCCATCCCTACCCACATCCCACATTCACTAAATCATCTACAGATCAGCTCCCTGCCTCCCTCAGTGAGCTCCTACCTTCACTCTTGCCTTCATATCAGCAGCTCCCAGCCTCCCGTCTTCACTCTCGCCATCGACTCTTGATGACCCTCACTTCCTCCTTTCCGAGTTCCGCCGTGAGCACCACGCAACACCGCTTTCTACCGTGACGATGCCGGATCTGTAGGTGGAGAAAGAAGATATAGTCCCGTCGTCCGTCGCGAGCTCTGCCTGGCCACCGTCCCGTCGCCCGTTCAGCACCAGCAGCTCCGCCTTGCACAGTTGTTCGACTCCACTGTTGACCGTTCCGAGTCGACGACTCCTTCCTCCGCCTCTGGCTCTCACCGTCAAGAAGCTAGCAAGAAGAGTCCAGATCCAGAAACTCTAGGTTTTGCTAATTGTAATTTAAAATTTTTTTTTTCTTTAGTCTTTTGAGCTTTATTTTTAAATTTTTTGTACTTCCCATTTTTCTATAAAAAATAATAAAAGTATATTTGACCCGTATCAACCCACCCGCCAACCCGCCCAACCCGTATCAACCCACTCGACCAACCCGCTGTATATAACGAGCGGAAATAGATGTCATTTTTCTTGCATTGAATCCGCTCGAACCCGACCATCCCGGCCCGAACCCACCCGAACTTGCCCAATGCTCACCCCTACTATAGAGAAATATGTGCCTAGCAGTATGTGTGGCAGAATCCTTATAATCAATCCTCTTATTTACCCTGTCAGGAAGGATGTCCCCAGTTGGAATATCAATACGGATGGGATGTTTACTCTCTGTTCCTGTCGAGATCCAACTTGCCGGAATCTCGCCGTAGAACGTCTAACCAAGAGTGAACACCGGGGTTGTTTTAGATTATGGCTTGACAGAATCTTGTACTCTGGTCCTACGTATCCCAGTGGGAATCAAAGCCAGACGTATTTCTTAGTTCAACCCTTGGTCATATAGTGATCTCAATCCCTTAATCTTGTATCTAATGAATACCAGCGAGTAAGGACTCTTCAATAGCCTCTTGGTCAAGCTGGTTCCTCTAATACGCTTAAGGGAGATTCACCTAGGTTAGTGAAAAGTGAGTCTCTCTTTTGGGTTCTCCTCCTTTTATAATAGGATCCCCATATCTTTAAGAGATCTGGATTTATCTTAAATCTTCTTTGAGATGTGATTTCCTTAATTTAAGGGATATTATCTCTTCCAACCGGATGAGGTTATTTGAAATAATATCAGGATTATTAAAGATAATATCAATATCTTATCCTTCCCACCTTGATTGGATCGGGTATCCAAGCTCGGTGACCGGGTTTTACTCCTCGGCCAGTACACAAGCCCCCCAAGCTTTAAGCTTAGTAGAAGCATAAAAGTTTTCATGACAGTAGCCAAGCTTGGCCTTTAAAAACCTTATTTGGAGAATCTAAGGTTTATGGTGTAGGTTTTCAGAAAGCGTGGAAGCTTCTTTGAAGGAGCCAAGCCGAGCAGAGAAGTGGGAAGTCGTTTTAGATCTGCGCTATGGCCAAAGTTTCGTAGCTCCCGAGATGAAAAGAGACGTTGTCTTCGTTATTAAGATAAGGCAAGTTTGTGACACGTGGCCATTGGCATTACTTCAGAGGCTTGCTCTTTGGTTGCGTGATTGAAGCCATTATCTTGTCGCAGCGTTTATTCCAATATCTTAGCCACGTGTGACTTCTTCATTAGTGAGCCAAATTTGCGTAGACTTGAAGAGACATTTCCTTTCTTCACACGACGTCCGTCATTATTACTTTCAAAAGTAACGTTAAGATTTGTTTTCTTTCGAAGCATCGAGGTCTCTGTAAGTTGGGGAGAAGTTTGCTTAGGAGCTCATTTTGCCTCTTCCTTGCTCAAACCTCTCTTCAAGCTCTTCTCCTTCAAGCTTCCGCATTTCCTTTTCTGTTCCAGGTACGTCATCGCCTTTTCCCTTCATTATTTCTTTCTTCCATGGAAACTTTATTCAAGGTATCCCAGAATGCCTCTTCTGGGATTCAGATCATAGAGCCCGAAATCAATCAGATTGGGGGCTCTCCTCATCATTCCCCCTCTCCCTCTCATGATGATGGAGGTGCCAAAGGTTCTTTTTCTTCTTCTTACAGGAATAGCTCTGCTACTCCTGACCCTATCATTGCCCCTAAGCGTTGCAAGCTTGCTTCTAGGATGCCCGGGGTTCCCTACCCAGATATTACCATTCCTGGGTATTTCTGGGTAATACCCGATGTTGGGACATTTTATTCTAATTTCATAACTCTCGATTCCCTTAACGCCATCAAGGCCAAAGTTACTGCTTCCGATGGTGCTATAGAATGCGTTCCCTGTTCAGATAATGAACATGTGTTTCTTCAAGCGTCGCCCTCTGAACCAGCTTTCACCTATGTATATAAGACTTTGTTTGAGCAGATTGGTGTCACCATCCCCCTTTCCCCATTCGAGTGTGAGGTTCTAAAAATTATGAACGTTTCTCCTACCCAGCTTCACCCGAATAGTTGGGCCTTCTTGAAAGCCTTCCAAATTCTATGTGGCCAGATAGGGATAGAGGCTACTGATCCTAAGTTTCTTTACTTTTATTGAGTTCGGTTCGGGGACCGAGTTGGCTAGATCTCCCTGAGTGGGGTTGAGCAGAGGGGGATCATCGGGCTCTATAAGAGCTCATATAAGTTTTTCAAGTCGGATTTCTTCAAAGTCCGACCTACTGGGGATAATGAGTCTTTCTTTTTTGACTCGACTGGACACCCTAAATTTTCTTTCTGCTGGCAACTACACCCTTCCAAATTTTCTAGCTATGACCTCGGCTCTATGACCGTTCAAGAGCGAGCCGATGTTGAGGCCCTGAAACTTTATCCCCGGCCATTGCCTTGTGGAAGGCTTTTAAAGCTTCCTACCTCTTCCACTCAGCAAGCCGACTTTGAATGTAAGTAGCTTTTTGTTGACAAGTGTTAATTTATCCTGTAGCGTGCTTATTGTATCTGACCGATTTCCTTCTTGTAGTGATAATGGGGAAGTTCAACTACAAGGCCCTGATGAAGAAGTCAGCTAATCAAGCTGCTGGTGGATCAGCTCCGGCTTCAAATGTCAATGGTAAGAAAAAGAAGGTTGCTGAAGCTTCTGTCCTGAACACTCGCCTTCCCAAAAGGACTCGGGAAGACATTCAGTCCGAGGTCCCGATAAGAAGTTATTCTCCCCTGCTGATGGTTGAAGAAACTCCTGCTGCTGACAAGAGGTTGGGCAATGCTCCCATGGTGACCGATCTTACTTCGAACACCAAATGTTACAATGGAAACTGCAACATGGGAATCAGCTCGCTATGGGGGAATGAGTTCGACCCTGCTACCCTCATTGACGGTCAAGTGCTGAAACCTTCTGATGCTCGGCTCTTGCTGGAGCATGGGTCTGATAAGAGTATGGAGGCGGCTGCTGCCTATGCTCTCCGGATCACCTCCATTACTCGCTTCTGGAGTCACCAGATTGCTGATAATGTCAAGAAAATGGAGGTGATGTGGACCGATGTGGCTCGTGCCTTAAGGGTGAGGGTCGAGCTGGCTCAGGTCGTGGCCAAGTGTGAGGAGCAAGCTCGGGCCTTTGGCCAGCTGAAGACCCAAAAGGCGGAGCTGTAAAAAGGTAAGACTGCTCTTCAGGCTGAACTGGACCTAGAAAAAGTCGAGCGGCTCAATCTTCAGAAGGTCACCGAGGAACTTCAGCCCATGAAAGAGGCCAATCTTGACCTGCGGAAGTCGCTAGAGGCCGAGAAGGAGGTCAATCTCATGCTCCGATCTGATCTGACTGAAGCCGAGGCTTCCATTATGAAAGAGCACGTCAATGGATTCTCCAGAGCAGTGAAGCAGCTTCAACGCTTCAACCCGAATGCTGACTTCTCCCTTGCTGACGTGGACAAGGATTTTAATAGATATGGAATTCTAGTTCCGTTGTCCGAGCTAGAGGATGAGGAAGAGGTAGCTCAAGAAGAGGAGGTTGAAGGGCAAGCGGCCGAGGAGGGAACCGATGGTGAAGGCGAAATGGGCTTACCTGACCAATCTTCTGCTATGCCTCCGAGTGCCGATGATGACCCCAACTCTATTCTCATTGAAACCGTTGCTCATGGGGATGCCCATGAGTAACCTAGGAAAAATGTTCCCAGGGCAATGCCCTTTTATTTTGAACTCTTATGTACTCTGGGCTTTGCCCTTTTTTATTAATTAAATCACGTGCTTGCTTACGAGTTACTTTTCACTTAGAAATTTTTCTAAGTTTTTTATGTTCATACCTCGTTTTTTCATGTCGGCTTTTGGAGCTCAATCTTGTAACTTTTTTCTAAGTTAGTGCTTGACTTTTACATTTTTGCGTGTTACTCAGCTTATTCGAGTTTTTTTGGAGCTCGGAATACCTCTTGGTTTTTACTTACCTTCTTAGGCATTGGTTGCCTTTTTAGGTTCTGCCATTCAACCTTGACTCGGTCGATTGTAGCTCGGACAACCTTTTTAGGTCTTTAGTTGTTGCCTCTTTAGGTTTGACATTTCGACCTTAACTCGGTCGATTTTAGCTCGGTCAACCTTTTTAGGCTTGTAGTTTTTGCCTTTTTAGGTCCTGCATTTCGACTTCAAATCGGTCGATTTTAGCTCGGTTAACCTTTTTAGGCTTTAGTTGTTGCCTCTTTAGGTCCGACATTTCGATTTCAACTCGGTCGATTTTAGCTCGGTCAACCTTTTTTAGGCTTTTGTTGTTTTTGCCTCTTTAGGTCCGACATTTCAACTTCAAATCGGTCGATTTTAGCTCGGTCAACCTTTTTAGGCTTTAGTTGTTGCCTCTTTAGGTTCGGCATTTTGACCTTAACTCGGTCGATTTTAGCTCGGTCAACCTTTTTAGGCTTTAGTTGTTGCCTCTTTAGGTTCGGCATTTCGACCTTAACTCGGTCAATTTTAGCTCGGTCAACCTTTTTAGGCTTTTAGTTTTTTATAAATAAAATTTTGACCATATAACAGTAATCTTGCCTAATAGCGCAACTGAAAATGATTCTATTTATTTATTTTTTCGAGTGTGCCTCATTAAAACCTTCCTGACCAAAACCTCGTGGGAAAAAGACCGGGATAGGAAAAAGAGTACATCACCTACTTACATAACTTTAACTAAAATAAAACTTAAGGTAGGAAGTGTTACATGTTCTTGGAACAACCTTTCCTGACAACTCTTCTAGCCTATAAGCACCCTTTCCTAGATTTTCAACTATTCTGAATGGGCCAGACCAGTTTGCTGCGAGCTTACCCTCTTTGGAGTCTTTTCTCGTACGTTTTGAAATCGCAACACTAAGTCACCTTGCACAAATTCCCTTGGCTGCAACCTCGAGTTGTACTTCTGAGTTGCTTTCTGCTTGCATAGTTCTTCTCTGATTTTTGCCTCATCTCGGACTTCCTCAACCATGTCAAGCTCAACTCGAATTTCTTCTTCGTTCTTACTTTGGTCATGATGCTGCCTTCGAAAAGAGAGTTCGCCGAGCTCAACTGGAATCATTGCATCGGTTCCATAGGTTAACTTGAATGGCGTTTCACCAGTTGAAGACTGTGATGAGCAATGGTAAGCCCAGAGGATGCTTGGTAATTCTTCAACACATGCCCCTTTTGATTGGCCTAACTTTCTCTTGAGCTCGTTCAAAATGACTTTGTTGACTGCTTCTGCTTGGCCGTTTGTTTGTGGATGCTCAACCGAGGTCACTTTATCTTTGATTCCAAGGTTGGAGTAGAACTCTCTAAGCCCTATATCGGTGAATTGCTTTCCATTATCTGTGACAATTGCATAAGGGAGGCCATGTCTGCATATGATGTTTTTCCATACAAAACTCTGAACCTTTTTAGCTGTTATGGTAGCTAATGGTTCTGCTTCAATCCACTTAGTGAAGTAGTCTACTCCTACCAGCAAGAACTTGACTTGACCTTAGCAACTGGGATAGGACCGACTATATCCATCCCCCATATAGTAAAGGGCCACGGTGATAATCTACTGACTTATCATGTTTTATCTATTATTTTAGAGTGAATTTAATCAATTAAGTTGAGTTGAATACTTGATTTAGCCCAAATTAGACTTTGTTTTTCCTATTTTTGTTATTTTAGAGTCAATGTGTGCATTTAATTGATTTAATTAGATCTTAGATGATTTTGTCAAGATTTTTCTTATTTTTATTTTTAGGAAAGGACAAAGAAGAAGGATATCAATTAGATTGAAGATTGCCAAGTAAATTGCAAGGGCCCACATGATGGATTTGAATCCAAATCAATTTGGATTTGGATTATTATGATTAAAAGATAATTCAATTGGCATTGAGATAAAAGATTGGATCCAAATTAATCAATTTGGATTTGGATAATAATTGCCTATCACAACCATAAAGGATATGATAAGATTTGGCAATTAATTTGGAGATATTGATTTGGATATGAAGATTAAAATGTTCAAGATCAACCATGATGGAGCTTGCATGAAGATGGAGCTTGAAAAGTAAAGAAAACTGAGCCAAACAGAGCCCATCACGGCCTAGCCGTGACACCCATCACGGCCATGATTGAGCAAGGCTGAAAAGAAGAGAACGAAAAAGTCAGAACCTGTCATGGCCACGACCATGATGACCATCAGGGCCAGGCCATGATGGCCATCAAGGTCAGGCCGTGATGGCCATCACGACCGTGACAGGCCATCAGTGCCAAGTTTTCCAAGACAGAATCTGTCACGGCCTGGCCGTGACAGCCATCATGGCCGTGATACGCAATATCTGGAATTTTAAAACCTGATTTGATCTGATTTTATAATTGCTTGGGATTCAAGTTAACCTACTCTATAAATAGGGCAATTAGGCTCGAAAATAGGAGGACTTGGGCTGCTACCTTTGGTAAAAACTAGGATTTCTCTTCTTCTCCAATTTCTTCTTCTCTCTTAGGTTTTATTTTATGCGTTTGTTAATCAAGCTTGCCATGACCATGACAATGCTTGAGTAGTCTTTTTGTTTCTAGGGATTGGGGTTATGCCCAAGATTTGTTTTATGTTATGAATTGACGTTTTAATTTTTGTCAATTTCAATTTTCTTTCGATTTAATTCCTATTGCATGAATTACTTGTGAATCTGGTGCGCACTTATTTGCATGTCATAGATACTCTAAGGAGGAACCTAGCGGTGAACTTAGGTATCGGATCTATAGGAATCAAACTTAGGACTTAAATCATGAGAGTTAGAAGCGGTCCTTCGAGGGTTCACGAATTGTCACAAAACTTAAAGGGTTCAATTTAAATTCAATTACCACGAGAGTAGGGGTTGGTTTAATTGGGCACGATTCTTGTAACCCAAGAGGGAGCATTAACTTATTTAGGATAAATTCGCCTTGAAAGCAAATTTCGATAATTAACAAGAGGGGTAGTCAATTTAGTAGCATGAGCGGTTTTGTTGGTAACCCAATTCCTGGAAATCTCTTTTCATATTTAAAAACCCGAAAAATATTTTATTTATTTTGATTGTTTCTTTTATTTTCTTGAAATCTTTTCAAACCTATTTCTCAGTCTAAATAGTTGTTTAATTTGTGAAGTGACACTTGGTTTCCCAATCCCTGAGTTCGATACTTGGTTTCTCATCGTTTTATTATTACTTGCTTCGATCCGGTACGCTTGCCGGAGCCCATCAAGTTTTTGGCGCCGTTGCCGGGGATTGGCAATACCAATATCATTAGTAAAAAAGGAGGCACCTACTTTATACTTTTTTATTTTTAATTGTATACATTTGACCTTTTCTTTTTAGTTTTGTTTGTGCAAGGTTGATGAAATACATAGACTATCATTACTATCCAACTTGGGAATATCAACTTGATTGGATCGTGTTTGATGGTATCACTAATAAGCACATGACGATATACTCCAAAGAGGAATGAAGATCCTATTTGTCATCCTTACAACCACCACCAGACATTAAGTTGGATCCCGAGGTGCTGGAATCACTTTGGGATATAGATGCTCAACATTTCATCCAGAGCATAGAGCGTAGCAAGGAGGAATTTAGTGGCATGATTCAAAGGCATAAAATGCGTAAGAAACATTCTCAATTGGTAGCGGAGATGCTAAGTAACAACCTTCAAAAGTTAGAAGAACAAGCTAGTGAATTTTCTAAACTGCTAGCAGAAAAGCAACATGGAATTCAAATTGAAGAGAATCTATTTGCTAGCATGGACGTGAATGAAGATGAAGTGGTGGTGGAAGATGATTCAAGAGTAGAGGATCATGAAGAGGAGTGCAAGGAGGAAATATCTCCTATTGTTCCTTTGCAAGGGACAAAAGAGTCCAATCATGTGGAAAATACTTCTCTCACCATTCCTATTGAGGAGCCTAAAAATTTTGAGTTGGATAAGTATGTTGGTTTGCATGCATGTTTGGATATAACAAAGTTGGTACCTTCTATTTTTCTACAACATTACTTTGTGAAAATACCAACTTTGGAGTTCAAATCATTGCCTGAGAATTGAGAGTTTTCATCAACAGCGGCAAAGGCTCTAAGGTCGCCTCAAAAAGTTATGGTTCTAGTGCTTCATGGAGAAACTAATTACGTAAAGGTCATTCTTGGAGTAGGTGACTTACCATTTGACCCAAGAGGAAGTGAGCTCATCCTATTACTTAAAGAAGTCAATGGAATCTCATCACACTTGCTTCTTCCATCTCCATTCCACAAGCCATGGGATCTCGGAGGAAGGTCTTACATCTTAGGCATCTCTTGGTCTTTTTACCACAGGCTATGGGATCCCGGTGGAAGCGTCTTCAATGAGTTTTTGTAAGCCCTTCTCTTTTTAATTATTTTGCTTTTCTTTACTTGAGTCATATGTGTGTGAGTCTTGTGATGGTAAGCTTGAAGGAATTTAATTGAATTTAGCATAGATGGATTGCATGATATATGTTGATTTTTGATGATTTCCCCCTAGGTTTTGCAAATCTAAAAATTGATCCCCATGAAAAATTGAAAATTGAACTTTGAGAATTTTTGTTTGGAATGCATGATTTATGACAAGTTTGGGGTAAAGGGGTGCATACACTAGGGATTGTATCTCGGTTAAATAATTTGCTAAAAAATGTCCAGGTGAGGAATTTGAGCCTCCAACATTGTTTTTGAATTGTGTGAATCACTTTTAAGTTGCACTTTCCTGGATTTGCTTGAATCTCTTCATGGTTTGCATGGTTATATGTTTGCATCAAATGATTTAGGGAATTTTCTTTGAAATAGCTACTTGGCCTAAAAATAACCATCCCTAATGCATGTTCCCTAGTTAGCCACATTGAGCCTAATAGCCTATTGTTTCTTGATGACCTTATGTTATAAGCCAAAAATCCCTAAAAATCATGTTAACCAAATCTTAGGATTTAGGAGAGCATGAATGCTTAGCAAGACAAGGGTTGAAAGAAACTAAGTTTGGGGTGGCTACAAGGGTTCGATATGTTATTTTGGGTTGAGAAAAAGAAAAAAAATATAGGTTGAAGCCAAAGGCAAAAGGGAAAAAGAAAAAGAATAAAAATAAAAAAATGCCAAAAAAGGGCAAAATAAAAAGGTGTCAAAGGAAATAGGTTGTAGCCACCCAAAGTGTAAAATAGAAAAATGGAAAAAGGAATTAGAGTGAAAATAATAGTGTAAAAAGTTTCATGCTCTCTTAATTCCTAGGGATGTAAAGCCTAGCACCTTTGTATATCCTACCTTTAGCCAGGCCACATTACAACCTATGAAAGACCTTTTGATGATGCATGCATGTTTTCGTGGGAACTTTGTTTGAGATGAAAATCAAATTCATGGAAAGTACTCTTGAAACGTGAAATTGAGTGAAAGTTGACAGCCTAGACAAATTGAGCGAATGAGTGAAATACTAAATGCCCTTGTGAGGAAGGCAATTATTTAAAATTGGTGATCTCCCTTTTGTGTGTAACTTGGACCCTTTGCTTAGATTGATTATTGCATGAATGATGAAATTCTTTTGAAGTAAATGAATGTGGGGATTACTATAATGAAAAGGGAAAACATTGAATAAAATTTGAATTGATAAAATTGCATGAAATTTGTGTAAAATTGATTGAATCCTTTGAGCTTGCCAAGTTTTGAGTCTATTTCATTTTTAGTATGCTTGAGGACAAGCAAAGTTTAAGTTTGGGGTATTTTGATAATCTGCTGACTTAACATGTTTTATTTATTATTTTAGAGTGGATTTAATCAATTAAGTTGAGTTGAATACTTGATTTAGACGAATTCAAGAATGGTGTAATGGCAAGATTTTAGACGAATTCTCCTCGCCTCCTTAGGATCATTGGGCAGTTTGTCTGAGGCTAAATATTCCCAAATTGGTGTCATCCAGCCACGATCATAGTGCTCGGTCATTATCACCTTGGCACTTTTTATTCTTGGTTCGAGGAGATTCTCCTGAATGAAAGTTCTTAGTTGGCCAGCTTTCTTGGTGCTAGCCAATTTAGACAACAGATCTGCCCAGGAATTTTCCTCCCGAGGTATATGCTCAATAGTAAAATTATCAAATTCAGAAATTAGACTATTAACTTTGCAGAGATACCTGGTTAGTTGGGGATCCTTTGTTTGATAATCTCCCGAGACTTGTCCTGTTACAAGTTGTGAGTAACTTCGGCATTTTAATTCTTTGACTCCAACTTCTTTAGCTAGTATTAGTCCTGTAATAAGGGCTTCATATTCTGCTTGATTGTTTGAAGCGGTAAACCCAAACTTTAAAGATTATTCCAGGATTAGATCATCAGGGCCTTCAAGAATTATTCCAGCTCCGCTTCCCTTTAAGTTAGATGAACCATCAACATATAGAAGCCAGATGAAGGATCCTGACCTCGACTTAGAAGAGAGCTCAGCAATGAAGTCAGAGAGGCATTGTGCTTTCATCAGTCCCCTCGGCTCATATTTCAAACTGAACTCTGACAATTCTACTAACCAAGCTTTCATTTGTTCGACTAGATCGAGTTTCCTGAGCACCTGCTTTATTGGATGGTCTGTTTTGACTATAACTTGGTGTGAATGGAAGTAAGGTCGTAACCTCCGAGCTGCCATGATTAAGGCGAGAACTAGTTTTTCAATTACTTGATACCGTGTTTTTGCATCTTTCAGAATTCTACTAACGTAATACACCGGCATCTGTTGTTCTTCCTAGATGATTACTGCAATGATTGCATAATCATTGACAGATAGATACAAGTACAGATCTTTGCCAAGCTGAGGCCGAGTTAGGATCGGGGGAGAGGCTAGAAAAAGTTTCAAATCTTCAAAGGCTTTCTCACACTCCTCAGTCCAGATGAACTCTTTTGGTTTTTTCAAATGCTGGAAGAAGGGTCTTGCTTTTTATGCGGACTTTGGGAGAAAGCAGGATAGAGAAGCTAATCGGCCAGCTAACCTTTGAATTTCTTTCACATTCTGAGGGCTCCACATTTCAATGACAGCTTTGCACTTATCAGGATTAGCTTCAATTCCTCTATGTGTTAGCATATATCTTAAGAACTTTCCTCCATGTACACCAAAAGGGCATTTTTCTGGATTTAACCTCATGTTATACTTTCTGAGTTGACTAAAAATTTCTTCAAGGTCGGCTGAGTGTTGCTTTAGGTCATCGGACTTTACCACCATATCCTCCACATATACTTCTATTTTCTTTCCAATCTGGTTGACAAAGACTTTGTCCATAAGCCTTTGATATGTCGCACCAGCATTTTTTAAACCGAAAGGCATTACTCGGTAGCAGTAGTTTGCTCCATCGGTCATAAATGTCGTTTTTTCTTCATCGGGTGGATACATCATTATCTGGTTATAAACTGAATATGTGTCCAAGAAGGACAAAACTTTGTACCCCTAAAGCTCCGTCTACCAATCTGTCAATGTTGGGAAGGGGATAAGAATCCTTTGGACATGCTTTGTTGAGATCGGTGTAGTCGGTCCACATTCTCCACTTACCATTGGCCTTTCTAACTAACACCATATTGGCTAGTCAAGTAGCGTATTTCACCTCTTTGATGAAATTTGCTTTGACTAGTTTGGCAGTCTCCTCGGCTACTACTTGGGGCCTTTCTTCGCCAAGTTTTCTTTTTTCTGAGCTACAGGCTTGGCTTCGGGACATATAGATAGCTTATGGCACATAAAATTGGGGTCTATGCCAGGCATATCTGATGTCTTCCAAGCAAACAAATCGGCATTATTTTTTAAAACCGCTTGAATCTGTTGTTTGAGCGAGGGGTCGAGCTAATTACCGACCTTGGTGCACTGTTCAGCTTGGGCTCCCAATTGGAACTTCTTTAAAGACTCTGTTGGTTCGACTCTGGACTCGTACATCTCCATCCTTGGATCTAGTTCAAACATGCTGACCGAGCTCGCTGAGATAACCGAACTGACCGAGCTTACCGCTTCCGCTTTATCATCTTCGACATTCTTTGCGATGTTCTGGTTTCGGGTAACCTGTTAAGTCTCTAAAATGCCTGATGTGCATTTCCCTAAGTTTTTATGAGAACTAAACATTGGTTAATGATTTAATTAACCTTCATATTGGTTGCTAACCTATCTATCGAGTGTGCAGATTAAATAATAGAATCATCCGTCCAACGCAAGTGTTTGAAACGCACGTCCAACACTGTAGTGATGGAAGCTCACGTCCAACAGCGTAGTGATAGAAGCTCACATCCAACACACAAGTGATTAAAACAAACGTCCAGCACTGTAATGAATGAAGCGCATGTCCAAAACGCAAGAGATAGAAACTTGCGTCCACTAAAGTGATGAAAGCCAGCGTCTACTAAAGTGGCAGATGGATCTCATCCATTAAGGTATCAGAATGGCTCGTCCAATGACGTGGCATCTGGATCTCGTCCATTAAGGAATCAAAATCGCTCGTCCAATGACGTGGCAGATGGATCTCGTCCATTAAGGAATCAGAATCGCTCGTCCAATGACATGGCAGATGGAGCTCGTCCATTAAGGAATCAGAATCGCTCGTCCAATGACGTGGCATATGGAGCTCGTCCACTAAAGTAACAGAGGCTCTCGTCCACTAGAGTAACAGAGGCTCTCGTCCACTAGAGTAACAAAGGCTCTCGTCCACTAGAGTAACAGAAGTGCTCGTCCAATAAAGGTGACAGAAGCGCTCGTCCACACTAGTCTTTGGACTTGCTGAGTCCTTAATATGGAGCTCGTCTGCTAGTCCGAATGAAAACTCAAATGGCTAGATAGACGCGGTTATTTTCAAGATAGAAGCACTTATCTTATGAACGCGAATTCTCTAAGGATTATCAGAATCGTATTTCAAGAACCAGAAAGAGACTTGAAGCCTTCTTTCTTACTCACTTTCACGATTATCAAGAAAAGTCAGAAGTTACTCTCTCAAGCAACCTTGGATAATTATAACCAAAGACCAGTTAAAGAATGCTTCCAACATGCTTTATTCCCTAGTACCTATGGTCCTTACACAAAAAAGGAAGTGTACTCAGTAAAGTATAAAAAGCTCTCTGCACAACTCTGATATGGCTGTATCACGATGCATAAAGCCATGATCCTTCATGTTAGAGTACAACCAACGTTCCTATTGCATTAATGGTTGCCCAGAATGACTCTATTGCATTTAATTAAGTTATGCTTGAAGCCAACATCTGAGGGAATGTCTCTAACGGATCCTAAATTCTTGAAGACCATAAATACATAAGTCATTGAAGATGAAGATGAGAGAGAGTTGCTGGAGCTACTACTTCTGCTACACTTAATGAAAAATGAGAGGATCTCCACCTTCATCTCAACATAAATCATCCTCAATGTAAACATTCTATATTCACTCAAGTGAGTGTTATGAGAGATTTCTTTTATCAGTTCTGAAGTACTTAAAAATATATCCACTCTTGTGAGTGTAGGAAGAACTCATCTCCGTACTTCATTGTAAAATCACTCCATGAGTGTTGTGAGATTTTCTCTATGTAACCTTCATCAAAATCCAGTGAGACTAGAGAGGCTAAGTGAAAATAATACTTGCAACAGCCTGGAGATGTTGGTTAAGAATAATACTCGTTGAGCCTGGAGAGGCTAGGTGTGCAAATAATACTTGCAACAGTCTGGAGAGGCTGGTTAAGAACAATACTCAATGAGCCTGGAGAGGCTAGGTGTGCAAATAATACTTGCAACAGTCTGGAGAGATTGGTTAAGAACAATACTCAATGAGCTTGGAGAGGCTAGGTGTGCAAAGACTACTCATTGTAATTATTTGATGTGATAGTGGAGAAAAACTCAGCTACTGTTAGGGACTGGATGTAGCTCATCATTTATATGAGTGAACCAGGATAAATCTTGTTGTTTATTTTCTCTCTACCCTTATCTCCTTATCTTTGTTGTTTTATGTATTTTCAACAAAGTTTTCCAACTGGTTTTAAGCTTTATGTTCTAAGCTATTTTCAAATGTTTTTTATCCTCTAGATGTTGTCTAACCGGTTAATGTTCAGTCTAAGATAATCAGACAAGTCAATGTTGTCCATTAGACAAGTGAAATGCTTTATCTTCCTTATTTCCAAACTGGTTAAAAATATGTTATTAGTTTTGTTAGATGGTTTTCAAATTATCTTCTTTTATCCATATACACTCTCTTTATTTGAAAAACTATGATTTATGTTTTGTTGTTTAGTAAAAGTTTTAAATTTCTATTATCACCCAATTCACCCCCCCCCCCCCCCCCTCTTATGTGATGGTTGCTTTGATCTATCAATTGGTATCAAAGCTACGTGCTCTGTAGAGAAGTTTAACCGCTTAGAGTTAAAGATCCTGGTTATCTTAGCAACCAATTTTTTTTTTTAAATGTTTGATTTAAATTTTTTTTTTTAAAAAAACCTCATGTCTTTGAATTTCTTTTCGCAAAAATTCAAACTGGAAATGTTTTTATAAGATGTTAATTTTCTTTTGTGAAATGTTTTTCTTTATACTCTTTTCTCTTCTAAACCAAATTCATTTGGACTAATCTTGTTAAAATACTTTTTTTAGCATTAGAAAAATGTTTTTAAGAATTTTGTCTTTTAAAAATGTTGTTTTTGACAAACCCAAAAGGTGCATCAAATCTAAAAATATTTTATTTCTGTTTAATGCTATTTATGTTACCAACAATGCTTCTTTGTGTAAAAGTATATCCTTGAATTAGAAGATGCAGATCATTTATAGAAGTTGGATTATAAAAATGTCTTCAAGAAGAAGAACACAACATAATTAGTGACTCTTCGTCTCAAGAAGCCTGTGAGGAAAAGTACTTAACAAGATGGAAGGATCACCCAACAAGAAAGGAAACCTTCTATAAAGGATCTAACTCAATAAAAACTTTTGGAGTTGAGTTTATTAAACTTGAGAAGCCACACCGGAAGTTACTTGATCCTATTCCCTGTTGAAAAGTTCAGAACAACATGACTGCTGAAAAATTAAAGGAATCAGAAAGGGAAAGTTATAGGAATTGGTACTATTGGTGGTAAACCCCTTCTTCCCTCTATATCTAATGTTCTTATGGTTAAATGATTAAAACACAATTTGCTTAGCATAAGTCAATTATGTGATAGTGGTTTTGATGTTTCCTTTACCAAGGATGTATGCATAGTTAAAGACTGTTGTGACAAAACCCTTTTTTCAGCTAAAAGGCAACAAAATCTTTATAAGATTGAACTGTCTGATCTCTCAGATCAAAGTGTAACCTGTTTGATGTCTAAAGAGGATGAGAGATGGTTATGGCATAAGAAACTAGGACATGCTAGTATGAAACTAATTTCTGAATTAAAAAGGAATAATCTTGTGAGAGGATTGCCTGATATTAGCTTTAAGAAAGATGTCTTGTGTGATGCATGTCAGAGAGGTAAACAGATAAAATCAAGTTTCAAATCTAAAAACCAAGTTTCAACCTCTAGACCTCTTCAGTTATTACACATGGATCTGTTTGGACCAATTAGTGTTGCCAGCCTGGCTAGAAGAAAATATGGATTTGTCATAGTTGATGACTATTCTAGATACACATGGGTACTCTTCCTAACACACAAGGATGAGTCTTTTAAGGCTTTCTCAGTATTCTACAAAAGAGTACAAAATGAGCAGGGTTTCTGTATTTCTACCCTTAGAAGTGATCATGAGGGAGAATTTGAAAATGAGCAGTTTAGACAGTTCTGTGAGGAGAATGGAATCTCACAATTTCTCTGCACCTAGAACTCCACAGCAAAATGGAGTGGTTGAGAGAAAGAACAAATCTCTGCAAGAGATGGCCAGGTCTATGCTCAATGAAAATAATCTCCCTAAGCACTTCTGGGCAGAAGCTGTAAACACTGCTTGTTATATACAAAACAGAATACTTATTAGGCCTTTTCTAAAAAGGACTCCTTATGATTTGTGGAAAGGAAAAAGCCCCCACATATCTTATTTTCATGCTTTTGGATGTGAATGTTTTATTCTGAATACCAGAGATAATCTTGGAAAGTTTGATTCTAAGGTAGATAAAGGTATTTTCGTAGGTTATTCTGAAAAGTCTAAGGCTTTTAGAGTATACAATTCAAGAACGTGTATTATTGAAGAATATATTCATGTTAAATTCAATGATGGATTAAAGACTGATAAAGAACTATCAGATTTAGAAGATGATCTTGCAGGTCTTGATATAAACAAGCCAGAAATTCAACAACCCGATCTAACCAAAACAGAACCTGTGCCTGAGGTTGAAAGACAAGTGGAACAAACGAGTCAGCAGACAAGTCAAGATCTTCATGATGATCTAAAAAGGGATTGGAAGTTCAACACTCATCATCCTAAGGATCTTATTATTGGAAATCCTTCTGAAGGAGTAAGAACCAGATCCACATTAAGAGAATCAAGCAATGTGTCCTTTATTTCAAATTTGGAGCTTCAACGCATTGAAGAAGCTCTTGAGGATGAAAGCTGGATTCTTGCTATGCAAGAAGAACTTAACCAGTTCACAAGAAATGATGTCTGGACTCTTGTCTCTATGCCTAAAAACAAGTCGGTTATTGGAACAAGATGGGTCTTCAGAAAAAAATTAGATAAAGATGGTAAAGTTGTCAGAAATAAGGCAAGGTTAGTAGCTCAAGGCTATAACCAACAAGAAGGTATTGATTATACTGAAACCCTTGCACCTGTAGCTAGAATAGAAGCCATACGCATTTTAATGTCATATGATGCACAACACCAAATTACCCTGTTTCAAATGGATGTAAAAAGTGCTTTTCTAAATGGTATAATTTAAGAAGAAGTGTATGTTAAACAACCCCTTGGTTTTGAGGATACTGATAAACCAAATCACATTTTCAAACTTCAAAAGGCATTATATGGTTTGAAACAAGCACCTAGAGCATGGTATGATAGACTCAGTTCTTTTCTCATGCATAATGGTTTTACTAGAGGACAAGTAGACACTACTCTGTTCAAAAAATTCTCTAAAGAGAACTTTATTATAGTTTAAATATATGTTGATGATATTATTTTTGGAGCAACTAATGGAAAGCTGTGCAAGGAATTTTCAAATCTAATGCAAGCTGAATTTTAGATGAGCATGATGGGAGAATTGAAGTTCTTCCTTGGATTACAAATCAAGCAGCCAAGTGATGGAATTTGCATTCATCAACAAAAATATACCAAGGAGATACTCAAGAAATACAAAATGGAAAATGCAAAGCTCATGAAAACCCTTATGCAACCCAATGCAAAACTAAGCAAAGATGATGAAGGTAAAAAGGTAGATCAAACTGTCTACAGAGTATGATTGACTCTCTATTGTACTTAACTTCAAGCAGACCTGACATTCAATTTAGTGTCTGTATGTGTGCTAGATTCCAATCTGATCCTAGAGAATCTCATCTTAAGGCTGTTAAAATAATATTTAGATATTTGCTTGGAACTGCTAATCTTGGTTTGCTGTATTTAAGATCAAAAGAATACAGATTAGTAGGATATAGTGATGCTGATTTTGCTGGAGACAGAATAGAAAGAAAAAACACCAGTGGAGGATGTCACTTCATTGGAGCAAGTTTAGTCTCATGGTCAAGCAAGAGGCAGACAACCATTGCCTTGTCTACTGCTGAAGCAGAATACATCTCTACTGCTAGTTGCTGCTCTCAACTCTTATGAGTAAAACATCAACATGAGGATTACTCTATTTATGAACATAACATATCTGTATGGTGTGATAATTCCAGTGCTTTATGCTTAACTAAAAATCCAATTCAGCATTCTAAGGCTAGGCATATTGAAATCAAACATCATTTCATTAGGGATTATGTTCAAAAAGGGATCTTTGATATCAAGTTTGTTAAAACTGAAAATCAATAGGCTGATATTTTCGCTAAACCCCTCGCAGAAGAAAGGTTTTTATTTATTAGAGATAATCTAAACATGCATTACATTGTTGAATGACATGTATAAATGTTAACCTGTCTATGCTAAATCTATCATTACTCCTATATACATGTTCTTTTAACTAAGCATTAGTTCACGGGGAGTAATGATACAATAGTTTAAGTGGAGTATGTCTAATATGCTTGCTGCATTACTATGATTTTATTAACATGTTATCTTGCCCTTAACATATCTCATAAATAAAACTTGATAACCCTTTTTGTTGTTGACAAAAGGGGGAGAATAGGAGAAATGTGTTATTGGAGAATGGGAGAATGAATATGATATGACCTGTTCGCTTAAGAAAATTTCAACCTGTCTGATATATGCTATTTTCTTTGTTGATATTTTCTGAGGTTCATTAAATCATCTCAATGTTTGTCATCATCAAAAAAGGGGAGATTGTTAAGTCTCTAAAATGTCTGATGTGCATTTCCCTAAGTTTTGATGAGAACTAAACATTGGTTAATGATTTAATTAACCTTCATATTGGTTGCTAACCTATCTATCGAGTGTGCAGATTAAATAAGAGAATCATCCATCCAACGCAAGTGATTGAAACGCATGTCCAACACTGTAGTGATGGAAGCTCACGTCCAACAACGTAGTGATAGAAGCTCACATCCAATACACAAGTGATTAAAACAAACGTCCAACACTGTAATGAATGAAGCGCACGTCCAAAACGCAAGAGATAGAAACTTGCGTCCACTAAAGTGATGAAAGCTAGCGTCTACTAAAGTGGAAGATGGAGCTCATCCATTAAGGTATCAGAATGGCTCGTCCAATGACGTGGCATCTAGATCTCGTCCATTAAGGAATCAGAATCGCTCGTCCAATGACGTGGCAGATGGATATCGTCAATTAAGGAATCAGAATCGCTCGTCCAATGACGTGGCAGATGGAGCTTGTCCATTAAGGAATCAGAAGCGTCCGTCCAATGACGTGGCAAATGGAGCTCGTCCACTAAAGTAACAGAGGCTCTCGTTCACTAAAGTAACAGAGGCTCTCATCCACTAAAGTAACAGAGGTGCTCGTCCACTAAAGGTGACAGAAGCGCTCGTCCACACTAGTCTTTGGAATTGCTGAGTCCTTAATATGGAGCTCGTCTACTAGCCCTAATGAAAACTCAAATGGCTAGATAGACGCGGTTATTTTCAAGATAGAAGCACTTATCTTATGAACGCGAATTCTCTAAGGATTATCAGAATCGTATTTCAAGAACCAGAAAGAGACTTGAAGCCTTCTCTCCTACTCAGTTTCACGATTATCAAGAAAAGTCAGAAGTTACTCTCTCAAGCAACCTTGGATAATAAGAACCAAAGACCAGTTAAAGAATGCTTCCAACATGCTTTATTCCCTAGTACCTCTAGTCCTTACACAAAAAGGGAAGTGTACTCAGCAAAGTACAAAAAGCTCTCTGCACAACTCTGATATGGCTGTATCACGATGCATAAAGCCATGATCCTTCATGCTAGAGTACAGCCAACGTTCCTATTACATTAATGGCTGCCCAGAACGACTCTATTGCATTTAATGAAGTTCTTCTTGAAGCCAACATCTGAGGGAATGTCTTTAACGGTTCCTAAATGCTTGAAGACCATAAATACATAAGTCACTGAAGATGAAGTTGAGAGAGAGTTGCTGGAGCTACTACTTCTGCTACACTTAATGAAAAATGAGAGGATCGCCACCTTCATCTCAACAGAAATCATCCTCAATGTAAACATTCTATATTCACTCAAGTGAGTGTTATGAGAGATTTCTTTTATCAGTTCTGAAGTACTTAAAAATATATCCACTCTTGTGAGTGTAGGAAGAACTCATCTCTGTACTTCATTGTAAAATCACTTCATGAGTGTTGTGAGATTTTCTCTATGTAACCTTCATCAAAATCCAGTGAGCCTGGAGAGGCTAGGTGAAAATAATACTTGCAACAGCCTGGAGAAGTTGGTTAAGAATAATACTCGTTGAACCTGGAGAGGCTAGGTGTGCAAATAATACTTGCAACAGTCTGGAGAGGCTGGTTAAGAACAATACTCAATGAGCCTGGAGAGGCTAGGTGTGCAAAGACTACTCATTGTAATTATCTGATGTGATAGTGGAGAAAAACTCAGCTACTGCTGGGGACTGGATGTAGCTCATCGTTTATATGAGTGAACCAGGATAAATCTTGTTGTTTATTTTTTCTCTACCCTTATCTCCTAATCTTCATTGTTTTATGTATTTTCAACAAAGTTTTCCTACTGATTTTAAGCTTTATGTTCTAAGCTATTTTCAAATGTTTTTTATCCTCTAGATGTTGTCTAACCGGTTAATGTTTAGTCTAAGATAATCAGACAAGTGAATATTGTCCGTTAGACAAGTGAAATGCTTTATCTTCCTTATTTCCAAACTGGTTAAAAATATGTTATTAGTTTTGTTAGCTGGTTCTCAAATTATCTTCTTTTATCCATCTACACTCTCTATATTTGAAAAACTCTTATTTATGTTTTGTTGTTTAGTAAATGTTTTAAATTTCTATTATCACCCAATTCACCCCCCCCCCCCCCTCTTGTGTGATGGTTGCTTTGATCTAACATAACCTTCAAACTATCCACATAGCATTGCCTGGCAATTCTTTGGCAGCTCGGACAGCGACTATATCTCCAAACTCGGCTGGGAATTTCATTGTGAGGTGTGGGGTAGAGACAATCGCTCCGAGTTCATTCAACGTCGGTCTTCCAATAAGGATGTTGTACGACGTGCTGGCATCCACAATAACATAGCTGACTGATATGGTACGGGAGAGTTTTCCCTCTCCAAACGTTGTTAAGAGGTCTATATAACCTCGGGTTTTTACTTGCTCTCCGGCGAACCCTACTAGCTTGTCTTCCTGTTCTTTTATCAGCTTTTCTGGAATTCCAAGTTTCTTGAAGGTCGCCAGGTATAAAATATCAGCCGAGCTTCCCTGATAAACAATTGTTCGCTTGACCGAGAAGTTGGCTAATTCGACCGTTATCACCATTGGGTCGTCTTAATTTGGATCCAGTCCTTGGAAGTCATCATCTGAGAAAGTTATTGGAGGTCTCGTCCTTGTAGGTTTTCCAGACACCGTGTTTACAGATCGGATGGCTTTTAGATGACGCCGCTGAGCTGAACTCATTGTTGCTCCACCTACAAATCCTCATGAGATTGTATTGATGACCCCTCTGACTCCTCCTTTTGTTTCTTCATTATGAGCCCTCTGATTGTTCACCCGATCTCTGTTCTGACTATTCCCTTGCAGGTTTTCCTCTCGGTTACGATTGTCATAATCGTGTCTCCCTCGTCGTCGACCAGCTCATCCACCTCCATTATCATCTCAGAGAATGAACCGGTCAAGATGACCTGCCTGTATCAAGTCCTCAATTTTTTCCTGGGCTGTTTTATAGTCTTCAGTGGAGTGACCATAGTTTTGATGCCATCTGCACTCTTTACTTCTGTCTGCATTGGCCAGAGTTTTAGACGGTCGAGGTAAGGTGAGTAACTCAGCGTTGCACACCTCCTAAAGAATGGTTTCCCGAGATCGGTTTAGCGATGTATAGGACTGGTACCTGGGTTGCCTCTCCGAGAATCCCCTTTCATTGGTCTTTTGGGCCCTTTGTGGATTAGCCCCCCATCTCTTTCTTTGCTTGGAACAGAGCTCTTGTCTTCAAAACCTCTTTCTCTCCTTTTGGATTCTACCATCTCTTCCGAGTTCATGAAACAAGTGGCTTTTTCCTGCAACTCTTCAAAATCTCTCGGTGGTTTTTGAGATAAATACTCAAAGAATGGCCCCGACTTCAAACCGCCAATGACGATATGTAGACAGAGTTTCGAGCTCATATTGGGAATTAAAATTTGTTTGGCACTAAAACGAGCCATATAATCTCTAAGTGATTCATTCTTTTCTTGTTTAAAATTCATAAGCGAGACCGAGTGCCTTTTATGCTTTCGGCTCGCTGCAAATTGTATATTGAACTTAGTTACAAGAACATCAAAGGAATTAATTGACCGAGGTGGGAGATTCATAAGCCAGGTTAAGGCAGGTCCTTGCAAAGTGGTTGTAAAAGTTTTACACATGACGGCTTCCGAATAGGTCACCAGGTAAACAGAAGAAATAAAGGATTCTACGTGCTCGGTGGGATCAATGGTGCCATTGAATTTATCAATGTTAAGAGGCTTAAAATGTCTAGGCATGATTACCTCATCGATGTCATCCGTGAACGGTAACCTTGATCGTCGGTCTATCACCCTTTCTTTTTGGATAGTCTTTTATGCACGAGATTTAACTCCTGAACCCTCTGGGCGAGGTTTGGTCTTGGACGGTCGGCTCGTGTCATGATGAGAAGGTACGTACGATGGATCCTTTTGGCTACCCTCGGGTGAGGATTGCTCTTCCTCGGAAGGCATTACAGATCTTTTCCGAGCTCTTAACAGCCTTTGATTCTGAGCACGTATCTCCTCGTTCTCCTCACGCAGCTGCCTTAACTGTGCCATAACCTCTCCCAGCTGAGGGTTATCTTCATTGATGGGAGGGGGCGGGGGATTGTCACGGTTCTGGTTCGTGTTCGAAGCCTCATGATCTACATGGTTCGCGTTGTTCCCCCTCCCCTCGGTCCATTCTGAGTAGTCACCATCAAGCTTTCTTATGGAATCGGGGAAAGTTTTTCCTCGGCCCCACGGTGGGCGCCAGATGTTCCTGCCGAGATCCGACTTGCCAGAATATCGCCGTAGAACGTCTAACCAAGAGTGAACACCGGGGTTGTTTTAGATTATGGCTTGACAAAATATTGTACTCTGATTCTACGTATCCTAGTGAGAATCAAAGCCATACGTAGTTCTTATAGTTCAACCCTTGGTCATATAGTGATCTCAATCCCTTAATCTTGTATATGATGAATACCAGCGAGCAAGGACTCTTCAATAGCCTCTTGGTCAAGCTGATTCCTCTAATACGCTTAAGGGAGATTCACCTAGGTTAGTGAAAAATGAGTCTCTCTTTTGGGTTCTCCTCCTTTAATAATAGGATTGATGAGTGTGATTTCACCTCATTCTCCATGTACATTTCTGCATGCATTTGCATATAGTTAGGCCATTTTAGTGTTTATTTTGTTTAGTTTTTCCTTTTGGAACGGATAAGGTGGTATTGTGTGTTGTTTTGCAGATATTCATGATTAAATGCCCAAGAATTAGCAAGTATGAAGCTTGGATGGCTTAGAGCTTTAAAAGATAAGAAATTGAGCCAAGCAGAGAGTATCACGGCCTAGCCGTGATGGCCCTCACGGCCGTGAGGAGCAAGAGAGTCAAGAAAGAATTGAGCCAAAAGTCAGAAGCTGTCACGGCCTAGCCGTGATGGCTATCACGGCCGTGACGTGTCAGCTTTGCCAGATCTCCAAAAGTCAGAAACGATCACGGCCTAGCCGTGATGGCTATCACGGCCCTGATGAATCAGTTGGAAAAGTCAGAAACGATCACGGCCTAGCCGTGATGAATCAGTAAATGAAGAGGCGCCCAAGTCAGAAACCATCACGGCCTGGCCGTGATGGCTGTCACGGCCGTGACCGGCCACGAGTAATAAAAGAACTGAGCAGAACAGAAGAAAAGGGATCCAATCAGAAAACCCTAAAGAGAGATCCTCTGCTGCTGTGGCTGCTGTGCATCATTCCATGGAGCTCTCTCCTTTGTTCATCTCTGTAATTCTCTCTTTTGCTTGTTTTCAATTATGTGTAGCTAAACTCCCCTTTGTTGGGGTTAGACTATTGCTATCTGAACTTGGTTGTGAAATGACTTGATATTAATGCAGTTTCCTTGTTCTTTATGAGTGTTTGATTCCATGCTTAATGCTTTCTTAGGCTTGATCACCCTAGGAATGATTAGTTGCTTTAATAGATAACTGGAAGGTTGGTGTTAGAGCTTGCTCCTGAATCAAATGCCGAGTAGTTCATGAACCTAGGAATAGGTCTTGAGGTGCTTGCAATCTTATAAGTCTTTACTTAATGCAAAATCTCAGGTTAATCCACCTAAGGAATTAGGGTTTAACTTGGGGTTTTAGGCTCAATGCACCTAAGGAATTAGGCTTGAGTATTTCAGAAAATACTTGATTGTCATAATTGAATTAGGAACTGTGTTACTTATCATTTCATAACAACCAAAGGGAAGATTAGCTTAGTCTAACCCTAGCAATTCTATCTCATTGTTATTCATCTTTCTGTTTTCACATTAACTGTTTGAAAAAAATCCAAAAAGAACAAAAACATTTTCTTCTTGTTTGCTTGTTAGATGTTAGAACAACCTTCACTCCAAAATTCGATCGCCTAGATAGTAGTCAAATTTGCGAAGTGGTAATTGTCCACGATCCCTGAGAACGATATCCGGTCTTACCGTTTTATTACTTGCAACGAACCGGTACACTTGCCGAGTCCGTGTCAAGTTTTTGGCGCCGTTGCCGGGGATCGGTGTGCCAATATCACGAGTACCAAAGGGGACTCCTAATTTAGGCATTTTCTTTTTTTTTTACTGTTTTCCTACTGTGTTTTTTCGTTCTTATTTTCTGTATCTCTGCTGTGAATTTCCGCAAGTGCTGTTTTTCTGTTTGTTCTGTGCTACTCCGTTTGTTCAGTGTATGCGAGGTACAATCGACCCTGGTGAACTCCAATTCGAACCTGAGATCGAGAGACTCTGCAGAAGGAATAGAAAGAAAACCAAGGCAAGACAGAACAGAGAAAGAGCATCTTCTAGTAGACAAGAGCAACAAGTTGAGATACCCAGTGTGCAAGAACCACAAATTGAAGTAGCAGCTGTCACCATGGCAGAAGAGAATGCACCAAGGAGAACAATGGGGGACTACACTTCCCCTAGAGTTGATAGATGTGGAACTCCGATTGTGAGACCCGCAGTGGCCTGCAATAATTTCGAAATCAAGGCATCACTTCTCCACCTTGTGCAGCAAAACCAATTTGGAGGGTTGGAGAGTGAAGATCCTCATGCTCACATTGGTACTTTCATTGAGCTGTGTGACACCATCAAGTTAAACGGAGCTTCCGATGAGGCCATTCGGTTAAGGCTTTTCCCTTTCTCTTTGAGGGATAGAGCTAAGGCATGGCTTCAATCTCATCCTCATGGAAGCATCATCACCTGGAACGACTTGGTCAGCAAGTTTTTATCTCGATTCTTCCCTCCGTCAAGAATGATTAAGCTGAGGTCAGAGATCAATGCCTTTGCACAGAGGGATGGTGAGTCACTATATGAAGCCTGGGAGAGGTTCAAGTCCTTACTCACAGCTTGTCCCAATCATGAACTAGAGACATGGCAGCAGGTTGCAACATTTGTTAATGGGCTCAACAGGAATTCAAGAAGTATGATTGAGCGGCTGCAGGAGGGACATTGAGTCAAAAGACACCGGAAGAAGCAAAGGACTTGATTGAGAACATGGCTAACAATGACTATCAAATGCCTAGTTCTCGGTCAATGGTCAATAGAGGTGTTCTAGAGCTGGATGAAATTGGCACTCTCAAGGCACAAATGGCTATTCTTACCAAGCAATTGGGGTCGGTTCAACTGCAGAATTCTCAACTGCAAGCTGTTCAAGTTCAAGGTGCCTCAGTGTGTGATTTCTGTGGAGGCAACCATGCAAATGGAAACTGTGAGATCAATGTGGTTGGAAGCTCGGGACAAGAAGAGGTAAATTATATGGGCAACCAAGGGCCTAGAAATGATCCCTACTCCAACACCTACAATCCGGGGTGGCGCAATCATCTCAACTTTAGTTGGAGACAAGGGCAAAGTTCAAATACTCAAGCAAAGCCCCCTCAAGAGAGTTCAAGCAAATTGGAGAACCTTCTAGGCCAGTTCATGCAAGCTACTCAAGAGACTATAAAGAATCAGAATGCCTCAATCAAGAACTTGGTGCATCAAATGGGCCAACTAGCAAGGCAGATGGCAGAGAGACCTCAAGGACAATTGCCTGGGGATACTGAGAAGAACCCAAGGGAAGACTGTAAGGCCATTGTTACAAGAAGTGGGAGAGTGTTGAATCCACAAGAAAAAGAAAAGGAAGAGAAGACAAGTGATGCTGGAATTGATAAGGTGTAGTTTGAAGAGGTAAACAATGAAGAACCCGGAACTTCCCAAGGCACTACCTCTATCCCTATTGATGTAGAAGCTGAAGAACCGCGGAGGGAGAAATTGGTTGATGAAGAATTTGCGAAGAAGAAGACTAGAAGACAGATTCTGGAAGAGGTTGATAATCCCAAAGAGCTACCCCCATATTTCAGAATTCGCACCCCAACGGTTGAAGAAAGAAGCAAAAGACCAGCAATTTTCTAAGTTCCTGGATGTATTCAAAAAGCTACAAATCAACATCCCGTTTTTGTCAAGCTCTACAAAGCAGATGCCTTCCTACGCAAAATTCATGAAAGAGATCCTTACAAACAAAAGAAGGTGGAAGGAGGAGACAGTGATGCTTATCAAGAGTGCAAAGTGCTATACTTCAAAGGAAGCTGTCCAAAAAATGAAGGACCCGGGCAGTTTCACTATCCCATGCACGATTGGTCATCCGAACATAGGGAGAGCATTGTGCGATTTAGGGGCAAGTATTAATCGATGCCGCTCTCCATTTTCAAGAAGTCGGGATTGGTGAGGTAAAACCAACAGGGATTTCTCTTCAACCGGCGACCGCTCAATTACATATCCCTATGGTGTTGTGGAGGATTTGTTGGTGAAGGTAGATAAGTTCATTTTTCCAGCAGAGATTTTGTGGTGTTAGATATGGTCAAGATGGTGACACTCCTCTCCGATTCTTGGGAGACCATTCCTAGCAACAGGCAGAGCCTTGATCGATGTCAATCAAGGGGAATTGGTGCTTCGGGTACAAGACGAAAAGGTCACCTTTAATGTGTTTGAGGCAATGAAACACCCAAGCGACAAGGACACATGCATGATAGTAGACCTCATTGATTCATTATCTGACAAGAGTTTGCACCATAAGTTTGAGGATTCGTTAGAAGCAGCTCTAATGGTAGAGGATGTAGAAGAAGAAGTATGTGCAGAAGAAGTTGATCTCATGATTAAATCTCTGGAGGCTTGTCTGGTTGTGAATACTGATGAAGACAAAGTGGTGGAAGATGTGAGAATTGAAGACAAGGGTGACCCACCGGTGCTAGAGTTGAAAGAATTGCCATCCCATCTCCGTTATGCTTTCCTTGGGATTAACTCTTCATTCCCAGTTATCATCAGTAGTGGGTTGAATTCCTTGGAAGAAGAGAAGCTGTTGAGGGTGCTTAGGGAGCACAAATCTGCAATCGGATGGTCTATGTCCGATTTAAAAGGGATAAGCCCCTCCTTTTGCATGCACAAAATCCGGGTGGAGGAGAAATTCAAGCCGGTTAGGCAACCGCAAAGAAGACTCAACCCGAATATGAAAGAAGTTGTGAGGAAGGAGATTGTGAAGTTGTTGGACGCGGGCATTATCTATCCCATCTCCGATAGTCCATGGGTGAGTCCGGTCCAAGTTGTGCCGAAGAAAGGGGGGATGACAGTGGTAGCGAATGAAAAGAATGAACTTATTCCCTCTAGGACCGTGTCTGGATGGAGGGTATGCATTGATTACAGAAGACTGAATGAGGCCACCGAAAAGACCACTTTCCATTACCCTTCATTGATCGGGATGCTAGAGAGGTTGGCGGGCCATGCTTTCTATTGTTTCCTTGATGGGTACTCCGGGTATAACCAGATTGTGGTTGACCCAGAGGACCAAGAGAAGACCGCTTTCACCTGCCCTTATGGAGTCTATGCATACAGGAGAATGCCTTTCGGGTTGTGCAATGCACCCGCCACTTTTCAAAGGTGCATGCTATCCATATTTTCGATATGAATGAGAAATTTATTGAGGTATTTATGGACGATTTTTCTGTATTTGGTGATTCTTTTGATAATCTGTTTGAATAATCTTGCCTGTGTCCAAAAAGATGCCAAGAAACTAACCTCGTTTTAAATTGGGAAAAATGCCATTTCATGGTTAGGGAGGGTATAGTTCTTGGGCATAAAATTTCATCACGGGGGATGGAGGTTGATAGAGCCAAAATTGAAGTGATTGAAAAACTTCCTCCTCTCTTAAATGTGAAAGGTGTTAGAAGCTTCCTAGGGCATGCGGGTTTTTATAGAAGGTTCATAAAAGATTTTTCAAAAATTGTGAAACCCTTATGCAAGCTTTTGGTAGCTGATACTCCTTTTATATTTGATGATGATTGCATGCATGCCTTCAAAATTTTGAAAGAAAAACTCACCACCGCACCTGGCCATTGCACCTCAGATTGGAGTTTACCTTTTGAGCTAATGTGTGATGCAAGTGACTATGCGGTGGGAGCCATTTTGGGCCAAAGAAAAACAAAGTGTTGCATGTCATTTACTATGCCAGTCGTGGTGCTTAATGATGCCCAATTGAATTACACTACACTGAAAAAAGAATTGCTTGTCTGTGGTATTTGCTTTTGATAAATTTAGACCCTACTTGATTGGTTGTAAAACTACTGTCTACACCGATCATTCTCGCTTTGAGATATCTTATGACTAAACAGGATGCTAAGCCAAGGCTTATTAGGTGGATACTACTACTCCAAGAGTTTGATTTGGAAATAAAGGACAAGAAAGGAGTGGAGAATGTGGTAGCCGACCATTTGTCCAAAGCTTCCAGAAGCAGATGTCCAAGCAGAAGCAAAGTTGCCAATTCAAGAGGAATTCCCAGATGAACAGTTGTTTGTGGTGCAAGTGGCACCTTGGTTCGCGGATATTGCAAATTACAAGGCAGCCAATAAGATTCCTAAGGACTTCAATGCGCAACAGAGGAAGAAGCTCATTCATGATGCCAAGTCCTATATTTGGGATGAGCCGTATCTTTTCAAAAGAGGTTCAGATGGAATTCTGAGGAGGTGCATACCGGAAGAAGAAATTAATGGGGTGTTGACCCACTGCCACAACTCACCCTATGGAGGACACTTTGGTGGTGAGAGGACCGCCATGAAGATTTTGCAAAGCGGGCTGTTTTGGTCCACTATTTTCAAGGACTCCCGAGCTTGGGTGATGAATTGTGATAAATGTCAGAGGACCGGTAGTATTTCTAAGAGAAATGAGATGCCCTTGAAGGGTATACTTTAGGTGGAGCTCTTTGACGTATGGGGATTGACTTCATGGGCCCTTTCCGTCATCTTACAACAACAAGTACATTCTCGTGGGCAGTTGATTATGTGAGCAAGTGGGTGGAAGCCGTGCCAACTCCCGAAAGATGATGCAAGAACCGTGATCAGTTTTGTGAGGAAGAATATTTTTACCCGGTTTGGGACCCCTAGGGCTATCATTAGTGATGGGGTACCCACTTTTGCAATAAGGAGTTCAATGCAGGTGCTTGCCAAGTTTGGGGTGAACCACAAAGTTACCACACCATACCATCCCCAAACCAGTGGGCAAGTGGAATTGTCCAACGGGAGTTGAAGAGGATTTTGGAAAAAACGTGAACACTGCAAGGAAGGATTGGGCGAAGAAATTGGATGATGCACTTTGGGCCTATCGGATCGCTTATAAGACACCTATTGGTATGTCACCTTACCAATTAGTGTTCGGGAAATCATGTCACCTTAGGTAGAACTACAACACCGTGCTTTTTGGGCGTGAAGGCCCCGAACTTTGATACAAGGCTGGCCATGGACAAGAGGATGATTCAATTGAATGAGTTGGATGAGTTCCGACTCTTGGCTTATGAGAGTGCTAGGATATACAAGGAAAGAACAAAGTTCTGGCATGATAAGTACATTCTTCCCAAGAAATTTGAAGAAGGCCAGTCAGTTTTGCTGTTTAACTCAAGACTCAAGCTCTTTCCGGGCAAATTGAGATCAAGATGGTCAGGCCCATTCTATGTCAAGTCAGTTTCTCCGTTTGGTTCAGTTGAATTGGAAAATCCATCATCAGGAAATACTTTCACTGTCAATGGGCACAGGCTCAAGCACTACCTTGGAGGAGATTTTAATCGTCAGGCAGTCTCCATCCCTCTTGAGGCACCATCTTAGAAATCATCCGTCAAGCTAGTGACGTTAAAGAAGCGCTTATTGGGAGGCAACCCAATTTTTATTTTTTTTATTTTTTATTTTCATCTTCTCTTTTGTTTTTGATTTCCCCTCTTGAATAATTTGAGAAGCTCAAGAGGTTTGCTAATAGTTGTTGAGTGGTTTCAGATTTTGAAGGAAGGAGGAGAAGAAGGGCAGGAGGAAACAAAACCAGAAAGCATGTGATTCAGCACCACTACCACCTTGGTGAGTTGTTCCAGTTTTCTCCCCTCTCTAAACTTAATTATTTACATTGAGGACAATGTAAGTCTTTAAGCTTGGGGTAGGGGTAATCTTTTTGCTTACATTGTAAATATTGCATTCATATAGGCTTAAGTTTGCATGATCGCATGATTCGGTTACCCCTGCTTAGATTGAGCTTATGATTGTAAGAGCTAAGTGCCAGCTTTTCTGTGATAGTGAATTTTTGGACCCTGATTTTCTATTCTTGTGATGTGGCTTCATTACTTATGCTTGAGATGGTCTTGGATAGTTGATGATTAGCATGTGTTTCTATGGATTTGTGTTTATCACTGGTTCTTGAACTGATAAATGTGAGCTTTTGAGCCATTAGGGGGTACTCACTAAATCTGCCCCCATTTTTTGTGTAGAGTATGTTCCTCTTGGATTGTTTTTCTCTAGAACTTGACTTGAAACCATTTCGAAACTTGAAAATTTTTGGAAACATTTTTGAAAATGATTGAGGCAATAGGTATTTTTTCCGGCCTTCTGAGCTTTGAATGTGTAAATGCTACCCTTAGTTGCCCAATTTTGAGCCTGAATGAATAACATGCTTTTCTTGGTACCCTGAAATGTTGTGTTAAATATGCTTATGAGGGACCTTCTAAAGTACTGTGCAAAAATGGGTTGGAAAATGTAGTTGAAAGTTTGGGGATGATGAAAAGAAAAAAAAAATGAATCCGAAAATTTTTTTTTTTTTACTTCTCTTGAAGTGCAAAATCTCCCCTTCTCCAAACAAAAAAAAAAAAAGAGAAGAGAAAAAGAAATAAAAATGGGGAAGGGGATGACAAAAAGGAATGAGAAGTAAAAAGAAAAAGAAAAAAAAATGAAAGAATGGTGGAAGAGTAAACTGAAACCCAAAGAAAGGTATTTTAGAAGGTCGTGCCTTGCAATGCTTGATTGTTTGTATAGCCTTTTGAAATTTCCTGTTCTTGAAATTCCCACCTGAAAATTGATCCCATGGCCCCATTACAACCAAAGAATAAGACCTCTTGATTCTTAGATGTTTTTCATTAATAAAGTGAAGATTTGGTTGATAGTCAAGCTTATGGTAGGAATCATTCTTTGAGGAAAATGGAGTGAAATGTCATATTCCCTTAACACTTGAGTGAGTGAGGCAAGAAAGAGAGCCAAGCAAATGAACAAGGGGTGAGCTTCAAGTGAGATAGAGTGCCCGAATCAGTGAGAATGTGAGTCTAGGAAACCTAAGCCCCTAATTGGACTTGAATTGATTGTCTCTTGCTGAAATAATTGAATGCCTGTTACTTGGATCATTTTACTCGGGTTCTTGATTCACTATCCATGCTTTGTTTATTTTGATCTTATGGCCTTGGTGTTTGCTTGAGGACAAGCAAAGTCTTAAACTTGGGGTGATTTGATGAGTGTGATTTCACCTCATTCTCCATGTACATTTCTGCATGCATTTGCATATAGTTAGGCCATTTTAGTGTTTATTTTGTTTAGTTTTTCCTTTTGGAACGGATAAGGTGGTATTGTGTGTTGTTTTGCAGATATTCATGATTAAATGCCCAAGAATTAGCAAGTATGAAGCTTGGATGACTTAGAGCTTTAAAAGATAAGAAATTGAGCCAAGCAGAGAGTATCACGGCCTAGTCGAGATGGCCCTCACGACCGTGAGGAGCAAGATGGTGAAGAAAGAATTGAGCCAAAAGTCGGAAGCCATCACGGCCTAGCCGTGATGGCTATCACGGCCGTGGACGTGTCGGCTTTGCCAGATCTCCAAAAGTCGAAATGATCACGGCCCAGCCGTGATGGCTATCACGGCCCGATGAATCGGTTGGAAAAGTCGAAACGATCACGGCCTAGCCGTGATGGCTATCACGGCCCTGATGAATCAAGAAATGAAGAGGCGCCCAAGTCAAAAACCATCACGGCCTGGCCGTGATGGTCGTCACCTGCCGTGACCGAGCCACGAGTAATAAAAGAACCGAGCGGAAATGAGAAGAAAGGGATCCAATCGAGAAAACCCTAAAGAGAGATCCTCTCTTCTTTGTGGCTGCTGTGCATCATTCCATGGAGCTCTCTCCTTTGTTCATCTCTGTAATTCTCTCTTTTGTTTTGTTTTCAATTATGTGTAGCTAAACTCCCCTTTGTTGGGGTTAGACTATTGCTATCTGAACTTGGTTGTGAAATGACTTGATATTAATGCAGTTTCCTTATTCTTTATGAGTGTTTGATTCCATGCTTAATGCTTTCTTAGGCTTGATCACCCTAGGAATGATTAGTTGCTTTAATAGATAACTGGAAGGTTGGTGTTAGAGCTTGCTCCTGAATCAAATGCCGAGTAGTTCATGAACCTAGGAATAGGTCTTGAGGTGCTTGCAATCTTATAAGTCTTTACTTAATGCAAAATCTCAGGTTAATCCACCTAAGGAATTAGGGTTTAACTTGGGGTTTTAGGCTCAATGCACCTAAGGAATTAGGCTTGAGTATTTCAGAAAAGACTTGATTGTCATAATTGAATTAGGAACTGTGTTACTTATCATTTCATAACAACCAAAGGGAAGATTAGCTTAGTCTAACCCTAGCAATTCTATCTCATTGTTATTCATCTTTCTGTTTTCACATTAACTGTTTGAAAAAAATCCAAAAAGAACAAAAACATTTTCTTCTTGTTTGCTTGTTAGATGTTAGAACAACCTTCACTCCAAAATTCGATCGCCTAGATAGTAGTCAAATTTGCGAAGTGGTAATTGTCCACGATCCCTGAGAACGATATCCGGTCTTACCGTTTTATTACTTGCAACGAACCGGTACACTTGCCGAGTCCGTGTCAAGGATCCTCGTATCTTTAAGAGATCTGGATTTATCTTCTTTTATCTTTTAAATCTTCTTTGAGATGTGATTTCCTTAATTTAAGGGATATTTTCTCTTGCAACCAGATAAGGTTATTTGAGATAATATGAAGATTATTAAAGATAATATCAGTATATTATCCTTCCTACCTTGATTGGATCGGGCATCCAAGCTCGGTGACCGGATTTTACTCACTCTCAGTTTTGCTTATCAATCTCTTTGTAATGACCTTGCCCTTGCCTGTACGGAAGCCCTTTTGTTCAAGAGAATTTGAAATGGGAAGGCCCAAATCCGATTAAAGCCTTTCTTTGGAAGCTAGTTCATGAGAAGATCTTGACAAATGTTGAAAGGAATAGAAGGGGATTGACTACTGATGTAACGTGCCCAAGATGCAGCTGAAGCCCTGAAACAATAATGCATATCTTAAGGGATTGTGAAGAAGCATCTCAGTTCTGGGAATAAAGTTATAAGATCCGGGAATTTGAGCAAGTTTCTTAGTATTGCTCTGATTCCTTGGATGGAATGGAATCTGAATTCTGATGGGATAGGGATTGTGACGTGGAATTGGTTTACTTTCTTCAGTGTGGCTGTCAATACTTTATGGAAAAATAGAAATAGCTTGGTTTTTTCGCAAACTTCCTCCATGGGAAATGAGTTTTGGCACTCCGTGAGCTCTCAAGCCAAGCTTATTGATCAGGAAATTGATCATCCTCGTGTGTTCCTTGATGCCAGAAAGGTTGTGGTGAATGTTGGCTGGAAACCTCCACCTGCAGACTTTTTCAAAGTTAATGTAGAAGGGGCTCATAGACATTCGGGTAGATCAACATGTGGTGGGATCATAAGAGATTCTAATGGTACAGTGCATAACAATAAAATCCTAATATGATTCAAATTTATTATTTGATTCAATCCTTGTTTATTACTTTTTTTATTACAGTCCTTGTTTATTACTTTAATATTAGAGATTAGGGCACAATCCGATATTATAGATATATCAATGAATTTAATTGGTATGTATTGATTAGTCATATAAATTGATATATCATTAAAAAAATATTTGACTTTATCTTAATTATCTTAAAAGTTACTCATATCATGATTTCTAATTGATTGAATGTATATTAAAAAAAACATTACATTGACAATATATATCAATTAAAGTATTAAACTCTAAGTATATACCACCTCATATGACTTTCTGCCTCTTGAGAAAATGGGTTGGTGGAGTATATCTAAAATCTAAATACACGTCGCATTTTGTTTTTATCCAAATAGTTATTTGATTTAAATTTATTGTGACTGTGGAAGTTTTTTTATATTATTATACTTATTTCTTATCGAAATTTGAAATTAATAATCTCAACAAAAAAATCTAAACATTTTTATTAATGTGTTAATATTTTAAATGATAATGTAAAAAAATTATATTGATAATACACCAATTCTTTTTTGGTGCTCACATATCAATTTTTTAAATGTAATACTTTTTTTTATAGTTTCTTATAATGTTATTTTTAAATTATAAAATATTTTTAAGAAGACATATTAGATCTAATTATATCATAACTAGATACATTTTTTTAAGAAATTTAGTATCACTTAAAATTCACCAATTAAATAATTTTATTTACGTGAATTGAGTATGTTGTGTAATTTAAACTAATTAATATATAAAAAAGTGAATCAAGTGTTATAGCAAGCTTGAATTTAATGTTGAATCATTGAAAATTTTCTGTAGAGTGAGTTAGAAAACACTTGTGGAAGAACAATATTAATTTCTTAAGTAAGGAATAGTCTCACATCCAAAATATTTTAAGCGGCCTCCTAAGAAAAAGAAAACTATTCAATCCTCTCTCATCTTTAGCCATAGAATTATGTTAGTTGTAAAGAAAAAGCATATTAGTTGAACATAAACATGACTCGCATCTATCAATATCCATTTGGTGCTGATATCATCATAACTTTATTAAGCCTCAATGTTTGGCTTCTACGGTTTGCTGACTTGGCAGCTTAACCACGATTTAGGGGGATAATCAATTTTTTATTGGTCATTTTGTCACTGATTTCTCATTTATTTTTTTTATCAACTTAAATTTTCGTCATTCTCTTTCCTTACCCAGGAAGGAAGCTGGGATATGACATTGATGGATAAGAATTGTCTGAATTTAAATATTTAAGGTCACCTAACTTTAGCCAATTATAAATCGTTAGATACATTCGACGCACTAAAATAATGAATAGAATAATAACCTTAAAACAAAATATTAAGGAATTAAGAAAATACTTAGAAATATTAGAAACAATAGAACCAAATGAATATATTATTTACCACCAAGAATTGGTTAGAAAAAGAATAAGACGAATAAAACAAGAATTAGAAAATTGTATAGGATAATGGGATTATCCGAAGAAATAGAAGCAGGGTTCAAAGAACTAGAAAGAATCATGAATGAACTTAATAAAAATATTATTCAATTAATTGAAAATACAGAAAAGATTGCAAATTACACTTGTAATAAAATACAAAAAGGAAAAGATGAAATAGAAAACATTAAAGAAACCTTAAATAATATTAATAAAGGAAAAGAAATAGATAAAAATGAGGATATTATTAGAATAATAATTATTTTGGAACAACTAGAGAACCTATTAGAATATAAAGAAAATAATAGATGTATAACAAAAAATGAACTAAAAGAAATTTTAGAATCCAGAAGATTAAAAGGAATAATAGTTAAACAAGAACAAGAACAAGAATCTTCATGGATACCTACACCCGTATCTTCATGGAGGGGATAAAAGAAGACTATATAGAAACATTAAGAAAATCAAATGATTTAGAAGAAATTCAACAATTATTAGAACAACTCAAAATAGTTGAAGAAGAAAATAATCAAATATACAATATCGAAAAGATTGATAAAAAAAGACATAGAAAACAATGAAAATGAGGAAATAATTTTAAATTATAGTTCCTCTTCAGAATCTGAAGAAAACCATATAAAAATGGAAAGAGGTGAATATAGTGGAAAAAGCCCTAAAAGAAAATGGAAAGAATATAAATATACACCTGAAGGAGCTTGGGATAAATATGAAACCGAAGCTATGTATAATAAAGGATATGCAAGGAAAAATAATAATAAATGGACAAAAGTTCAAGAAGAATTTAAACCCCGATACCATAATACAGGAAATATACTTGACCTTGACTGTATTAGAAACAAAGAAGATGTATTATTAAGATGGACAAATGAAATAATCCTAATGATCTTAACTGACGAAAGATTTAAACAGCTAAACTTTATAGAAACCAAAATTTTTGTGACATTCAAAATAACAGGGAATGTACAAAAATTTCTAGTGGGAATTAAAGATACAGAATGGATTAACTTCGGAAGAATGGTAGATAATAGCGCAAACTATGTTAAATTAATAATGACTCTAATACACCAAGAATTTTTAGGATATAATTTAATGGAACAGAGAGAAAAGACAAATAAAACTCTAATTGAAAATGCCAAGTCACATCTTAATAGAATGCAAATATGTGATATGTGACAGATTTAAATATGTGATATGTGACAGATTGAAAGTTTCATCTGCGAATATAAAAAATACTACTATCAATTAGATGAAGAATCTAAAGAAATATATAAATATATCTTTATAGATAAATTACCATATCCATTAAATTCAAAAATTAATAAGCTTTGGGAATCAAAACCCGAAGAAACAGCAAATACTTTAGGAGGAGTTATTAAACTCTTATACCAAGAATTAAAGGAACAATGTTTGAATAGGGAGACAATTAGACAATTGAATAGAGGAAGTAATGTCATTTGTTGTGACATTCCAGAGATAGAAAAACCAGGAAAATATGGTTGTGAAAAGAAAATAAAAAGGAAAAAATATTACAAGAAATCAACCTTACGAAAGACTAACCCTAGAAAAAAGAATTATTATAAAAATAATAAAAAGAAGTATTTTAGAAGAAAAAGATCAACACCAAGGAAATTCTGCCCAAAGGGAAAGAAAAAATGTGTATGCTGGATATGTAATATTGAAGGACATTATGCTAATGAATGCCCTCAAAGAAAAGAAAAAGATTTTAAGGAAAAATCAAAATTAATAAAACAAGTTTTCCAGATATATGAACTTGAACCATTAGAAGAAGAATTGAGTGATTCGGAAATAAGTATATACGAATACACAGATGATGAATTATCTTCAGAAGAAGGAGAATTCGAATAGTACCTATATAAAAATATTGATAGAAAAAAGTAAAAATGTAACAGAAGCCTATATAGACACTGGAGCAAGTCTTTGCCTTGCAACAGAAGCATTGATTGATAATTGGGAAAGATTAGAAAAACCATTAAAAATACAAATTGCTGATGGATCCATACATTCGTTGTATTGGATAGCAAAAAGAATTACTTTAATAATACAAGAAAAAATATTTATAATACCAACGATATATAAACAAGAAACAGGAATAGATATAATTATTGGAAATAATTTCTTACGATTATATCAACCGTTTTGTCAATATTTAACATATATTACTTTGAGAACGCCATATATTTATCAACAACAAAAACGAGAAATTATCAAGATACCAATTATCCATACTTCTACATATACTTATTCATCAAAGTTTCAACAGCTGAAACGTGGTGAGATTATTAGCTTAATTTGCACAAAAATTCGTCATATATTAGTCAATTTAGAACCAAATAGAATAATACCAGCTCATATAGAAGAACTTTTAGAAAAGGTTTGTAGCGAAAACCCTTTAGACCCAAGAATTAACAAAAATACTGAATTAGTTGAATTAAAATTGAAAGATCCTACAAAAGAGGTAAAATGTAAACCAATGATTTACACAAAACAAGATAGAGATGAATTTGAAAAAGACATTGATGAAATGTGTAAAAAAGGATTAATTAGACCATCGAATAGTAAACACTCAGCACCAGCCTTTTATGTAGAAAATCATAATGAAATAAAAAGAGGTAAAAGAAGGATGGTAATTAATTACAAACAAATTAATGATGCCATGGAAGGAGATGCCTATTTTCTTCCAAGAAAAGATTTAATTATTGAAAGAATTAGAAACATGGATTGGTTTAGCACCTTTGATTGTAAATCAGGTTTTTACCAAATTAGATTGACTGAAGAATCTAAGGCACTAACAGCATTCAGTTGTCCTCAAGGTCAATATGAATGGAATGTACTCCCAATGGGATTAAAGCAATCACCTGGAATCTTCCAGCGGAGAATAGATTCAATTCTTAAAGAATTTAAAGATTTTTGTCTTATTTATATTGATGACATATTAATCTTTTCAAACAAAGGATTAGGCGATCACTTTAAAAAGATAGAATTCGTTCTTAACAAATGTTATGAATATGGAATAGTCTTAAGCAAGAAAAAAGCTGTCCTAGCCCAGAATAGAATTAATTATTTAGGATTAGAAATCGAAAAAGGGAAAATAATAATGCAGCGACATGTACTAGAGAAACTTCAAAATTTCCCAACAACATTAAAGGATAAAAAGGATTTACAAAGATTTCTTGGACTACTAACATATATTTCCAATGAAGGTTTTATCAAAAATCTTGCAGCAGAAAGAAGAATCCTTCAGCAAAAATTAAAGAAGGATGCCCTCTGGACCTGGACTGATGAGGATGATAGACTAATGATAAAAAATGAAAGACTTATGCCGGGATCTTCCTGAGCTATATCATCCATCGGATGACGATATAATAATTATTGAGACTGATGCCTTAAATGACTGCTGGGGAGGTGTTATGAAAGCAAAACCCCCTGGATACAAAAATGAATTACTATGCCGATATATGTCAGGAACTTTTTCAGACAGTGAGATTAATTATCCCACTCATGAAAAAGAGACATTGGCTTTGATCCGTATGTTGGAAAAACATCGGATTTATATACTGGATAAGGACTTTATTGAGAGAATGGAGTAATCAACAACTGAAGACATAATGAAGCAGATTCAATATCAAGAAATGCTCGAAAAACAAAAGATGATGGAGCTTGACTTGATCAGAACAAATATTGAAGTACTAAAGTTTCAATTACAAAGAATGCCTATCAAAGAAGACCCTATGAAAGATGTCAAACAACAGATACAGGAAAGCACTAATGACAAATGGTACACTATCTTCAATGGACCACACCCAGGTGTTTACAATGAATGGCACAAAGCAGCCCCTCACTGCATTGGAATCTCAGGAGTCCATCACAAAGGATTTCGTACCAAAGAAGAAGCAGAAAAGGCTTTGATAGACTACCAGAAAGAACAAGACAAGAACCAAGGAATTTATCTTGGCCCAAGGACTTTCTCTGAAACCATAAAGACTCCACCAGCTCAAAAAACTTCATTAAGAATACTTGGAAGAATTCCTTCTTCCATTGATGACTACCAAATCCCTTCAAGAAAAGATCATGAACTTCAAGTTCAATTTTCCAAAGAAATTTTTTTTGACAACTTAAAAAGACTGACCCACTGGTCCAAAAAAGAAAAGATTAATTGTTTTTACATGGTCAACCGAAATATGTTCGGAGTTAAGGCCGTAATTACTCCTGGAGCAACATCGATTTTTACATTTAATATGTTCCAGTTGGGACTTATTGAATGTCTCTACCTTAGCCAAGACTTGGAAGAAATCAAATTATTTCCATATAATTTGAAAGAAGCCATCCAGAACTATCAAAAGAATGTCGCAAAGGATAGAACCATCTTTCTGAAGTTCTATTCCACTTACCCAGATTTTGCAACTAAACAACCCACAAAGAATTTAATCTTCATTGGAGTAAGTAACAATACTTTCTCTATGCGAGATGAACCTACTGGAGAAGAATACAGCGAAGAAAAGATTGTCACCATCCTAGCAAACCAACTGGCGAGCATCTTTACTCAATGTCAGATAATTGGTAAAGACTTTTTCATAAAAGCCATGTACAAAGGTCCACATACTTTGCTACTCAGCAAAACCAGTGGAAAATTGATTAGAGAAAGAGACCTAGCACTACTGACGAACTTTGAATTACCATTCTACACGTTACAAGGACTTTCAATGAATTACCAACCAGCTGTCCTTGACTTATTGTGCTCAATGATTAAGGAGAATGGCAATCACGCATGCGAAAGATGCGAAAAGCAGAAAGACTGTCGACAAGATGACAAGGATTCAGACGAAGCCATTATTGAAGAATGACGTAAGCACTGACGTCATCAAGTATTATTGGAAGGATGACGTAAGCAATGACGTCATCATGAATTATTAGAATGTCTGATTGATTGTAATAATTCAGGGACTTTTTTGTAAATTACTATGCTTTTCTACTTGTATAAATAAGAGCCCTCAGAAGCAATGAAGGCAGAGCATCTGAATGAAAGTTTCAATCTCTCTCTTCTCTCTGAGAAGTTCTAAGCTATGCTTAGCGATTCCTTGAGTGTGGAATCAACCTTGTTCTATGTACTTCACTACTGTTTATAAATAAACTACTTTCATATATTCCTTTACTTCATTACTACTTTACTTTTCATTACTTCCAACTACTCGACGAAATTCCAACTTGACTTAGACGGAAGCTGCGGTGGACCAAGAAACCCAGAATTACTTCAAAAACTCCAGATCATGTATGACTCAAACTATTTAGTCTTATTCAGCTTAAACTAGAAATCAATCATGTCTGAAATAGAAAAGGAAATAATTAATAATACTGATGTAGAACATTTACAAATTACTGAAGAAGACGGAAACTATGAAGGAAGTATTTTAATAGATCCGAAATTATTTCAAAAGATTCAGAAGGAGGACTTAAATTTATCTAAAGATGCAAATATGAAAAAATTAGGAGGAATAATGAAACGTTTCAATCAAAAAGAAATATAATATATTATGGAAAAATAATTAATGAAACACCGATAGATATATCTGAAACACAGGGAAACACCTGTATACAATTATTGAACAAGAAGAAATTAATTGAGTTAAAAAGAAAATTAAAAAAGGAATCACATAGAAAGAAAATAGGTTATATTCATATAGGAGCAATACAAGTCTTAATTAAGGAAGATGTCTCGTCCCTTGCACTTTTTATTCTTCGACTCGCCATTGATGTCGGTGACTGATGGTGTGGGTGCTTGCCGGCCGGAAGATGGCGGCGACTTGGGCGACAGCATGGAGGCCTTAAACGAAACCACTTGAACAGGACACCATTCTGTAAGCCTCCCTTCCTCTTTTGTTCATTTTCTAACCAATCTGAAAAACAACATATTCAACCTTATTTTCAAAACCAACCTCTCTCTCTCTCCTGGAATAGGGTTTTTTTTTGGGGTTGATTGAAATAAAATTAGAGTTGAGATCGATGTAAAAGAATATAAAGGAAATGTTTTTGGTGGATTGGTTTTATGGGGTTTTAGCATCTATTGAAATAAAATTAGAGTTGAGTATTGGGAAGATCAAGTTTAAAGCTTTTGATCTTGGGGGTCATTAGATTGCTAGAAGAGTCTGGAAAGATTACTATGCTCAGGTAGATGCAGTGGTCTACTTGGTAGATGCTATGACAAGGAAAGATTTGCTAAGTCAAAAAAAGAGCTGGATGCTCTCCTCTCTAACGAATCATGCCAATGTTCCTTTCTTTATCCTATGTTTCAATTTCTCATGTCATCAACCATTCATATGCTTTACTCTATTGTCTTCTTATGTTTTTCCTTTATATATATATATATATATATGTGTGTGTGTGTGTGTGTGTGTGTGTGTGTGTGTGTGTGTGTGTGTGTGTGTGTTGGAGTAGTTCACTTGGTTGGTGGTGGATTCTATGTGCGGGAGTGATATCTGGGGGACTGGGGCTCTTCTGCATATATCAGAGATGATTTTAAAGTTGTATATAGAAAATGAGTTTGTATACAAATTTCCGAGCTGTATATATAAAATGCATATGAATACTACTTTTTGTGATAGTTGCTATTTGTGTCTTGCCTTTTGAGTAAGAGGTGGTGTATTTTGACAGGGGGTTTCAGACATTTACTTGTGGTGGAGAAGAACAAGAAGATCATTGAAGCTGTAGGTGCGGTTGCAGAGGAAGTTGAGTCATTTTTAAAGTGTTTTGAGTTTTACTTTCATTTTTTAAATATTTTTTTTACAAAAAACAGATCATTGTCTATACGTCCTGCTGTGACTTGCTGAGAAATCATTTATGCTACCTGAAGATTTTTTATGTTGTGAAATTTCTCTCTGTTAGTGTTGACTTTGAGGAAAACAAAAATTCATGACTTGTGTAGAGAAATTGAAACAGTGAAACCTCTTCATCTTTTACTCTTATATGAGAAGTAATTGAGTTGTGTGCAATCTCTGTCATCTTAATTAGTTGATTCATAATCTCTTTTCATCTTTTTTGTGGTAGGATGAAGGTGCATATAAGGAAGTTTATGTTGGGAATGATCTTGATAATCAGGTGTTGTTTTATGCTTGCATCCAATTGATAGCATTTTTAAATTCAATGCTTTTTCACAAATAATACTGTTTTTGCACTTCTACTTATGGTAATGACAGGGAGTAGGAGTTATGATACCAAAACTGGGTGATTGAGGATGCATTAACATATATACATAGCATGAATCTTGAGGGATCTATATTGGTATGTGATATAATTCTTTGTATATTTCTTCTTTACAATTCCAAGTAGTACTAGTAGTATTTGATAGCTTTATTATTGTGATTCTTATGTCCTTAGAACATCTAATAGAAATAACAGTTTGACATGGTAGATAATAGAGTTTGAAAAAGGGTTTTTGCCAACTCTTTTATGTTAGTATAAAGTGTATGCTTTCTGTGACACCCTTCCAAGTGCCACATGGAACTAACACATTACTGATACATATAATTATAGCGGAAAAATTAAAACATTTAAAACATGTATTTAAGTCAATAAAACATATATACAACATCAGAGTACCATGGAAGCTATGGCATGTATACAAATACAATAACAGACACCCCATTGGTCGTGGTATAACTACTAAAAGACTCGACGTCCTCTCTGAAGATCTCTTAACTCCAGCAACATAAGTATCCTCGTCACCTTCTTCGTCTCTGTGCCAGCTAAGGCTTTATCTCCGTCTTTGATTCACGATCCCAACCAATAGAGAAACATGGATATACAGGAGGTAAGAAACTCTAATCATCATAAAAGGGGAAACATCATAAAATACTACTTATCAACATGTACAAACACAATCCATCTCCCAAGATCATTGTCATACCAATCAACCTCGATATCTCAGCAACTAGGACCACAACTTATTCTAATGCATAACTGGTCCTACATGCATGATTGGCCAAATCTACAACAACATAAGTCTGTAGTTGAGCTACTGGCTCCTACGTTTCCAACATGATTTTTGTCATCTTGGTCGCCCTGGATAGTCCACCTCAACCTCGTGTGGCAATTACTCAGCTGTTGCAACCGTTCATATGGCTCCACTGTAACAACCACTCGAACGACTGTTGCAGTCGATACGGTCACCTCCTTTGTGCAATAACCATGCAAATGGTTGTTGCAGTTATATACACAAGTATGATCCGACCTCGTATAACAGCCACTCAAACAACTTTGAAGGCTATTCATACGACTCTCCTGTGACAACTGTCCAACTATCGTTGTAGTTAATCACAACCATCAACCTTATCTTAGTAACCACCCAACAATTGTTGCAGCTACCCACAAGGTTGATCAGCAACATGATATGAGCATGCAATCATCACCACATAATTTCACACCACCTTTCCGTCTAACACCTCAATATCACCACCATATTCTAATTTCCTACTTTAAGCTATCAACTTAAATTTAGATATATCAAACATATCCAATTCAACCATAATCAAATTTCATCACAAATCCACATGCCAACAACATATATTACAATATTATCAACAGAAAAGCATACTAGGCATATTAATGAACAACTATACATCACTTACTCAAATAAGCATATTATCACCAACATATGATCATATTATTCAAATACATATACCAATAATCAAAGGGGTTTGAGAATCCCCCACACATATTAATGTTCATATTCTATGCCCATAATCTTGATAATTAAAATTTATTCCCCCTCACCTGACAGTGCACGCTTCCCCATAAAGCTCTCGAACACGTCCATGCTACCGGCACGAACCTCGGCACACTTTCCAAAAACAACCTCAAATCTGATATGGACACCAACACAACCACTGTACCTCGAAGTCAGATTCAGTTCCGAACCCGTGGTTGACACTACAAGAATTTGTGCGATTAGCGACGGATATTTAGCGACGGTCTTGAAGCCGTCAGAAAAATTAGCATTAGTGACGACTTTTTCCGTCGCAAAACATAACGATTGATGCTTAAAAATTTGTGACGGCTTTTCTATTTTCCGACGGCATAAGCCGTCGCAAAATTTTAGCGCTCTTTTCCACGGAAATTGAAGCGCCAATTTACAAAAAAAAAGGGTAATTAGCGACGGCTTAGCCGCCAGAAACTGAAACAGGGAATGTGTGACGGACCACTAGTGCAATAAGTATTTTTTACGTCAGTTAAAATTGATTTTATACGTCAGAATATTATCTGACGTAAATACAGCTGACGTTAATAGTTAATATTTTAATGTTAGTTGTTTAAACAACTGACGTTAAATATAAAACTATTAACGTCTGTTCTTTAACACAACTGACGTTAATGTTGTTCAAACTAACGTCAGTTCTGTTAAAGAACTGATGTTACAGGTTTTATTTTTAACGTCAGTTTCCTAATACAACTGATGTTAATAGTGTACTGCATATTTTATAAAATATGATTAACGTCAGTTGTTTGATATAACTGATGTTAATAGATTTTTTTTTTAAAATTCAGTTTTAAAATATCACTCCCCTCATTTTTAACGTCAAACATATAGTCAACTGACGTAAAACGTTCCCGTATATAACATTATTTTTACTAGTGGACGGGCCGTCGCAAAAATGGACAAGGGCAACGAGGTGTAAAGGTTTACGACGGCATATGCCGTCGCTAGTTAATTTTTTATTTGCGATGGAATTTGCGTTGGATAGGCCCTCGCAAAGTGTGCATAAACCCTCATCATTCTCTCCTTCTTCCTCATTTGTTTCATCCCTATTATACTGCCTCCGTCTCGACTTCCACCGCCGGCCTTGCCTCCCACTGTCGGTCAGTCCCACACAGCCACCTCCACCTCCACCTCCCACCGTCGCCCAGTCCGACGCCTCCACCTCCCTCCGTTCGTTTCCGGCGGCATTTTCGAGAACAACCACCACACACGGTGGTTCTCCAGCCTTCCCTCTTTCTCTTAGTCTCTGTCACTACCGCACCACCACCTTCATTCTCTGCCAGTCCCTCTCCGCCACGTCCACCTCCCACCGTCGCCTCCACCTCCCTCCCTTCATTTCCGGCGGCATTTTCGAGAACAACCACCACACACGGTGGTTCTCCGGTCTTCCCTCTTGCTCTTAGTCTCTATCACTACCACACCACCACCTTCATTCTCCGCCAGTCCTTGAAGCCGTGAACGCTGTGTGAGAAAAGCAAGAGGGTAAGGTTTCTGTTTGTGCATAAATTTTGCTCATCTTTCCATCATTAATTTTTGTTCCATATTTAATCTCATAATTGTTGCATATATTTGTTTATGAATTAGTTTTGGAGAGTCACGTTCTTTGAGAGAGTAAGAATACGACTTTGAGGTTCAACAACAAGGGGAAAATCGCTTCCAAGCAAACAAAGCAAGACAAGGTGTGTTTTTTTTCGTTAATTGAGAGAATGTTTGATTTTGATTTGTTCATTTTTTGGGTGCACCTTGATGTGGAGATTGTAATTGTTTTGATTATATAATGCCTTTTGATTAATGTCTATAATCTTTTTGTTGAATCACCTAATTAAATGCTTTTAGGTTGGAATGTGGTCATGTTATAGGTGTTTGGGTTAGTTTTCTTTTGATATTAATGGCTGAATTGGTGAGTAGCTTGAATCATAATCTCTTCTTGTGCTGACTGGACTATGAATTTTCTTTATTGTTTTTTGTGTATTTTTGACAGGATTATGATTTATTAAGTATGCTTAAGCAATTGGTTGGAAAGCAATATATTTTATTTTGAGGTGATTTTGCCATGGCATGATTTTCTCTTCTTTAATAGTCTGAGTTGACGGGTTCTTTACTAACTACGTACATTCTCTGTTTGAATATAGTTGATTTCATAGGTTGAATGATATGATTACATGATGTTAGGCTGATTCTGGTTGCTTTGTTCATGCTAAAAAAATGTGCTTTTTGAAGCGGTTGATTTAAGTTGTTTTTTCATGTGCAAATATCATGTCTTTTTAGCATGTTATTTTCATTGCAATTTCTTTAGCTCTTGACAAAACTAAGATGGATGCTTTGATTGCCTTTGCTGCAAATCAAAACCATTTCTCTACTTGAAAGGAAATGAGAATCATTGATTTGTGCCTAGCTATTGGTTTAAGAAACTATTTAGTTCACAATTTCTTTATTTCTTTGGCTTTATTGGGTACACACGTTGATCCAATTGATATATTCAGTTGAAGTCTCCAAAACTAATTTGCTGCTATACTTTGACTATTCAAGCATGTTTAATACCTTACAAACTGTTGACGCTACTGTGGATTATATATATTTAGGCCTTGTGTTTTTGGGTTTTTGCTGTTGTGGTGATGATGTAGTGAGTTCAACTCGGTATAATGTTTGGGTTATTACTTTTATGTTCTGGTATTGATGTAGTAATGACAAATATTATGGTTATCAATATTATATTAAATGATCCTTATATCTTTCTGTTCACTTTTGCCTATATCTATTAAGTGTTTTGCCTATATTATATTAAATGATTCTTATTCTTGTAATGTTGTTTTATGTTTTGTTTCAAGTATGTTAGGGATATTATAAATTGTCTTTAGCAATAAAGATTTATTTTCTAGATGAGTTGATCGTCGAGAAAAACCTTAGTTACCCGTTTGAGGTGCAATATTTTAGAGCACGTGTACTGTTGCAAGTCACTGTGCTCTTGATATTGGACCTCGAACTGTCCAAGTGGGACAGTTTGAGAAAAAACTTTTTCTTTACTGGTATAATAGCTATTCATTAATTCTTATGTGAAATATCTTATGAAAATTCGGTCTGACGCATTACCATTTGTTCTCTGGGTACATACTTGATTGTGATATCTCACCCTAGTCAAGTCATGTAGTTGGAGACCAATGAGAAATGCTGCCGAAATTTCGTCAGATATGAGAAGTGATGGAGTAACTATTATACTAGTGTTGAAAAAGGTTTTTCTTGAATGGGATAGGGCCATACCAAATAAAGAAATGGAGCAGTTCTGCGAGTTTGCCCAAAATAGTTTTTCATTATAGTTACATTTTTTTGGCGCAAATGCAGAGGATGGAATTTGTTCCTTTGAATCGTACTTGGATGTATGATAGGGTTCATCCGTATAGAGCGAGATTAAAACAATCTTTCTTAGATGGTGTTGAAGAATTTATTACCAAGGCAAGTCAGCAAGATACTTATAACAATTGGGGGGGGGGGGGTGATTAGATGTCCTAATGTGAAGTGTGACTGTACCCGAATTTAGAATGTAGATGATGTGAGGGTCGACCTGTATAAAGTTGGGTTTAGGCCTAATTACCGGATTTGGACAAATCATGGAGAAGAAATGCCGCAATTTGATTTTGGCATTGACCAGAATTGCACCGGTGGTTCAAGTAGTGGTGCAGAAGCTGGATATGGAGATCATTTTGTTTCCATGGAGGAGATGGTGTGTAACGCTCTCATGATGTCCGGGTCGTTTGAGTCCAATAATATAGAAGAGCCTCCTAATGCTGAAGCACAAAAATTTTATAATCTCCTAATAGAGGCAAATAAGACTTTGTGGGAAGGGCCCCCCGACTCGAAGTTATCGATGTGTGTTCTACTGTTGTCTGCCAAGTCCAATTGGAGCATACCCGAGTTAGGCTTGGATTTCATTGCCAAAATGGTTTTGGCCGAGACGCCTTTCAAAGGAGGATTACCCAACAATTATTATGATGCGAAGAGGTTAATGTCCAAGTTAGGATTGGAGTCCAAGAGGATTGACTGTTGTCAGAATGGGTGCATGATCTTTTACGATAATGAATTCGACAAAAATGATGGCGCATTGTTTGAGTGCAGATTTTGTCACGCACCAAGGTATCGTCAGCGCAACGCAAGTAGAAGTAATCTGAAACCAGTCCCGGTAAAGTCAATGTTCTACTTGTCAATCATTCCTAGATTACAGAGGATGTTTGCATCGATGCAGACTGCAGGAAAAATGATGTGGCACCATGAGAATTGGAGGAATGCAGGAGTGTTACGCCATCCTTTTGATGGTGAAGCATGGAAGCACTTTGATCGGGTGCATCCGGATTTTGCCGCGGATCCTCGTAATGTACGACTTGGGTTATGCTCGGATGGCTTTACCCCATATATCCAAGACTCAGCATCACCTTATTCATGTTGGCCCGTTATTGTTACCCCTTACAATCTTCCTCCCTAAATGTGTATGTCAAAGCCATATATGTTCTTGACTTGCCTGATTCCGGGTCCATCTAATCCAAAGGTTGGCATTGATGTATACTTGCAACCTTTGATTGATGATCTGAAGAGGTTGTGGAATGGTATTTTGACGTACGATATTTCTCGAAAACAAAATTTTACAATGAAGGCAACGTTGATGTGGACAATTAATGACTTCCCTGCGTATGGCATGTTGTCTGGCTGGGGGACGCATGGGAAGTTTGCATGCCCGCATTGTGTGGAGCATACAAAGGCATTTACCTAAAATACGGGGGGAAGTCGTCCTGGTTTGATTACCATCGCAGGTTTTTACCGAACGATCATCAATTTAGAAGGAATAATAATGCCTTCAAGAAGGGGGTTGTTGAAATGTATGGACCACCTTCGAGGTTAACACCAGAACAAATTTGGAGTAGGATCAAGGACTTGCCAAAAGTAACTGAAGCTGGGGTTTCCAGATTAGATGGTTATGGGCAGTGGCATAATTGGACAAAGAGGAGTATTTTTTGGGATCTTCCTTATTGGAAAGATAATTTATTGAGGCACAATCTTGATGTAATGCACATCGAAAAAATTTTCTTTGACAACATTTTCAACACTGATGAACGTGCATGGCAAGACCAAAAACAACGATAAGGCTAGAATGGACTTAAAGTTGTACTGCAGGAGACCGGATTTGGAACCGAGACATCAGGATAATGGGAAGATGTACAAGCCAAAGGCTAATTATACCTTGACTATCCAGGAAGCAAGGTTAGTTTGCCAATGGATAAAGGGGCTAAGGATGCCTGATGGTTATTCTTCTAACTTGGCAAGATGTGCTGATGTTATCAAGGGCAAGTTGCATGGGATGAAAAGACATGATTGTCATGTGTTTATGGAGTGCTTACTTCCCATCGCCTTCAGTTCGTTTCCCCCCCATGTTTTGAATGCCCTTACTGAAATAAGTCAATTCTTCAAGGACTTGTGTTCTGCAACTTTAAGGGAAGACGATTTGATCAGGATGGAACAAAACATTCCACTCATAATGTGCAAGCTGGAGAGAATATTCCCCCCGGGCTTCTTTGATTCAATGGATCATCTTCTGATTCATCTTGCATATGAAGCCAAACTTGGTGGTCCAGTTCAATATAGGTGGATGTATCCATTTGAAAGGTAATATAAGTATCCCAATTATTAATCCCTTTTCATGCATATTAGTTAATTAATAATAACCTCGTCATTTTTTAATAGATTCATGGGCGAGTCAAAACGATCGGTGAAAAATAAGGCTAGGGTTGAAGGTTCGATCTGTGCGTCATACTTACACCTTGAGACACTTCATTTCTGCTCTCATTATTTCAAACACATGGTTTTGTCACCAACAACTAGAAGGAACGAAACGGAAAATAAAAGTGGAAGACTACCTGGAACCTTATCAGTATTTTGTCTTCCCGGTCGTCATTCCGGAAAGGAGTTGACACATTATTTAACGGAGGCAGAGTGGAACTCAGCTCATATTCATGTATTGATCAATTGCGCCAAGGTTAAACCATACCATGAGTAAGTATGAGCTTATAATTTTTATTCCTTCGATAGCATATGTCAATTGTCATTGATGTTATCCATATATGTTCAGTGCATTCTTGTCTTCTCGTGATGCATCTGCTCGTACAAATGAAGATTTTCCAAAATGGTTTAAGCAACAAGTATCTTCCCCTTTATCATTCTGTTATTCACTATAATGTATGTGGATAAAAACATATATCATTAAACTTTGTGAATAGGTTTACAATGAGGCACCTACTATCATTAATCAACATTTACGAAACTTGGCTGACGGTCCTCTGACACAAGTCAAAGAATGGCACACATACTTCGTGAATGGGTACAAATTTCATACTCAATCATGGACAGAAGACAAAACAACAATAAATAGTGGTGTTTACGTAAATGGTGAGCCAGGCGGAGTTGCAGATGACTTTTATGGTGTGATACAGCACATATATGAGTTGTCATATCGTTATTTAGATTACCCTAAAAGAATAGTGTTGTTTTATTGTAATTGGTTCAATCCGTCTAGTAGAGGCACTAATTTGAATAAAAAATATAATATCGTGGACATCCAAATGAGTAGAAGATATCATATGTTTATCCGTTTATCATGGCACATAATGTGAGACAAGTATATTACATCCCTTATCCAGCAACTCAAACAGAAAAACGAGGTTGGTGTGTTGCAATCAAGACAAAACCAAGGGGTCACATTGAAATAGATGTTTCAGAGTTAGATGAGTTATATCAAACGGATGAAATGTCACATGCAAATGAGGTAATTGAAGTTGAACCAATCTCATGTTTACAAGACACACAAGTTGCAGGGGAAGAAGTGGATACAAACTTGACATCAAATCAAGTCATTCCGGATGAAGATGTTGAAGAAGCAGACTCAACAGAAGATGAAGATGGCTATGAATATGACACTGATCAAAGTCTGAATAACAATTACTTTATTTATTTTAGTGATATATTTTGTATTAAGTTGTATTGTCATTGTCATTGTCATAACTTTAAGTTAATTATGATTAGCATCATTTTCCATTATTTATAAATTTGTGTTTTTGCTTACTTTAAGTTAATTATTATCACCATCAATTTCCATTATTTGCAAATTTGTGTTTTGGTTACTTTTAGATAATTATTATTAGCATCATTTTTCACTATAGACATGACTGATGGTAAGGGAAAGGGTAAGGCACCTGCTGGATAGGCACGTCGTCGTGGTCGACCCCGCTTCGTGACATGGACAGTCGAAGACGGATTCGTGTCCCTCCCATCTACATCTGTTACACTACGTCCACCGCCCACACCCATGCCTACACATGTTCTGACACCTCCCTACCGACCTGTTGCTCCAGCCACTCAGTTCATGGACACCTCCATTGGGATCACGATGATGCCCACCCCAAGGATTCCGACTTAGACCCATGGAGACAATTCCGGACAACCAGATGCATCAGGGGTGGATTTGCCCATGGACGGTGATCATCAGTCTAATGGTGACGACGAGGAGAGTCATGGATATTCACCTCCTATATCATCAGATGATGAGGAGATCGAGGTTATGTCTGATGGCCGAGTTATTGTTGAGTGCAGATTTTATATGTATGTGTATTGATTGTTCTCATGTTCTATTGATAAGGTTCCTTCCGTCGAGAAAATCTGCAGAGGCCGTCACGTATGCAGTTACATCTCAGTTTGATCGGGCCTGGAAACATTGGAGTGAGCTTGAGGATCAGGATCGGGATCGATTCTTTGCGGTTTTTAAGGTATTTTGTACATTTGAATTTACTTCCATTTTTTAGTTAGTTATAATGTTTCCTTAGTTTATTATTATCCTAAAAAATATTATATTCTTCTAATTTACTGGAGAAGGCTGCTTGGAGAGTAGAGCATTCCAATGATGTGGAGATAATTTTTCATCAAAAAGCTGGCAAACGCCTCTCCGAGTTGTTGACGAGATATCGGAACAAGGGAGAACGTCCAAAATGGTGTTTCCCACCCATTTGGGAGGAGCTGTGTGCTTACTGCGCTACACCTGCATTTAAGAAAAATCCACCCAGGCAAAACTCAACAGGGCCTCGGAAAAGGGTGGGAGCCTGCACACTGGCGGCAGCAACAGCAAGCAGGAGCATGCTCGACGCCTTGTAAGGTCAAACATCATATTTTGTGAATTCATTTACATGTCTGTTTTTTTAGAATGTGTAACTTCAAATATGAACAAGTTTTTTTTGGTGCAGGCTAGGGAGCTTGGCCGTAGCGTCAAGCCGGTTGAGCTTCATGCCTGAACCCATACTAGGAAGGGTACCAGCGAGTATGTAGATGAGCGCTCTAGACGCACTCAGGTGATTTACATGTCTCTTTGTTGGAAATTATTTTTATTTTATATTTAAGAATTATGGTCATTTTGTATGATGATGTGCATCAATTATAATGACAAGAGGACTATCAGGCTAAGTTATCTCAGGTTCGGTCTCAGGCAGCCTCATCTTCCCCTACCACCACACTTGACCCAAAGGTGGAAGCCCAAATGGAGTTGCAGACATGGGTCGAGGTTGCTAGCGGTAAGAACAAGGGTCGCATATACGGTATAGGAGACCTAGCCGGCAACTATCGACGCGGGTGCTCCAGCATCTTCACTCAGCAGAGTCGAGCATCGTCCAGTACTAGGCCCCGCCAGTCTTAGGAGTCTGCGGAGATGGTCGAGATGCGACAGAAACTAGTAGCTCAAGATGAGCTCAATCGGCAGCTGGTTACTCGACAGACAGAGATGATGGAGCAGATAGAGATGATGGCAACTGCACAGAGAGAGCTCATGCTGCGTTTAGGAACCAGCACCCCTCAGCCACAGTCGCAGCAGGACCAACACCTTCACAGCACCCCTCAGCCACAGCCACCGTCGTCCCAGCCACCACCGTCCCAGCCTGAGGGTCATCGGCAGACCAGTGACGGGGATGATCAATCCTTTACATATTTGTTAATGCGGGGCTATAGAGAGGGTTATTAGTTTCTTTAATATTAGATTTTATTTTGTATGATGTACGCACTCTGTCAAAACAATTTGCTTTTAGTTATGAATTTCATTTATCGTTTAAAATTATTATTCATTTATCATTTATAATTATTATTTATTTATCATAATATAGTCTAAATTATAATTAATAGAAAAAATATCTAATGTTTATATTAATTTTGAGTTTTATATTAAATATTAAATAATTCATTAAAAATAATTCGTATTTTAAATAATTAATTAATAAAAAATTAGTTAATTAAATTATTTAGTTTTATAAAAATGTGTTGCAATTTGCGACGGCCATACCGTCACTAGTGTTTGATAGCCGTCGCAACTTTATGTTGATTTGCGACAGCCTGGCCGTCGTTAATTTTTATAATTTGTGAGGGTCAGATCTTCGCTAATTTCCTATGATTTGTGACGGCCAGGCCGTTGCTAATTAGCGACGGTCATTTAAAAAACCCGTCAGAAAGTGTTTGACACGACCCAAAATGTGACGGATTTATGGTCGTCGCAAATCCGTCAGGAATATGTGTTTTACGACGGATTTAAGCTGTTTGCGACGGCCTTTGGCCCTCGCTAAATTCAATTTTTCTTGTAGTGTGATTTCCCGTTCGGTTGCTTTGACAGAAAACCCGTAAAAGCCTTGATGATTCTCACATGCAAGGACGTGACTTCGAAGATGTTGAAGCCACGACGAATATGCAATCGGTTTTAAAATCCGACAACCGAAACCACTACAATCCTAACTTCAGACTTCTGCTCACCAATACGACGGCTGAAAATAAAGAAAAACAAGCCTTAAACCATCTGCCAAAGTTTCAGATCAAACCAACGGTGCACGAATCCGAAGTTGTGATTTTACAGAGACATAGTTGTGGGTTTTGGAATGGCTATTCTATATTTCAAGGCTACTATTCGAGCTCCATATCTCCTGTTTCAGAACATTAATTGTAAAACCGAACGGTGTAAACGAAGAAATATCTGTCCTTAACCTTCTTACATAATTTCATCCTGATCCAACGGTTAACGAATCTCGGATGGTCGTTCTTTGGGGACAGGCTAGATGGCATACCGATTGAGTTTCTCACCATCTAAGTCCACTGTACGAGCTGAATATCTCACACTCTGGAGCTTCTTTCAAAACTCTGATCGTTGGATTTGAAAAAACACAAGTCTTGAACCTTATTCTCAAATTTTAGCATGATCCAACCGTTGAATAAAGTATTTTGACGGTTTTATTGCAACTACACAAACCAAGCTTCAAAGCTTCCAACAATGGTTGTCTTGTACTTTGAGAATATATCCTCCCTATTTTCCTTTCTCTGGTGCGTGAGCTATGATATGAGATGATTAATTGACCTTGTTTTTGTTGTTTCATCAGATTAAATAAAGCTTTGTTAGGTTAGTGCATGTTAGGTGTCATTTGTTTAGGCTAGTTAGGTGGGTTAGTGGCTAGGTGTCATCCTTAGGGTAGTTTAGGCTTACCTAGTGGAGTCCAAGTGTCCATGTAGTGGCAGCCTCTCCTCATGTCACCTTCCTCTTCACGACATGTGTCCAATTGTGACACGTGTCATCCACACATGTTACCGCATATTGCCCCGTCAGTACAACCGGGTATTTTCTTCCTAATTTTTTTCGTGTAAACTACAGCTGGGATATTCTTCCGTAATTATTTTAGGCTACTCCTAAAAGCCTGTTGTACTCAAGCTCGACCTAATTTTAATATTCTAACTCTCAATTAATTAATTACTCGATTAATTAACCTCTCGGTTTGCGTTATCTTGCGTCCTGAACCCGTTTCAATTCCCATTCTCCTCAAACTTGAAACACAAACAAACTAACACCTAAGGAACATAATTAAGCCTTCAATCATGATTAATCCTTTCCTCATACACTAATCTAGAAAATGGGGTGTTACACTTTCGATAGAAATATAAGAAAAAACATGGAGGACATAGCTTATTCCACACATGATTATTGACAAAAAGACTTTTGCTTGCAAAAGAGAAAATTGTGCAATTATTTGAAGATTATAATTTTGGCACATTGAAATTCTGCATAACAAAACTTGATTTAATGGATTTAAAAAACCAAAGGAGTTGGTGCAGCAAGAATGCATATTTCCATTATCGTGAAACTTTATTTAGCGATTCAATAAATCGTTTGAAAAGGAGCATGGCCATAAACCAAAACCTTCTTATTACGTGAACAACGATTGGGCATTAAAGTTATTATAGTACTCAGAGATATAGCTAGGTACTCAATCAATGTTGTTGTACAACTATGTGAAAAGGAATATATGATCACATCAGTTATGCTCCATGCATTGTTGAGATGTGGTCTGAGGGTATAAACTATGTTGCATTAGCTTCTGGGCAAGCGAATGGGCGATTGACAGCCCATATAAACATCCAATGTAGAATTTGGATCAACTGCATTTTCTGCTTCATGGAGGATTTGTTCCTCTCTTTGAATGCCCTATGAGATATTTGTCAAAACTTAGAACATAGACAAGAAGAAAACTAAAGTCTTCTATTTTAATCCTTATTTTTACTTGAATGCAGTAAATGGTGCCCAGGAGACTAAACCTAAGGGAAATCATGTATCCATGTCACTTCATTGTTTGTTACATTCGTTTTGTAATGTAATAGTAAGGTCATAAGTATGGAAATGTGCCGAAGTCATTAGAACTAACCTTAAACTTAAAACAATGGCTGATAGATAATAAAAATCAAACACTGTAGTAAGGATCAAAGTATGGGCTAATAGGGAGAAAGATAATTTTTCTATAGACACCTAGGGGGAAACAAGAGGTTTTACATATTGTTGTAGTTAATAGGGACTATGCTATTTTCTCAATAAATTTTAACTACAAATTGTGTGCTTGAGGGTTTACACTTTTTTGTTGTGATTTTCATTCATGTTAACTTAACTGCTATGTGAGAGATTTATGCTTTGACCAGCAATGACATCACGCTACCCGTCTTATCCCTAGGTTATTGCTGCTGCATTTCAGATGCGAAATCACTTTTGTATTCTTTTTTATCTATGTTGAAGAATAGTGTAGGTTTTGGGAGATAGATGGAGTTGATTAGAGTAGGATTTGGGGGTAGATGGAGATGAATACGTTATGCTTTGGGGGTAAGTTATAGTGCTATGCTTTACTTGCATTGTTTACTGGGTTTTGACCCTGGTGTGCAACTTGACTTAGTGTGATGTAAATGTTTGATATATACAGTCTAGGTGGTGTCTCATCAAAGGGTTGCATTTAACTCCCCTTCTTTGCGTCAATGATTTTATTGAACAAAGTTGTGAAGAATCAAGATGAATCTTAACTTTTGATTGCCTTATTCCAATTATTATTATTTTTACTTTAGTACTGTGCAGTCAAAATGGCAAAGACAAAATAAACAGAAAGAGTAACAGCTACCATGAGTGGAAAACTACAAAGAATAGATGAAAATTAAGGATGAGATATTATGGTATAGGATTTAATGCAAGATAAATGAATATAGCAAACTAAAGAGGAATGAGGAAAATAGAGTGCACAAAGTTTAGGTAATGAACTATATAAATTATAGGACAAGGCTATTTCCTTTTGAGTCACTTGCAATCGTGTGTTTTGTGTCATGAATAATGGATGAAAGATCAATAAATGGGGTTTCTTCTCAGCTGGTGGATTTGATCCCAATGCCAGTGAACAATCTTCATCACATTGGCAGCACTAAATTCGATTTTCACTCTGAACTACGGCCTTTATTTTGGATTCTTACTTAACGAGTTTACTAATTTTCATTGATTTTCCCACTGATTTAAAATACAATACCATGTGTCACAATGGTGGCATGAATGTGGAATCTAACAACGTTTCAACTTTTGAATAGGTGAAGGTATTGCTGTTGAGCAGAGGATATTCATGGCTAATCACCTGCGACTCTTTGATCCCACATGATACAAATCTATGACAGCTACATATTTCTTTCATCCCATTTTATTTTTTCTTATTTTCTGAAAATTATAATCTTTAATTTTGTTGGCAAGGAGACTATTGTAAGTTAAGAAAAGGAAAGATGATGGAAACTTTAGTATATTATAGAGAAAACAAAACTTATATATATGTGTACTTCTAATAGATAGTTTGGGTGCGAGGTAGTTGAACATGGGAGAAAGCAGGGTTGACTTACTGAACTCAAACAAGCAGTTAATTTATCAATCACCCAAAATTCTTGATACAAATTATTACTTTGCCTTCCTAACTTTGATGGATTTATTTTCTCTCTTTTTGATTTTTCTTTCTTTATTAACATCAATTGCAGTTTGTCAGGTTGAAGATATGTTCTATGTTTCCTTTAGTAGTCAAAAACTTAGGAAGTTAGTTTTCAATTCAATTTCAGTTCAAGCAATCATTCATGCTAGAACTTAAATTTATTCTTATCAACTATGAAATCCAAAGTAGAAGTTGTTTGTTCTGTGAAAAAATATGTCATTTTATGATAGAAAGCAGAAAAAAGAACCATGATGGGAGGAGTCTAAATCTATGAGATTGGGATGCAGAAAATCGAATTTAGAAATAAGACATGACTAGAATAAATACCGTAGTTTAGATTGGGATTCTTACTTATTTCCAAGTGAGGATGCTGTCAGGTTTGGAAGCTCCCTCTATTTCTTTTCTAAATTTCCTATCTTTTTGGTACAAAAATGGAGACTTACTAAATTTTCACTTAAGCGAACGAAAAAAAAAGAAGCTAAATTATTATTTTTTAAACATGCCTAGCTTAGCTGGGAAAAATTTTCCATATATTTGGTGCCATTAGCTTCATTTATTTATTTAACAAATATATATCATGTATCTAGATGACCTATATGACAGAATTTGGGATTCTGATATGTGTTTTGTAAGGTTAATTCATCTTAACATCTCTAATGTAGTTGTCCTTTGAAACCAAAGACAGAGCATGAAACCATGACTTATTTTCTTGGTATTACTCCTTATGTAACATATGGTATGAGACTTAATTGTCAAAAGCATATTATATAAGAGTAAAACTGTGATGAGTTGTTTTGCTCAACAAAATTATTTCTTTGTGAAGCCTATTATATTTAAGTAAATATTAATTATCTACATAAATGGTTTTAAAATATGGGTAAAGAGGAATGTGACCTGTGCAACATGTTGTTATAGGATGTTTAGAAATAAGACATGACTAGAATAAGTGGTTTTAGAATATGACAACATTGGCATATTGTTGCTTGACATATTTGAAGGTTGATGTATTCATTATGAAAAGTGCTAAACACTATCAATTCATTGCTTGACCTCATGCAAGTGCCACAGGGTTGTTAACCTTTGATATAGACTTCATTATTGTGACTTTTGGTTTTTGAACGGGGTGATTTTGCTCCAAGGTTTATGTTGATTTGATTAGCGCTTCCATTTGCATAAACTGTTTCAATTAATCGATGCAAGAGTTTGTTAATATTTTATTTCATATTTCTATATATACAGGTGCAAGCTTAAGCCTTAAAAAAAAAGGGTGCAGGATGACACTATGTGGTGTTAATTAGATTTGTCATAGTTGTAGGAAAATATTGGCAAGAATGTGCACTGATTAGTGATTCTTATTAGTTGATGTGAGAGCAGTCTTGAATGTTTTTTTATATTTTATATTTATTGAAGTATAGAGCAAGTACAGAAAGTGACTTTGCCATAGTGATGCTACTTGAGTTGTAGCAATGAATTCCTTGCTTTATTAAGGGATAGCCATGGTTGCCACTCTTGATTTTATTCATATGCATTTTGGTGGCCAAAATTTCGGATGTCTTATATTCTCATAAATAATATGACTTGATTACTTTCAAATTCAACTGAATTATGTAGGTATTAGAAAATTCACCAAAAAAAAAAACATTGCTACTAGCAATTAATACGTTCTTAAATCAATGTATATAAACAAACAACATCAATGTAAAATATTGGTGAAAATGGTTAGGTTCAGGCCACGCTGCCATGCCTTATTTATAAAGACCAAGTGGTAACGTTATAGTAAAGTCATAATACTTACCTGCTATTGTCTTAGTATGATGACAAATAACATTTTTCTTGGCCAGCACATCAACGGCGATGGGGATGAGAATGAAAGGAACTTTACAAGCACTTGAATAAGCCTTCAGGGTAATGATAATGCTGTCGCAGATGTTGTAATTTCCTCTGCAGCTGTAGGAATAATGGTAACCGGTCACGCCAACACTCTTTCTGGTGGACACTGTTACATTAAAACCATTGGCTTTGGAGGTATTGTTATTTATTTGAAACTACCGGGTTTGACACAAACCAGGATAGTGAATTATTACATGGATATACATATCCTTAATTTGGCTGTTCTGCTAGTCAGATTGTTGTGGCAATACAAGGGAAGCACAAATGATATGTTGTTATTCATGACACAACAGAAAGTAAGAAACACAAAATCAATTCAAAAATGGATTTTCTTGTTTGGGAGTACCTTCTTATTGAAATTTGGTGCAGTTATTGACCCTTGATCATATTGATATCTAAGATGTGTTTTTCTTGCAAGGCTGCACCCACTAAAAGAGTAAAAATGCACTAAAGCATTACCAACAAAATGGTTTGTGTACTGGCCGAAGTTATTAACCCGACCACCGAGCCCAAGTACCCGGCCCGGTCCAGAAATTATAAAAGGGGCAGTACCCCTCATAAGAAGAGGAGACTTTTTCACTGAACAGAGGTGACTCTCCCTAAAGCGTGTTAGAGGAACTAGCGTCGACCAAGAGACTATGAAACAGTCCTTGCTCCCTAGTACTCGTCCGACACAAAATGAAGGGATCGAGATCACCCCCGCCAAGGGATGAACCTAGAACTACGTCTGGCTTTGATTCCCACTGGGATACGTAGGACCGGAATCACTGAATTCTGTCAAGCCCAAATCATAAAATAACCCCCTTGGTTTCACGTTCTATGGAGATTCGGACAAAACGGATCTTGGCAGGAACATTTGGCGCCGTCTGTGGGAATCGAAACAAAACTTTCCCATACCACAAACCATGGTGAGACGTGAGTGTGTTCTCTCCATGTGAGACGTGGATGTGTTACGAGTTTTTGCATTGCGGCTGGAGTGTTGCTCTGCGAGCAGAATCACGGAGGTTTGGGGTGTTGCTCTGCGAGCAGAGTCACGGAGGATGGCGGCGGGAGGAGGCCCTCGGTGGTTGAAGGATGAGAGGGGGGAGGCAAAACACTAACGATTTTGGAGGGAGAAGTAACGGATTTAGTGGAACGAATATCTCCTAGAATCAAGGAGGATGAGGTTTCGATGGAGAAAATCAAGGGATCCCACCCAACCATTCTATTGAAAACAGTGGGGGCAGATCTTCTTCCAACCAATTAATTCAAAGGAGCGCTGGATTTGGAATTAGTGAGGAGAGGGGAATAACGGCTGGAGTGAATGCTGGGGACATGACCGCAAATCAAGGGCTCTCTATCTCATTGGATAAGGCAGTAACCAATCAGCATTAATGGGCATGGGCACTCAAAATCTATCTCATTGGATAAGGCAGTAACCAATCAGCATTAATGGGCATTCAAAAAATAAAAAATAAAAAAAAACAAAAAAAAAATTTGGAGAATCAACTGGAGGAAATCGTGGAGCTAATACTGGCCCTGTTTTCAATTCAAATCCCTACGTTCATGGAGGCCCAATGATTGCCGCATTAATTGTTCCTCAAAGTACGCACTATCAATCAGTTTTTAATGCAGATAAGGTATATTCTCCCAATCAATCAGCATTAATGGGCATTCAAAAAAAAAAATTTGGAGAATCAACTGGAGGAAATCGTGGAGCTAATACTGGCCCTGTTTTCAATTCAAATCCCTACGTTCATGGAGGCCCAATGATTGCCGCATTAATTGTTCCTCAAAGGGGGCTTGTGTACTGGCCGAGGCTGCAAAAAAAAAAAAGGCAAAAAGGGTTGACACGTGCACAACTCTCCATCAGAACAATCTGACATGCTCTCCAAACTATTCTACACCTAATTTAACGATCTGGTTTAACGAGCATAATGTCGTTTTTTTTTGGTTGATTATTATCTTCAGCTAAACACTATATTATGGTTGAGTTTAGCACACAGGTTCAGGTGTTGGAATAATCTGCGTGTTCCTTGGTGAAAATCATCAGCCCATGATTTAAATGTGCCAAGGTTAAATGGCGACTCTCAAATAGATCGAAGATAATCCTATCATAAAAACAAAGAGCAGTGGCAATGTGTTAAAGGAGAATGGTATCAAGTTATTATATGCACATTCACAATGTGGAGAATTCCAAAGGGTGTATCAAGCATCTGAGGTCACTTTGAGGGAAGTTTCCCGTTCACTCCATCTCTTTAATTACATATTTTCACTTTGCTTCCATGCTAGGGAGCAGTTGTCATATAGCATGTGTCATTTGATCTTGTTGATTAATTTTTTGAAGCATGCCGACATACTCAATGAGGCAGAGCGAAGCCGAGTTTAGGCTCAATCTGGTGTCTCGTAAAGATTGATTCTTCAAGGCCGAGTACGAGCCAGTTAAAGTTCAAAGGCCAAGTTTGAGCCTGGTGGCCGAGTACGAGCCAACGGCCGAGTCCGAGCCGGTTATCTTCTAAAGGCCAAGTTTGAGCCTGGTGGCCGAGTCGAGCCAACAGCCGAGTCCGAGCACGTTATCTTCTAAAGGCCAAGTTTGAGCCTGGTGGTCGAGTACGAGCCAACGGCCGAGTTCGAGCCGGTTATCTTCTAAAGGCCAAGTTTGAGCCTGGTGGCCGAGTACGAGCCATCGGCCGAGTCCGAGCCGGTTATCTTCTAAAGGCCAAGTTTGAGCCTGGTGGGCGAGTACGAGCCAACGGCCGAGTCCGAGCCGGTTATCTTCTAAAGGCCAAGTTTGAGCCTGGTGGCCGAGTACGAGCCAACGGCCGAGTCCGAGCCGGTTATCTTCTAAAGGCCAAGTTTGAGCCTGGTGGCCGAGTTCGAGCCAGTTAAATTCTTAAGGCCAAGTTTGAGCCTGGTGGCCGAGTACGAGCCAGTCAAATTCCTCAAGGCCAAGTTTGAGCCTGGTGACCGAGTTCGAGCCAGTCAAATTTCTAAGGCCAAGTCTGAGCCTGTTGGCCGAGTACGAGCCATTAAATCTCTAAAGGCCAAGTTTGAGCATGTTGGCCGAGTACGAGCCATTAAATTCTAAAGGCCAAGTTTGAGCCGCGAAATTATTGAAATCAAATACGAATATCAAGAAAGAACAAAGTTTGTGTGGCCGAAGAATAAGCTCGGTTTCACACTTATTAGCTCCTTCGCTTATTCAAGCTCGGAGCTCGGGGGGGCTTGTTGTGTACTGGCCGAGAATGTAATCCCGAGGACTTGCCTATACCTCGGGTTGACCGAGCTTACCCCGGCTATGGGCCCTAGCCCAAAGTCCTCCAGGGCCAAGGACATATCAGCACAGCTTGGATCACAGCCCGATCACTGCACTAAGCTGCAGTTGATGTATATAGTCGGGTCTTTGTACTCTTTTTCCTACCTCGGTATTTTGTCCCAAAAAGGGTTTTGACCGGGAGGTTTTAACGAGGCACACCGCGGACTCCATCCAATAAAAGAATTTATTGCGAATATTGCTTTATTTTCTCTTATCTTGCCAAGTATTTACTCGGCGGGCATCTTATTTTGGTGGCCGAGTTCGAGCGGTCAAATTCTTAAGGCCAAGTTTGAGCCTGGTGGCCGAGTGCGAGCCATTAAATTTCTTAAGGCCAAGTCGAGGCACGATGGCCGAGTTCGAGCCATTGAAATTATTAAAGGAACCGAGCACAATGCCGAAAGTAAAAATGAGGCTGAGTTCAAAGCCTTAAAATACAAAAAGGAAGGCAGGTTTGGTTGAAATGTGACTTGAAATAAGGAAGGAAGGAAGTCCGCATGGCCGAAGTATCGGCTCGGTTTAATACTTGTCGGCTCTTTCGCTTGTTTAAGCTCGAGCTTGGGGGCTTGTGTCTTGGCCGAGGTTATTAACCCGGCCACCGAGCCCAAGCACCCCCCCGGTCCGGAAATTATAAAGGGCGGTACCCTCATAAGAAGAGGAGACCTTTTCACTGAACAGAGGTGACTCTCCCTAAAGCGTGTTAGAGGAACTAGCGTCGACCAAGAGACTATGAAACAGTCATTGCTCCCTAGTACTCGTCCGACACAAAATGAAGGGATCGAGATCACCCCCCGCCAAGGGATGAACCTAGAACTACGTCTGACTTTGATTCCCACTGGGATACGTAGGACCGGAATCACTGAATTCTGTCAAGCCCAAATCATAAAATAACCCCCTTGGTTTCACGTTTTATGGAGATTCGGACAAAACGGATCTTGGCAGGAACAGTTTGATTCCACCAAACCCATCTCAAAATGATGCCTTGAAGCTCCTTGCCTTTATGCAACCGTCTCTAGGCGTTAAGCAAATAACCAAAGGATACCCCATTTGAGTCCACACCTTCAAAAACCATATAAGAGTAAAATCCAAGTGAATCTTCAACACGACCCAGTTCACACAAACAACATAGCATCACGGTGCACATAGCCAAATCTCGCACCCGCAGAACTCATCGACGACAATGTCGGTGGGTCGCAAGCAACGAATGATGGTGTAGGAGATGGCGTCACCGCCGTCTTTGTTTGACGTTGTTGGAGGATGCCGAAGGTGCCGACAAAGCGAGGGGCTAGGATATTGTCTTGTCGACCCATTGTTCCACCAACGGCGACAAAGCAAAGCAAGGATCTTGTTTCGCCAATGGCGGCGAGGCAAAGCAATGGTACCGTTCCACCAAGCATGCGGCTGCGCTAAGCGAAGCAAGAGGGTATAATTAACGCAACCATGCTTAATTCGCCACGGACCACAGATCGTCCATTGCAACTTGTCGCCACGGACCGATCCCTTTGGCATGAAATTGGATAGGATTTTACCTAGAGAGGGATTTGTGTGTTTGTGTTGTAAACATAGAGGCAGTTGCAGAGAGGGATTTGTTTATTTCTATTGTAAAGAAGTAAACATAGAGAGCATCCACGTAGGATGATTTACATACGTGGAAGAGATTGTATTAGGTGGGAAAACTTAGGCTGAGGTGGCTTAAATTTAAAAGGGGTGTTTTTGGAAATTTATATGAATATTAATTATAGTTAATTAATTTTAATATATTTTCTTGGTCCGTGTGTTTTAGGGTTTTGTTTCTTATATTGTGGACCGGATGGAGTATATAATTAATTTTTTACCAATAAAAAATAAATATTCCAAAAAAATTATAATAAAGTTATAAAAGATAATATGACAAATGGATTTGTGTATAATAGAAATTTTTTTTTTGGTAAAACATTTTAAAATTGTAAATGAATTAGAGATTGAATGTGTGTTTGTTCTGAAGTGTTAATTTCGTAGAAAAAAAACAGAGATGAAAATCCCTCGAACTGCACACAACCACATCTTGGGTTTGCTGAGAAGTTTTTAGGATCCATTATTTTTTATATATTATAGATCAAGCAATTTACTCACTTAATAGAAGATTTGAGTAGTATAGCACATATGAGGAGGGCTTAGAATTCGTAGAGCCAAAGACACCAACATAGCTTTACTTGGGAAGCATGCTTGGGATATAATGCACAATCATGACAAGTTATGAGTACAAATGCTACCTGCTAAATATCAGAATACTGATAGCATTTTGCATACTGAAACTAGGAATGGCTGCTCTTATGTTTGGAAATCAATTGATACAACCGTGGATCATTTAAAATCTGGTTTCAAAGTTAGAGCTGGAAGAGAAGATGTTTCTTTGTGGTATGATAGATTTCTAGATGAGGGGAGAATTTGTGATCTGATTCCTTTTGTGAACCTACATGATACTAATATGAATTTGAAAGATGTGTGATCTGATACTGGTTGGCAGTTTAATAGGGTTGCAACACAATTGCCTTTGGACATTCAATTGAAGATCAGAAGCCTCTTCATATCCTTTGATCATGAAGGTGTTCTGATATTGATGGTTCTTATTCAGCAAAAAAGGCTTATAATTGGATTGTGAATTCTGTTGACAGAGATTCAGATTGAGAATTTAGTTGGACATGGATTTGTGTACTATAAGGAAAAATAGTGTGGGCAAAATGGTTAAGTGGGAACAAAACCATTAACCCTTGATCTCATGTAAGTGGTGCATAGTGGGTAGGAATGTGGGAATAACATTCCATGTAGAAGTGAGGAGAATTTGTCTAAATAGAACATTTGTATATAGGGAAAGGTAAGCTATTCTGTAACTAAACTCTGCTGGTTCAGAGAGATCCTAACAAACGAGATTGCTTTCTGAGTTAAGAGTGTTAGTGAAAAGTAGCGATATTGTTCTTCATTTATTTGGATTGTATATTGTCCGAAATTTGCAAGAACAGATTTGGAAAGCAAAAGTCCCAGAGAATCTGAAGCATTTTCTGTGGTTTGCCTTGCACAATTGTCTTCCCGCAAATAAATTTCGATCTGATCATCACATTACAATAGATACTTCTTGTCAAATATGTGGAGCACTACAGGAAACTGCAATTCATACACTCAGGGACTGTTCAAGAGCTTCCAGGATTCGGAGAATGCTGAGATTTGATCAGCAACAATTTTTCTAGTACACTCAGTTAGATGATTGGCTTCGGGATAATGAAAATGCTTATAATGGTACTCTCTCTCTTTGTGGTTGTTTGTTGGTTCATTTGGAATGCAAGAAATGCAGAAGTTTTCACAGACTGCAAGTGGGAAGATATTGGCAAATTCTCAGCAAAATTCACTTTCTTATTATGTCTATTAAGCAGGCTTTTGGTTCCTTACAGAACAACAGGGTAGCTAGGCAAGTTATCTGGTCTGCTCTTTTGGAGAATACATTCAAATTAAATGTAGATGGAAGTGGTATGGGAAATCCTAAAAGATCTGGTTTTGGTGGGGTGATTAGGAACATGAATGGAGACTGGATTATTGGTAAAATAGATAGATTTGTCTTATAAATTTATTTTATTTTTTATATTGATTTTATAAGTTTTTTATTTTTTAAATTGATTTACGTTCTGTTTCCACGTTAGTCCGTTCCGTTAATTTCGACTTTACACAGTCAGATCAAATATCACGTGTCGGATTAAGATGATAGCCATTTCAGATCAAGACTGATGGCATGAGGTCAGACGGAAAAGATTAATGTAAAAATGGAACGTAATTTATAGGACCAATTTAAAAAATAAAAAACTTATAGAATCAATATAAAAAATAAAATAAACGTATAGTAACAATTTATCTATTTCCTAAAAAAAAAAAAAGATATTTTAAAAATCTGAAAGTGGAGACACTAACCACTAACTGGCACTTCACGCGCTTATTGCAAATTTCTTTGTCAACTGTTGTGTGGATCAAAAGGTAGTTGAATAAGGTAAAGATACTGACCACTGGTTTTAATGCATCTCATCTCATCTCATCTCATGGCACCTTTTATGATAATAATAACATCTATTATATTGTATTAAAAAAAATCTATTATATTAAACAACTTCTGATATTAATACAGAATATCTCTATTTTTTATTTTAAAATACAATACATTTGATATTTATTCATATTCACATTTATATACGAGGTATTTCACAATACCCAATTTTTTCAGAATAAGATATTTAAAATAAAGTTGTTGTTATATATTTTATAAAAAAATATTTGACAAAGTTACTCTCAATATTTATGCATCAAGTTCAGTTGAAATTTGTCTTTTGTGCTTATTTCCCAGGCACAGAAAGTGAATTCTGATCCACAAAAAGAGGCTATAGTGAGTATTTGTTGAGCAGGTTTAATTGGGAAGATTCCATTTTGGATATGGAACCAAGTTAGCTACCTCCCTCTCCCCTTCTTTTCCACATTGAACAAAAAAATTTGAAGGTGGTATTGGTAGACAAAGATAATATTGAAGATGGGTTTTTTGAGTACCATAGCTAGTTTTTTTGGATTTGGAGTGGGAACTTCACTTGGGCTGGTGATTGGCTACTATTTCTTCATATACTTCCAGCCAACAGATGTTAAGGTTAGCTTCTCTCATTGTTCTCTAAACAATTCTCTTATATATTGTTTCTTTAAATTTTTGGATTGCTTATGTGAACTGTGAATTATATCCTTTTCTTCCCTTTTGGTTTGTTGAATTACAATTTATCTGGTATTACTTTTTGAAAGTTTGAACAAGTTATCTGGTATTATCTGGTCCTTACTTATTTGGTGCTTTTTAAGGGGGGGAAAAAAAGACTCATGCATGAGACTTAGCACCTCCTTGCTCAGATGATTCATCTTGCCCCGAACATCATCACATTTTTGCATCCATAAGCTGTTGGAAATTCAAGTGTCAGTGTGGCAAGTTCCACATTGGTAATTAATTGGTTAAGTGGAGAGTATATAAGTTGGAAGGCTTGTAGACATTTTTGTTTTAAGATTTCGGGTCAAGATATGATGTCAAGTTCATTTATGTGATTCTTTGTTTAACCTATGTGATGTGATTCACTTCATGCCTTGGTCTTGATAATTTTTACTAAACATTATTTTCACCTGAATCTGTTCTAATTGAAGTTTTAGCACGAGGAAAATGCAATAGTTGCTTTGTTCTTTTCTAACAATCATGAGTTACTTGTTCAACCTATCAAAATTTGACTAAAATTGTTCAGGGAGTGCTGAAAGTGAAACTCCATAGTGGAGAAAGGGGGCTAGCTTAAGATAGTCAAAAATAGAAATTATATAAGCATAAAGGAGTAGGCTGATAAATTTGTCATGAAATACTCTGTGCTCTATGTCAAATCACAAGTTTCAAGTTTTTTTTTGTTTTTTACAATTTTTTATTTATCATTGTTAAAACCTACAGAAAAGGACCTGCAGGGCATCTATTACCTTCTATTTTAGTTATTGTCTAACACTTTCACATTATGTCATTCTTGATTTCAGGATCCAACAATTCGTCCTTTGGTTGAGCAAGATTCTAAAGCTCTGCAACAGTTGCTACCAGAGATACCTTTTTGGGTTAAAAACCCAGACTATGATCGTGTACGTTATTCTTCAAAATTGTAGGCTCTCTAGTAAAGAAAGTGTTTATCTTAGGAACCAGAAGTGATTGTAGGTTCAACAGCAAATTTATCATATTTTCTTGTTTGCAGCTTGACTGGCTTAATAAATTTATTGAGTACATGTGGCCTAATCTGGACAAGGTATGCACACATTTCATTGATGTTTGAATCTGCTACAATGGCATCTAAATGTATTTCATGCAATTACAAACTATTTTGGATAGCAATTTTCAAAGAGTATCAAAAATTCAATCTTCATAGGCAATTTGCAAGACTGCTAGAAATATAGCAAAGCCCATTATTGCTGAGCAAATTCCGAAGTACAAAATGGATTCAGTCGAATTTGAAGTACTTACCTTGGGTTCTCTACCACCAACTTTTCAAGGTTGAGCTTTCTCTCTATTACACATACACAGACACACATCACATTTATTTTGTTGTCATTGACCTTATTGGTTAAACAAGTGTAACTTTTATTATTGTCCATGCACTGTTGGTATTTTTTTTTTCTCAACTTAATTATAAAAGAAGAATCGCATGACTAAAATGTTTTGCAGTTTTAAATATTATAGGGCAGGTTCTTGTGATTAATGTCTGGTGCTTCTTGTGACATGTCATATGAAGCCGACCTTCCAATAATTAATATGATTGTAGAATCATTTGAGTTATAAATTCTGCAACATGTATCTGTGGGATAATTTGGTCAAAAGCAACCAAGGATAAGAAATGTGCCAAGGATGAACAGTAGTTTTGTTTATATTTAAGATGATTAAAGGCTAGAAAAATATTATGGTCAAATGTTGAGAAAACAATCAGTACCTTCTGATATAAGCAACGTGTTCCTGAAATTAAGTTGACTAGACCATAGATCTGGTCTCCCCAGTGATACAGATATTGCTTGCACTACAAAATGAAATCATTGTGTTGCTAACTTTCATGTTCCATATTTTTTTACATCTGATTGTTCATGACATGACTCTTTTAGCAACTACATCAGTTTAGAATGATAAATGCTTACCTTGATCTGAATATATGCTAGGAATGAAAGTCTATAGTACTGATGAAAAGGAGTTGATTATGGAACCATTACTGAAGTGGGCTGGGAATCCTAACATTATAGTTGCAATCAAAGCATTTGGATTGCGAGCCACAGTCCAGGTATATTGGTACCTTCAAGAACTTTTGAAGAACAGGAAAAAATGCTTGGTTTAATAATTGCTCAAAGCTGTATGTTCTCACTTCTCACCCAGTGAAGGGTATTTATGCTTTTAAATTATTGCAGGTTGTTGATCTACAAGTATTTGCTGCTCCACGTATTACTCTGAAGCCTTTAGTTCCGAGTTTTCCTTGTTTTGCAAACATTTACGTGTCGCTTATGGAGAAGGTGTGCATAATGTTAAACTCCTTTAAGGACTAAATTTCATTGTAGTTCTTATAGGAGCTGTGTCAAAGTATATATGTCTGTGTAGCATGCAAGCATAGCATCCGTCTCTGCAATTATGTTCTTATACTTTCCTCTTTTCCTCCCCTTTGTTGTTGTTTTGATTCCTTTATTGCAGCCGCATGTGGATTTTGGACTAAAACTGCTTGGTGCTGATGCAATGTCTATTCCTGGTCTTTATAGGATTGTCCAGGTGGCATAACACATTCACATGCCTACTACATTTTCCCTAATTGTTTATGGCTAGTCATTATTATGCTTGTAAAGTTTTAGTATTGATTTTTCTCCTCACTCCCTTTCCTTTTCAGGAAGTTATTAAAGATCAGGTTGCAAAAATGTATTTGTGGCCTAAGGTCCTAGAGGTGCAAATAATGGATCCAACAAAGTATGTATGATTCTTCCTTTATTCAGTTTATAACATTGAGTTAGACTTAGCTAATTTTGCTTGGTTTGTCAGGGCCATGAAAGTTCCTGTTGGAATCCTCCATGTGAAGGTTCTGACGGCTATGAAGCTTAGAAAGAAAGATCTAATGGGATCATCAGACCCATACGTGAAACTTAAACTCACAGATGATAAACTTCCTTCAAAGAAAACATCTGTGAAGTACAAAAATTTGAATCCAGAATGGAATGAGGAATTTAAAGTGGTCATCAAAGATCCAGAATCTCAAGCCTTAGAGCTTAGTATCTATGACTGGGAGCAGGTAAGTATCTTCAAATGCAATTTTAGATTGGAATTGGATGTGGCATTTCATTAATTAGGACACTTTTAGAAACTGTTTGGACTTAAAAAACTATCAAGCCATTATTTTCATTGCATAACAGTTTCCTTTTACATACATGTTTCTTCTTTGTTTTGCCTAGATTGGCAAGCATGACAAGATGGGTATGAATGTCATTCCATTGAAAGAACTTACACCTGATGAACCAAAAGTGCTGACTCTTAATTTACTCAAGACTATGGACCCTAATGATCCTGAGAATGAGAAGCCACGTGGGCAGCTCACTGTGGAAGTTCTGTACAAACCTTTTAAGGGTGATGAGTTACCTGAGAGTGCAGAAGACTCCAGTGCAATAGAAAAGGCTCCTGAAGGAACACCTGCTAGTGGTGGTTTGCTTGTAATTATCATCCATGAAGCTGAAGATGTAGAAGGAAAACACCACACAAATCCATTTGCACGACTGATTTTTAAAGGAGAGGAGAGAAAAACAAAGGTAATGCTATTATATACTGATTAGTGATTATACCATTGTCCACTTTGATTTATTGTTATCAGGGGTGTCATTTTTTTTCTATCTTTTTGGTGAATAAAAGTGTGTGCTATCAGGAGAAGATGACTCACTGGGAAGCAGATAAATTTGACTCCTCATGATGAAAATTTAGTTATTTAGACTTGGTGAATATCAGGCAGTGAAGTGCTAGTAAGAGAAAAATAAAATGTATCAGAAAAAGTTGAGGGAGATCAGTGGACATTAAAAAAAAATGATATTACTAAGAACTGATATATTGGAGCAGTGCCTATCAGAAGCAGATGACAGAAAGATTTGTCCTGTTGGAAGAAGACTAATAGAGGCCCCAGTGAGATAAGTGGATCGAATGAAAGATAGTCAGATTAAAAGAGGTATAGGAAGACCCACAAAAACTTGAGGAGAAACCGGGAGGAAGATCTTCCTCCAAATTATTATTTTACTCAAATTTGATTTTCCATATAGTCTAAGGAGAAAACACTAGTACAAGACTTATTGCTGTTGTTATTAAAAATCATAAACCTTCAACCAATGGGGTGTTGGTCTAGTAGAAACAACTAGCTCTCATAAGGAGGAGAACTTGGGGAACTCGGGTTCGAATCCTTGTAGAGTCTAAGAACCAAGGAGTAAAATCCTGCTCAATCAGTCTAACCAGAGATTAGTCTCATAGCGGGCCCGAAGGGCCTAAGCCGTGGGATACCCCGGTGGACGCACTCGGCCTAAAGAGTTAATTAGGGTGGGTTCCGAACAAAAAAAAAATCATAAACCTTCACTTAATGGTTTAGTCCAAAAAGTGTATATAGATAATTACTATGAAGAACCTCTTCAATGACAGACAACTAGCTATAAAAGAATTGCTGCTGTCAAGGTCCATCTGTCCTAAGCTATAAAAGAATGATTTTATATCTAATAGCTGCATCTGTTGTGTTTAGAGTGTAAATGTGGCTTAATCTTTTTGTGAAATTTGACTATTGCTTGCCACAACTTTACAGCATGTAAAGAAGAATAGAGATCCAAGATGGGGTGATTCGTTTCAGTTTATGCTAGAGGAACCCCCCATCAATGAGAGGCTATATGTTGAAGTGCAAAGTGCCTCCTCAAAGCTGGGCCTGCTGCATCCTAAGGTAATGATGCACTATCATCTCAAACTGATATATATTGTGCTGACAACTCATTAGGGACTAGATCTACTTTCATCTCGTAATAATGATCCTGAGTTCCAATTTTTTCACATGTCATATTATATCTTTGGTTTATAACCTTATTTTCTTGCTATCAGGAGACTTTGGGTTATGTGGATATAAATCTATCTGATGTTGTTACCAACAAAAGAATCAACGAGAAATATAATCTTATTGACTCCAGAAATGGACGGATTCAAGTAGAGCTTCAGTGGAGAACTCCGTGATGATGGCTGGTATGTAACAATTTCTCACCCTATCAAAAAAAAAGAAAAAAAACAATTGCTCACAAAAATTTCGAGTGTGCATAATTTGTAAAGCATATTGCTTCTTCTAATATGTTGGATAAACAACATGAATAATCTTGAGTTACCCTCACATAGAATGTTGTCTTTACTCTATTTGACTTCTGTTCCCATGTTGGTGTGAGCTGTTAAGTAGAGGAACCGTTTATATCAGTGGAACTTTTCAGCTGGACTCACAGTTGATTTTATTTTTATCCAACTGTGTAAAATTATTATTAAAGTTAAAATTTTAAATTTATATTATCAATCAATTATAAATGATTATAAATGATCAGTATAATTAAATGGTTCACTCTTATACTCTTATTATAACTATTCTAGAAGTCATATATAGAATGATTTGTGATTGATTTATAGTATATTAAAATTAAATTTTCTCTCTTATATCAATTTAGATTATATTCTATATTATATCTCATAGTCTAAACTATGAAAGTATTTTTCAATCCATATTATATCACATCGTACTAAATTATGGAATTGAAATATTATTTTCATTTCAATTTATCATTTATTTTTATTTTTATTCTTATTCTATAAAATCATATTCTTAATTTTTATCAAACGTAATCTCGACATCTGTTGATCCAAGTGAAATAACTCGAGTCTCTTAATCACATGATCCTTGATTTAAGTATTTATGTGTAAGAAAAAAATGTTGAGGGATTTCTCATATAGATGCGTGAAAATACTTGAAAGACTACCTTTTTATTCATCAAGTATAGAGATCCTCTCCTCTCTAAGCAAAAAAAATCTTATTAAACTGAAAGAATAATGTAAAAGGGGCTATCTTAACGTAACTCATGTGATCGAGCAAAATCAATTTTAGTAAATTATTCGTGATTAATTAATAATCATGCTATCGATATTTTCATTTATTATTGGCAAATAGTGTTAGTCTATTTAATTATTTGATTTATTTTCATAAAGATGAGTATATGCAAGATGGCCATCATAGTTGTCTAACCCATATTTGAAGTAAATCCAATCAAAAGACATTATTGAGTTGGTTGCTAAACCTAAGAACACTCGTTAAGAAATTTTAAAAAATAAGTTTTAATGAAAAAAAAAAATCAATATACCATTTTTTAACAGTAATAATTTTTGTAAAAAATTATTTATTTTTATTCTTCAATCAATATGTTGCATTCTCCTCAATTCTATATCCATTAAGACAGTGAGAAACATTTTTTCTTTGACCAATTTTTTTTTGACCAAATTTTCTTTTTAATAAATTGTTATCTTGCATTAATACCTTTGAAATTTATTTTTTTGACAGCTACTTTTGAAATTTATTAGAAACTTATTTTTCATTTAATAATAAGAATATTGACAAAAATAATAGAATACTCGCACGAGGGAAAAAATTATTAGTGTCACGTTACAACACTTTTGTTGTGTTAGAATTGAATAGTATTAATTTGCAAGAGGTCATTATACCGAGAAGTCAATCGAACTGGATTCCTTGTAGCATCCTCCCTCCGCTGTATGTTATAAGCAAAACAAAGTCACAAATCTTTTTCTTCAATATATATAAACAAATTTTATTTTTAATGATTCATTTAATCATATTATTTTTAAGATATCCTTTATTTAATATAAATTTCAATGACTTATTTAATGAATATTGAAGTTTTAGATGAAGTGTAATTTAGTTAACAAATCTAATTTTTTACAAGATTCAATGAGATTAACTAAACACCTTAATATGTGTGTTTTATTTAATTTTTGCTTATAATAGAGATCGGAGGAAGTATTATCTCCGATCCCAATATAATAAACAAAACTGTAAAACACACATATCAATAAAATATATTGAAATGAACTAATTGTAATTAATACTCATATAAATTTCAAAAAGTACCCCTTCTAATTTTAATGAACCAACTCACTTATATGAAAAATTGATATATCTCGTAAATATAAATCCTATTATAAATAAGGGTAATATTGGAAATTAACATTTAATATGTATGAAAATTGATGCATATTTTTTATATTTTGGACAATAAAATGGACTCATTTGTTTCTTATATTGTAAACCAAAGGTAGTATTAACTATGGTCATAAAATCTAATGATTACAAATTTATTAAGTTTTTTTAGAGAATGGTAACAAGTGTCCTCAGGACATTATTTAAGAAACTCATAAAGTAAGTTTGTATAACAAAATGATGTATTTAATATCTTAAAAAATATTATACTTAATTTTTAATACAAAATTTATTTTTCTAAATTACTTAACCAATGTACTCCGGAACTCGTTCGTTACTAGACCCTTTTTATACATAGAATCCATTTCCGAAGTCAACATTCAACAATACATATCCAAGCTATTATTATTTATAAATGCAACTTAAATTAATCCATGCCACATGTGAACATACCAAGTTCAAGATATGTCAGTCAGCTCAGCTATCTAACAAATAATCGTGTTCCACGCAATTTTACAACATACACTTTCTGACTTTCACAAATTAAGCGATCACTGAAAAAGACTCGTGATACATTTGGGTAAATAACTTAATTAAGAGCTTATCACATAATACCTTATTGCATGAAAGCTTATGCCATAAGCGCTTAAAGAAAGAAAAAGAAATAAAGGGGCATGAGAGGATTCGAATAGTGAAAAACACGGAGAGGGTGTTTAGTGCATAAGCTCTTATGATAATTTCATGTTCTCCTAAAAGGTGACTTATGAAAATAAGTCAAAAACTCTTTATGGGATGACATAAGTTATTTTTATAAGCTCTGTCAAACACACTGTATAAGAGCTTATGTCATCAGATAAGTCAAAAGGAGCTTAAATAAGCTCTTCCAAACACCACCTCATTCTCGATCCTGCAACTTTTTGAATAGCTCCGCATATCGTAGCCCGCTTCCCAACTTCCTGGCAAGTCGCAAGTAAACTAGAATATTCTAGACAGCTAGCACTGAAGTAAAGTCTATTTTACTAGTCAAACCATATTTCCATCATGGTAAATGTGTTTTCAATGCAAATACAATGTTCTAATTTGTCTGTTATGTTTTTAACTACAATTTTTTGAAACTGCTTTGAATTTTCAGGAAGTTTTCTATGTCAAACAGGCTTTGACATTGAAGGAAGCCAAGCATGTATTCAAGAAACTTATAATTAGCAAGGATCCAATGGAGAGTTTGTATATGGTTGACTTTATCCAAAGCCTTGGCATCGAACACCACTTTGAAGAAGAGATTGAAGCGGCTCTTCAAAAGCAACATTTGATATTGAGCAGCCATCTCAGTGATTTTGTCAATAGGCATCAACTTTATGAAGTTGCATTAACGTGGAGGTTATTATGTTAATGCATGTTGGAATATTCTTCATATTGAAAAGGAGAAAAAAACATATTAGAGTTTAGGCTTCAGCAAGAATAGGGGTTATCTCCTGGCTCTCCTTCTTACAGGCTGCAAACAAGACCTCCCCCAAGTGGTTTGTAATTACCAATCCCCACCCCACGCACCCTGTGTTAAAACATCCAGCATCCATATTGATTTTTAGACTATTGACATCCGGAGGAGACCAAATCAGGTTGGGAGATTCAGTGGAAAGGCTTGCAACTACTGATGAGCTTCCTTGGCTGAATTCCATAACAAACTCTTGCACAGCAACTGCAACCACAATTAGGTCAAAGGCTTTGTTTTCAAAAACTACCTTGTTTCTTGCACTCCAAATCTTCCATAGTGTAGTGCATAAAATTTACCCCACCAACCGATCATCATACGTGAGCCATTCAAGTAGCCAGACATTTAAATCAGTGTTGCTAGGAACATGGAGTCCCAGTTGAGAAGAAAACCAGACCAACTGAGCCAATGGACAATGCATAAAAACATGATCAGTTTTTTCCACGATCATGCGGCCAAGGGGGGACACAACAGCTCTACTTTAACTCCTTTCTTTCCTAAATTGAACCAGGTAGGGAGAATGTCCTTTGCAAGTCTCCACGGGAAGTTTTTAATTTTATTTGGAATCAGGGCATGCCAGATTGCCTTCCATAGATTCTTATCAAGCATACTTGAAGGACCATGTTGCTGGCTGAAGCGACTTTCACACAAAATGTGGTAGGCAGTTCTGACTGAGTACATTCCATCTTTCTCCCAATGCCATATCAGTGTATCTTCAGGGAGTCTAAGAGATATGGGAATATTAACAACTTGTTGGGCCTCATAGGGGTTGAAACATTGAAAGATCAAATCTCTTCTCCATTGTTTTGTCTCCGGATCAATTAGATCACTAACCATGGCATCAGAAGGAAGAGTTGGATCGCTGCTTCTAACCTTAAAATCAGGCTGGGCAGGGAGCCATCTGTCATGCCAGATTCTGATCTTCCTTCCATTTCCAATTACCCATCTTGCTCCTTTTTCAATAATATCCCGGGCACTGGTCAAACTTCTCCAAGCATAGCTTGGTAAAAAACTTTTTCCTGCAACCATGAAATAGGACCTAGGATAGTACCTACTCTTGAAAATTTTGGCCATTAGTGCATTTTCGTTAGTGACCAATCTCCAACACCGCTTCCCCAACAAAGCACTATTGAAGTCACTAAAGCCACGAAACCCCATGCCTCCTTTGTTTTTGGCTCAAGAAAGTCTCTCCCAACTCATCCAGTGCAGTTTCCTGTTTTCATCTTTAGACCCCCACCAAAATCTAGCCAGCATTGCTTCAATTTCTTTGCAACAGCCCTATGGAATCTTGTAGCAGCTCATTATATAGCTGTGAATGGCTTTTGCAACCGCTTTGATAAGCACCTCTTTGCCTGCTTTAGATAAGCATTTCTCTTTCCACCCCTTGAGTTTCTTCCACACCCGATCTTTGACAAAAGAAAAGATATCCTTCTTAGATCTTCCAAAGACAACTGGAAGACCCGGGTACCTTGAGTGAGACTCCACTGTCTTTACCCCCATCCTGTTACGGATCAAGTTTCTATCTTCTTCAAGCACATTTCGACTGAAGGAGGCCTCACATTTGTCCAGGTTGACCATTTGTCCAGATGCTCTTTGGTAGGTAGCTAACACTTTGAGTATCTCATCTCCTTCCTTCTGGTTTGCTCTTGCAAAGAGAAGCCTATCATCTGCAAACAGGAGGTGTGAAATCTATGGGGCTGCTCTTGCCACTTTGAGCCCATGAATTGCCTTTTCCCTAGCTTCTTTATGCAATAATCCAGACAAAACATCAGCACACAAAATAAAAATGTATGGGGATAAAGGGTCACCTTGTCTTAGGCCCCTTCCAGGGGAGAAACTTCTGCTGGGTTGGCCATTTATAAGGATTTGATAAGAGACTGTGGAGATACACCTCATGATGGTTGCAATAAGATGCTCTGGGAACCCCATAGTCGAGAGGACTTCCTGAACAAAAGGCCATTCGATTCTGTCATAAGCCTTGGACATATCTAGCTTCAAAGCCATCATCCCTTTCTTACCCTTCCTCTTTTTCTTCAACCAGTGGAAGCACTCCGTTGCGATTAGGGCATTATCCGTGATTAATCTTCCCTGGACAAAAGCACTTTGCTCCAAATCAATGATATCTGGGAGAATAGGTTTGATTCTATTAGCAATTACCTTTGTGACTATCTTCATAACCACGTTTCAGAGGCTAATCGGCCTATAATCCTTTAGGGAGACTAGATTTTTCCTTTAGGGATAAGAGCTATGAAAGTCTTATTAATAGAGCCCGGGGATAGATTGTCATTAAGAATGGCCAATACCAAAGATGTAATTTCTCCTCCAACAATATGCCAAAACTTTTGATAGAAAAGAGCTGAGAGACCATCTGGGCCAGGAGCCTTCAATGGATGCATCTAATGTATTGCCTCTTTCACCTCCTCTGCTGTAAACCTTTGTGCACACCAAGCTTTGTTAGCTTCAGATAATTTCCTTTTGACCACATCACAAGTATCTGCGATTCCAGAAGGGTTGGAAGTTGAAAACAATTCCACAAAATAATTTATCAATAAGGACTCCACATTTTCCTCTCCAAAACTCCATTGTTCATCCGCATTCTTTAGCTTCTTGATATTATTAACCTTCCTCCTTTGGCTTCCCTTACCATGAAAGAACTTTGAATTTTTATCCCCTTCTTTTAACCAAACTGCTCTGCTACGCTGCCTCCATATAGTCTCTTCCACCAACAACAATTCAGCATGTTTCCTATTTAGATCCTTATGTTTCCTTATATCTTCCAGAGAGTCAGACCACATAATTGGATCTTTGAGTTTTGCCTCTGTCTGAGAGATTTCTTTTCTAATTGCACCACTTCTATAATGCTCAAATTCTTTATCCAATGCTTGGAGAGCCCCCAGTTTGTCTATGCATTGCATATTCGGTTGAGCCCACAAATTCTTAACAAGGTCTTCACATCTTCCATCCTTCACCCAACATTCCTCGAATCTAAAAACATGTTGCTTTCTTCTATATCTGCTAGATGATGAGGTCTCTAAATGCACCATTACAGTTGCATGGTCAGATCCGAAACGGGGAAGATGGAATACATGGGTAAGAGCATATCGTAAAAGAAAATTCTCTGTCCCCAAAGCTATGTCTAGTCTGCACTGTATGTTTTCTTGCCCTTGCCTCCCATTTGACCATGTGAAAGGGTAACCTTCATAGCCAAGGTCCCTAAGTTGCATCCTTCCACTATTTCCCTTCCAACCATGAGCTGGTTATGACTTCGTGTATTTCCTCCCTTCTTATCATTCAACTAAGTATATCATTAAAATCCCCTAAACAAAGCCATCTCTCCTCAGTTTGATGAGACAAAGTTTGTACTAACTGCCATGTTTTCTTTTTATTATTCTCCTCTAGAAATCCGTAAATACCTGAGATGTAATAGTGTTCACCCGTAACCTCATCCTCCCAAGCTCCAAGAATGTGATTCAACGAGAAGGACTTGATTGAGATAGAGATATAATCTCTCCACATTAAAGTCACCCCCCGGACCTATTCCTCCCAGAACCATTACATGCTACAATTAGACACGAGCTAAAGCCACATCTATCCTTCACTCTTTCCATTTCTCCATCCTTCAACCTTGTTTTCATGAGAAACACCATAATTGAATGAGCCTTAACAAGGCTCGAACTGTACGGGGATGACCCAAACCCCTATAGTTCCAACTCATGATCTTCGTGGGTCTAGGCAGTGCGGGCCATCCAGCACCACCTCTTGTCTTTTTAGGTTGCTGAAATCTGCAGTAGCTCGTCTCTTCCTACTCCCACTTTTGATATCCTCAATGTCACCTTCGGAGATTTCAACTTCCATTAATTGTCTCTTTCCTAGCTCCACCTCAAGCTTGTTAATTTTGGTCCTTGCTTGTTTGCTTCCTCTGGACATTTTGTCTTAACCATTTCCGAGCTTTGTTACTCAAACCTTTCTTCTTTTTACTACTCTCCTCCCCTAATTTTGTAATCATCACCGTACCCAGGGTCTCAGCCACCCTCTCAATTTCTCTAGAAGTGTTTTCTTTTGTCTTCTCTGTCTGCTTGGTCCCATCAGTTCTTGTGGCCCTGCTTTTGGTTTGTTGATCCACTTCCACTTCACCCTCCTTACTCATTCTTGTCACTGTTTTGCTATTGCTTGTGCTCAGAAAAAGACTCTTACTGCATGTACCCGAACTGCTCTCCTTGCGTCGTTCATGTACTAATTTCGGGAGCGGTGAAGCTCTCAGTCAGGGTCCAAATGGAAGTTCTTTCTCCTCAATACCTTCGTACCCTTCATCTTCTTCTTCTGCTTCATTCTCCTCACAATCCTTGAGCTGGTGGCCAATTCTTCCATAAGCAAAACAAAAGATGGGCAAATGTTCATACTTTAAGAAAACCCTCAACTGCTTTTCCTGATACCTTATTACCGTTCCCCTCTTTAGAGGCTTTCTAAGGTCTATAGAGACCTTCATTCTTAGGGATTTGCCTGATTTTGTTCCATCTCTCTGGTCCATTTCTTCATATACTCCGATAATATCTCCGAGCCTTTTCACCATTGATTCAGTTCTTAGCTTTAGTGGCAGATCATACACTCTTGCTCAAAACGACATAGTGTGCATCTCTAGATCTGAGGGTTGCTCCTCCCCAGAGACACATTTCAGAATGAGCAGATTACGATCGAAGCTCCAAGGACCATTTTTCAGGATATTCTTAGCGTCTTTCTTTGTGGTAAATCGGAAGAGATACAGGTTTTTACTCAGATCCTGGATCTCCACCGGGTTCTTCAACCTCCATGACTGGGTGATAGTTTGCTTGAAAGCTTTAACATTATAGGGGATATTCGAACACAATCTCTCAAGTCTCAGCTAGAGTTCTTCGAAAGACATCATCTTCACAGACATCCGATTCCTCCACAGTAATCCCCTCATTTTCTTCCTCTGTCAGATCAACTTTCTTTCAATTATCCATCAGTGAAATCAGGGGCTTGTAGATAGAGTGCAAGTAGAGATCGAGCAAAAACCTAGATTAACCAGGGAAAATTATCTTAGGAAGGATGAGAGAAGCCAGGAGTACCTGAGGGTGAGAAAACCTCCACTAAGACCTTAGAACCCTAAGAGCGCTCGGGAGGGAATACACTTCTTTGGTTTTTTACACAGTTTTGTCTTGGGGCTTTTAGTTATTTCTTCAACCTAGTTGGGGCTTGTTCCGTGGGGTTGAATATGTATCTTCTGTCCTTCTTAGTATCAGTATCGTTTTATATACGGGTTAGGGTATCCTTAGTACCTGTTAATTATAATTAAAAAATGCTTATAAAAAAAAAAGTAATGCTTAATTACAAGGAATTGATCTCTGGATTCAGATGGGAATTGGATAGCACAAGCAACTCCCCAACTTCATGAAAACGTGTTTAAGTGCTCTTTATGACATTACCAATGATTTCGCCAAAAAGGTGTACAAAAATCATGGATTGAACCCTATAGATACCCTTAAAAAATCGGTAGGGTACCCTTTATTTATTTCACAAATTTTGTACTAAATTTTGTTTCTTGAAACAGAGAAGTAAATCTAATATTGAAGCATTTGCATGAAACAGTGGGTGCGATTATTGAAGGCCTTCCTGGAAGAGGCACGTTGGTAAAATTCAGGCCGTTTGCCAAAGGCAGAAGAGTATTTGAACAATGGAATTGTGAGCACAGGAGTGCATGTGGTGCTTGTCCATGCATTCTTCCTCTTCGATCAACGTTACTAAGGAAACTGTTGCTATCATGGACGAAGATTTTCCAAATATCATAAATTCTGTGGCAAAAATTCTTGGTCATTGTAATGATTTAGAAGGATCCAAGGTAAAATGGACGTCTATTCTATTTGTTCTTTTAGATAAATAATGAAGCATTAATTTTTTTCATTTGAATTTAGTGACCGATTTTCTCATTTTAGTGACCGATTTTTCGATTTCTATAGGTGGGATTTCTAGTATGTAGTTTCTTTTGATGTTTTTATTCAGGGAAGATATATAGAGCATTAATCAAATAAGATGATATATAGTTTAGTTACTTTCTATATCTTTGTGAAAAAACATAATTTTTTTTAAGAGAATATAGTATATTTGATGCACTTCTTGTCCAATCGGAAAATTTGAAAGAGTAGAAGAAAAGTATGAAGATATTTTCAACTATAAATGTGTTGAAAAGGAGACAATGTGTTCACAAACCATTTTGCAGGGTCCTAATTTTACGGTAAAGTTTAAAGTCCCTCTAGCCTTTTGGGATGAATATCCTTCATATGCTAAACAATCAATGATTGATTGATTTTTTATTTTTTAATTAATTAATTAATGATCTAGATTCGATTGTTAGAAGATCAATCTTCAACCTCAATGCTGCAAGAATGGTGCCCCTAATGTACCAATATAGTAGCAATCCAAGAATCTAAAAGAACACGTTAAGTCACTGGTTAATGGTGGTGCTGGGCATGTGTAGAATGTGAACTCATGTGTAGAATATGTACACTATGTTTAGAAATTTTTATTCTAAAAACAAGTTTAATAACTTGATGTAAAACTTAGTGTAAAATTTTCAACCTACACAAAAGCTACTTTTTATCAATTCTAGTCAAACCGATGTTTGGAGGTAAAATAAATTTCACCTGACCGTAATCAAATATATATATTTTTACTAAAACCATGTTTGGCAGGAGGCAAAATCAATTATGATTCTTTCCACTGTGAAATCAAACACATCACACTACAAGAAAATCACAATTATACATCAATATATCACCAACATAGAGAAGAATGAGGACATACATATCAACAACAGAGAGTGAGCATTGGCACAATAGGGAGCGGTAGAACAGCAACAACAAATCCGATATCAAAAAACACAAATTTAAAATTTTTAAAAACAATAAAAAAATAACAAAAAAAGAATAATGGTAGAACAATGGTACTGGTGCTTCAACAGTGGAAAGGGGCGGTGGCAAAAAACCCACCTCAGAAGCGGTGGTGGCCGGAGTGGTGCCATAAATCGCGCACGATGGATAGACTAGTGGTCGGAGTCGCGAACAGAGAGGGAGAGAGGCACAATGGTGGGTGGCAGTGGTGGTACTTCGGGATGGAAAGGAGGAGGAGAGAAACAACATAGGGAAAGGGGGAGGAGGAGGTGACCGTGGCGCTAATGGGTGGCTCACGGCGAACGGTAACAAAGGGTGAGAAATGGAGAAAGTGAGAAAGGGAAAGTGAAGGAGAAAAGGGCTGATGCGCAAACTAATATGAAACTTACTGACGCTAGATCGTCGTTAACCTTAGCTGTTGGAGTTACCAACGACTTTTTCATCAAAAATTCAAATATCATTTCAAATTATTGACATATTGTCCGTCACTACAAATACAAACAAATTTATCAATGGATAGATCATTCGTAATCTTTCTGACCCCTAATCCGTCAGTAAGTTTAATGATTTTCCATATTTAAGATTACCGACGGCTAAACTAAACTTACCAATGGAGTTGAGGACATCGGTAAGAAGCAATTTTCTTATAATGCCATTAGTGGATCATATATGAAATTCCTCTAATAATAAAGAATATGTTAAAACTTCCTATCGACGGATTAAACATAATTTGTATTAAACGTAATCTCAATGTCCGTTGGTCTGAGTGAAAGAACTCGAGTCTTTTAATCACGTGATCATGAATTTGATTCAAGGATTTAATTATTTATGTATATGGAAAAAATAATGTTGGAGGGTTTCTCTTGTAGAACTCACTTTTAATGACAATATTTATGGCTTTTAGCAGCAATAATAATGACCGCCAAAATCTTTACCAGTAATTATTAATTAGCCGGCGTAGCCCATGTCGCTAAAAATTTTCCCGACAATTATAGAAAATGCTGGTAAATGCCCAAATAATGGTCGCTAAAAGTCAAAAGTTATAGCGACAATTATCATGACCTTTAGTGACACTTTTAATAGCCAATAAATATAATTTTTAGAATTGTCTTCTAATCTTATTTACCAGCTTTTTTTTATTGCCGCTAAAAGTTCTACCTGGTACAGCAATTACTATTGCCATGAAATATTAAGATTATTTGCCACTCAACGTGGGTATGATTTGATTAACAAAAGTTTTAACGACAATAATATTTGCTCATAAAACACTTAAATCATGAGATACAAATATTCCAAATAAATCATACCAAATATATTTTATCAAAACAAGATATATATTCCTTTAAATCCATAACAAAAACTTAAAGAGTGTCTGGGTGTATATATGACCTAAGAAGAAACACCATACCGGTAATCCTTAATATATAAGCCAACAAATAAAGTTTCTCTTGGTAACCTAATCTGGCAGAAGATCAAGGGTGTGTTTGGGTAAACAACTTAATTAAGAGCTTATCACATAAGACCTTATCGCATGAGAGCTTATGCCATAAGCGCTTAAAGAAAGAAAAAGAAAGAAAGGGGCATGAGAGGATTCGAATAGTGAAAAACACGAAGAGTATGTTTAGTGCATAAGCTCTTATGATAATTCCATAAGCTTCTCCCAGTGACTTATGAAAATAAGTCAAAAACTCCTTATGGGATGGCATAAGTTATTTTTATAAGCTCTGCCAAACACACTGCAAATATTGTTTGAAGAGGCCCTGGCTTCTGATGAACTACAGTGGGGCCCAGTTTTCCCAAAGGCATCCTTCTTCTAGTGTTGGCTCTGCCATAACCATTTACTCTATTAGTCAAGTAATAAATATAAGAAATAGACCAACATATGATGATAATAACAGCACTTAAGCATCTTGACCAAGATAATAGATAGGGTATGCATATTTATAACAAGAATGACACAGTGTGTTTTATACTTTATAAATTTCACATTTCTTAGTTAATTACCCAATATATAGGTAACCATTGCTTTATACTGCAATTGTAAAAATTTTCTTTATGATAAGCTACAACAAAGTAATGAATGTAATAAGTGTAGGAAATAAAGATTACATAGAATTGTGGCAATTGCATCATGCTTCCTGCAGAGAATTGGTTTGAATTGACTATGCCTAAGCCATTTTGGCAAGGATGGTGGCAAGACACGCTGAGTCCCTGACCAAAGGGTAAATCTGGAGTAATTCAAAACTTCAACATCTTCGTCATTACTACCAAGCAAATTAAAGATTTTAAATGTGAGAAATATATAAGGTAGAAAATGAGAAATTAGACGAAAGTTTCTGAGTTATTATGAAACTTACTAAAGCAATAAATGTTGATTTTGAATACTATTCACATGTGCAAAAAGGAAAGCAAACAGACAAAAAAAAAAAAAAAAACAATCAAAGGGAATTAAAGCAATGTTGTATATTCTAACAAAAACAGTGTTGTGTTTGACTGCTGCCTTACACGTCATGCTAGAAAAAAAAAATATCCAAATTTCAAAGATATGTTAAAGCAAACCTGATATCTTTAGGATCAGCTTGTGAAATATCAAAATAAAATTTAAAACTTTTACCAATTGCTTTAAAAAAAATTATGGTTCACATAAAAGGAAGCAAACAGTAGCAGAATGCATTGGAAGGACACAAATAAAATCCTGAAGCATAGAAGAAAGTATGGAACATAAGTGCTTATATTATTATTACCATCTCACGGTAAGTTCTTGACATGCTGGAGAGGCTCATGATACACTTGTGAACCAGATATGACTCCTAGCAGTGAGACATGAGAAATCAACCAGTTCAAGTCAACGATTTTAAAAATAACATCAAACATTGAATTTTCATTAATCACAATAGAAGAAAGCATAAACATCATTCATAAGATTTAAGAACCCAACATCACGCACTAGTGCAAAAAAGGGATTCTACATCGGAGTTTACACATCGGTTTAGTATAAACCGATGTGTAAAACGAGGCGGTGGCATTTTTGAAATTCAAAGGAAAGTATTACACATCGGTTTAGAGAATAACCGATGTGTAAAACTTTTCCACATCGGTTATATATAGCCGATGTGTAAAATTAAAATAAAAAAATTTAAAACTCGGAATTTTTAACATTCAACATCGGTTCTTTTTGAACCGATGTGTAAAATGGTGAGTAACCACATCGGTTTTTAAATAACCGATGTATAAAATTATAAAGAAAAAAAAATAGAAATTTAGGTTACACTTTTACACATCGGTTTTTATTAACCGATGTATAAAATTTAAAAGAAAAAATCAGAATTTAAATGTTTCATGTTTACACATCGGTTTTTGCATAACCGATGTGTATAATATGTTTAACACATCGGTTTTCCTCATAACCGATGTGTAATAGTCTCAATTTTTCTATTTCCCTCCGTGTGTTTTGCGCCCTCATTCTCAGTTTACGAACGTACCCTAAAACACAACACTCCTCCCTCTGCTAACGCGCGTTGTCACTGCTTTTCCATCTCTCTCACTGCACTCACATCCGCGAGCTACCCTCAGGTATGCGTCTCTCTCTCTCTCATTCTCATTCTCTCTCTGCATTTCCTTCTTCTCATTCTCTCTCTCTGCATTTCCTTCTTCTCATTCTCTCTCTTTCTTTCTCTTTCTCTCTCTCGCTCCCTTCTTCACGTCCTTTTTCCCTTTTCAATCGTAGACAAAGAAGACCACTGCGACTGCGAGCCTTCATTTTCTCGCTTCGTAAGAGAACCACCGAGAACGATCATCCGCGAGCGACCCTCGTTTGCGTGAAGAGCGCCATTTTTGCTCGTCCCTCAGGTATATATTTGTTTCTTCTTTAGAAAAGTTATGAACTTTGACTCGAAATGGTTGGATAATATACTTGCATGTGTTGTTCTGTTGCTCCAAGACTGGATTTTTCCGGTGGTGGTATCACCCGAATCACGGCCCGTCTTTGCTGTCACGGCTAGGCCGTGACGGGATTCTCGACTGGAGGTTGCTTCACCTGGTTGTTCTGTCACGGCGTGACCACCATCACGGCAAGGCCGTGATCGATTCGCTGTGAGGGGTCTGGTTGCTTGGCATGTCACGGCCGTGATGGCCATCACGGCCAGGCCGTGATAGGTTCCCGCCTTGGAGGATGCTTCACTGGTTGGCTGTCATCGGCGTGACCACCATCACGGCTAGGCGTGATCGATTCCACTGTGAGGGTCTGGTTCGATTGGCATGTCACGGCGTGATGGCCATCACGGCCAGGCCGTGATAGGTTCCGCGCTTGGAGGTTGCTTCATGGTTTGATGCGTCACGGCGTGACCACCATCACGGCTTGGCCGTGATCGGTTCGGCTTTGTGAGGGTCTGGTACGGTGACATGTCACGGTAGTGATGGGCATCACGGGATGGCCGTGACCAGTTCGACTTTTCCATTCTTTCTTTTAAGCTATACTCGATCACTACCGTGATGGCTTTCAAGGCTAGGGCCGTGAAGGGCTCTGTTTGGCTAATTTTCTTCACTTTTCCAGCCCCATCTTCATGCAAGCTACATAAATAGTAAAGCCTTAGTTTCCCGTTTGAGATGCAATACTAATGAGCGTACGTGTACGTGCTTAATGTACCGCTCATTGTGTTGGATCTTGAATTGTCCAAAGTTGGACAGTTTGGGAAAAAACTTTTTCTTAATTCGAGTTAAAATAGTTATTCATTGGTTCTAATGTTATATACTTGATGAAAGTTCGGATTGATACATTTCCTTTCGTTCTCCGGTGCATACTTTATCGTGGTGGATGTCATCGCGTTCAAGTAGTGTACGTCGGAGACCGCGGGGAAATGCTGCCGAAATTTTGTCAGTATGAGCATGAGAGTTAAGGACTAAGCTGTTAACCGAATGTTGGAAAAGTTTCTTCTCGAATGGGATAGGGCCATACCCGATCATAAGAAGTGGTTGATGAATATGTTGGACTAAGTACGAAGGTATTGGTTTAGTCATGGATCGCGGTTGGATGAATGCTAGACGGACAAGTGATGAGTATGAGAATGGAGTGGAAGATTTTCTACGATTTGCAAAAACAAATGCTCCCGATAGTGGTAACGGAAGGTTTTATTGTCCTTGTGTTAACTGTTTGAATGAGATACGACTAGAAGGCGAGGAGATACGTGATCATCTTATTTGTGAGGGGATTTGCAAGAGTTATACAACATGGATATGCCATGGTGAATCGTTAGACAGCCGAGGGTGTCGGATAGAGAGGAAGTTGATGACGTGGAAATGGACGATGGACTAGAGGACATGATCCGTGATGTTGGGCAAAAGAGTCTTTTCGGCGCGCACATGTGTATGATACTTTGTGCAGTGATGCGCAAGTGGCTTTGTATCCAGGGTGCACTAATTTCACACGGTTGTCGTCGGTGTTAAGATTGTTCAATGTGAAGGCGAGAAATGGGTGGAGCGATAAAAGCTTTACCGAATTGCTTGAGTTGTTGAAAGAAATGCTTCCAGAAGGCAACACATTGCCATCTCGAAACTATGAGGCGAAGAAGATATTGTGTCCGATGGGTATGGAGTATAAGAAAATACACGCTTGCCCCAATGATTGCATATTGTACGGGAAAGAGTTTGAAGAGATGCATGAGTGCCCCGGTGTGGGGTATCACGCTACAAAGTGAAGGATGGTGATTCTAGTTGTGATGTGGTCACCAAAGGTCCTCCTGCGAAGGTGTTATGGTATCTTCCCGTGATTCCGCGGTTCAAGCGATTGTTTGCTAATGTAAATGACGCAAAGAACATTAGATGGCATGCAGATGAGAGGAAGTGTGATGGACAGCTTCGCCATCCTAGCCGATTCTTTGCAATGGAAGAGAATTGATAGTTTGTTTCCGGATTTCGGCAATGAGCCCGAAACCTCAGGCTTGGACTTGCTACCGATGGAATGAATCCATATGGAAACTTAAGTAGTATTCATAGTTCATGGCCTGTTCTCCTTGTAATTTACAACCTGTCTCCTTGGTTGTGCATGAAGCGCAAATACATTATGTTAAGTATGATGATTTTGGTCCTAAACAGCCAGGAAATGATATTGATGTTTATCCGAGTCCCTTGATTGAAGACTTGAGAATGATGTGGGATGAAGGCGTTGAGGTGATCGACGGGTATTGCCGTGAGACATTCAGATTGCGTGCCATGTTATTTTGCACCATCAATGACTTTCCAGCATACGGGAACCTGAGTGGGTATAGTGTTAAGGGGCATAAAGCATGTCCAATATGTGAAGAAGGCACATGTTACCATCAACTGCAACATGGAAGGAAGACGGTCTACCTTGGGCATCGGAGATTTCTCCGACGTAATCATCCTTATCGTAGATTGAGGAAAGCTTTCAATGGACTTCCGGAGAATGAAATTGCTCCGGTGGCCTTGACCTGGAGAGCAAGTTTATGAAAGGGTGAACAACACTAATGTTATCTATGGGAAGACCCGAGAAGAAGGCTACGAGAGAAGAAAATATGGAAGAAGAGGTCGATCTTCTTTGATCTTCCATCTTGGTGCAAGCTTGATGTAAGACATTGTATTGATGTGATGCATGTAGAGAAAAATGTGTGTGACAGTTTAATCGGAACGCTTCTCAACATTCAAGGCAAGACAAAGGATGGTGTGAATGCTCGTCTGGATCTAGTTGCGATGGGTATACGAGAGCAGTTAGCTCCACTTAAAGTGGGGGATAAGAAGACTTATTTGCCCCCAAGATGTCATACTTTATCAAAAAAAGAGAAAAGAAGTTTTTGTGAATGTCTACGGGAGTCAAAGTGCCACGGGGTTACTCTTCAAATATCGAAGACTTGTCTCAATGACAGATCTCAAATTAGTTGGCTTAAAGTCTCATGATTGTCATGTCTTGATGCAACAACTACTACCGGTGGCCATTCGTGACATATTGCCTAAAAAAGTCAGACATGCCATTACTAGGTTATGCTTATTCTTCAATGCTATATGTAGCAAGGTCATTGACACTAAAAATTTGGATGAGTTGGAAAATGAGGCAGCCATTGTATTGTGCCAATTGGAGATGTATTTTCCACCTTCATTTTTGACATCATGGTTCATTTGATTGTTCATCTAGTGAGGGAGATTAGAATGTGCGGTCCCGTTTATTTAAGGTGGATGTACCCGGTTGAGCGATACATGAAGATCCTGAAAGGATATATGAAAAATCCACACCGTCCCGAAGCATCTATTGTTGAAAGGTATGTTGCAGAAGAAGCTATTGAGTTTTGTACAGACTACATGTCAGAAGCGGAACCTGTAGGGCTTCCAAAGTCTCGTCACGAAGGAAGACATGATGGTAAGGGTACACGAGGTATCACCTGTTAAGAGCATGGATCGGGAGGAAGTGCTTCAAGCACATTTGTATATATTGAATAACACCGATGAGGTTGAACCATACTTATGTGAGCATAAAAGCATTATCAATGAAACTTACCCTAGAATGAATGAAAAATGGTGTTTGAACAAGCATAACAAGACTTTCTTGAACTGGTTTAAAGAAAAAAATTGCAAAGGATGGTACTGCTTCTGCTACATTAAAATGGCTAGCACAGGGGCCTAACTTTGATGTCATATGCTGGAGTGGGTACGATATCAATAAGTTTTCCTTCTATACAAAGTCCCAGGATGACAAAAGTACTATGCAAAACAGTGGGGTTATGGTCGTCGCTGAGTCCATGCATTTCTCTAGTTCGAAAGATAAAAACCCTGTTATGGCATCAGTTTCATACTTTGGAATCATTGAAGAGATATGGGAGGTTGATTACACGAAGTTTAGAGTACCTGTTTTTAAATGTCAGTGGGTCGACAGTAACAATGGTGTGCAAACCGATGAGTTAGGATTCAAATTGGTGGACCTTAGTAAGGTAGGTAATAAAGAGGAACCTTTCATCATGGCATCCCAAGCAAAACAAGTGTTTTATACCCGTGATCCTTCTAACAAAAGGTGGTCAGTGGTTCTCCAGGGAAAAAACATGTATAACGGTAGTGAGGGAAATCACGATTCAACTCTTGATATTTATGATACTCCTTCTTTCTCAACACGAGTGCCTAATTTCAATGAGGAAAATGAAGTGGATGATGTACATGCTACTCGTAATGATCACCAAGAAGGGTTATGGGAGAACTTTACTAATTGACCACAAAGTAAGTTTAGTTTGATATTACCATCAAGTTTGGCATATTATGTGTTTACGTTGATATTTATAAGTTATGTTTATGTACGTTGATCGATATTTATAAGTTATGTTTGATATTTATCCTGACATACTAACAAGTTTTTTTTTTGTTTTGTGTTTAAACATGTTTACATGGCTGATCATGAGGATACACCTCCTTCATGCAATGGGTCGAGAGACCCCGTCTAGGTAGAAAAGGGTAGACGTGCCACACGGATGAGGCATTTGATTGCCAACCGTGGGTCAAATCGGGAGGATAAGAGTAGATTTTGATGATAACCTCAAACCTATTGGGCCAATGGAAGATCAGTTTACCGTTTTGTGGCGACCCTTGCTAGGAACAGGCCTAGTATACTCATTGATAGGTGGAGAGATGTACCCGGCGGACGTGAAGGAGCAGATATGGGAGAGTATTCCGGTATCTATACTTCTACGTCCTGTGTTTGTCTGTATCTACTTTATTTTTATCTTAATAATATCATACAGTAATTCGTTGATTCTTTTGGTCTTAATGTAGTTGACATTTGACATACCAGGATACATACGCTATGAAGAAGCGTTTCTTTGAAGTATCTTTGGAGAGCGTTGAAGGGGTTTTAAGGCCGACACGGGCAGATACTATATATTCGGTCCAAAAAGTAAAAAGAACCCACTTGAGGTGTATCCGTTTCTTGACAAGGCGACGTGGGATCGCTTTGTTCGAGCCGACGTGATCCCAGACTTTCAGGTTAACTTATTTGATTTGTCTCTAAATTTATGTAATTGCATTAATTTCATTTACTTATGTAATTTAATTGTCTTTTATTTATAACGGGAGAAGAGGAAAAAGGGGCAGGAAAACCAAAGCAAGAATGTCTACCCCCATGTCATGTCTCGTGGGGGATATAAAAAGCTTGTTAAGAAAATGGTTGAAGAGGAAAAGAAAGCACGTCGGCAGGACAGCATCTCAAGCGGATCCTAATGCTGAAAATCTTCCAGAGGTTGTTGATCCACCTCCACCCCCACGCCATCGTTCATGGAAGAGGGGCCGACAAAGAAAAACGGGACAATATACATCCGAGGAGGCCCGCCAAGTAGCTGAGAGGATTGTAAGTATAGTTTGTTGTAATTGTCATTTTAAGATTGTTACCGAATTGTAATGTGACCGGATATTTTTATGTGATAGGATGCCTTGGATGATCGGCTAACCCAAGGAACCTTTGTTCCTAGAGGACGCAATGATATCTTATCTCTCGCCATCGGTAAACCGGACCACCCGGCCGTGTCATTGGTGTTGGATGGGGAGTCGGCATTCGCCAATACCATGGTTCATCTTCACATTCCTCCCACAGGGATTCGGCTGCAGAGATAGAGCACAACTAAAACAGGAGATTGCAGCTGAGCTTCGACAGGAGATGAACGAGCAGTTTGCCCAGCAGATGGCAATATTTACTTCTTTGTCCCAGCAGATGACAGCCGGTGTCCAACCCTCTGTCCAACCCTCTGTCCATGTGAGCACTAAGGGCTCATGTGATCCTCCTCATCATCCTGAAAATGATGATGATCTTCTGCTGCTGATGATGATGATGATGATGATGATGATGATGATGATGACGACCCTGATAGGTGTGAGCTGTATGTTGATGATCATCATCATCATCGCCGCTTAGTGGCATTGGGTAGGGCATATAATAAGTTAGGTAATACCATACACCATCGGTTATTACCGGACGATCATCTGAGGGTGTCTGTTGAGATTATTCGAGATGCTGATGCTCGAGTCCCCGTGCCCACCGAGGAGGTTCAAACAGTGGGTCAGGCCCCGTAACTTCATCCTCCGGCCAAGAAGACTGGTCAGCTTTCTTGTTGCATCCGAGGTATTCGGTTAGTTGTGTTTTTCTATATTCATAGTTGAAATATATTTATTATTGTTTAAAGATAATGCTTTATTTGTATTTGTTATAGGATGTTGGAAATGATATTGTGCCTAAAAGGTCGGATCTAGGAAGACCGAGAGATGTCCGCTCCTGTCAAGGTATTCATTTGACCATTTAGTTCATAAACGAATTAAATAACTTAATTATCCGTGATTACTAATATATATCTATGTTGTTTAGGGGATCGACAAAGGGCACCTGGCCATGGTGATGTTTTCAAAGATCTTGCTATACAAGGTTGTCACCATGGAGGATGATGCAAGCATTGGTAACGTTGGAACATGATGCCAGCCCTGGTGAATTGTATATACCAAAGAAAGAACTTATGGAGATGGCACTCAATAAAGAAATGGCCAGTTCTGCACACATATCGTTTTGGTGCACGTAAGTACATTTTATTTATAAGTTAAGTACGTAATTAATTTTTAAATACAATGATAATTAACATGTTTTTCCAATATATTAGGTATCTGCATCGTATGTTAGTCGATCAGGGTAACCTCGCCCTTTATGGGTTCATTGACCCCATGTTCATTCAGGGTGATGTTCTCGTAGCATCGGAAGACCCGGTCACTACCATACGTGATATACTTTCCCGAGACGATCATCAATTCTATCTTGCGCCTTATCTCAATAAGTAAGTACCGGTTATTAATTTAAGTATAACTATATATGACTTACAGTCACTAATTGTTCCGCAAATACAGCAAGCATTGGCAACTGTTGCTCTTGTACCCAAGAATGAACGTCGTGGTCTTCTTCTGCTCATTGGGACATAAGCCGGCGAATCAACTGAAGACGATCATCGAAACGTAAGCGTTAAAATACTTTATAATCAGTAATGCAGTTGTTTTAATTATCTGAAATCTATTATATATACTTTAATTAATGTTTTTGTCATGATAGGTCTATTAATGCATCCCACATGCAGCGTGGTGAAAGGCGTACTCGGGCTATCAGATGGATTATTCCCAGCGTAAGATATTTATTAGTTCAAATGCATCAAATGCAGTGGGTACAATAATTGATTTCTATTTTATTTAATTCCTCATATTCTAATTGGGTTTCATTTGTACGTAGTCACGTATACAACGTGGGTCATGGGAATGTGGCTACTATGTGATGCAAGTGGATGTTGGAAATTATCTCCTCCGGGATCACATGAAAGATGGAGTGAGGTAAATGTTAATTGACACAATTAGAAGTAATAGTATAGATTCATTATATGTTTTATGTTAGTTTATTACTTAAAAGTAATAATCTTTTGTCCAATTAAACTTGCAGATATTCAACAATCCATCTCCATTGTCTGGTTCTGACATCAACATCATAAAGAGGCGTTGGGCAACTTTCTTTCTTGAAGTGTACCACCCATAGTTTGTATATATGTAGTTAGTTTAAAAACTTATCATATACTAGCTATAGTGTACGTACCTTTGACTGATGATATGTATTAGTGCTCAGGTCTGGTTCAATTTTTCTTCTCTCGTGTTTTGATGTAGCTTTGATAAAGTGTTGTTTTCATTCATAAGAAAATTGAATGAAGTATGTTTTGCTTTTGAATGATTGTGTCAAAACTGGTTTGGTGTTCTGTTGTTGTTTCTTGTTTGATCAGGGTACTGCTGGTTTGTTTATTGATCTGCATTAGTGAAACAGGAATGATTGAAATGTAAATAACAGATTAAAAAAAAAAGAGATTTTACACATCGGTTCTCAGTAACCGATGTGTATATTTAACTTTCTACATCGGTTTTACATAAAACCGATGTGTAAATTTAACTTTACACATCGGTTCTTTAGAAAACCGATGTGGAAGGTCAATTTTACACATCGGTTTTATGAAAAACCGATGTAGAAAGTTAAATTTACAACTGCTTATCAATTGCTAAATTAATTTTACACACCGGTTAGTAATAAACCGATGTTTAAAATATACTTTACACATCGGTTTTAAAACCGATGTGTAAAGTGGCAATAAACCACATCGGTCGTTTCCACATCAGTTTCAAAACCGATGTGGAAAGCCAAAAATAACCGATGTGGAATCCCCTTTGTGCACTAGTGACGGTACAAGGTAAACCACACATTAAGTCCCCTACTCTAAATTTTCAAACTATATCATGCACCATATGGGAATTGAGAAATTGTTTACTTATAAAGAGACTACTAAAAATTACTTGTTGAATATCTGACAAGAAAGTGCAGGTGATTGTTCATAAGTTTGCTTCTTCATCCTTGAGATCGTGATACTAAAGCCAGATACACTTTCAGACTCCATTCCTTGGAAATTTTCAAGTACAACCTTACATGATGAACTGAATTTTTCAGATATTATAGAGGACACCCTGACACATCGAGTCACTCAATGGCCATGTAGTTCACTAGAATGATAAGAAGTGAAAAATAGAGAAGAGATTGAATTTCTATTGAATATCCATTATGGCACAACATTTGCATACCCATTAGCTTCACTGTGTGTTCTACAAAATGAAACTTGTCATTTTGTTTGCCTACAAAAACTCTAGAAATACACAATGTTTTTCATTCCTCAATAATTACTTTTGTATGACAGCAATGCAAAAAATTCTACCATTATGTTGCTGTTAAAATATATTTGGCAGCAGTTATGAAACTTACACTACAACATAAATGACTTATAATAACAGTTATTTAATAGCGTTTGTTACACGGAACTGCTATTAAAAATTGTAGTGCCCTTTTAATAGTGTTTCCAAAAATAAGTGCTATTAAAGAGTGCACATAAGATAGCGTTTTTAATTGGAACCGCTATCTTTTCTAATTTGAAATAAATAAATAAATAAAATCAACTTTTAATTGCATGTGTTTTAGGAAATGCTATTAGAAGATAAACTTTAGATAACGTTTAAAGTTAGAAACGCTATCTTAGGTGACTTTTAGATAGCGTTTATAAATTGAAACTCTATCTTAGGTGAATTTTAGATATAGCCGCGCACGCTATACTCTAACATTCTCAGTTTCTGTATAACGCGGACAGAGCGGAACCGGATCCTCTCCATTTTGGAGAGGAACTGGAAAGCTCCAGTTCATTTTTTGTGAGCCGTACACGTGGCAACCAGAGATATCAATGGTTACCATTTTTTTTATTTATTTAAACTGCCAGTATTGGCGCTAGTTTCAAGATCTGGCGCTCGGTCCTCTTTGCCTACAGCTGGGCGCTGGTTCTGTTTCAGCTTTCTAGTGCTGGGCGTTTCCACACTCGCGAGGCGAGAAAAATTTCGCGGGGCAAATCACCAGCGCTGGGCGCTGGTTCTGTTTCAGCTTCCTGGCGCTGGGCACTGGTTACCAGTCTTCTGCCTGTGCTGAGCGCCAATTCATTGTCCTATTCATCCCAGTTTCGGTCCTCCCCCACCCCCCAAACCCTTCGACACACAGTACCCCTCAACCTTTCAAATTCCACACCCAACTCCGGCGGCCGCTGTCCCGCCTCCCACCGCCCCGGACTGGCCGTTTTCGCCGCCGCCGACCAACACCAAGCCTACGCAGCGCCACCCATTCCACCCTCGTCGACCCGCATGAGAAGGCTGGGTTTGATAATATAGGTTCTCCACATGTTCTATTTCTTCCTGGTTTTGGTGTTGGTTCTTTCAATTATGAGAAGCAACTGAAGGATTTCGGCCGGGATTTTATAGTATGGGCACTGGATTTTCTAGGACAAGGTATGTCTCTACCTTTTGAAGACCCTGCTCCTTTGTCTAAGGAAGGGACTGCATCAAGTGTAAATATTTCTACATGGGGTTTTGGTGATGAAACTGAACCATGGGCAACTAAGCTTGTATACTCTGTTGATTTATGGCAAGAACAAGTTCGGTACTTCATAGAAGAGGTAAGTGACATGCACTGTTTGATAGAAGCCTATTTTGAGCTAATTTAGGCAGTTTATGCTTAGTTATACTATATGCTGAAAAATGTTTCAGGTAAATTTTTTATCTTTCCTTTTTAGTTTTAGATTTCTTCCACCACTTTGTTAAGCTGTATTATTAATTGCTTAAGTATTATGAGAAAGATTATACTGTTTTCATATTTTATTCTGGTAAATTATGGCTTTGTCTAACACTTCTTAATATGGTAAAATTTATAATACTACATAGCTTTGCTCAACCACGTCCTGTATCTTTCCTTTTTAGTTTTAGATTTCTTCCACCACTTTGTTAAGCTGTATTATTAATTGCTTAAGTATTATGAGAAGGATTATACTGTTTTCATATTTTATTCAGGTAAATTATGGCTTTGTCTAACACTTCTTAATATGGTAAAATTTATAATACTACATAGCTTTGCTCAACCACGTCCTGCACCAACCCGTCGCCACCAAGCCGCTGCGCACCACCACCCTTATCGCTGAAGCACCACCGGCCTCCGCCGCTACAATGAGCACAGGTTGCTACTTGTTCTTTGTGTTTTACAGATTTCTTTTGCTTCTCTTTTTTTTTGGTGGATATTTCATTTGGCTCCCTAGACTGATTCATTCTCTTTCATTTTGCTGATATCGTGGTCTATTGTTTTTCAGAAAACATCAATTCCTCATCAAGTCCGATAGTTGATGATGTAGATAAATGGGTCAACAATATTCATGAAAAAATTATCCAAAATGAGCAAGGGAATGTTGTCAGCTATACACCACTTTTAGGGATGGAATTTGAATCTGAGGGAGCGGCTTATGACTTCTATAACGAGTACGAAGAAGAGGTGTGGATTTGGTATTCGTAAAGAATATGCAAATAAAAGCAAAAAAGATGGAATTTTGACTTCAAGAAGATTCACATGCTTCAAAGAGGGTAAACGAGGTACTGACAAACGAGACCACTTAACAAAAGAACCTAGGGCAGAAACTAGAACAGGGTGTGAAGCACGTATGGTTATTTCACTTGATCGCAAGATCGGGAAATATAAGGTTGTTGATTTTGTGGCACAACACAATCACTCTATTCAACCGCTAGAGTGTGTTCATTTCATTCGCTCTCATAGACACATCCGAGTCACAAGCATCTCAAATTGTACTGGCTGAGGAATCTGGATTAACACCAAAAGATTTTCATGAATATGTGTCCAAGCAAGCTGGCGGAGTGGATACTATTGGTTATACAAGACAAGACCTTAAGAATTACCTTCGAACTAGAAGAAAGCAGTCACTGAGGTTTGGTGAAGTGGGTTCATTGTTGATGTATTTCAAAAGACAAAGTGAAAATCCCTCGTTCTTTTATGACTTTCAAATGGATGTTGAAGATCAAATAACGAATATATTTTGGGCAGATGCACAGATGATAAATGATTATGGGTACTTTGGTGATGTCGTCACTTTTGACACCACATACAAGACAAATAAGGACTATCGACCGTTGGGAGTATTTGTTGGAGTTAATAATCACAGGCAAACAGTTGTTTTTGGGGCGACATTGTTGTATGATGAAACCATTCATTCTTTTCAATGGTTATTTGAAACTTTTCTCAAAGCAATGGGTGGAAAAAGGCCTAAAACCATTCTAACAGATCAAGATGCAGCAATGGCTAAGGCTATTTATTTAGTTATGCCAGAAATATTTCATGGATTATGCACTTGGCATATAAGAGAAAATGCCTTAAGGCATGTGAACCATCTTTATCAAAAGAGTCCACAATTTTGCTCAGATTTTGAAGCATGCATTGATCTACATGAAAAGGAATGTGAGTTTTTGAATGCATGGAATGCTTTACTTGTTGAGCATGATGTTTCTGAGGATTCATGGTTACATATGATTTTTCAAGTGAAGGAAAAATGGGCGTGGGCTTATGTTCGGCAAACTTTCACTGCAGGTATGAGATCTACTCAATTAAGTGAGAGTTTTAATGCTGATTTGAAAAATCATTTGAAGTCAGATTTAAATTTAGTACAATTTTTCACACACTTTGAAAGGGTTGTCAATGGAAAACGGAACAATGAGTCAGAAGCCAATTTTGAGGCAACACATAAGTTGCCAAGATTGAAAATGAAGAAGGCCCCCATGCTTGTACAAGCTGGGAGCATTTACACTCCAAAATTGTTTGAGGAATTCCAAGAGGAATATGAAGAATATCAAGGCACTTGTGTAAAAGAATTGAACCAAGGGTTTTATGTTGTTACGAATTATGATGACAATAAGGAGCGACTGGTAATGGGTAATCCTATGGATCAGTTGGTTGCTTGTGATTGTCGTAAATTTGAGACGCATGGTATCTTATGCAATCATGCTTTGAAAGTTTTGGATGTCATGAATATTAAGCTAATTCCTCAGCACTATATACTGAAGCGATGGACACGAGAAGCAAGGTTGGGAGGTAATCGAGATTGGAAAGGACAACATATTGATTTGGACATAAAAGCCCAATTCATGAAGCGATACAATGAGTTATGTCCTCGAATGGTTAAATTGATAAATAGAGCATCCGAATCTCATGAGACATACACTTTTTTGTCCAAAGTTTATGAAGAGTCCAACAAAATAATTGACAACATGTTGGCTAAAAAATTTGTGGGTGGAGAATCAACTGGAATGTGTCATGTATCCATATCAATTGGAAGTGATGAAATTGACAACAATGTGGACTCTATTGATGTTGGTGGGGCTAAAGGCATAAAGAAGCGAGATTGCCCATATTAGAGTAAAAAACGGAATAAATCATGGGTGGAAAAATTGGCTACAAAGAAAAAGAGAAACCTATCAAAAAAAAAGCAAAAGCCTCAAAAAAATTTGGTAATTTACTCCTTACATGTTACTTTTTTTTTTCTTGACACGAAATTATACATGTTACTTATACTATGAATTATGTAGGAACAATCTAGAGCAACTAGTGGAGCTATGCAACAAATTGGGAATGGAAGTGGAAGTGGAAGTGGAAGCCAAGTTTTGAATGCAAGTCTACATGAGACTACAATCCAAATGACACGATCAAGCCAGACTGAGAACTACAGCGTATTGGGGATGTACAACTTCATTTAGACAATGGACACATTTTCTGGGCTTGGATTTGTTTGGGATATATAGACACACCTGCTGTCTTTTTTGTATGAAGCAGGTTTTGGGTTTGGATTTGTTTGGGGTATATAGATATACCTGCTGCCTTTTTTGTATGAAGCAGGTTTTGGGTTTGGATTTGTTTGGGGTATATAGATATACCTGCTGCCTTTTTTTGTATGAAGCAGGTTTTGGGTTTGGATTTGTTTGGGGTATATAGATATACCTGCTGCCTTTTTTGTATGAAGCAGGTTTTGGTTTATTGGTACAGATTCCATTCACAATGAAATGAGTTATTTGTCTTTTAATTGTTGCCTTATTAGTTCAATGAGTGAATGTTACCATGACAGCTGACACGGACTCGGCAAGTGTACCGGTTCGTTGCAAGTAATAAAAACGGTAAGACCAGATATCGTTCTCAGGGATCGTGGACAATTACCACTTCGCAAATTTGACTACTATCTAGGCGATCGAATTTTGGATTGAAGGTTGTTCTAACATCTAGCAAACAAACAAGAAGTAAATATTTTTGTTCTTTTTGGATTTTTCTCAAACAGTTGATGTGAAAACAGAAAGATGAATAACAATGAGATAGAATTGCTGGGGTTAAACTAAGCTAATCCTCCCTTGGTTGTTATGAAATGATAACTAACACAGTTCCTAGTTCTAATATGACAATCAAGTCTTTTCAGAGATACTCAAGCCTAATTCCTTAGGTGCATTGAGCCTAAAATCCCAAGTTAAACCCTAATTCCTTAGGTGGAATAACCTGAGATTTTGCATTAAGTAAAGACTTATAAGATTGCAAGCACCTCAAGACCTATTCCTAGGCTCATGAACTACCCGGCATTTGATTCATGAGCAAGCTCTAACACCAACCTTCCAGTTATCTATTAAAGCAACTAATCATTCATAGGGTGATCAAGCCTAAGAAAGCATTAAGCATGGAATCAAACACTCATAAAGAACAAAGAAACTGCATTATAATCAAGTCATTTTACAACCAAGTTCAGATAGCAATAGTCTAACCCCAACAAAGGGGAGTTTAGCTACACATAATTGAAAGTAAAACAAAAGGAATAATTACAGAGATGAACAAAGGAGAGAGCTCCATGGAATGATGCACACGACCCACAATGATAGAGGATTTTTCTTTAGGGTTTTCGAATAGCCATTCTTCTCGTTTCCGCTTCAGTTCTTTTATTACTGCGTGGCCGGCCACGGCCAGTGGATGACCATCACGGCCAGGCCGTGATGGTTTCGACTTGGCACCGCTTCATTTCTCGATTCATCACGGCCGTGATACTCATCACGGCCAGGCCGTGATCCTTTTCGACTTTTCCAACAAAACAGGTCACGGTAGTGATAGCGATCACGGCTAGGCCGTGATCGTCTCTGACTTTTCCAACTGATTCATCACGGCCGTAATATCCATCACAGCTAGGCCGTGATCGTCTCTGACTTTTGGAGATCTGGCACAGCTGACACGTCACGGCCGTGATAGCCATCACGGCTAGGCCGTGACGACTTCCGACTTTTGGCTCAATTCTTTCTTCACTCTTTGCTCCTCACGGTAGTGAGAGGCCATCACGCAACTAGGCCGTGATACTCTCCGCTTGGCTCAATTTCTTATCTTTCAAAGCTCTAAGTCATCCAAGCTTCATACTTGCTAATTCTTGGGCATTTAATCATGAATATCTGCAAAACAACACACAATACCACCTTATCCGTTCCAAAGGAAAAACTAAACAAAATAAACACTAAAATGGCTCGACTATATGCAAATGCATGCAGAAATGTACATGGAAAATGAGGTGAAATCACACTCATCAAATCACCCCAAGCTTAAGACTTTGCTTGTCCTCAAGCAAAAACCAAGGCCATAAGATGAAAACAACCAGGACAATGATAGTGAACTAAGAACCCGAATAAAATGATCCAAGCAACAGGCAGTCAATTATTTCAGCAAGAGACAATCAATTCAAGTCCAATTAGGGGCTTAGTTTCCCTAGACTCACATTCTCACTAATTCGGGCACTCTATCTCACTTGCAGCTCACCACAAGCTTGTTCATTTGCTTGGCTCTCTTTCTTGCCTCACTCACTCAAGTGTTAAGGGAATATGACATTTCACTCCATTTTCCTCAAAGAATGATTCCTACCATAAGCTTGACTATCAACCGAATCTTCACTTTATTAATGAAAAACATCTAAGAATCAAGAGGTCTTATTCTTTGGTGTAATGGGGCCATGGGATCAATTTTCAGGTGGGGATTTCAAGAACAGGAAATTTCAAAAGGCAATACAAACAACCAAGCATTGCAAGGCACGACCTTCTAAAATACCTTTCTTTGGGTTTCAGTTTGCTCTTCCACCATTCTTTCATTTTTTTTTCTTTTTACTTCTCATTCCTTTTTGTCATCCCCTTCCCCATTTTTATTTCTTTTTCTCTTCTCTTTTTTTTTTTTTTTTGGATAAGGGGAGATTTTGCAATTCAAGAGAAGTAAAATTTTTTCAGATTCATTTTTTTCTTTTCATCATCCCAAACTTTCAACTACATTTTCCAACCCATTTTTGCACAGTACTTTAGAAGGTCCCTCATAAGCATATTTAACACAACATTTCAGGGAACCAAGAAAAGCATGTTATTCATTCAGGCTCAAAATTGGGCAACTAAGGGTAGCATTTACACATTCAAGTCTCAGAAGGCCGGAAAAAAATACCTATTGCCTCAATCATTTTCAAAAATGTTTCCAAAAATTTTCTAGTTTCGAAATGGTTTCAAGTCAAGTTCTAGAGAAAAACAGTCCAAGAGGAAAACACTCTACACAAAGAACGGGGGCAGATTTTAGTGAGTACCCCCTAATTGCTCAAAAGCTCACATTTATCAGTTCAAGAACCAGTGAGAACATAAATCCATAGAAACACATGCTAATCATCAACTATCCAAGAACATCTCAAGCATATTTAATGAAGCCATATCACAAGAATATAAAATCAGGGTCCAAAAATTCACTATCACAGAGAAATTGGCACTTAGCTCTCACAATCAGATGCTCAATCTAAGCAGGGGGCAATTAATTCATGTGATCATGCAAGACTAAAGCCTATATGAATGCAATATTTACAATGCAAGCTAAAAGATTACCCCTACCCCAAGCTTAAAGACTTACATTGTCCTCAATGTAAATAATTAAGTTTAGAGAGGGGAGAAAATTGGAACAACTCACCAAAGTGGTAGTGGTGCTGAATCACATGCTTTCTGGTTTTGTTTCCTTCTGCCCTTCTTCTCCTCCTTCCTTCAAAATCTGGAATCACTCAACAAACTATTAACAAACCTCTTGAGCTTCTCAAATTATTCAAGAGGGGAATTCAAAAACAAAAGAGAAGATGAAGATAAAAAAAATAAAAATTGGGTTGCCTCCCAATAAGCGCTTCTTTAACGTCACTAGCTTGACGGATGGTTTCTAAGATGGTGCCTCAAGAGGGATGGAGACTGCCTGACGATTAAAATCTCCTCCAAGGTAGTGCTTGAGCCTGTGCCCATTTACAGTGAAAGTATTTCCTGATGATTTATTTTCCAATTCAACTGAACCAAACGGAGAAACTGACTTGACATAAAATGGGCCTGACCATCTTGATCTCAATTTGCCCGGGAAAAACTTGAGTCTTGAGTTGTACAGCAAAACTGACTGGCCTTCTTCAAATTGCTTGGGAAGAATGTACTTATCATGCCAGAACTTGGTTCTTTCCTTGTATATCCTGGCACTCTCATAAGCCAAGAGTCGGAACTCATCTAACTCATTCAATTGAAGCATCCTCTTGTCCATGGCCAGCCTTGCATCAAAGTTTAGGGCCTTCACTGCCCAAAAAGCACGGTGTTGTAGCTCTACCGGAAGATGACATGATTTCTCGAACACCAATTGGTAAGGTGACATACCAATAGGCGTCTTATAAGCAGTCCGATAGGCCCAAAGTGCATCATCCACTTTCTTCGCCCAATCCTTCCTTGCACTATTCACAGTTTTTTCTAAAATCCTCTTCAACTCCCGGTTGGACAATTCTACTTGCCCACTGGTTTGGGGATGGTATGGTGTGGTAACTTTGTGGTTCACCCCAAACTTGGCAAGCACTGCATTGAACTCCTTATTGCAAAAGTGGGTACCCCCATCACTAATGATAGCCCTAGGGGTCCCAAACCGGGTAAAAATATTCTTCCTCACAAAACTGATCACAGTTCTTGCATCATCCTTCAAAGTTGGCACTGCTTCCACCCACTTGCTCACATAATCAACTGCCACCAGAATGTACTTGTTGTTGTAAGATGACGGGAAAGGGCCCATGAAGTCAATCCCCCATACGTCAAAGAGCTCCATCTCTAATATACCCTTTAAGGGCATCTCATTTCTTTTGGAAATACTGCCGGTCCTCTGGCATTTATCACAATTCATCACCCAAGCTCGGGAGTCCTTGAAAATAGTGGGCCAAAACAGCCCGCTTTGCAAAATCTTCATGGCGGTCCTCTCACCACCAAAATGTCCTCCATAGGGTGAGTTGTGGCAGTGGGTCAACACCCCATTAATTTCTTCTTCAGGTATGCACCTCCTCAGAATTCCATCTGAACCTCTTTTGAAAAGATACGGCTCATCCCAAACATAGAACTTGGCATCATGAATGAGCTTCTTCTTCTGCTGCGCATTGAAGTCCTTAGGAATCTTATTGGCCGCCTTGTAATTTGCAATATCCGCGAACCAAGGTGCCACTTGCACCACCAACAACTGTTCATCTGGAAATTCCTCTTGAATTGGCAACTTTGCTTCTGCTTGGACATCTGCTTGTGGAAGCTCTGGACAAATGGTCGGCTACCACATTCTCCACTCCTTTCTTGTCCTTTATTTCCAAATCAAACTCTTGGAGTAGCAATATCCACCTAATAAGCCTTGGCTTAGCATCCTGTTTAGTCATAAGATATCTCAAAGCAGAATGATCAGTGTAGACTGTAGTTTTACAACCAATCAAGTAGGATCTAAATTTATCAAAAGCAAATACCACAGCAAGCAATTCTTTTTCAGTCGTAGTGTAATTCAATTGGGCATCATTAAGCACACGACTGGCATAGTAAATGACATGCAACACTTTGTTTTTTCTTTGGCCCAAAATGGCTCCCACCGCATAGTCACTTGCATCACACATTAGCTCAAAAGGTAAACTCCAAACTGGAGGAGCAATGACCAAGTGCGGTGGTGAGTTTTTCTTTCAAAATTTTGAAGGCATGCATGCAATCATCATCAAATATAAAAGGAGTATCAGCTACCAAAAGCTTGCATAAGGGTTTCACTATTTTTGAAAAATCTTTTATGAACCTTCTATAAAAACCCGCATGCCCTAGGAAGCTTCTAACACCTTTCACATTTAAGGGAGGAGGAAGTTTTTCAATCACTTCAATTTTGGCTCTATCAACCTCCATCCCCCTTGATGAAATTTTGTGCCCAAGAACTATACCCTCCCTAACCATGAAATGGCATTTTTCCCAATTTAAAACGAGGTTAGTTTCTTGGCACCTTTTTAGGACACGAGCAAGATTATTCAAACAGTTATCAAATGAATCACCAAATACAGAAAAATCGTCCATAAATACCTCAATAAACTTCTCATTCATATCAGAAAATATGGAGAGCATGCACCTTTGAAAAGTGGCGGGTGCATTGTACAACCCGAAAGGCATTCTCCTGTATGCATAGACTCCATAAGGGCAGGTGAAAGCGGTCTTCTCTTGGTCCTCCGGGTCAACCACAATCTGGTTATACCCGGAGTATCCATCAAGGAAACAATAGAAAGCATGACCCGCCAACCTCTCTAGCATCTGATCAATGAAGGGTAATGGAAAGTGGTCTTTTCTAGTGGTCTCATTCAGTCTTCTGTAGTCAATGCATACCCTCCATCCAGATACGGTCCTGGAGGGAATAAGTTCATTCTTTTCATTCGCCACCACTGTCATCCCCCTTTTCTTCGGCACAACTTGGACTGGACTCACCCATGGACTATCGGAGATGGGATAGATAATGCCCGCATCCAACAATTTCACAATCTCCTTCCTCACAACTTCCTTCATATTCGGGTTGAGTCTTCTTTGCGGTTGCCTAACCGGCTTGAATTTTTCCTCCACACGGATTTTGTGCATGCAGAAGGAGGGGCTTATCCCTTTCAAATCGGACATAGACCATCCAATTGCAGATTAGTGCTCCCTAAGCACCCTCAACAGCTTCTCTTCTTCCAAGGAATTCAACCCACTACTGATGATAACTGGGAATGAAGAGTTCATCCCCAGGAAGGCATAACGGAGATGGGATGGCAATTCTTTCAACTCTAGCACCGGTGGGTCACCCTTATCTTCAATTCTCACATCTTCCACCACTTTGTTGTCATCAGTATTCACAACCAGACAAGCCTCCAGAGATTTAATCATGAGATCAACTTCTTCTGCACCTACTTCTTCTTCTACATCCTCTACCATTAGAGCGGCTTCTAACGAATCTTCAAACTTCTGGTGCAAACTCTTGTCAGCTAATGAATCAATGAGGTCCACTATCATGCATGTGTCCTTGTCGCTTGGGTGTTTCATCGCTTCAAACACATTAAAAGTGACCTTTTCGTCTTGTACCCGAAGCACCAATTCCCCTTGATTGACATCGATCAAGGCTCTACCTGTTGCTAGGAATGGTCTCCCAAGAATCGGAGGAGTATCACCATCTTGACCATATCTAACACCACAAAATCTGCTTGGAAAAATGAACTTATCTACCTTCACCAACAAATCCTCCACAACACCATAGGGATATGTAATTGAGCGGTCCGCCGGTTGAAGAGAAATTCCTGTTGGTTTTACCTCACCAATCCCGAACTTCTTGAAAATGGAGAGCGGCATCGATTAATACTTGCCCCTAAATCGCACAATGCTCTCCCTATGTTCGGATGACCAATCGTGCATGGGATAGTGAAACTGCCCGGTCCTTCATTTTCTTGGCAGCTTCCTTTGAAGTATAGCGCTGCCACTCTTGATAAGCATAATTGTCTCCTCCTTCCACCTTCTTTTGTTCGTAAGGATTTCCTTCATGAATTTTGCGTAGGAAGGCATCTCGTCAGTAGAGCTTCAAAGAAACGGGATGTTTATTTGTAGCTTTTTGAATACATCCAGGAACTTAGAAAACTGCTGATCTTTTGCCTCTTTCTTCAATTGTTGGGGTGTACGGAATTACGAAATATGGGGGCAGCTCCTTCGGATTATCAACCTCTTCCAGAATCTGTCTTCTAGTCTTCTTCTTCGCAAATTCTTCATCAACCAATTTCTCCCTCTGTGGTTCTTCAGCTTCTACATCAATAGGATTAGAGGTAGTACCTTGGGAAGTTCCGGGTTCTTCATTGTTTACCTCTTCAAATTGCCCCTTGTCAATTCCAGCATCACTTGTCTTCTCTTCCTTCTCTTTTTCTTGTGGACTTAACATTCTCCCACTTCTTGTAACAATGGCCTTACAATCTTCCCTTGGGTTCTTCTCAGTATCCCCAGGCAATTGTCCTGGAGGTCTCTCTGCCATCTGCCTTGCTAGTTGGCCCATTTGATGCTCCAAGTTCTTGATTGAAGCATTCTGATTCTTTATAGTCTCTTGAGTAACTTGCATGAACTGGCCTAGAAGGTTCTCCAATTTGCTTGAACTCTCTTGAGGAGGCTTTGCTTGAGTATTTGAACTTTGCCCTTGCCTCCAACTAAAGTTGGGATGATTGCGCCACCCCGGATTGTATGTGTTGGAGTAGGGATCATTTCTAGGCCCTTGGTTGCCCATATAGTTTACCTCTTCTTGTCCCGAGCTTCCAACCACATTGATCTCACAGTTTCCATTAGCATGGTTGCCTCCACAGAAATCACACACTGAGGCACCTTGAACTTGAACAGCTTGTACTTGAGAGTTCTGCAGTTGAACCGACCCAGATTGTTTTGTAAGAATAGCCATTTGTGCTTTGAGGGCACCAATTTCATCCAGCTCTAGAACACCTCTATTGACCATTGACCGAGAACTAGGCATTTGATAGTCATTGTTAGCCATGTTCTCAATCAAGTCCTTTCCTTCTTCCGGTGTCTTCTGACTCAATGTTCCTCCTGCAGCCGCTTCAATCATACTTCTAGAATTCCTGTTGAGCCCATTAACAAAAGTTGCGACCTGCTGCCATGTCTCTAGTTCATGATTTGGACAAGCTGTGAGTAAGGACTTGAACCTCTCCCCAGGCTTCATATAGTGACTCACCATCCCCTCGTGCAAAGGCATTGATCTCGACCTCAGCTTAATCATTCTTGACGGAGGGAAGAATCGAGATAAAAACTTGCTGACTAAGTCGTTCCAGGTGATGATGCTTCCATGAGGATGAGATTGAAGCCATGCCTTAGCTCTATCCCTCAAAGAGAAAGGGAAAAGCCTTAACCGAATGGCCTCATCGGAAGCTCCATTTAACTTGATGGTGTCACACAGCTCAATGAAGGTACCAATGTGAGCATGAGGATCTTCACTCTCCAACCCTCCAAATTGGTTTTTCTTTGCACAAGGTGGAGAAGTGATGCCTTGATTTCGAAATTATTGCAGGTCACTGCAGGTCTCACAATCGGAGTTCCACATCTATCAACTCTAGGGGAAGTGTAGTCCCCCATTGTTCTCCTTGGTGCATTCTCTTACGCCATGGTGACAGTTGCTATTTCGATTTGTGGTTCTTGCACACTGGGTAACTCAACTTCGCTGCTCTTGTCTACTAGAAGATGCTCTTTCTCTGTTCTGTCTTGCCTTGGTTTTCTTTCTATTCCTTCTGCAGAGTCTCTCGATCTCGGGATCGAATTGGAGTTCACCCGGGTCGATTGTACCTCGCATACACCGAACAAACGGAGTAGCACGAACAAAACAGAAAAACAGCACTTGCAGAAATTCACAGCAGAGATACAGAAATTAAGAACGAAAAACACTGTAGGAAAACAGTAAAAAAAAAATGCCTAAATTAGGAGTCCCCTTTGGTACTCGTGATATTGGCACACCGATCCCCAAGAACGCAGCGCCAAAAACTTGACACGGACTCGGCAAGTGTACCGGTTCGTTGCAAGTAATAAAAACGGTAAGACCGGATATCGTTCTCAGGGATCGTGGACAATTACCACTTCGCAAATTTGACTACTATCTAGGCGATCGAATTTTGGATTGAAGGTTGTTCTAACATCTAGCAAACAAACAAGAAGAAAATATTTTTGTTCTTTTTGGATTTTTCTCAAACAGTTGATGTGAAAACAGAAAGATGAATAACAATGAGATAGAATTGCTGGGGTTAAACTAAGCTAATCCTCCCTTGGTTGTTATGAAATGATAACTAACACAGTTCCTAGTTCTAATATGACAATCAAGTCTTTTCAGAGATACTCAAGCCTAATTCCTTAGGTGCATTGAGCCTAAAATCCCAAGTTAAACCCTAATTCCTTAGGTGGAATAACCTGAGATTTTGCATTAAGTAAAGACTTATAAGATTGCAAGCACCTCAAGACCTATTCCTAGGCTCATGAACTACCCGGCATTTGATTCATGAGCAAGCTCTAACACCAACCTTCCAGTTATCTATTAAAGCAACTAATCATTCATAGGGTGATCAAGCCTAAGAAAGCATTAAGCATGGAATCAAACACTCATAAAGAACAAAGAAACTGCATTATAATCAAGTCATTTTACAACCAAGTTCAGATAGCAATAGTCTAACCCCAACAAAGGGGAGTTTAGCTACACATAATTGAAAGTAAAACAAAAGGAATAATTACAGAGATGAACAAAGGAGAGAGCTCCATGGAATGATGCACACAGCCACAGCAGCAGAGGATTTTTCTTTAGGGTTTTCTGAATAGCCATTCTTCTGTTCTGCTCAGTTCTTTTATTACTCGTGGCCGGTCACGGCCGTGACAGCCATCACGGCCAGGCCGTGATGGTTTCTGACTTGGCACCGCTTCATTTACTGATTCATCACGGCCGTGATACTCATCACGGCTAGGCCGTGATCCTTTCTGACTTTTCCAACAAACAGGTCACGGCCGTGATAGCCATCACGGCTAGGCCGTGATCGTCTCTGACTTTTCCAACTGATTCATCACGGCCGTAATATCCATCACGGCTAGGCCGTGATCGTCTCTGACTTTTGGAGATCTGGCACAGCTGACACGTCACGGCCGTGATAGCCATCACGGCTAGGCCGTGACAGCTTCTGACTTTTGGCTCAATTCTTTCTTCGCTCATCGCTCCCTCACGGTAGTGAGAGGCCATCACGCAACTAGGCCGTGATACTTTCTGCTTGGCTCAATTTCTTATCTTTCAAAGCTCTAAGTCATCCAAGCTTCATACTTGCTAATTCTTGGGCATTTAATCATGAATATCTGCAAAACAACACACAATACCACCTTATCCGTTCCAAAGGAAAAACTAAACAAAATAAACACTAAAATGGCCTGACTATATGCAAATGCATGCAGAAATGTACATGGAAAATGAGGTGAAATCACACTCATCAACAGCATTATCATGACACTTGAAGGAGTTATTTGCATTATCATGACAACATTATGAAATAAGCACTTGCATACTTGATAATGAAGGAGTTATTTATATTGCATATAACATTATAAAATACAAGTCACTTGCTACTTGATACATGGAAGATACTTGAACTTGATACATGCCTTATAGCATGACCAATACAACCAAATTCAATGTTTTGTACAACCAGATAACATAACAGATAAAAGCCACTTGAATCTTTGCTTTGGAATCAGCTTTATGATTTCTTTGGAGTCCAACTTCAATGCACTCCTGCCATCCCATTGCTTAACAGAGCCCATCTATAATAACAATGTTATCCTGCAGAAATTCATTGTATACAATTTTAGTATACAATGAATTGGCGCGCTCAAAGACAGGCGTAAGACGGTAACTAGCGCCAGCGCCGGGAAGGTTGAAGCAGAACCAGCGCCCAGCGCTGGTGATTCGCCCCGCGAAATTTTTCTCGCCTCGCGAGTGTGGAAACGCCCAGCGCAGTAAATCAAAGCAGAACCAGCGCCCAGTGAGGCAAAGAAGGACCAGGCCCCCGCTGAAATCGGCGCCAGCGCTGGCAGCTTAAATAAATAAAAAAATGGTAACCATTGATATCTCCAGTTGCCACGTCTACGGCTCACAAAAAATGAACTGGAGCTTTCCGGTTCCGGACAGAGCACCATCGATATCGTAGGGCGTTCGTCTTAGTTCTTCACAGACGTGCGTTCGTCTTCTTGTGCCAAGCAGCTGCCGGACTGTGGCCGCTCCGGTGGCGGCGTGCGGCTGTGACCAAGAGAGAAGGAAGAGGAAAAATCAGAACTTCAGGGAGAAGTGGTAGAAACATGAGTGTGTGGGTTCTGCACGTTGAAGAAGATAGAAGATAAAAAGAAGCAAGAAAAGGGATAGTGACTGTTTGAAGCTTGTCCATCGCGAGGCGAAATTCCAAACTGACTTCGCAAGGCGAGACCACTCCGTTACTGCCTCTCGTCGCATGGTGGAGCTCGTGCATCGCAGTGCGAAAGTCTGCAAATTCTCACCCTAAGACTCATCAGTTCAAAGTAGTGGTAACAAATCCCTCTCTTCCTTGCACTCATCCCATATTGTAATGTGATTTGGTTTGATACTCCTTGGTTGATAATGTGATTTATGATTTCATTTTTCCAATTTGGGGCGTGATTGATATGCTAACCATGCATTTATGTTAGAAGGATTTCACATGCATCACTTCTGTTTGATAAAATGCCTCTTTGAAAATATTTTTGTTGAACACCACATGTCAGTTGAATTAGACTACTTCACCCAAAATATATATCTTTATGGGTTCTGCTCCACAAAGGTTTTTGGAGAGCCAATGACACCTTAATCTCATAAAGATATTGTTAAGCTAGTAATTCTTAATCAAACAAGGTCTACTATAGACACTCGTTATTAATTTGATAGGTTGGTGACAATCAATGGTAGAAAATGGAGGGAATTTCCCTATTGAAGTTGGCAAGAAAGACTAAAATAAGCTTAAGAAAGTGAGTATTTGTTACTTATTTTCTATATGAATACTACTAGTGCGGTGTTCTTAACTATTTCAGAACAAGTAGACTCTGTGTTAGTCTTGATCATTCTTAGAATTTATGTGTTCATTTTTCTGTGCAACAAGTCTATCTAACCAGAGGAAGATACTATCTATATTAATGCTATGCATCATTGCATCTTGAGTTTTACCTTCTTTCTCAATCATTTTACACTACTGTTAAATGGTTTGAAGAAAGATAATGTCATGGAGAAATTTTAAACTGTTCTACCTATGAAGTGATCTTTTACCTAGGAAAAGATGTGTCTGTGATACTATTTGCTGTTGTATGGATTGTTCCTCTCACCTTCACAAAACATTGCTAACCTTTTTGTATTGATGGTTCAGTAATGTAACCTGTAAGAGAACTCGTTTTATATAGATGTATGGAAACGTTTATTCCAATGATGGTTGAGACGTATCCTCAGTGTGTTCCATGAAAGTAGGTCGTACCAGCTTTCTGCTTTCCTGGTTTTTGCCAGTAAGTTCTAAGTTATGATGCTTTTAAGAAATTAGTAATTAGTACTTAGATTTGTTTAAACCGCTAGGATTGAGCTTATTTTAGTCTTTCTTGCCAACTTCAATAGGGAAATTCCCTCCCTAGTGGTTTGAAATTTCAAAATTTAATTTCCCAAGGAGATATGCATATAACTCAAAGTTGTGGAAGTTTTCAATGGTCTAATGGTTCAACAGCTGTCTTGAAGAGAAGGATATAAACCTTGTCAATAGAAAAATACAAGAAACCTCCAACAGATTGAGTAACATAGGAGCCAAAGCTAGTACCCACAATGCAATGACAAGCTGGACCATATGAAGAATCAAATTCCAGAAAGATCAATAGTTTCTATCATGAGTCATTCAAGTAGTTCATGTCAAGTAGCAAAGTTCAGAAATAGAGGGGTCAATTATCAATTTATCATCAAAGATCATGTATTGTTGAATAATATTTTTAACTGGGCCTTTCAGGATACTTGTATGTTGACATGACAAAGAAGACCCAGGTTTCTATTCACATAGTTGCTTTCAAGCACATTATTGATATAAAATCTATATGTGATGTGAATCAATTGCATGTATACAGCTCCTATTTCTCATTGTCAACATTAAGCTCAACCTCTATCTTCAGGGGCTAAGCCATTGAATTAATGACCCCACTTCATTATTGAGCATAGACTCTGCATTATTGCAACCAAATGGCCAATCTTATGACCTGTCATCATCAATGTAATCAATGCATATAGCTTCATATGCTTAGTTTTACATATCAAAAGTTACTTCTTCTTAAACCATGCCAATCAATAATTCATCTATGAGAGGCACCCCTTGCCACATGATATAAGCACTCACGTGGATGCTCATCTTCCCCTTTATATGTAACAATCTGTACTTCTCTCTATTATTGCTTTAGTCATCATGCAAGTTTTGTCTCTTGGGTAGTCCCACCAAGTTTGGAAGGGTACTCCTTCAAGATCTCACCCACAGAGGACAAGTTTGGAAGGATCTTAATTGCATGTCATTTTCAAATTTTTTTTATAGCAAATCTGTCTTGATTATCTTTGCTAACAACATCTACCTCTAGTTACTAACAGTAACAATATAGATATAACCATTCTGCTGCTCTTGGATGTTGGCAGTTTTAGGTTAAAAGCATTTAAATTGGGAACATGCCTTAATATTGGATTAGACCATAAACTCTAGACAGAGTATATGTAGGTTTTTAGCATTCATATTCTATATAATATAATTTTAAAGTATTGAAAATGCTTACTTTATATTCCATTACAGTGTGACAGATATTTGCCTACACTAAGTAACTTAGCAAACCTTACCTTTTTTTACATAATATTCCCATTCTAAGCAAGTTTTCAAATGTGAAGGAAGATAGATAAATACATTATAAATACGCTTGAATAAACCATCCTCTGTAGTATTTCTCTTCGTTGATTGCTTTTGATTGTACTTTCCCTCTTATGCCATTCGGATCCTTAGAGCATGAGCTCTGGCTTGTGCTGTCACCAAAACCTGCATGCATCTTAGTGTTGCCTTGGCTTGTTTTCTCACCAAGTGACCCCTTACTAGTGCCTGCAACTTCGCTAATCCTCTAAGACCATACAATGCTTTTCTTTCCTGTTACAGAAACATTGGCATATATTCAAACATACTCACGAAATCACATTCCAAGTGCCCCAACTAAAAAGGCTCCAAGCTGCATTATGGAATTGAATATAATTGTCATGCAGATATTCAATTTAAGGATTTCTCCAACATCCCTTATCCAACCCAAAATTAAAACTCAGCAGTGGAAAATTGTGAACCATATACTTGAAGCTCAACTTCTGGGTGACGAGTGAAGTCCCAGTAATAGTCAACAAGCAAAGTGCAACACAAGCCTCTGAGCTCCTTGCATGAGCAACAACCTGAATTTGATCAACAGTTTACTGCCAAAAATATATGAAAATCAATTTGGACACCGTTGTCTTCGTCATGCAAATTTTGGTGCGCGGCCGATTAGCCGTTTGAACGACTGATTAGATGATAATGATTCCCTTTTTTGTGTTCAGGCGATTACGCTGAGAAAGGGACTCTGTTTCTCAACTATGAGTTCCTAGACTACTCCAAAGAGTGTCTAGTGTAGAAGGTGAAGTGAGAAGCTATCTAAAGTTACATGAAAGCGACAAAGGAAAGCCATACAGGAAAGTAAAGTAAAGAATAAGTTGTTTGATTGATGGGTGGTGTCCTAAAGTAATCTGTACACTTGGTATTTATAGGTAAAATTGTAAGCCAATCTGAAGTCATTCCCACTAGCCACTATCTCCTACTCCCTCCGGGCCTAATTATAAGCAAAAAAAACTAGATTCACATTTATTAAGAAAATTAGTTAAGTTAGTTTAATTATCTTGATTTATGTAAAAAAGAGAGTTAATTGTCTAGGGAATATGCAATGCTCCTGGAAAAGTAAATGGAGAATTGGTTTGACTAAGTTGACTTAATAGTGTTGACTTAATTGATTTTTGCTTATATTTGAGTCCAAAGAATGTAGCTACTTTTTGCTTATATTTAGGTCCAGAGGTAGTATTTTCTAGCAACATCATGCACATCATGGCTAAACCTATACTAACACTATTTGCCATGTTCTCAATCCATTGCCACACATATTACATCATATAAGATAACGGCTAACAACATAAATATAGGTAACTACCCAGTCGACTGAGTTACAGCCCAAAAATGCTTGGTTGGCTAATTTATTGGCTGCCATATCAGTCGACCACGTCCTCCATAACCCTATTTTTAAGGAAATAGATCTTCCATGTTCTTCATATCCCTATTTTTAAGGGAGTGAGTGTTCATACACGTTTTTGACATGGTCAACTCATAAACTGCCCTTGATTACAGCTGATCAGCCTATATCTTCATTTTCTCTCTCCAAAACCACCTCTAACTTCATCCCAAAAATCTAGGAAAGTGGTTACCGTGCTCTGACTTGGTCCATTTCATGATATTTCCTTTTCATAAATATAATAATAGTCTCTTGGGCCCTTAATCAACATCCACACGAGCCCAATAACAACCTCCAAGCCCATCTAGACTTAGAAGCCACGTTCGACTGATTTTGCATCGACTAATTCTGCATCGACTGTTTCTGCCTCGACTGATTCTGCCTCGGCTGATTCTGCATCAACTAAATTTCCTCAACTAAACCTGACTCAGCTACTGGTTATCAGCTATTTATCTTAGCTCAGCAACTGCGTTCAGCTCATCCTAATTCAGTCGATCTTGATCCAATTGTTCTTCTCGACTAAATAAATTAATCAGCTAATTATCGTAATTGGCTATCAACTAATATTTAATTTTTTGGTGATAACAATGCCCCCTACATCTTTTAGCTGACGACGATAAGAGGAAGATGAAAGATGCATTATGTTAGCCGAATCCAATTGCCAATTTTGATACCATGCCTTTACCATATCGATTGTTCTAGTTATCAGCTGACATGATTCATTTACTTCTTTCGGCTGCCCTTGCTATCGACTAACATGACTCTGTTGCATGTAGAAACTTGAATCTCCTGGAACTACTAGGTTTGCAGATAGTAGACATGATGCCTAAATGCCCCTCTGCTTTAACTGATTCAGCTGATCCAAGAAACTCCAACCTTTTCAAGAGACTGGGTTTAGATATAGTAGCCTCATCTTGTCTATCTGACACGGCTAAGTGTCCCCTCATTCTATCTTATCCGGTTGATCTTGGGAACTCCAACTCTCGAAGACATTATGTTGATAGTTAGTAGACTTATGTTGCTGATTTGACACATAGCTAAATATCCTTTCACTTTGTCTTGTTTAGTTGGTATCCCCTTCTGTTTCCACTGCTTGCTTATGCCTCGACTATTTCCATTCACCTTTGATGCAGGAAATGGTAAGCCGTAGACTATGCGTCGGCTATTTCCACTCACCCTTTGATGTAGGAAATGGTAAGTCGTACACTAAAACCATGCTAGTGAATGCAGCTGAGAATGCATCTTTATTAGTTGTCATCTTAGCTACATACTTGTCAGCTAATTTGGACTTCCCACCCTTCAAAGTCTTTTGTGGATGGCATTCCCTCAGGATCTCGGCTGCTATGACATTAGCTGCCTAATCACCGTAATAATCGGTTGCTTCTTCAAACTCATCATAATCTTCATTGGAGATTAAGTGCTGCATATCTACAATAAATCGTTCAGCAGTGGAAGCTTTGGTTGCCAGCTGACTCAAATTTGAAAATTCCTAGGCTATCAACTTTTCTCTCAGTTGAGGGTGCATGTTACCAACAGCTATGGAAGCATACTCTGCTTCTGGAAGTTGTGTTGTACATCTTCTGCTTAGCTTCCTGAATCTTTATATGAAGTTAGCAGCCATCTCATCCACTTGTTGTTTCAAATTCAACAAGTCGGCTGCTGTAACTTCAGGTTGAGGCTTATGGAACCTATCATGGAAGCACCTTTCCATGTCTAGCCAATTTTGCACAGAATTAGGAGGCAGAGAGGAATACCGAATGAATGCTATCCCTGTCAATGATAAAGAGAATAGCTGCATCTTGTAGTACTCATTCTGGTTTGCCTCTCCACACTGGACAGTAAATCTGCCAATATGCTCAATGGTAGACTTGTCATCTTCTTCTGAGAAAGTTGAGAATTTTGGGGTCTCATATGTCCACCCATTCAGGATATGGCTTTCGATACTCAGACCTATTTAATGGCCTTAGTTGTATGCCAAAGTACATTTTTATAGTGTCAGCTATCATGCTGGGATCGATAAGCTGAGGGACAGTCGGTCTACTCTCAGTCGTTGTCACCTGGGCAAAGTTAGGTATCAGAGTTGGAGCAAGACCTGATTGTCTGACTGCATTTGGTACATAGGCTCTGGCATGCTTGAAATCATTGTTTGATTAACCGCAGCAGGTGGAATTGATATCCATTGCTGCTCTACTGCATAATCACCAAGATTCATATATTGAGCCCTGCTGACAGCTGATTGGTTAGCCGATGTAGGTGGAATTGGATTCCATTGCTGCTCCCTAACATAATCATCATATGCCCTATACAAAATCCCTCGAGGAGGAATTGAACCCATCTGAACTTAAGGCGGCTGTTTTGGGGCTAGCTGATAGTCTGACATATTAGCTGAGGTAGGTGGAATCATGTTCCATGGCTGCTCCCCAACATAATTTCCAGGTAACTTTGTTTGAATTACCCCATAGACCGTGGTAGAATACGTCATACCCCCAAGCATAGTAACTGTGAGTTTGCCGTAGAATTTGATACAAAACATGGCATACCAAGATGGCCTAACGTATCTAATGGAATTTTAGTCGAGTGAACCTGTCCGTGCTGTAATACTGGTTGAGATACAATATCATTTACAACCACTTGCCCCCTAAGGCTAGTAGCAGTAAGACCAGTAAGGGCTTGTGTGACGGAACTTGGTTGAGGGGTATGATGAAGCATGCTCGGCTGGCCCAGCTGAGATGATCCTGCCTGAACATATTGATTTGGACTTGGCTATATTTGTTGTGCATCACCAGCAGATATTTGTTGCGTAGGATTTAGCCGTCTTGATTGCCCAAAAATAGAACTCACCGAGTTTCCTCCAAAATTCAATTCTAGTTGTTCTTGCTCCCTCACCCGAAGCACTTCGTTACGTACCATTGGTTTAACAATGTCTGCCAGCTGCTTAGAAACATGGTACATAATGTCATGTACCCCAATATCTATTTGTTGGCGGATATACGAAGTGGTCATCACACCTAGATGATTTTGATCAATCGTATAAGCTGCTATTGTTGAATGTCCATGATAAGCCTTTGGCTTATCTAGTTTTATAACTAGATGGACTGTGGTTTTTGTGCAAATTATTCGAGTTCAATCTCGTTTTCGCCCAAATTTGGCCTTGTTTTGTTCCTAAGTAGACTTTTACTCGTTCTAGGCATTTTTTTGTAGTTTTTAGTCTATTTTGACTAGAATTACGCTTTTTGTGTCTTTTTATTGTTTCAGGTTAGAAGTGAAGCTCCGGGGGTCAAGGAAAGTCAAGAAACAGTGGAAATTTCCATTCTGTCTCGCCTCGCGAGTAACCTGCTCGCCTCGCGAACCTGAAGGCCTGACTGTGCCAGAGAAGTCATCCTTTCTGGTTCGCCTCGCCAATAACATTTCGCCTCGCGATCATTCAAACTCAGGATGGAGCCAAAACTGAAATTCGCCACGCGAGAAGCTTCTCGCCTCGCGAAAGACTGAAGACCCTGGAAGACAGAGACCATCACGGGCTTGCCGTGATGAAGGTCACTACTGTGATGATTAAGGTTTGAAGACTCGCCCCGCGAACACACTCTCGCCTCGCGAGAATCCAAATTGAGAGCGCGCCAAAACTAATGTTTGCCTCGCGAAATATTGCTCGCCCCGCGAGAGGGCGAGAACCAGAATCCCTATTTATAGGCTGTTTCAGATCAGAAGAAGGAGCTTTTGGAGGGCCGCGAATCCTAGTAGTTTTTCCACTGTGTAGAGTAGGGTTTAGGCTAGTTTCTTGTCTCTTTGGAGCTGCGTCTCCTCTTTTCCTTTTCTTATTTTGCTATGGAGGTTATGTCCGATTGTTTGTCTATGAGCATGAGGAACTAATCCCCTCATCTGAGGGAACAATGAAGCCACCCATGGCGGTGTAAACTCGATGTGATGTATGTCTTTCTCCCTTGTCTCAATTTATGTTTTCCAATTCTGATTTGATTGTGTTGATCATATGTGTTGCGTGATTGACTAGTTAAACGTGTTGAGGCTGATCGGCGATTCACGTTTTAGAACTTGGATTGGAATTACTAATTGAATAATGAGCACGACAGTGGATTTAGGAGATTAGTGCAACCTTATAGGGAACAAGAATTAATAGAATTCGGGATTAGGATTATGAGACCTAGTAAGTAATTAATCTAATCGTCGAATACGTCCTATTGAGCACGACAGTGGATATAGGAGAAATTAGGGGTCCCGGTTGACATCGTAATTGAACTTAGGGAGGAATTCATCATCACTTGGGTACTATACATGATTGGGTAGGTGGATTTGAGACCTTGGATATTTTAATTTCTGATTTTAATACCTTAGTTTTATTTGAATTGTTATTGAATTGCGATAATAATCTCTCTCTCTCTCAACCACTTTCTTCGCTTGACCAAACGTATCGGATTTCCCGCGGATTAGTTGAATTGGTAGCCCAATCCCTGAGTTCGACCTCGGTAATTACTTACCGTGTTTATTTTATTACTTGCGACGACCCGGTACACTTGCCGGTGACTCAACAAGTTTTTGGCGCCGTTGCCGGGGATTGGCACAACCAATTTTCCTAATTTTAGGGAAGTTTGATTATTTGGTTAAGTTATTTTTATTTTTATTTTTTATTTTTATTTTTATTTATTATTATCTCTCTCTACTTCTTTGATTCCACTTGGTCTTGCCTTGTTTTGTATGTGAGGTACACGAGGGAATGCTTCCGAGTTGCGAATATTGTAATGGAGACCATGACACTTGGAGCTGTCCGTTCTACTTCTCTCAAGAATATGTGGACTCATGCCATAATTTCTATGACAACGTGCCCCAGAACAACTATCAGAGTCAGAATCAGTATTGGGGTGATATGAGGGGAGACCATCCGGGTTTCGCTTGGAATGATGATGGCGGTGGTCTAGCCTGGCAACCACAACCTCAACAGAATTGGCAACCACAACCTTGGGAGTTGGCTATTGAGAAGATGAACGCAGCTCTTGAGAGAACAAATGCGGCAATTGATAAGATGGACACATCATTTGAGAAGGCGAATGCAGCAGTAGAGAAGTTGGGTCAGCTCGCAAAGCAACTAGAAGAGCGTCTCCCAGGCACTTTCCCAGGTGATACTGAGAACCACCCTAAGAACCAATGCGAAGCCATAACAACTAGAAGCGGTAGGGTGTTGGGATCTGACTGGGATGCAACTAGTTCTCAGGAAGTTGAGGAAGAATCACCACATGTTGAGGAAGAGCAACCTGAGGAAGAGGAGTGGACAAGTGACATGGCCCCGGAACAACTACATGTTGAGGAAGAGCAACCTAAGGAAGAGGAATTGGCAAGGGACAAGGCACTGGAGCAAGGGGGTAGAGATCAAAATGCAGATAAAGTGGTAGTGGACTCCACCATGCCTGCCGAGCAATCTGATTTTGCTGCATTGGATAAATAGTTGGCTTGCATGCATGTGTGGACATTGGTAAGTTAGACCCTCCCACTCGTCTGGAACACTTCCTCGAGAAAACACCATTTGACCCGAGAGGAAGTGAGTTCATAATTACAGAGGTCAATGGAGTTTCCGCACACGGGCCAGATGGAATCAATGATAGAGTCGTATTGCTTCTGCAAGGGCCACTTCACAAACCATGGGATCCGGGTGGAAGATCTCACATGATGAGCATCTCTTGGCCCTTATACCACAGGCTATGGGATCCAGGTGGATGCTTCTTAATAAGTCAAGCTCGGGACGTTAAACAAGCGCTACTTGGGAGGCAACCCAAGATAGGTATCCTTTATTTTTAGTTTCTGTCATTTTCATTTATATGATTTAAAAAAAAAAACTTGATTCGCCACGCGAATCCACAGTGGCCGCGCGAGACAGAAGCCCTGAATCTCAGAGGCTTGCTCACTTTTCTGTCTCGCGCCGCGAGGTATCCTGTCGCCTCGCGATTCTGGGCATCATCATCTGTTGGAATTCCAGATTCGCCTCGCTAGATACTACTCGCCTCGCTATTCTGGAAGGTGTGACTAACAATTTTCCAAATTCGCCTCGCGAGTGATATCTCGCCTCGCGAATCTGCACTTAAGGTTTTAATTTTCAGGAGTTCTTCCAGATGCTATGCAAGAGAAGGGAGCCCGTGAGACCAATTGGATGAGGAGGCAACCATAGAAACTTGATCAGGGAGCACCCTCTCCTTTTCCTCACTCTCACTTTTGTTTTTGTTTTTGTTTTCGTTTTGTTTTTGTTTGTCACTCTTGAATAATTTGAGAAGATCAAGAGTTTGTGTATGAATAGTGTGTCGGCAAGCTTGTTGGATTTTGATTAAATTGAGCATAGATTGATTGCATGAATTATTTTGACCATTGATGATTTCCCCCTAGGTTCTGAAATTAGAAAAATTGATCCCCATGTGAAAAATTGAAAATTGAACTTTGAGAATTTTATTGTGATTACTTGATTTATGATAAGTTTAGGGTGAGGGGGTGCACACACTAAGAATTGTATCTCGGTCAAACAATTTGCAAAATGTCCAGGTGAGGATTTGAGCCTCCAACTTTGTTTTTGATTGTGTGAATCACTTTTAAGTTGCACTTTCCCGAATTTGCTTGAATCTCTTCATGGTTTGCATGTTTATATGTTGCATCAAATGATTTAGGCAATTTTCTTTGAAATAACTACTTGGCCTAAAGAGAACCATCCCTAATGCATGTTCCCTAGTTAGCCCCGTTGAGCCTAATTAGCCTATTGTTTCTTGATGACCCTCTATTATAAGCCAAAATCTGAAAAACCATGTTAACCCAATCTTAGGATTAGGAGAGCATGGAAGTGTAGCAAGAGAAGGGTTGTGGGAAACTAAGTTTGGGGTGGCTACAAGGTGATGTGTCATATTGGGGTGAGAAAAAGAAAAATAAAGGTTGAAACCCAAGGCAATAAAAAAAAAAGAAAAAAAAATAAAAAAAGAAAAAGAAAAGGGGCAAAACAAAAAGATTAGCAAGGAAAAGGCTGTAGTCACCCGAGGCAAAAAGAAAAATGGAAAAAGGAATTTGAGTGGAAGATGTGTCAAATGCTCATGCTCTCTTAGTTCCTAGGGACTTAAGCCTAGTATCCTTGAATATCCTACCCTCAGTCAGACCCCATTACAGCCTTTATAAGACCTTCTGATGATGCATGCATGTTTTCGTGGGAACCATTTTTGAGATGAAAATCAAATTCATGGGAAGTGCTCTTGATATGTGAAATTGAGGGAACAGTTGATAGCCTAGACGAATTTGAGCGAATGAGTGAAATTTTACATACCCTTGTGAGGAAGGCAGTTGTTTGAAATTGGTGATCTTCCTTTTGTGTGTGACCCTGATCCTCAACTTAGATTAATGATTGCATGAATGATGAAGTTCTCAATTGTTTACAATAAATGAATGTGGGGATTAGGTTAATGTAGGGGGGAAATCATTGGAGAAAAACTGTTTTGAGTGCATGAAATTTGTGCGAAATCGATTGATTCCCTTAAGCTTGCCAAGTCTTGAGTCGTTTTTGAGTTTTAGCTTGCTTGGGGACAAGCAAGGTTTAAGTTTGGGGTGTTTTGATAAGCCTTTGGCTTATCTAGTTTTATAACTAGATGGACTGTGGTTTTTGTGCAAATTATTCGAGTTCAATCTCGTTTTCGCCCAAATTTGGCCTTGTTTTGTTCCTAAGAAGACTTTTACTCGTTCTAGACATTTTTTTGTAGTTTTTAGTCTATTTTGAATAGAATTACGCTTTTTGTGTCTTTTTATTGTTTCAGGTTATAAGTGAAGCTCCGGGAGTCAAGGAAAGTCAAGAAACAGTGGAAATTTCCATTCTGTCTCGCCTCGCGAGTAACCTGCTTGCCTCGCGAACCTGAAGGCCTGACTGTGCCAGAGAAGTCATCCTTTCTGGTTCGCCTCGCCAATAACATTTCGCCTCGCGATCATTCAAACTCAGGATGGAGCCAAAATTGAAATTCGCCACGCGAGAAGCTTCTCGCCTCGCGAGAGACTGAAGACCCTGGAAGACAGAGACCATCACGGGCTTGCCGTGATGAAGGTCACGGCTGTGACAGATTAAGGTTTGAAGACTCGCCCCGCGAACACACTCTCACCTCGCGAGAATCCAAATTGAGAGCGTGCCAAAACTAATGTTCGCCTCGCGAAATATTGCTCGCCCCGCGAAAGGGCGAGAACCAGAATCCCTATTTATAGGCTGTTTCAGATCAGAAGAAGGAGCTTTTGGAGGGCCGCGAATCCTAGTAGTTTTTCCACTGTGTAGAGTAGGGTTTAGGCTAGTTTCTTGTCTCTTTGGAGCTGCGTCTCCTCTTTTCCTTTTCTTATTTTGCTATGGAGGTTATGTCCGATTGTTTGTCTATGAGCATGAGGAACTAATCCCCTCGTCTGTGGGAACAATGAAGCCACCCATGGCGGTGTAGATTCGATGTGATGTATGTCTTTCTCCCTTGTCTCAATTTATGTTTTCCAATTCTGATTTGATTGTGTTGATCATATGTGTTGCGTGATTGACTAGTTAAACGTGTTGAGGCTGATCGGCGATTCACGTTTTAGAACTTGGATTGGAATCACTAATTGAATAATGAGCACGACAGTGGATTTAGGAGATTAGTGCAACCTTATAGAGAACAAGAATTAATAGAATTCGGGATTAGGATTATGAGACCTAGTAAGTAATTAATCCAATCGTCGAATACGTCCTATTGAGCACGACAGTGGATATAGGAGAAATTAGGGGTCCCGGTTGACATCGTAATTGAACTTAGGGAGGAATTCATCATCACTTGGGTACTATACATGATTGGGTAGGTGGATTTGAGACCTTGGATATTTTAATTTCTGATTTTAATACCTTAGTTTTATTTGAATTGTTATTGAATTGCGATAATAATCTCTCTCTCTCTCAACCACTTTCTTCGCTTGACCAAACGTATCGGATTTCCCGCGGATTAGTCGAATTGGTAGCCCAATCCCTGAGTTCGACCTCGGTAATTACTTACCGTGTTTATTTTATTACTTGCGACGACCCGGTACACTTGCCGGTGACTCAACAGTCCACCGTCAGTCGTCACCGATGCAGTAGACATTGATGGTTGAGAAGATGACATGCCTAAAGCAATTGAAGGTTCAACTGCTATACGGCTGCCAATCTTCTTGATAGTTGCTTGAGGCGGTTTCATGCTAAAATAATGTAATTGTGACCCAAAGAGGTAAACTTCCCAATGAGTTCACCTTCTAGCTAGGTCCCACTGGGCGTGCCATTTGTTGTCTTCATCGTGTAAATTTTGGTGCTCGGCCGATTAGCCGTTTGAACGATTGATTAGATGATATGTTAGCCGATTTGCACTGGTGACAATGATTTCCATTTTTGTGTTCAGGTGATTACGCTGAGAAAGGGACTCTGTTTCTCAGCTATGGATTCCTAGACTACTCCAAAGAGCGTCTAGTGTAGAAGGTGAAGTGAGAAGCTATCTAAAGTTGCATGAAAGTGATAAAGGAAAGCGATACAAGAAAGTAAAGTAAAGAATAAGTTGTTTGATTGGTGGGTGGTGTCCCAAAGTAATCTATACACTTGGTATTTATAGGCAAAATTATAAGTCAATCTGAAGTCATTCCCACTAGCCACTATCTCCTATTTTCTAGAAACATCATGCACATCATGGCTAAACCTATACTAACACTATTTTCCACGTTCTTAATCCATTGCCTCACATATTACATCATATAAGATCATGGCTAACAACATAAATATAGGTAACTACCCAGTCGGCTGAGTTACAGCCCAAAAATGCTTGGTTGGCTAATTTATTGGCTTCCATATCAGTCGACCACGTCATCCATAACCCTATTTTTAAGGAAATAGGTCTTCATGCACGTCCTTGACTTGCTTAGCTCATATATATGCTTAATCGACTAAGTTATGGGTCAAACGACTAACTATCCATCAGCTGACCATGTTCTCCATATCCCTATTTTTAAGGGAGTGAGTTTTCATGCACATTTTTGATATGATCAACTCATAAACTGCCCTTGATTACATCTGATCAGCCTCTATCTTCATTTTCTCTCTCCAAAACCACCTCCAACTTCATCCCAAAAATTTAGGAAAGTGGTTACCGCGCTCTGACTTGGTCATTTTCATGCTATTTCCTTTTTGTAAATATAATAATAGTCTCTTGGGCCCTTAATCAACATCCACACGAGCTCAATAACAGCCTCCAAGCCCATCTAGACTTAGCAGCCACGTTCGACTGATTCTGCATCGACTAATTCTGTTTCGACTGATTCTGCATCAACTAAATTTCCTCAGCTAAACCTGACTCAGCTACTGGTTATCAGCTACTTATCTTAGCTCAGCAACTACGTTCAGCTCATCCTAATTAACCATATCTTGATCCAATTGTTCTTCTCGCCTAAATAAATTAATCAGCTAATTATCACAATTGGCTATCAACTAATAATACTTAATATTTTGGTCATACGGACACTTTTTTAATTTTTTTCGCATTATATTGTACAGACCTCAAAAAGTTTTCTAAGAATGTGCTTTCCTCCTAGAGAAAGCAGACACAATCCGCCTAATGCCCTTAAACTTTCTCGAGCAAGCATTGACCAAATACTTTCCTCAGCCAGATTCTAGAATAAAAAAATAGAAAGATCTGAGTCAATTTTAACCAATTATGATACTTTGCTTGATCTATAAACAAAACAAAACATCTTGCAGACAACAAAATTTGATATGAAATGAGTAACAACCATGCAATTCCAATTTCACTACTTCACACTTTCAATTCCAATTTCCATTCAAACATTCCACTGGAACAAAAGTTCTCTTTCTCCACACGGAATGAGTAATAATCATGCAATTTCACTACTTCATCACACTAAAATTAAAATTTGAATTATAATCCCAATTGCTATTTAACATTCCACCAAAACACAAACAACATTGGTAGATAGAAAAGAAGATAAAGAAAATAATAGTACTGGATCACAAAACGAATAGAACTCGTTGGCATCTGAGAAGACAAAGGAAAATAAAATGCATCAAAATTCAAATAGCATTGGAATTTAGGGTTTCAAGATGGAAAAAGGAGATGGATGGTAACAATGCGTTGGATATCTTCAAAAATCAAAGAGCGAGCGTATATAGATCGAGACAAAGAGCGAACGAACATGAGAGAGCGAGCCTGAGAGAGCAAGCCTGAGAGAGAGAGAGAGAGGGAGAGAGAGAGAGAACATGAGAGATCGTGCATGAGAGAGTGAGCCTGGGGGAGAGAGAGAGAGAGAGAGAGAGAGAGAGAGGGAGAGAGAGAAAGAGAGGGTCTGAACTCAGAGAGAGAGAGAGAGAGTATAGAGATCGAGACAAAGAGCGAGCGAACATGAGAGATCAAGCCTGAGAGAGCGAGCAAGCCAGAGAGAGAGTTTGAACTCTAAAGCGATACTGGGAGTCTTAACAAAGAAGCAGACGGAACAAAACGAGTTAACAAAGATGTATAGTAGTTAATTAACTTTTATAATTTTATTGGCAGGTAAGGTTAGTAGCTAAACTCAAAAATTCTTGTAGTGATAATATTGTAGCATACTGTAGCAATTAGCTTATTGCCACTAATTAATTGTCATTGAAGGTTATTTTTACTGTAGTGAGATGCCTGAAAATACTTGAATGAATACCGTTCATCTATTAAGTATAGACATCCTTTCCTCCCTAAGGAAAAAAAAATAATCTTATTAAATTGAAAGAGTAATGTAAAAGGGACTATCTTAGAATAACTCATGTGATGGAGAATAATGAATTTTAGTAAATTATTCGTGATTAATTAAGCTATTGATATTTTAATTTATTATTGGTAAATAGTGTTAGTCTATATAATTATTTGATTTATTTTGATAAAGATAAGCAGATGCAAGATGGCCATCGTAGTTTTCTACCCCATCTTTGAAGTTAATCCAATCAAATGATATATCATTGAGGGGGTGGTTATTAAGGTCTTAAGGATATACGTCAAGGAATTTTAAAAAATAAGTTTTTATAAAAAAATTAAATATACCATTTATCAAAAGTAAGAATAATTAATATATGTTATAAACAATTTGATTTAGTGGATGACTATATGATATTATCTTTTATCCTATCTTATCTTCTCTTATAAGAAACTGACTAGGATCAGGAGTCTATTATTATTCTATAAATAGTAGTAGTCAGATTGTATTTCTTTGTGATTCTTTTCAAGGTAGCTTCATTTCTTTGCTAACATATCTTTTTAACAAGAGAAGAGAATAATAATAATAAAAAAAAGTTTGATAATTTTCAGATCCTGTAGATTTATGAAATAGTTTGCTAATTTTCAATCCTGTAGATCTATGAAAAAGTTTGCTAATTTTCAGATCCTGTAGATCTATGTAAAGGTTCCCTAATATTTGAATGCGCTGATTTTCAGATCCTGTAGATCTATGAATAAGTCTCTAATACTTATTTTCAAGGTGAGCTTATGTATACATGTTTTACAACCGGTATAGTTTCACCTATATGCCTTGTCTGGCCGAGAATGTAAGACCGAGAACTCGTCTATACACTGGACCAACCGAGCTTACCCCCACGAATGGGCCTTGGCCCAAACTCCTCCAAAGCCGAGGACATGTCAGCACACCTGACACCCGAGGATAACTACTCGGCCCTGATCCATATCAGACCACTCGCGAAGATACCTCGGCCCCAAGCTATCCGGCCAGCGACTAATCGGGCCGAATATCTCGCTAGCCATAATGTCACTCCGGATAATCAGGCTCCGGATATTTCTCCGAATGATCGCGATCTGATCCAAATATTTCTCCGCTTATTTCGGAGCTTGATCCCGAGAGATCTCTATAAATAGGGGGCTTACCCCCTCATTCAGAACTACGTTTGCTTTGATTCCCATTTGGATACGTAGGAGCAGAATCCACATTCTGTCAAGCACAATCCAAAAACACCCCACTAATCCTCGTTCAGCCGAGTATCTCACATCCGAGGTATTTGGACGGAACATTTGGCGCTGTCTGTGGGAATCGAAGCAAATATTTTCCCATACCACACAAAATGGTGAGGACGAGGAGCGGAAACTGCAGGAGGGAGGAGCTAGGGAATGCCAACAACGGAGTTAACGGGGATAATGGAGAGCGATCCGTAGGCCCAGCAGCAATGACTGACAATCCCGTGGTTCAGGAGCTTCTCGCGCAGATTGCAGCGCTCAGAAGGGAGAACGAAGAAATCCGCCGGCAGAATAGCCATCGTGAAAGAGAGCAGAGCAAGGAAAGGTCGGTCTCTTCTCCACAAGAAAGAGAGCGCCGACCACCGGAGATTGAGGGGTCCAGAAACTTGTACAGGGAAGGGGGTCCACACCTCCGGGCTTCCCATCACACCAACCGAGCAGAGGAGGAGGGATTCCCTAGGCAGGCCCCAGAATTTTCACTCCAGACAAACAGACTTAATGACAGGGCCAGCCTGCGGAAGCCGAGGCATCCCTTCACGAACGATATCATGGGGGTCCCCTTGCCAGCCAACTACAAGCCCATCAACATCGACAAATATGATGGCACCTCAGACCCCGAACGCCACCTGGACGCCTTCACTACGCAGATGTACCTCTTTACGGATGATGACGCTGTCATGTGCAAAGTCTTCCTAACCACTCTGAAGGAGGCAGCGCTGACCTGGTACACCCAGCTACCCCCAGCCTCGGTAGACTCTTTTGATACATTCGTGGCTAAGTTCAAGCACTCCCGGTTTGCCCTAGCCAGAGCCCACCAAAAAACCTCGGCCTCATTTGGTAAACTTCAGGCAAGAAAAGAATGAGTCCCTGCGCAACTTCATGGCCAGATTCAGCAAGGAGGCGGTACTCATCCCCAATCTCAGTGCCGATGTTGCACTACACACCATCCTGACCGGGTTGAGACTTGGCCCTTTTGCTAGGCACTTGGCTCGGAAACCACCAGCCAATATGGACGATGCCGAGAAGAAAAGCTGCGGGGTTCATCAATATGGAGGAGGTTGAGGAATCCAAGAAAAGGGAGCGGGCCGATGATGATGCCGGCAAAGTAGAAGGTAAAGAGAAGAGGAGGGCAGGGGGTGATAAACCGAAATTTAAAGGCCCGTCCGAGCATTTCCAGAGGGGACCGAAGTATGAGCATTATACTCCCCTCAATACAAACCGGGCTCGGGTGTTCGAGGAAGCGTACAACGCGGAACTTCTGCAGCTCCCAAATCGTGGCCACACCCCCCAAAATGCAGATCGCCAGAAGCATTGTCGGTATCACCGCAATTATGGTCATACCACCGAGGAGTGCTGGGTCCTACGGGATAAAATTGAAGAGCTGGTTCAGGCTGGCCATCTCAACAATTTTGTTCGGAGAAACCACAACAACGGTGAGAGGCGTGGCAGAAACAGGAGGAGAGAGGGTGACCAAAGCCCGAGGAGGGGTGGCGGTCAACGAAATAACGAGAGAGCAGAAACCAGAGAAGGCTAGAGTGAGAGACGAGAAGAGGATAATGTCATTCGGGGAGTAATAAACACCATTTCAGGAGGATTTGCGGGGGAAGGTACAACAAGTTCAGCTCGGAGAAGACACCTGCGGGCCATCCGAGCTGTCAACTCGGTATCCGGCAAGCCTCCCCGAAGTTCCCCACCGATTATCTTTTCCAATGAAGATTTTGTGGGAGTAGATCCCAACCAAGATGACCCCATGGTGATCACTGTACAGTTGGCCAACTTCTCGGTCAAAAGAACCCTCGTCGACCAGGGGAGCTCTGCGGATATATTGTATTACTCAACGTTTCAGAAGCTCGGGAACCCGGAAAAATCAATTCAACCGTACGACAGTAAGCTCGTCGGCTTCGCAGGGGAACAAGTTGATACTCGGGGATATATTGACCTCCTGACTACTTTTGGTGATGGCAGAGCTTCTAAAACTATCATGGTCAGGTATGTGTTAGTCAATGTTGTTACATCGTATAATATCCTGATCGGAAGACCGTCCTTGAATGAGCTAGGGGCTGTGGTCTCTACTCCCCACCTCACGATGAAGTTCCCTTCCAGCTCGGGGGACATAGTTGTTGTCCGAGCAGATCAGAAGATGGCCAGTACACAAGCCCCCCGTCTGTGCTATGCTGATAGTTTGCGTGTGAGCAAACTTAAACCCACACCAGCAGAAACCCTAGACAGGGGGAAAGAAAAGGCGGTGAATTCCGTAAACTCCGTTGAGCTGGATCCCAGGATGGACATGCAGGAACAACGTCCACAACCTATTGAGGAGTTAGAGAAGTTCCAGCTCGGTGCGCAGCCTGAACAGTGCACTAAACTCGGCGGTCACCTTGAACCTACTTTGAAAGAAGAAATAAAGCAAGTGCTACGCAGAAATGCCGATCTATTCGCCTGGACCACATCTGACATGCCGGGAATTGATCCCAACTTCTTATGCCATAAATTGGCAATTTGTCCCGAGGCGGCTTGATGGCCCAAAGGAAAGAAAGCACCGGGTGAAGAAAGGAGAAAGGTTGTGGAAGAGGAAACAGCGAAGTTGGTCAAGGCCAATTTTATCCGAGAAGTAGAGTACACTACATGGCTGGCCAACGTCGTTCTCGTCAAAAAAGCAAACGGCAAGTGGCGCATATGCACCGATTACACAGATCTGAATAGAGCTTGCCCGAAAGACTCCTATCCTTTGTCGAGCATTGACAGACTGGTTGACGGGGCTTCCGGATACAGAATTCTAAGCTTCTTGGATGCATACTCCGGGTACAATCAAATCCGAATGTACCCCCCAGATGAGGATAAAACAGCCTTCATTCGAGGGGTCAAATTATCATTACCGAGTGATGCCGTTTGGGCTGAAGAATGCGGGAGCTACATACCAGAGACTCATGGACCGGGTATTTGAGAAACAAATCGGCAGAACTATGGAAGTATATGTGGACGACATGGTGGTGAAATCTGATGACCCCAGCAACCACCCTACAGATCTGGAGGAAATCTTTCAGCAGCTGAGAAGGTACAACATGAGACTGAACCCGGAGAAGTATGTTTTCGGTGTCCAGGGGGGAAAATTCCTCGGCTTTATGCTGACGCACCGGGGAATTGAGGCCAATCCTGATAAGTGTCGGGCCGTGATTGAGATGAGAAGCCCACAGAACATTAAAGAAGTTCAAAGATTGGCAGGACGGCTTGCATCATTGTCTCGGTTCCTGCCCAAATCCGCAGAGAAAGCTCGGCCTTTCTTCAAACTACTAAAGAAGCCCCAAACCTTCACGTGGACCGAGGACTGTGAGAAGGCCTTTGTCGACTTCAAGGCCTTTTTGTCCTCCCCGCCGATATTAACACGACCCATCCCCGAGAAGGAGTTGTATTTATATCTGTCAGCATCCGAGAATGCCATTAGCGCAGTCATTGTGCAGGATGTAGAGAAGACTCAGATGCCGGTATACTTCATCAGCAGGGTACTTCATGATGCCGAAACTCGGTATCAAGTCATTGAGAAGCTGGTTTTGGCCCTGGTAACCGCAGCTCGGCGATTGCGCCCGTACTTCCAGAGTCACCAAGTGATCGTTAAGACTGATCACCCGATTAAACAGATACTCAAAAAGCCCGAGTTGGCAGGACGTATGATTGCGTGGTTAGTAGAATTATCCGAGTTCGGCCTAAAATATAAGTTGAGAGGCCCGCTTAAAGCTCAATGTCTCTCCGACTTTATAGCAGAACTCCACCCGCAGCCGGTAGCCGAGGATATATGGTGGAACTTGTACGTGGATGGATCCTCGAATATCAGGGGCAGTGGAGCTGGGGTGATTCTGGAAGGGCCGGGAGATCGATCCAAAGCGATCATTAAAGTTTGAATTCAAAACCTCGAACAATCAAGCCGAGTATGAAGCTTTGATAGCAGGATTAAAGGTGGCGAATGAAATGGGGGCAAAGGCTGTTAGGTGCTAGGAGTGATTCACAACTAGTCACCCGGACAAATATCCGGAGGCTACCAAACGAAAGAACCTCAGCTCACCAGTTACTTGTGTAAGGTCAACCAATTAATTTCTGGATTTGAAAAGTTCACTATTGAGCACATTCCCCGGGAAGAAAAAACTCGGGCTGATTTGTTGTCCAAGCTAGCCAAGATAAAAAAGCGGGTCACCCTAGACCGGTTATTCAAGAAAACCTCAATGCCCCGAGCCTGGGGCCAGACGAGGTGATGGCTAACGAGGTGGTGGACCGAGAGTGGATGACGCCTATATGGGAGTATTTATCCTCAGAAACTCTGCCCTCGGATCAGGCCGAAGCCAGGAAAGTCAGGCTCAGAGCAAGTCACTTTACTATAGTCTCCGGGGAGTTGTATAAGCGAGGATTCTTGGAACCATTGCTAAAATGTCTGACGAGGGCACAATCCAAGTATGTCATGGAAGAGGTTCACCGAGGAATCTGTGGTTTTCACTGTGGGGGCAGATCAATGGCCTCCAAGGTAGTCCGAGCAGGGTGTAACACCCTATATTTTACTGTTTTAAATAACAATAAATACATATAAATATATTTATAAGTTTATTAGAGTTTTATAAAGTTATTCTAAGTGAACGGAGGATAGTATTTAATCCTACTTGACCGTAGGAAACTACGATTAAAATTTAGGTTGGAAATTCAGGCGAAACCCGGTCTGCGAATTTCATTGATGATATAATAATCTTTGTTCAAAAGACCTAATTTTAATTCGTGAACGAGAGACTTAAGCTTAGTATTTTATTTTCTACAACTTTGTATGTTTAGAATTTTTTTCAGAAAAAAATAAAATAATTTGAGTATTACGGGCGGAGAGTGTAATCGGGTAGACGACGGAAAGGAGATTAGAGATTCTAAGAGTAGTAAGAGGATTTAGTTTAGGATTTTGAGATGATTCAAGGGGATGAATCATATTTTTAAGTTTAGAAGGTTTTTCAGGATTAAATAGAGATTTTTGAAATTTACGGTTAAGTCCCGAACTTTACGTAAATTACCATTTTGTCCCTAAATTAGTTTTTTTTCGTTTTTTCAAATGGATTGGGCTAGAATCCCTTTTTCTAATCCTAAATGGTCGTGGCCTATAAGCCCAAATATTGTTAGTCCATAGTTGAGTCCATAAAGCCATTCAAGTTTTCTTATCTTAGGTTAAAAGGCCTAAATCTTCAAAGTGGGTCCCACAACCCATAAGAAAATGAAATCAAGCCCAAATGTTCAAGCCCATTTGAAAGCCCATGTAAATTATGGCTGCCTATTTTAATTGGAATTGTCAAGATGATTCTAGAATTTTCTAAAGGTTTCTACTTAACCTAGATTTGTCTACAAGTTTCTTGATTCTTCTAATACATTGAATTATCTACTTTCTTAACTTGTTTTGTACTCATAAATTCAGCCAAGTAAGTCAAGGATAAGATGGCATTTAATGTGATTAAACCCATCATCATGACATTCTATTGTCTATTTGCAAACTAGTCCTTCAACTATTGGAATCTTTGCAATTTGGTCCTTGGAACTTAATTGCACTTTAATCCTTTTAACATGACAACTCATCTTATCTAGATCCTTCTTGAAATGTCGCCACTTACACTATAAATACCTTTCTCTCATTTTTCATTTAGTTCTTTGGCTACTTGTCTTCTAAAACTCTAAAGTTCTAAGTTCTTAGTTCTAAGTTTCTCAAAGCAAGTTCTTGGATTGTCTTCATCATTGATTATCAAGAGGTAAATCCTAATATTTTTCTTAAATCATGTCTATGTTCTTTAGATAGTTTCTTGATTCAAGCCTTATATCATGGAAGTTCATCATTTTCAAGTTTCAAACCCTAGGTCTTTGAAAAATCATAATAAATCCTAGGAAAATCTAATGATGATGAAACTACTTTCTATCTTCTAGATATCATGTCTACTATCTAAATCCAAGGGCATGAAGTAATCAAAAATTTCTTTCTTGAAAAACTAGCCTTGGCCGAATCTATCACCTTAGGGTTGGTAGAGTTTTGTTCATGTGTTTTCATGTATGATCATGTATTCTATATGGCATGTATGACTACACACTCAATCCATGTTAGTTTCTTAAAATGACTATTTTACTCAAAAATGTTCATGTTGGCCGAACCCTAAGTGGGTAAGTTTTGTTGAGTTTTGTTCATGATTTTCATAAATGATCTTAGAAATCAAGTGTTTAGTAAGTATGCTTTATAAATCCAAGATGATTTGTTAATCTAAGAACCCTAGCTTCATGAACCTAGTAAGGCCGAACCTATGTATAAAAGAGTTAGGAAGTTTGAGTTTAAAACTTAGTTGTTTAGTTGATAATCTATGGTTTAGGTTAATAAAGGATCATTAATCCATAACTTAATCATGATTAGAAGTTTAGTTATTCAAAAACCCTAGAAGCCATGACTATGTATTAGGGTTTAGAATGTTCTAGTTTCTTGAATTGTAACACTTTGGTTATAATTGAAGGTTGGTTGAGTACAAGTTTACAAGGTAACGGGAAATTCGGAAGGAGTTTGTAAGTTGAACAAGGAGTCTTCAAGAGGTAAGGGGGGGAGTACCGAGAAGGATTCTATTCAATGGCTATATGCTATCCAATTGTTGTTTGTAATTAATTGTTTGTTAGTGTTTATTTATGTTGTTTATTGTTGCTTTATTGATATCTGTGTGGTTTATTTTGCATTAATTGTTTATTGGCAATTATATTATGAACTGTGATGCATGATCTGCCTGGGAAATATCTGTGATATAATTGTTGTTTGATGTGTGAGAAGCTTTGGCGGTGGTCAGTGCACAATTAAGAAAGTTGGATAAAAGCTTTAAGAAACTGTATTGAATTATATTCAAGGTTTTAGTGGCAAGTTATTGGTATATGATATCAAAGGGAATTTCTTTTGAGAAAAATAAAGAGAGTTGAAAAATATTATTATTTTAATAAGTTGTTTCTGGAAAAGTGAATTATGAGTCACAATGAGTTCAACACGGTGAAAATATTTTAGTATTGTTAAATTTTACGTAAGAAAATCAGAATATTACAGAATATTCTTTTATTAAATTAATTGATGAAAACAAGTTAAGGGTGATTTTAGAAGATTAATTAAGTGGAAAAAGTTAAGTTTTTGGCTTAAAAGTCTTAAAAACAAAATTTGACGGCAAATCAAGAAAATCTAGACGGCAAGTATTTTTAAACGGCGAGTGCCTATTTTGAGAAAGTTAAATCTCAAGTGACTCATTGGTTTGTGAAAACTAAGTTTTATTTGTTAAGAATTTTTATAATGAATTTCTACCATTAGAAAAGAATTTCTAAAAATCGAAAGTCGATTTAACAACGTTGAAAATACAGATTGGACTTAGTAGCTAGAGACGTCGGGGTACTAATGTTCTGTGATTGTGAAGGACTCAGTCATTTGGACTTGGAGTGCCTATGTTGTATACATGAGGTATACATGAGGTATACATGAGGTATACTTGTGATAAAACATTGAAGATGTTTTCTAGAAGCACGAACCTAGTCTTGGTGCACCCAGGTCGAGAGGTGTCGTGATTGAGCACTCGGACGATGAAGGTCCTGTGTTGTAATGAAAGTTTTAAAAAGTGTTTTAAAACTATGTGAGTCGTAAGCCATTTTGAGCTTCGGCAAGAGAAAGATTGAGCACAAAGAAAAGAACAAAACAAAAGTGTTTTGCATGCATGTGGCGAGACGTGCCTGCGATTTGTGGTTGTGACACAAATGCATCAACTACCATCGGCGAATGGTATTTATGACGTGCATTATCTCATTGGTGCCTAGGAAGGACTTTGAGATCCCCATCTTACTTGCTAATGGCGGTGCCACTGATTGTGGGCATTAGCAATGTTTGGCGTGTTAGTGCCTTGGCTGTGTATGCCTACGTTGTTTTCAAGATGGGAAGAGGTCGGGGACCTGTTGGCGATTAGCCAAGTTAGCTGATGTGGCTTTGGAGTCTCGATCAACTCACCACGAGGATGGAGATATCTCATGAGATTAGGACGAAAATTAGATGATGAATAGAAGTGTCATGCATAATTTTATGGATGCTGTTTGGGGTGTTGAACCCATTTATAAACTGTTAGTTTATAATTAATTGTATGTGATAAATGTTGATGTGGTATTTGATGGCTAGGCGTAGTTATTGAGTAAGATCCAAGTATTGGTTTCTCACTCTTACAACATATTGAGATGAATCCAGGACGTACCTTTAGTGCGGTCGAGGGTTCGTACACTCACTTTTGATCGGGCACGGTATGGTGGTGCCACGAGATATAAATAACGGGCACCGAGCGCCACCTACCATGGCCCTAGTACTGAAGTTATTGCACGATAGAAGAAGGACCCAATCGGGAGGACGCATGTAGTAGAAACAATCGAGATATCGTTACCACCGGCCTGGTTTGTATCTTCAATATCCGGAGGAGCATGGAATGATGGATCCTTTACCTCAACCTCAACCTCTTGAGATATTAGGAAATGGAGAAATTCCAGTTGAAGAAGAGCTAGTAGCAGGTGAAGAAGATCCGAGAGGAATACCTAGAGAGGGCGATCCAGGAGTTCAACCTCCTGCGAGTAGATGATGGTGATTCTTGAGAGGAAGCAATGGAAGCGGAGGCATCATCGGACTCGTCATTTGTAGGTGGGATTGATCCTTATGGTCTTCCCAATGGGTTTCATTAGCTTGACCAGCTTAGGTATAGTTTAGGGGTAGTGAGTCTTGATAGTTTTATTTTGGCTTCTTAGAGCCTTAGTTTTGAAATGGTTGTAAACCAGTTGTTGTTGATATGTATATATGTCTTTATCTTCTTTGTTTAGTTTGAAGGAGAATAGTCTATGCTTCTAAAAGCTTTTTGGATATCTCCTAGTATAGGAGTTGTACATGTAAACGATGAAGCATATGTATATATATATGGATGTACATATATGTGGTTTATGTTTATAATAGTTATATGTTGTATGTAAAGAGAGAAAAAAAAATTAAGCACTATTTTTATATAAGGTTAGTTACCTTAAATTATATTTTCCGAAAGTAACCAGCGTAATATACTTATAATTTATAATTGGGTATTAATGGGATAACCCTAGAGTAGGGTGTCGCATTTTGTGGTATCGAGCTGGTCGAGTCTTTCGGGAATGTCGGGAAGTAGGTCCGTTATGTCTATGTTGTGTGATCTCGACTTAGGATTGTTTGAATTACTTATTAGAAGTAATGTGTGATGACGAGTGAGTTTGCGTTTGAGTTTCTGGTTTTGGTCTAGCGATTGTGATTTGTAGGTCGATTATGGAACCAGTGGTAGAACCAGAATCTGGACGTGGACGTGGTCGTGTACGAGGCCGTAGAGGGGGTCGTGTAGGAGGTCGTGGTAATATGAATGAGGAGTATGAAGAAGTAGTAGACTATGCGGCTCAAGCAATGGAGAACATGGCAGCGGCAATTGCAAATCAGACTGCAGCGATGAATGTTCAGAATCTGCAAGCTGCGGAAGGCAAGGCTTTGATTGCGTTTCGAAGTCAAAATCCTTCACAGTTTTGTCTGGATGCAAATCCTGAGAAGGCTGATCTTTGGATTCAGGAGTTGGAGAAGATCTTCGAGTTAGTTGCTACGCCGGCAGATGTTCGGGCCACTTATGCTGTTTTCCTACTGGTGGGAGATGCAGAATATTGGTGGAAAGGTGCTAGGCTATTGTTGGAAGCTGAACATCAAGACATTACTTGGGAGGTTTTTTGAATGGCGTTTATGGATAAATATTTTCCGGAGAGTATAAGGATCGAGAGGGAACGACAATTTCTGGGGTTATATCAGAGAGATTTATCGGTGGAGGAGTATGCGGCGAAGTTTGAGTCATTGGCCAAATACTTTTGTTTCTTTCAAGCTCAACCGAGTGAAAGCTGGAAGTGTGAACGATTCGAAGCGGGATTGCGATTTGAGATTAAGGAGTCTGTTTTACCTTTGCAACTTCGTAATTTCCAAGCACTAGTAGAAATGAGTCGAAAGATCGAGCAGATGAAGAAAGGAAAGGATACTAGAGGAAGTGCTGGTGGATCTTCAAAATTCAAGAATCAGAATCAGAGTTGGAGAGGGAAACAAAATCAGAGAAAGCCTTATTTTCGTTCGCAAGTGAATAATCCGACTCGACAACAGAACAGTTCGAATTTTCTTTGTATCGGGAGGTGGAGGACAAGGAAATCTGAATCAAGGTCAAATTAGGAGATGTTATAAATGTGGAGATTCCAGTCACATGTCAAATGTTTGTCCTAGAGGTGAAGTGAAATGTTTCAATTGTGATCGAATGGGACATATAGCAAAGAATTGTACGATGCCAAAGCGGGAATCGACTGTCAATCATGCTGGAACAAATAAACCAAGCGGCTAAGGGAAGAGTTTATACGATGAGTGGGGCTGAGGCTTAGTCTGACGATCTCATACAAGGTAAGTGTGATATAAACGGTAATCTTTTAACTGTACTATTTGATTCAGGTGCAACACATTCTTTTATCTCGATGGATTGTGTGAAACTGTTGAAATTACCTGTTTCTTCTTTGTTGTGTGATCTTGTTGTTTCAACTCCTACTTCTAAGCCAGTTGTGGTTACTTCTGTTTGTTTAAATTGTCCTATCATTATTCAGGATAAACGTTTTCTTGTTAACCTGGTCTGTTTGCCTTTAATACAGTTAGATGTAATTCTAGGCATGGATTGGTTGTCTTTTAATCATATCTTGATAGACTTTGCTCGTAAAACCTTAGTTTTTCCTACGGATGAGATTTCTGGATTGTTAACTGCTAATCAAGTAAAAGCTTCTTTAAAGGAGGGAGCACAAGGATACATGCTATTATATTCCTTAGACATTAAGAGTGAGTTAGACTTGCAGTGTATACCAGTTGTCAACGATTTTACGGAAGTTTTCTGAAGATGTACTGGATTACCACATGTTCGGGAGATTGAGTTTGCAATTGATCCGGTTTAGAGACCTTGGACCAATATCTATAGCACCATATCGAATGTCGACATCAGAGCTAGAGGAATTAAAAGAGCAATTGGTGGAACTGATGCGGAAGGAATTTATTAGACCTAGTGTATCGCCTTGGGGAGCTCCAATGTTATTTGTGAAGAAGAAGGATGGAACTTCGTTTATGCGTAGATTTTCGGCAGTTGAATAAGGTGACGATTAAGAATAAGTATCCACTTCCAAGGATAGATGATTTAATGGATCGATTCGCGGAGCAGCTGTTTTCTCAAAAGATAGATTTACGTTCGGGTTATCATCAAATTCGTGTGAAGGAGGAGGACGTTTGTAAAACTGCGTTTAGGACACGTTATGGTCATTACGAGTATCTTGTGATGCCATTCGGAGTTACGAATGCTCCAGCGATATTCATGGATTACATGAATAGGATTTTTCGTCCTTATTTAGATCAGTTTGTCGTTGTTTTTATCGACGATATTCTAATCTATTCTCCAAGTAAAGAAAAACATGTTGAACATCTCAGTGTGATTCTCTAAATTTTAAAGGAGAAACAACTTTACGCGAAACCTGAGAAGTGTGAATTTTGGTTAGACCAAGTTCAATTCTTAGGACATTTAGTTTCGAGTGAAGGAATTGCTGTAGATCCGTCAAAAGTTGAGACTGTTTTGCAATGGGAAAGGCCTAAGACGGTAACAGAAATTCGTAGTTTTGTGGGTTTAGCGGGATACTATAGAAGATTCATTGAGGGATTTTCTAAAATAGTAGGTCCTCTTACCCAATTGACTCGAAAGGATCAAGCGTTTGTATGGGTGAAGCATGTGAAGAAAGTTTTCAAGAGTTAAAGCGAAGGTTGACTACTTCACCGGTATTGATACTACCTGATCCTTATGAACTTTTTGAGGTGTATTGTGATGCTTCATATCAAGGGTTAGGATGTGTATTGATGCAAAATCGGAAAGTTGTAGCATATGCTTCAAGACAATTGAAGATTCATGAAAGGAATTATCCTACTCATGATTTGGAGTTAGCAAAGATGGTATTTGCTTTAAAAATCTGGAGACATTATTTGTATGGAGCAACTTTTAATGTTTTCAGTGATCATAAAAGTTTGAAATACCTGTTTGATCAGAAAGAGTTAAATATGAGGCAGAGGCGATGGTTGGAATTTTTAAAAGATTATGATTTTCAACTGCAATATCACCCTGGAAAAGCGAATGTTGTGGCAGATGCTTTGAGTAGGAAATCAATGCATATATCGACAATGATGGTTAAAGAACAACAGTTGTTGGAACAATTCCGAGATATGCGACTGACAATTAAGATGTTTCGGAGAAATTATGTTTGGGTATGATTCTTGTTTCAAATGAATTGATGAAACAAATTAAAGAGAAACAAGAAAGTGATCAGTACCTACAAGGAGAAAGAGAATTAGTGCGGCAAGGAGGCTGTGATGAGAATTTAAAGAAGGAAATGATGGAATTTTAAGATTTGGTGGAAGGATTTGTGTACCAAATAATGTTGAAATAAGGAAATTAATTCTGGAAGAAGCTCATAAGAGTAAGTTGAGTTTGCATCCCGAAGCTACTAAGATGTATCAGGATCTAAAGAAATTGTATTGGTGGCATGGTATGAAGAAAGATGTAATGGAATTTGTAGCTGCGTGTTTAACTTGTCAGAAGGTTAAAGTAGAACATCAAAGACCAGCGGGAATGCTACAATCTTTGGATATTCCAGAATGGAAATGGGATAGTATTGCAATGGATTTTGTGTCAGGTTTACCAAAGACTCGGAAAGGGTATGACTTTATATGGGTAATAGTTGATAGGTTGACGAAGGTAGCTCACTTTTTACCAGTTAATGTGAAATACTCATTGGAAAGATTAACTCAGTTGTATATTGATGAAATTGTTAGGTTACATGGTGTGCCTTTGAGTATTGTTTCAGATCGTGATCCAAGATTTACATCAAGATTTTGGAAAAGTCTACAAGAGTTGTTGGGAACGAAACTTAGGTTAAGTTCTGTGTATCATCCTCAAACGGATGGACAATCAGAAAGGACTATTCAATCTCTTGAAGATTTATTGAGAGCTTGTGTATTGGAAAATTTTGGAAGTAGGATGAATATCTATCGTTGATAGAATTCACTTATAATAATAGTTTTCATTCTAGCATAGGTATGGCACCCTATGAAGCATTGTATGGTCGACGGTGCAGGACGCCTTTATGTTGGTACCAAGATGGTGCGAGTTTTATGGTTGGACCAGACATAGTGCAACAAACGACAGAAAAGGTGAAAATGATTCAAGAGAAAATGCGAACAACTCGAGTCGCGAGAAAAGTTATCTTGACAAGAGGCGGCGACCACTTGAGTTTGAGGAAGGTGAGCATGTGTTTTTTGAGAGTCACGCCAACGACTGGGGTTGGTAGGGTAATTAAATCCAGAAAACTCACTCCTAAATTCATTGGACCATATCAAATTCTTCATCGGATAGGTCCTGTAGCTTATAAGATTTCTTTACCACCGTTTCTATCCAATCTTCATGATGTCTTTCATGTCTCACAATTAAGAAAGTATATTTCTGATCCATCTCACGTAATTGAACCTGATCTAGTACAACTAAAAGAAAACATGTCTTATGAGACTTTACCTGTGAGAATTGCGGATAAGAAGATTAAGCAGCTCAGAGGTAAACAAATCTCATTGGTTAAAGTTATTTGGGATGATGTAACTGAAGAAGCAACATGGAAAGTAGAAGACAAAATGAAGTTACAGTATCCTGAATTATTTACAGGTACGTAATTTCGAGGACGAAATTTTTTTTAGTGGGGTAATAATGTAACACCTGTATTTTTCTTGTTTTAAATAACAGTAAATACATATAAATATATTTATAAGTTTATTAGAGTTTTATAAAGTTATTCTAAGTGAATGGAGGATAGTATTTAATCCTACTTGACCGTAGGAAACTACGATTAAAATTTAGGTTGGAAATTCAGGCGAAACCCGGTCTGCGAATTTCATTGACAGTATAATAATGTTGTTCAAAAGACCTAATTTTAATTCGTGAACGAGAGACTTAAGCTTAGTATTTTATTTTCTACAACTTTGTATGTTTAGAATTTTTTTCAGAAAAAAATAAAATAATTTGAGTATTACGGGCGGAGAGTGTAATCGGGTAGACGACGGAAAGGAGATTAGAGATTCTAAGAGTAGTAAGAGGATTTAGTTTAGGATTTTGAGATGATTCAAGGGGATGAATCATATTTTTAAGTTTAGAAGGTTTTTCAGGATTAAATAGAGATTTTTGAAATTTACGGTTAAGTCCCTGAACTTTCTGTAAATTACCATTTTGTCCCTACATTAGTTTTTTCGTTTTTTCAAATGGATTGGGCTAGAATCCCTTTTTCTAATCCTAAATGGTCGTGGCCTATAAGCCCAAATATTGTTAGTCCATAGTTGAGTCCATAAAGCCATTCAAGTTTTCTTATCTTAGGTTAAAAGGCCTAAATCTTCAAAGTGGGTCCCACAACCCATAAGAAAATGAAATCAAGCCCAAATGTTCAAGCCCATTCGAAAGACCATGTAAATTATGGCTTCCTATTTTAATTGGAATTGTCAAGATGATTCTAGAATTTTCTAAAGGTTTCTACTTAACCTAGATTTGTCTACAAGTTTCTTGATTCTTCTAATACATTGAATTATCTACTTTCTTAACTTGTTTTGCACTCATAAATTCAGCCAAGTAAGTCAAGGATAAGATGGCATTTAATGTGATTAAACCCATCATCATGACATTCTATTGTCTATTTGCAAACTAGTCCTTCAACTATTGGAATCTTTGCAATTTGGTCCTTGGAACTTAATTGCACTTTAATCCTTTTAACATGACAACTCATCTTATCTAGATCCTTCTTGAAATGTCGCCACTTACACTATAAATACCTTTCTCTCATTTTTCATTTAGTTCTTTGGCTACTTGTCTTCTAAAACTCTAAAGTTCTAAGTTCTTAGTTCTAAGTTTCTCAAAGCAAGTTCTTGGATTGTCTTCATCATTGATTATCAAGAGGTAAATCCTAATCTTTGTCTTAAATCATGTCTATGTTCTTTAGATAGTTTCTTGATTCAAGCCTTATATCATGGAAGTTCATCATTTTCAAGTTTCAAACCCTAGGTCTTTGAAAAATCATAATAAATCCTAGGAAAATCTAATGATGATGAAACTACTTTCTATCTTCTAGATATCATGTCTACTATCTAAATCCAAGGGCATGAAGTAATCAAAAATTTCTTTCTTGAAAAACTAGCCTTGGCCGAATCTATCACCTTAGGGTTGGTAGAGTTTTGTTCATGTGTTTTCATGTATGATCATGTATTCTATATGGCATGTATGACTACACACTCAATCCATGTTAGTTTCTTAAAATGACTATTTTACTCAAAAATGTTCATGTTGGCCGAACCCTAAGTGGGTAAGTTTTGTTGAGTTTTGTTCATGATTTTCATAAATGATCTTAGAAATCAAGTGTTTAGTAAGTATGCTTTATAAATCCAAGATGATTTGTTAATCTAAGAACCCTAGCTTCATGAACCTAGTAAGGCCGAACCTATGTATAAAAGAGTTAGGAAGTTTGAGTTTAAAACTTAGTTGTTTAGTTGATAATCTATGGTTTAGGTTAATAAAGGATCATTAATCCATAACTTAATCATGATTAGAAGTTTAGTTATTCAAAAACCCTAGAAGCCGTGACTATGTATTAGGGTTTAGAATGTTCTAGTTTCTTGAATTGTAACACTTTGGTTATAATTGAAGGTTGGTTGAGTACAAGTTTACAAGGTAACGGGAAATTCGGAAGGAGTTTGTAAGTTGAACAAGGAGTCTTCAAGAGGTAAGGGGGGGAGTACCGAGAAGGATTCTATTCAATGGCTATATGCTATCCAATTGTTGTTTGTAATTAATTGTTTGTTAGTGTTTATTTATGTTGTTTATTGTTGCTTTATTGATATCTGTGTGGTTTATTTTGCATTAATTGTTTATTGGCAATTATATTATGAACTGTGATGCATGATCTGCCTGGGAAATATCCGTGATATAATTGTTGTTTGATGTGTGAGAAGCTTGTGGTGGTCGAGTGCACAATTAAGAAAGTTGGATAAAAGCTTTAAGAAACTGTATTGAATTATATTCAAGGTTTTAGTGGCAAGTTATTGGTATATGATATCAAAGGGAATTTCTTTTGAGAAAAATAAAGAGAGTTGAAAAATATTATTATTTTAATAAGTTGTTTCTGGAAAAGTGAATTATGAGTCACAATGAGTTCAACACGGTGAAAATATTTTAGTATTGTTAAATTTTACGTAAGAAAATCAGAATATTACAGAATATTCTTTTATTAAATTAATTGATGAAAACAAGTTAAGGGTGATTTTAGAAGATTAATTAAGTGGAAAAAGTTAAGTTTTTGGCTTAAAAGTCTTAAAAACAAAATTTGACGGCAAATCAAGAAAATCTAGGCGGCAAGTATTTTTAAAACGGCGAGTGCCTATTTTGAGAAAGTTAAATCTCAAGTGACTCATTGGTTTGTGAAAACTAAGTTTTATTTGTTAAGAATTTTTATAATGAATTTCTACCATTAGAAAAGAATTTCTAAAAATCGAAAGTCGATTTAACAACGTTGAAAATACAGATGGACTTAGTAACAGGAGACGTCGGGGTACTAATGTTCTGTGATTGTGAAGGACTCAGTCATTTGGACTTGGAGTGCCTATGAGGTATACATGAGGTATACTTGTGATAAAACATTGAAGATGTTTTCTAGAAGCACGAACCTAGTCTTTGGTGCACCGGTCGAGAGGTGTCGTGATTGAGCACTCGGACAAAGAAGGTCCTGTGTTGTAATGAAAGTTTTAAAAAGTGTTTTAAAACTATGTGAGTCGTAAGCCATTTTGAGCTTCGGCAAGAGAAAGATTGAGCACAAAGAAAAGAACAAAACAAAAGTGTTTTGCATGCATGTGGCAGACGTGCCTGCGATTTGTGGTTGTGACACAAATGCATCAACTACCATCGGCGAATGGTAGTTACGACGTGCATTATCTCATTGGTGCCTAGGAAGGACTTTGAGATCCCCCATCTTACTTGCTAATGGCGGTGCCACTGATTGTGGGCATTAGCAATGTTTGGCCGTGTTAGTGCCTTGGCTGTGTATGCCTACGTTGTTTTCAAGATGGGAAGAGGTCAGGGACCTGTTGGCGATTGGCCAAGTTAGCTGATGTGGCTTTGGAGTCTGATCAACTCACCACGAGGTTGGAGATATCTCATGAGATTAGGACGAAAATTAGATGATGAATAGAAGTGTCATGCATAATTTTATGGATGATGTTTGGGGTGTTGAACCCATTTATAAACTGTTAGTTTATAATTAATTGTATGTGATAAATGTTGATGTGGTATTTTATGGCTAGAGCGTAGTTATTGAGTAAGATCCAAGTATTGGTTTCTCACTCTTACAACATATTCAGATGAATCCGGACGTACCAGTGTGCGATCGAGGGTTCGTACACTCACTTTTGATCGGGCACAGTATGGTGGTGCACGGGATATAAATAACGGGCCTTGAGCGCCACCTACCATGGCCCTAGTACTGAAGTTATTGGCACGATAGAAGAAGGACCCAATCAGAGGACGCATGTAGTAGAAACAATCAAGATATCGTTACCACCGGTCTGGCTGTATCTTCAATATCTGGAGGAGCATGGAATGATGGATCCTTTACCTCAACCTCAACCTCTTCAGATATTAGGAAATGGAGAAATTCCAGTTGAAGAAGAGCTAGTAGCAGGTGAAGAAGATCCAGAGGAATACCTAGAGGACGATCCGGAGTTCAACCTCCTGCAGTAGATGATGGTGATTCTTCAGAGGAAGCAATGGAAGCGGAGGCATCATCAGACTCGTCAGCTGTAGGTGGGATTGATCCTTATGGTCTTCCCAATGGGTTTCATTAGCTTGACCAGCTTAGGTATAGTTTCCGGGGTAGTGAGTCTTGATAGTTTTATTTTGGCTTCTTAGAGCCTTAGTTTTGAAATGGTTGTAAACCAGTTGTTGTTGATATGTATATATGTCTTTATCTTCTTTGTTTAGTTTGAAGGAGAATAGTCTATGCTTCTAAAAGCTTTTTGGATATCTCCTAGTATAGGAGTTGTATATGTAAACGATGAAGCATATGTATATATATATGGACGTACATATATGTGGTTTATGTTTATAATAGTTATATGTTGTATGTAAAGAGAGAAAAAAAAATTAAGCACTATTTTTATATAAGGTTAGTTACCTTAAATTATATTTTCCGAAAGTAACCAGCGTAATATACTTATAATTTATAATTGGGTATTAATGGGATAACCCTAGAGTAGGGTGTCGCACAGGGTACTATTGGCCTACCATCTGAGTTGATTGCATGGAGTGGACGAATCAGTGCGATGAGTGCCAAAGATTTTCCAATGTAAATCATGCCCCCCCTGAAGGACTTCACACATTAAACTCGCCTTGGCCGTTCGCTATGTGGGGAATGGACATACTGGGGCCTTTCCCTGTAGCCAAAGGTCAAGTCAAATTCCTACTGGTAGCGGTGGACTACTTCACCAAATGGATCGAAGCAGAGCCCTTGGCAAAGATTACCGCCGAGAAAGTGCAGAAATTTGTATGGAAAAGCCTTATTTATAGGCACAGAATTCCCTTTGCGATCGTCACTGACAACGGAAGACAATTTGTGGATAAGACGTTACGGGAATTCTATGACAACCTCGGTATTAAGCACCAAGTTACATCGGTTGAGCACCCCCAAACCAATGGGCAAGCCGAAGCAGCTAACAAGGTCATCCTCGGGGAACTGAAGAAGAGGGTATGAAGATCGAAAGGAGCTTGGGCAGAAGAGTTACCGAGTATCCTCTAGTCCTACCACTGCACACCTCAATCTACCACTCAAGAAACACCCTTCAGGCTGACGTATGGAACAGACGCCATGATCCCAGTGGAGGTTGGTGAACCGTCTTTCCAACGTATACAACACAAGCCGAATGATAATGAGAGCAATCTGAGGGTCGAACTTGACTTGGTAGAAGAAGTCAGGGAGGAAGCCAGGATCAGAGAAGAAGCCTGCAAACAGAGAGCCACCAGAAGGTATAATTCAAAAGTAAAGCCGAGGAGTTTTTGCGCGGAGACTTAGTGCGAGAATAAAAGGAGAGGCAAGGAAGGACCGCACGGAAGGCAAGTTGGCGCAAGAACCGGGGAGGGCCATTCCGAGTAGTTGAAAACTTGGGGAACAGGGCATATAGGTTAGAAGAATTGTCGGAAATCCTATCCAGAGGACTTGGAATGCTTCTCAATTAAAGTTTTATTACAGCTGATGTATATAGTCGGGTGTTGTACTCTTTTCCTACCTCGGTATTTTTTCCCAAAAAGGGTTTTGGCCAGGGGAGGTTTTAACGAGGCACACCGCGGACTCCATCCAATAAAAAACAAGTTTTATTATGAATATTGTTTTATGTTCTCTTACTTTGCCGAAGTATTTATTCACGAGCATCTTATTCTGGTGGCCGAGTACGAGCCAATGGCCGAGTTCGAGCCAGTCAAATTTCTAAGGCCAAGATTGAGCCCGGTGGCCGAGTACGAGCCAATGGCCGAGTTCGAGCCAGTCAAATTTCTAAGGCCAAGTTTGAGCCTGGTGGCCGAGTACGAGCCAATGGCCGAGTTCGAGCCAGTCAAATTTCTAAGGCCAAGTTTGAGCCTGGTGGCCGAGTACGAGCCAATGGCCGAGTTCGAGCCAGTCAAATCTCTAAGGCCAAGTTTGAGCCTGGTGGCCGAGTTCGAGCCAGTCAAATTTCTAAGGCCAAGTTTGAGCCTGGTGGCCGAGTACGAGCCAATGGCCGAGTTCGAGCCAGTCAAATTTCTAAGGCCAAGTTTGAGCCTGGTGGCCGAGTACAAGCCAATGGCCGAGTTCGAGCCAGTCAAATTTCTAAGGCCAAGTTTGAGCCTGGTGGCCGAGTTCGAGCCAATTAAATTCTAAGGGCCAAGTTTGAGCCCGGTGGCGAGTCGAGACATGAAATTAAGTCTAAAGATCAAGTCCGAGTTATTAAGTTTAAGTCGCGAAATTATTAAAGCCGGATATGAGCAAAGAACAAAGTTCGGAGCACAAAGGCCGAGTACGAGCCATTATTTTATTAAGGAAACCGAGTACAATGCGTAAAGCAAAAATAAAGCCGAGTTTGACTCTTGAAAAGTACATTCAAGGGACCGAGCACAACGCTGAAATCGAAAGCCGAAATTGAAAATAAGGGCCGCTCGACGGGACAATAGTCCCCCCAATTAGAACAGGGGCAAGTCCAGACGGCCCCCAACCCCCCTGATCAAGCGCCACCACTCTCTCTTAAGGGAGGCTGTAGTCACTTCCCCCTGAGAAAGCTGGATGATGAGGTGCTCGACCAGCTCCGGGAGTAGACGACCTCTACCCCTTTCTCCACTCCCGAAGATTATCGTTCTCCCAGTTAACATCCTTCTTGAAGGATCAAATCATAAAAGGAATTCTGGATCCCGTCTCCCACTTACATCCTTTTTGGCGGATGTGAAACCCAAAAAAGGATGTTAACTGGGAGAGGGGAACATAAACCCCTGACACTAGCATAGAACTACTCGGGTGGAAGAGAAGTAAGAAACGAATTTGGCTGATGGAAAAGGATGAGGAATGGACAAGTAAGGCAGCGGAATGACCCTATTTATAAGCAAGGAAGTAGTATGCGTGAGAAAGGGTTTGTTGGAAAAACAAATCTCGAAACTAAGCAAAAGGCAGTGATTGCATGAACCCATTACGGTTTCCAAAGCATTTAATGCGTGACAACGTAAAGTGTAAAACACGTGTTTCACGTGCAACCACCGTCCATTTTTGATGTGGACGGTAGAGTACCTCGGCCTTAGCCGAAGATTTGATTAACAAGCCGAACACAACAAAGAGTCAGCGGAATGATAACAATTTTCATTCAGTAATATCAAGTTACAGGGGCATGAGCCCATTACAAAGGATGGACAAAAAACAAAAAACTACAACAGTTACTCCCCCCTATGGCTTTCCTCGGCATCAATGCGGCCTTCGGGAGAGTCCCCCACCACGTCTACCTCTTCCTCCTCCTCGGGAATAATGGGAACAAGTTCCCCATTCACCACCTCCATGTTTACATCGGCCCCCGAAAGATCGATGCCAGGGGCTAGAACCTCAGCTTGGGCAATGGCCTTGTCAAAACCTTTTCGGTGCTCCATGATAATGCAGCTGGTGGCCTCCTTCACATCCTCCTCGAGCCCCATCCTGGTTTTGGTCTCGGCCTCCAAGGCAACCTTAAGTTTCTCAATCTCGGCCTGAGCCTCTTTAAGCTTTTCCTCAGCACGAGCCTTGTCCTCCTCAACCCGAGCTTTACCTTCCTCGGCCGACTTTGCCCGGGAATCCAACTCGGAGTTCCGAGTATTAATCTCGGCAAGGGTGGCGGTCAGGCGTTCATTCCCACGGACCAGCTCCTCGCGTTCAGAAGAAATCCGGAAAAGATCCCCCTTCAACCTCTCAATAGCAGCAAATTCGGACTCCAAATGTTGGGACTTCCTCTCGGTCTCTGTCACCTCCCGGCTACAGAAACGAGCCAAAGCTGCAGCCCGAAGGCAGTAGACCGAGAGGGCCTCCATGCTAGATCGGGCCCCCTGCTGCTTGATAAGACGAAGATCGGCGGGCTTTAAGAAGCTTGAGTCGAAAGAGGGGAAGGGGTTGAAGTCTTCACCCCAGAGAGATGAAGTCCCTGCCTTCAGCGAAGTGTTGTACCATTTCGGCTCGAGGGGGGCAGGAGGTGGCGGTTCTCGCCCCGCGGTTTCCGTCCCCTGAGTAGTCGGGCGAGGGGAGCTTGGGCCAGGAAGGGGAGAATCTTCGGCGACTACTTCAACTTCTGCCCTCTTCCTTTTTTGAGGGGCGGATGACGAAGCCCCCTTTGCAGAAGTCTTGGTGGGAGGAGGTCTTTTCTGCTTCTTCTCGGTTGAAGAGGGACCCTGACCCTCTTTAGCAGCACCAGCCTTTACAAGCTTTGAAAAGTCAAATTTTCCCATGATGACTGTCAAAAAGAAAGAGTTGTTAGTATAGCAACACATGCAGAAAATATATAAAAAGATTAAAAAGCCGAGCACTTACTTTTAAGGTCGGACCTTGGGGTGGAGGAGAAGGGGAGTTTCAGGAGACGTCCGCAAGGGAGAGGCCGATGAAGTTTCTCTAGGGTGTCTATATCCCTTTTCTCCTCGGCAGGAAGGGACCCATATTCGAAACCGACAAATTTAGTGGGAGACGATTGCCAATACAAGGGGAATTTAGCACACCCATCCTCATCAAAGAAGTAAGAACGGTGAGCATCTGAGGGTCGAACTCGGAAGAAACCAACCTTAAAGTCCTTATACGAGGATTTAAACAAATTGATCAACCCCCTCCGGTTCAGACCGTTGAGGGAAATCCACCCGGTTTTCTCGCCAAACCTCGTTTGATAAAAACACAAAAATTTGGGAGTAGTAGGCTCCATCCCGATGTATGCACACAAAACTTGAAAGGCTTTCATAAAAGCCCAACTATTGGGGTGAAGCTGAGTAGGCGCGACGTTCATAGTTCTCATAACGTCACACTCGAAATCGGTGAAAGGAAGGGAGACACGCAGGTGAGAGACAAGTGCTTTGTACATATACGTAAAAGGAGGCTCGGAAGGACGAGCCCGGAGGAAAACATACTCGGTATCCGAGCATGGAGAACAGATGAACTCGGACTCGTCCCCAAAGGCCGAAATAGCAATCTGGGACCTAAGGTCAGCGATCGAGTCCAAAGTCCGATAGCTGGAAAGGTAAGCGCCAACTTCGCCCTTAACCCAAGTGTACCCGGGGAGGGTGATATCTGGAATGGGATCTTTTGGAACCCGCTGGCGTCGTGTGCGCGCGATGGGTTGGGAGATTTGGGGGGAAGAAGAGTCAGACCCGGACGAAGACGACCCGGAGGAGGACGACCACACCGGACCGACGTTCGGCCCTGGGGGAGAAGTAGGAGAGGTGGAGGGAGAGCCCCCAATGGGGGAAACCTCCCGATCCACCAGAGGAGAGGTGTTTGACTCGGTGGAATCGGACGAACTCATGACCGGAATTCAAATATAAACTTTAAAAGAAGGAAGGAGGCTGGGCGTACCTGAAGAGTAAGAGGCAGAAAGATAGTCGCAGAAACTGAAAAGACAAAGCTGAAAAGTGAAGGGAAGTAGGTTGAGAAGGGGAAGACTTGAGGATATTTATAGCTGTTGCGGGTAAGGGCGCGATCAATGGCCCACGACCCGTCCAGCCCAAAGGGCGCGACTTTTGATTTTCCCCCCATTAAATGGGCGCGGAAATCTAGGGTTTCGCCCGGCGTGCGTGAAGTATTAGGGGAATGATTACTCTCTCTGACAGAGAGAGAAGACTTGATTGAAATGACAGCTGGGAATGCGGATACCTGCATAGCCGAAGAATAAGCTCGGTCTCATACTTATCAGCTCTTTCGCTTATTTAAGCTCGGAGCTCGGGGGGCTTGAGTACTGGCCGAGAATGTAAGACCGAGAACTCGTCTATACACTGGACCAACCGAGCTTACCCCCACGAATGGGCCTTGGCCCAAACTCCTCCAAAGCCGAGGACATGTCAGCACACCTGACACCCGAGGATAACTACTCGGCCCTGATCCATATCAGACCACTCGCGAAGATACCTCGGCCCCAAGCTATCCAGCCGCAGCTAACTGGGCCGAATATCTCGCTAGCCATAATGTCACTCCGGATAATCAGGCTCCGGATATTTCTCCGAATGATCGCGATCTGATCCAAATATTTCTCCGCTTATTTCGGAGCTTGATCCCGAGAGATCTCTATAAATAGGGGGCTTACCCCCTCATTCAGAACTACGTTTGCTTTGATTCCCATTTAGATACGTAGGAGCAGAATCCACATTCTGTCAAGCACAATCCAAAAACACCCCACTAATCCTCGTTCAGCCGAGTATCTCACATCCGAGGTATTTGGACGGAACACTGCTTATTATAGTTTCATGTTTTTCAAGGTGAGCTTTGTACAATCTGAAAGAAAAGCATCCCAGAACAATAATATGAAAAGCATCGTTCTATTTTTGTTAATGGATTCCTATTTTTTTTTTATTCTCTTTTGTCTAAGTTTTGTGATCTCTCAGTATGTGATATATAAAATATGAAATTATATCGTTCATGGACCATCTAGATGTCTTTACGATGTGAAATCTCACAAAGCATCTATGAATGATTGCACAAAGCTAATGATATGAATTCATTGCTTTTGATAAGTTCCGGAAGAATCTATTATTCAAACATCCCCGAAGGATTGCACAAAGCCAATAATTTTTCTTGGTAATTGTTGATATGAAGATTTGTGGTATGGTTCCTGAAGAGCTAGACCTTTGAACCATGATTGAAATTTAAAAGGTCATTTGTTCTTGGTATATTTTGAAACAAATTAAAGTGATAAAAATATCATATATGCCTCTCAAGTATGCTCCTGGAGTAGCAAATGAAAAATGAGAAAGGCAACCAAATGGATTGAACTTCATTCCCAGAAGTGAATGTCATGGATTATAATTTTTGGGTACGACAAGGCGCTCGTGGTTATAATCATTGATGTGATAACCATTAATATGATGTTTTAAGATCTTGATCTGAGAATGTATCATATGAGTGGGATAACATGGAGAAAAATATTGAAAACATACTTGTTGTATATCAATATGTTTGCTGGATGAATTTTTCAATCAAGGCAAAGATTGATTTTTGTCTGTCAAATCCTAATGGTGAGTTATACTTCGGTAATATATCAATTATTTTGGAATTTTCTTTTTCCAGTTACTTGAATGCCACAATGTTTGGACGTCTCTTCCTTTTAAATTATTTCATGATGGCCTTGATTAGTAATGTTTGTCAAAGGTGAATATTTCTTTTAGCAAATGAAATGCTCATTGATAAAGAAGCATTTATGCTCATGGAAAAATTATTAAACATTAGAATGATATAATTATTTCAAGATATCATTTTTTTATGAATATGGTTGGTGTTAGAACTTGTCTTATAAAAATTATTTGTTTGATGATGTTCATGTGCTTTGGGATATATATATTTTTCTTAACCTTGTCGGAGCTAAGATTTGTTGGAAAATGGTTATAAGAGAAAATAGAACGATGATTTTGCCTTTGACCAACCACTACCATAAAATTAAGATTCTGACAGACTCAATATGTAGTCTGAGTATCTCAAAATCTGGTTTGTGCAGTCTGAAGGTTAATAATAATGAAGTTTACACGATACAAATGTCGAAAGTATATGTCCTCCTCCTCCTCCTCTACAGACAGTCAATTGTTTTAATTTTTCCCTAGAAGTTTGGGAATAGAAAAATACTCCTTAATGACATTTACTAAATGTAATTTTCTAACTTTATGGAATATTGGATCGTTGACATGGAATGTCAATTTATGACGACCAATAGAATGTCAATAATGACAATTTCGCAGATTTCAAATCAATAAATGACATTTTAATGTTGCATTATGTGTACCAATCAAAGTTAATTATATTGCTGTAAACCAGAAGTTTACTATTCTAAATAATTTTATTATTTGGCATATGATCAATTACGTGATTGAAACACATGCTAATATAAACCAGAAGTTTGCTATGCATCTGAAAATTAAAATTAATTATATTGTAAACCAGAAGTTTACTAATCTAAATAATTTTATTATTTGGCATAGGGTCAATTACGCGATTGAAACACCTGCTAATGTAAACCAGAAGTTTGCTATCTACCTGAAAATCAAAGTTAATTATATTGTTGTAAACCAAAAGTTTACTAGTCTAAATAATTTTGTTATTTGGCATGTGGCCAATTACGTTATCCAAAGTCAATATTGATGATTCATATTGATGTCATTAAAGGACCAGAAGATTCTTCAATATAATTAGTTTTCATATGTTATGCATTTTGAATGCAAAAGGATTAAGACTAGAAGCCAGATGATCACATGTTTGATTACTTTCAATTTGCAACCAGATGTTTGCAAAAGTAATTAAATGTTTTGAAAGATCCCATATTATGGTTCCTAAATGGAACATAGTTTTTTTGATGTGTTGTATTCTAGTAGATCCCGAAGAAATCTACCAAGTTCCAAAGATATATGTGACAAAGGGTATCATATTGAAACAAAAAAAAATGATAGAGATGCAAGATATCTCTTTATTGCTTATTCAAATTTTGTACCAGAAGTACATGTTATAGAAATTTTCAAGTTTCTCATTAGGATTATATTTTACAAAAGTGATGATGAATGAGTGAAATTATACGCACCAGAAGTGCTTACCATCTTCTGTACTTTGGCATGGTTGCCTCTGTCTTCTAAGTTCAATTGTCATAGACCCAGAAGGTCACTAAGTCACATGTACCATTCGCAAATATTTTTGCATGGTTAATTGTCCCAAAAGGAAAACCCGTGAGTATGGTACATAACTCATGAATTTAAGGAACGCTAAAAGCGTTGTAGACCTATTGGTGCAAAGAATATTGTTCCTTAAAGAAAAATAAAATTTCAATGTGATGCTCCAAAAGAGGTCAGTAAGACCCTAGAAAAGGTCAAAATTTATATAGATCAACAACCCCATTTTTCAAGAGAAGTAACCCCAGAAGTGGTTCCGGTACCAATAAATTATGAGATCTCCTTAAAATATGGAAATATGAGGGGAAGATATATTGTTGATAATATATTTGCATATGTAACAATAATTGCTTCTGAAATTATTAATGATAATGAGCTTGAAGCTCAAATTACAGAAAATGTCAATATTAAATTAATTGGCCAAAATTGAAAGGAACAATACAAGCTGAGCTGTGGTTGTTAGCAAAACTAGAGCATTTGGACCAGTAGTCCAGACACCTGAAGTTGTCAATTATAGTTATGAATGCAATCACTTTTAAATTGTTGATTAGTTTGGCGGTCCCTGAAGGACTTGACACACGCTTAATAGATGTAATGACAACTTACTTTTATAGCTCATTAGATAATGACATATATATGAAAATCCCTGAATGACTTAAGATGCCTGAAACATGTAATTCAAGACCTCGACTAATGTACTCTGTTAAATTTCAAAGATCATTGTATGGATTAAAGAAATCAGGACGAAAGTGATACATTCATTTGAGTGACTATTTATTGAAAAATATGTATAAGAGTAATCCTATTTGTCCTTGTGTTTTCATCAAGAAAACAAATTCTGGGTTTGCACTAGTTGTTGTTTATGTTGATGACTTAAACATAATAGGGACTCCAGAAGAGATCTCAAAACTGTAGAGTACTTACAAAACGAGTTCCAAATTAAGGATCTTGGAAAAACAAAATTTTGTCTTGAATTCCAAGTTGAACATTTTGCGAATGGAATGCTTATTCATCGATCTTATTATATAGAAAATATTTTGAAACAATTTATATGGATAAGGCATATCCATTAAGCACTCCAATAGTCGTTCGTTCACTTGATGTGAAAAAGGACCCTTTTCGTCCAAGAGAAGACGATGAATAAATTCTTGATCCTGAAGTACCATATCTTAGTGCTATTGGAGCACTTTTGTATCTTGCAAATAGCACAAGACCAGATATAGCTTTTGTAGTGAACTTATTAGCAAGATTCAGTTCAGCACCAACCCGAAGACATCGGGCTGGAGTCAAACATGTTATTCGTTATCTCCGTGGTACATCTGATATGGGTTTGTTTTACCCAAATGGAGTAAAGTTAGAGTTGGTAGGGTATGCTGGTGTTGGATATCTTTCTGACTCTTACAAAGCCCGGTCACAATTAAACAGGTTATGTTTTCACATATGGAAAAGCTAGCTGCTATCTCATGGCGACCAGTGAAACAAACAATCACAGCTACATCATCAAATCATTCAGAAATATTGGCTATTCATGAAGCTAGTCATGAGTGCATATGGCTAAGAACTATGACTCAATACATCAGAAGCGTATGTGGATTGATGAAAGAAAAAGACAAGCCAACAACATTGCATGAAGATAATGAAGCATGTATTACACAAATTAAAGGTGGTTACATAAAGAGTGATAGAATTAAACATATTTTACCAAAATTCTTTTATACTCATGAACTCCAAGCGAAATGTGACATTGATGTTTGCAAAATTCGTTCAAGTGATAATCCAGCAGATCTATTCACAAAGGCACTGCCAACTTCAGTTTTCAAGAAACATGTGCATAACATTGGAATGCGTCGACTAATGGATTTTTCATAATTGATGTATTTTTTAGGGGAAATAAGTCATTATGAATATTGTACTCTTTTTCCTTTGCTAAGTTTTTATCCCAGTGGGTTTTTCTTAGCAAGGTTTTAACGAGGCAATATTCATAAGGTATAGTCATCCAAAGGGAAGTGTTATAAACAATTTGACTTAGTGGATGACTATATGATATTATCTCTTACCCTATCTTATCTTCTCTTGTTTGAAACTGACTAGGATAAGGAGTCTATTATTATTCTATAAATAGTAGTAGTCAGATTGTATTTGATATACTTGATCATAATATATCGATAACAAATATGACAGCTAGTTCGCGAAGAACTGAACTTTGAATCCTAGTTACTGAAGAACTAGCATTTGAATCTATATCTATATTCTCTTCATCTCTCTATTCTTCTCTATTTTTAACAATATATTAATTTTATAATTTTTTTTATTCCTTAACCAATTTCTTGAATTCTCTTAAAAAAATTATATTCCTTAAGGCAGTAAGAAACTTTTTTTTTCCTTTTGACCAAATTCTCTTTTTAATAAATTGTTATTTTGCATTAATACTTTTGAAATTTATTAGAAACTTAATTTTTAATTAATAAGAAGAATATTAACAAAAATTATAGAATACTCGCACGAGGAAAAACAAATATTATTAGTATCACGTGGCGATAACAGATCGAGTAAGTGTTAGAATTGAATAGTAATAATTTTCCAAGAGGTCATCATACGGAGAAGACAAAATAGTCAACATACGCACCCTACATTTGTTGGCAAGCTATTGTAAGTGCAACTTAAATTAAACCTATGCCACGTGTGAACATACCATGTACCAAGTTGGTATGTTCCAAGTTCAAGATATTACAACATACAATTTGTGGCTTTCACGTGCTATCTGAACAAGACTCATTCTGCACCACTAGTACAACGTTAAATAGCTCCACATATCGTCCCCCACTTCACCACATTACTCTATCTCTACTCTTGTCTTTGCGAACTACTCGCTTGTAAGCCAGATCAAGAGTTAATAGCCATTAGGCTTCTACAGCTAGCACTGAAGCAAAGTCTTTAATTTTTACTAGTCAAAGCATATATTCCATCATGGTAAATCCGTTTTCAATGCAAAGGTTCCGTTTGCTTTGTTTTTAATTTATTGTTTTTATTTTTATAAATAATTATAAAATTGTATCTTGTTTTCATTCTTATTTATTTTTAAAGATTTATACAGGAAATGGTGGAAACAAAAAAAAAATGTTTTCAATATTTTCAGTATAAATTTCTAAAAATAGGAAACGGAATTAAAATAAGATGATAGTTTTATAATTATTTCTGAAAATACAAAATTAAAACAGAAAACTATAAATAAAGCAAAGACCCTAATGTTCTAAATAAATATCTGTTAACATTTTAACTACAATTTTTTTAAGCTGCTTTACATTTTCAGGATGTTGTCTATGTCAAACAAGCTTTGGCATTGAAGGAAGCCAAGCATGCATTAAAGAAACTTATTGGCATGGATCCAATGGAGAGTTTGTATATGGTTGACTTTATCCAAAGCCTTGGCATTGAACACCACTTTGAAGAAGAGATTGAAGCGGCTCTTCAAAAGCAGCATTTGATAATGATCAGCGGCCATCTCAGTGATTTTGTCAATAGCCATCAACTTTATGAAGTTGCATTAACGTTCCGTTTACTGAGACAAGGAGGTTATTATGTTAATGCAGGTAATTGGAATCTTCATATTGAATAGAGAAAAAAAAAACATATTAAAGAAGTCGCTAGACAATGATTCTTCAAAACTTTGGAAACTTCAAACTTGACACACTTCTAATTATTTTCTCTTCTTCAATTGTACAGTACATACTTTATAATTAATAGTTGTAATATAGAAAATAAAAAATACATGTAGGCTCAATTACATTATTCAAATATTAAATCTTGCATACTTGGGATGTCATAAATTAGTATCAAAATGTTGCTAAAGATTTTTTTTTTATAAGAAAAAATATATTGATTAAAATATAAGGGATACTCATCCTATATACAAGAAAAATGGGAAAAGGAATCAATTAATGAATTAGTTACTGATTATAATCAATAATTGGCCGTGTGCAGGTGTATTTGACAGCTTGAAGAGTAACAAAAGAAAGTTCAGAGAAAAATATGGTGAAGATGTGAAGGGTCTCATTGCTCTATATGAAGCAACCCACCTAAGTATTGAAGGAGAAGATGGTCTTGATGATGCAGGGAACCTCAGCTGCCAGCTTCTTCAAACATGGCTATCAAGAAATCAAGACCATCATGAAGCTATATATGTTTCGAACACTCTTCAACATCCACTCCATTATAGCTTGTCAAGATTCAGGGATAAAAGCTATAGTGATTTCAAGGTCAAGAATAATGAATGGATCTGTTTAGAGAAACTTGCTGAAATCAATTCCTGCATTGTTAGGTCCATGAACCAGAATGAAATCATTCAAGTTTCCAAGTCAGTTTCATTAACTAATAGTTTTTTGTTGGTTATATATAATTTGAATATTAGTAAGTATTAGTACTAATAACTAACCTTTTCACTTTATAACAGATGGTGGAAAGACCTTGGAATGACCAAGGAGGTGAAATTTGCAAGCTATCAACCTCTTAAATGGTACATATGGCCCATGGCATGCTTCACAGATCCACGCTTTTCAGATCAAAGGATTGAGCTCACTAAACCAATCTCTCTAATCTACATTATTGATGACATCTTCGATGTTTATGGGACATTAGAACAACTTACTCTATTTACCGACGCTGTTAACAGGTACATATATATATATATATATATATATATATATATATATATATATATATATATATATATATTAATTAATCATATTATATATATAATAATTAAAGAGGCAAACACATCAGTACTTCAGTAGAGTACGAACAAAACTAAGTTAGTTAATTGATGTATAATATTCCTTTTTATATATAATCGATCTCTGGATTCCATTCCATTCTAATGATTAATTACAAGGAATTAATCTTTCTCGATTCAGATGGGACTTGGATGGCACAGAGCAACTTCCCGACTTCATGAAAACGTGTTTAAGTGCTCTTTATGACATTACCAATGATTTCGCGGAAAAGGTGTACAAAAATCATGGATTGAACCCCGTAGACACCCTAAAAAAATCGGTAGAGTCCTGTTATTTTTTTTTTCATAATTAATGTATTTATAATATATTTTGTGTACAAAGGTACTAAGGTTTGTTTCTTGAAACCACTAAGTAAATCTAATCTAATGAAGCAATATTAATGGCATGAACCAGTGGGTGCGATTATTGAATGCCTTCTTGGAAGAGGCACGTTGGTTGAATTCAGGCCATTTGCCAAAGGCAGAAGAGTATTTGAACAATGGAATTGTGAGCACAGGAGTGCATGTGGTGCTTGTCCATGCATTCTTCCTCTTTGATCAACGTATAACTAAGGAAACTGTTGCTATCATGGACGCAGATTTTCCAAATATTATAAATTCTGTGGCAAAAATCCTTCGTCTTTGTGATGATTTAGAAGGATACAAGGTAAAATGGACGTATATTCTATTTGTTCTTTTTAGATAAATAATGAACCATTAATTTTTTCCTTTGAATTTATCCTTGTCTCTTGATATTTTTTATTGAGGTAAGAAGATATATAGAGCATTAATCAAATAAGATGATACATAGTTTAGTTACTTTCTATATCTTTGTGAAAAAACAATATTTTTTAAGAGAATATAGAATATTTGATGCACTTCTTGTCCAATCGGAAAATTTGTAAAAGTAGAAGAAAAAAGTAAGATGATATTTTCAACTATAAAGGAGACAATGTGTTCATAAACCATTTCGTAGGGTCCAAATTTCATGGTAAAGTGTAAAGTCCTGTGGCCTTTTGAGATCAACACTACTAGAAATCTTATCATTACTAGCAGATTTTGCTAAAAAAATCATAGAAAATTGGTTTTGTGCGAATTTTCCTATGCGTTTCTGTCGACAAGTAATAACTTTGTGGATATTTTTTCCTGTAAATTTTAAAATCGGCAGAAAATTTTCCGCGGATTTTCTTGGGAAACTTTTAAATCCGTAGGAAAATTTGCAGGAAATATGAAAATTTCCTCCAAATTTTCTTACGAATTAAAATCTGTAGGAAAAAAAATCTTATTTCTTAAAAAACTGCAGCAAAATTCGCAGGAAATTCCTGCGAAAAAAATCCGTAGGAAAATCCGCTAGAAATTGAATATTCTTATCATATGCTAAACAACTATTGATTTTTTTATTTTTGATTTTTTTAATTAATTAATTAATGATCTAGATTGTTAGAAGATCAATCTTCAACCTCAATGTTGGAGGATCTTAGCCATACCCCACTCCTTAGATATTAGGGAAATATTTCATAACATTTATTATATGTCATTTTCTAATGATGTTTGATTATACCTCGTTATTGCAGAATGAAGACCAAAATGGTCTTGATGGGTCATACCTTGATTGCTACATGAGTGGACACACAGACATTTCATCTGAAGAAGCACTAAGGCATGTTGCTCACTTGATATCAAGTGAATGGAAACGTTTAAATCGAGAAATCCTGAAGCCAAATCCATTTCCATCTTCATTTACAAATTTCTGCCTCAATGCTGCAAGAACGGTGCCTCTAATGTACCAATATAGTAGCAATCCAAGCCTCTCCAATCTAAAAGAATATGTGAAGTCACTGGTTAATGTTGGTGCTGGGCACGTATAATACATTCTGAAAGGCTGTGACTTGTTATTTGTTATTATGGAATAATAATTTGTGGCAATACCGTAGTGGCACGTCGATTTCTTATTATAAAATTAGCTCCATGCCTCTTGTTTGTATACTTCAATAATTTTTTATGAATAAATTTACAGAAGTACCCATGTGGAAAATATATATAGAAATGATGAGTATTTAATTGTACTAATTCGATATCAAGGAGTATTGAATGGCAACTACACTTGTGTTTAAGAGTATTGTTATTTATAAAATGCAAACACCTGTAAAAAAAATTATCTACCTTGTCTCCCGAGTCAGCTTAGTCAGTTATGTTGTGGGATATGAAGTGTGAATATATGGGTTTAAACTCTCTTACATTCATTTCCCCTTTTTCTTCTCTCATTTCTTTCCCCTCCCTTAGTTCGGATTGGATCAATTCTAATTTTTTGAATTTGATATCTGAACCAATTGTCTTCAGATTCAACATTTTAAATTTGATCCGACGAATCGATCCAAACCATCAAATTCTATTTAAATCCATCAAATTTACAAATCAGATCGGATCCGCTTACATCCCTACGAGTACAACCTTCTTGAATAGGTGCAAAACTAAAATTTGGATATTTTTTAACCAAAATCCACACTTTTCATGTTCCAAACTCGTATAAGTTTCGTACGGTTGTACCCCTTCACACAATAAGAAATTATTTTTCTTTTGTGTTAATACTTTTGAAATTTATTAGAAATTAGGGATGTGCTGTAACACCCTGCTTTTTATATATGATGTGTTATTGGTAAAAATATATATGTTTATATTTTTATCCAAGACCTGGAAAATGATTTTGGAGAAAACAAAATCATATCTAGAACCTGCTCTATGGTAGGAAGCTCCGGTTAAAATTTGGGTTTAAAATTCAGACGGAAACTGATCTGCGTTTTCACTGATAGTAAAATGTTACTGAGCAGAAAACCTAATTTTGACCCGAGAACGAAACAATTTAGTTTTATATGATATTTTCAATGCTATAGCCTATTTTGAAATTCTTGCTCAAAAATATATTACTATATTTATTCGGGCGAAGTTTCGAAGAAAATCGCATAAGAAAACCTAAATCGGGAAAAAGCCGGCGTCGGAAACGGAACTGCAGAGACCCGCCAAGAGATCAGGACAACGAGTCATACATGATGACTCATGGAGGATGAGTCATCAAGTCATGATGACAACTTCATAAATATCTAGATATTTAGTTATAAATATCTAGATATTTAGGGGTAAAAAGACCAAAATGCTCTTAAGTTCTTAAACAATTCCTTCTATGTCCCAATGACACATCCTCTCCCCTCAACCACTCAATTTACATGGCTGTAACACCCCACACTTAGCCAATTTCGTGCAGTCCTTTTCCCCCTTCTTCATCACTTGATCCATTCATTCATTCATTACTCATTTCTCTTTCAAAACCTAAGACTCCATGATGGCAAAGCTTGAATCTTGGATCATTTTTTCTTCATTTCAAAGTGAGGATCCTCTTCCTCATCACCTTAGCTCTCTTTATCATCCACTATTTCGGATCATAGGAGAAGAATTGAGAGAGAATCATCAATTGTTACAAGAAGCCATTGTTAGAAGCTTTGAATCATGGTTGGAGCATTCCACGGTGAGAGCGTTGTCAAACACTCTTAAAACGTTGGATCGTTCTCAAATTTCATAAGAAAGTTTAAGGCTTGTGGTTCTTCATATCCAACGGTCATAATTGTGAGAAAACTTACAGAGTATGAGATATTTAGTTCAGACAGTGGACTGAAAGGGTAAGAAACTCAACCCAGATACAACCTAACCTGCAACCATAGAACCATCATCTGAGATTCATTAACCGTTCGATCAGGCTAAATATTTGTGAGAATGTTTAGGGAAGACAGTTCTTCATTTTCACCGTTCATTTTGGTAATTAATGGTATCCGGCCGAGAGATATGGAGTTCGAACAGTAGCTCTGTTTTGGTAGTTTTCCTAGGATTCTTGAGCTCATTTTTGAATCCGATTTCCGCTAAGTCCAGCCGCGGTTCTCGTAAGTTTTTCCATCGATTTTGTCTCTTGATTTAAATATATTTATTTATTGGAACCCTGTTGATTCGGGTGGTATTTATGTGTTTTCAGGCTAATTTTGATACTAGTACATGTAATCGGGACGGAAAACGGAACGGTGGATGTGTGGGTATGGTTAGTGGCAGAGTTGTGGAAGTGTTGGAAAGAGTGCCGAGGTTCGTGGCAGTAGCGTGGAGGCATTCGGAGCTTGTACGGGAAAGCACGCACGTCGATAAGGTGGGAGAAAGAATCAACCTGTCATCGGAATGGATAAGTAGTATACATTATAATAATGGTGTAGTGCGGCCTAAACCCTACTAGTAGTCGAGTAATCACAAGACCAAAATCACATTGGAAACTACCCCGTAGTACCAATGATGATTTGGGGATTGTAGGTTTATCATTGATAGGATAAAGTTTAGAATATTCGAGGATGTCTGATTTTATTATTATTGAACTGTTTGTGGTGCACTGGTTGTGGTAATCTATTGTATGTAACGTTTTATTTTGTCTGAATATTTTATTATTATTTTATTGTGTATGAGTTGTTTGGTATAATAACATGATTAGTTGACATTTAGGCAAGGATATGTGTTATTCGGGAGATATGCATGTGGGTGAGAGAATGACTGTGACTTAGAGGTGCCTAGCCTAAATTAATTATTTTATAGATGAGATGTGACATGGAATGTGTGTGGAGACTGTGATGGAAGGTTGACGCACTAAGTTGTAACAGATGCGGGTCAGAGAGATTCATATATATGTATTGTTGTTCACAGTCGTGTGTTGGGAACACACGAGGTTCGAAGTTCTTGCGGGACCGTCCCAACTTAGATTTAGGCTGTGTAGCTATAGTGTCATTACTTTGCATTAGCACATTCGAGAACGAACGAAGGTGTGCACCGGATGAATTGTGCAACTATAGTGTCATGGATATTCATGAGCATCCTCAAGATCGAACGAGGGTGTGCATCGGTTAATGGGACGCGTCACTTCGATGATCGACTGACATCCCTAACGAGGGATGTGTGACATGATTGGTGGTGGCCACGTCAGCATAACGGTTTAGTTACATGAGATTGAGGGTAGAGGAAGATATCTTGATTTAAGGATGATTGTTATTTATGTGTGATGCTTGTCTTCAACTGTTATTATATTATATGCTATGTATTATTTCCCGCTTATGATTATAGAACTGTTTTTTATCTCCCTACGTTTGTATATTGTGTATGTTTACTTTATTCCATGAGAAGACTCGATGGAGGAACCAGTTGCTAAGGAGCTGGACGAAACTCCGTATGAACCTAATGTGGGAGGAAGAGCTGTGGATTCTAGTAATAGAGTTTAGCGTATAAGGTCAGTGCGTCTTGTAATACGTTTTAGTTTCGGCTAATTATACAGTCTGTATAAATATGTGCCTGTAAGGTATCCTAATGATAGGATACCCTAAATAGTATTTTGTATTATGATGGTTAGAGATGTTTGTATTTTTATAATATAATTATGGTGTGGTGTGTTACTTTCTGAAGCTGGATGTGTTTATAATAAAGTTTTTTATATTTTCGTATTTCCGGGTTTAAGTTTAATGTTAAGTACGCGAGTAAGTTAAATAAATAATTAATGGCACAACGGGGTGTCTCATTTGGTGGTATCAAAGAATTTCGATTCTAATCGATTTGTGAGGTCTAGGATATTGTTACTGGCCGTGTCTAGTTGAACCCGCACATGGTATTAACTATGTTTAGAAGTTGGGTAATATGTCCGGACTCGATAGATTCGATGTGATAGGCACGACGCGATAACTAACATTAGTATGGCATATAATATTTATATACTTGTTTATGTAGTATTATATGTTATACGAATGTGTGTTGATGGTTACTCTTACCAGTAATCTATGACTCGGAGAGCTCATAGTGAAGGAAGTGATAGGAATGCGAAGGTGAAGAGAACAATGGACTTCCTAGGACTAGAGGAGAAAGAGTTCCGTAGCTTTAAAGAAGGAAGTATATCAGTAGGTGAGTACACTATACGATTGGAGTCTCTTCTCACATTCTACAGGTTCTAACAAGTGCATCTGGATGAGAACTGGATATGTAGAAGGTTTAAGGATTGGTCCGAGAGGTGTGTTTCAAAGAGAAATTATACCTTTGGGAATTTCAAGGATTTTGGATATGTTAGAGAGATAGAGTTTGCTATAGATCTCATATCAGGGATAGAATCGATAACGCTAGTGCCCTATCAAATGTTCCCGACAGAGTTGGCAGAGCTTAAGAAGCAGTTGGATGACATGTTGAAGAAGAAATTTATCCAGTCAAGTGTTTCACCATGAGTGGTGCTAAAGCTTCAGAATCTGACGATCTCATACAAGGTAGTTGCGACATAGCTGGTAACCTTTTAACTGTACTTTTCGATTTGGGTGCAATGCATTCTTTTATTTTGATGGATTGTGTGAGACATTTGAGTTTGCCTGTTTCTTCCTTGTCATATGATTTGATTGTTTCAACTCCAACTGCTGAACCAGTTATTGTGAATTCTATATGTTCGAATTGTCCTATTGTTATTCAGGATAGACATTTTCTTGATAATCTTATATGCTAGCTGTAATTTCAATGGATTTCCTTGTATGTGAAGATTTGTGCTCACGTTCATAGATAACCCTCGGTGTATTAGACATTTGAGTGGACTGATTGGATTGTATCCATTGATCTGTCTCTTTTAGTATTTCTTTGAAAAATACGTTATGACTATTCTTTGAGTTGTAACACATATGACTTCTTGGTAACAAAAGTTTCTTGATGAAACTTACTCTAGTCACTTTTACTTCTGGTAGATGTGATCCAGTATGATTTTTTTTTTGCCAGACTGTTTTCCTTTTTAAATCGCTGTTTGTAAATTCCTTGTACCAAAATTAAGTCCTCTTGAGGTTAGGAACTGTTCATCTGTTGATTTCCTAATCCACTGGAAGTTCTTGTGAAAGAAGGAATTTTAGTAGAATCATGTTTGTAAGAATGAACTTGTCATTTTTTACACTCACGAACCTATTGAAGAATCTTTTTACATATTGGACACACATGTATCTTTCAAATTGATAAAATTCTTCTCTATGCTTTCTTCTGAAAGTGAAATCAAGAAACTTCTTTCTTGAAAATTTCTTTTCATAATCTTTAAAACCCTGTCTTATTGTAGTTCGACTGAATTGATCACTTTTGATCAATTTTACCCTATATCTTTTCCAAGCGCCATCGACGTGTGACCTATCCTATGAGTCAAGAGAGAGTTTATCTGACTCATATTATGACATTAGGCTTAGTCGATTATAGTGAAAGGATAGCTTGATGATTGAGACTTTCCTTGTTAAGATGTTAGCGTCGCAATAGATTTTGTTATGGGTTTACCGAAGATCTCTAAGAGTTTTGACTTGTTTCGAGTGATCGTGAATAGACTGAGGAAGTTATCACCCTTCTTATTTGTTAAGATCCACTATGCAGAGGAGAGGCTAACCAAAGTATGTATCAGAGGACTGATCAGGCTTCATGGAGTACCTTCTAAACATCATTTTTTATGAAGACCCAAAGTTTACTCCACATTTTTTGGTAAGGTCTGCTCTAAGTGTTGAGGACCAAGTTGAGGCTAAGTTTAGTTTATCGCCCTCAATTGGATGGACAAGAAAGAAAACGAGTTGATCCTTAGATGGATGATAGGGAGTAAGTGTAGTATCTCATTATGATCAACCCTTTAGTAGGATAGACAAGAGGTGATAGGAGTTTTGTTAAGATGTAGTCGTGAATGGTAAGAAGAGAACCCTTAAGTTCAACTTCATTAAGTAAGAGGATGTTGGTAGATCTTGTAATGATCGAGGGAGATTATCACTAAGGCTGTGTTTGGATGAGGGAATTGAAAAATAAAGGAATTTGAAATTATAGGAAATTCAATTGCTTCAATTGAATTCCCTTCATTTGCAAATTTTCTTATTTGTATAAAGTAATTAAATTCCCTTCATTTGCAAAATTTCTTGTTTGGATAAAGTAATCCAAAGTAATTGAATTGACTTCATTTGCCTAATTTCTTGTTTGGATAAAATAATTGAATTCCCTTCATTTACAAAATTCATTATTCGAATAAAATAATTAATTTTCTTTGAATTACCTTATTTAAATAAAATAATCAATTTTCCCTCTTTCATAATTCATAACTAAACAAAAAATATTATTATTTACAAGTATAGACAAATATAAACCATGTATCTATAAATGATATTTTCCTCCATACAAAGAATGTCATATACACATATAAACCATATATCTACTAAATTTTTTCATCCTTTGAACAAAATGTAATATACTCTATACTGTCTTATTCACAAATATAAGCTATATATCTATTAAAAATCAAAGGGGAGCGTTCACAATAACTGCATCAAGTGAAAGTGCTCGCAAAATACAGGCCAAAAACATTCTTCTGAGCATGGTTGCAACTTTGAAGAAACATGGGTGATTGGAGTCCATCAAGGAAGAGATTTTGCTGTAAGAAAGATGCAATAAGAATTAGAAGGAAACCATGGAGATATTAGTAACACTCATGCTTTAGACATTAGCCAATAAGTGTTAAATGGTATATCAAAAAATTGAACTATACAGTAAGAAAACTATCCAAAATCAAAATCCTGTAAACAAAACTAAAACAGAACCAATGTGTACTATTATCCTAAACTGCATAACCAATACAATGGCAAGTTAGCGAATCTATTCCTTTGACTACAACACCAACATAACCAGCGGCAAGTCACAAATGAACCACTCCACCAGTTGATCAAATCTGCACCACTCCACCTTGCCAAAGAGATGAAACTGATACAGATTGGGCAAGTATGTTGCTGCAACAAAAAAATCCCTAAGCGAGAAAACACCGATGCCGATGCACGCAGAAATTCTGCTAGGCAGAAAATAGTAAAACCGAACTGCAGATAAACATAAAAGTAGAAGAAATCCATGATATTCAATGTATTAAACTATATATAACTAAGCTTCATTATGTGCTTGTTATGCTGAGAATTAAGTCAAAGAAAACAAAACAAAGAACACGGTGCAACAAA